>OY776112.1:104634989-105834989 GCA_963675035.1 Allygus modestus
AGAAGTACAGTATTAGCTTTTTTAAATATAATTAGATTAAACCACAAACAAATTATTATGCTTTGTTTCTTTTTCCTATTTTTACCGAGATTTTAACGCTATCCTAACTAATATTTTAATCTGCTTTATTGGTTGACTTTTCTCTCACATTTAACAAGTTGGTGGTGGCTGTATTTTGTTGACCACCTTAGATGTTATAAATATTTAAAAAAAAAACTGTTTATTAAACAATGCAATGCATATCAAAGGTTGCTGTGCATACGTTGCTCTATTCCCTGGCTTATACAAATATTTAAATTGCATATACTTAATCACCGAGGAGGTTTATATTATTTACTTCCTTGTATAATTAAACTTTATGGGCTCATTCAACATTTTTCGGACAATTCTAATATAATAATATAAATGATGGTCCTAATGTAGTAACTTTTATAATTTCTCTAAAGTGTTTAGGCTGCCGGCTTGGTTTTAAGGAGGTGGAGTATGTAATGTTGTGAAGCTTTATAATGGGCTAAACAGGTTATACTATGAATTAAATCTGAATAATTTAAGGCAAACAATCCGATAAATATTGTTAAAATATTTAATGAAAACATCACTATACCTTATAGCCTGCTATCCATCGTGATTTGTTTTAGTTTTCCATATAATTTGTTAGCTATGCTTATGACAGCTGTAACTAGTTTTAAAAACATTTCTAGCCTGGTATGTTGCTCATTATATGTTTATATCTGTAAAAAAACAGTCAATCAACTTAGCTTGATCAGCACCAACGGCGGCAGTCTCGCAGACTCAGCCTTATTAGTCTACAGTTTTGCTGACCCAGCTACTTCCTACCTGGTGATTGATTACCCAGAGAAACATTCAATATTCATCACGCTTTTACAGTATGTCAAAATTTGTTTCTTCATCTAAACTGTGGTGATAGTCATTTGCTTAAGTTAAATAGAATGAATTTTAATGATTAAGACGTTGAGATTTAAAATGTTTAAAATTTTTAGATTTATAACGCCATTACTGTTAAATCTGTCAACAGCTAACTATTATTTGATAAAAATAAAATGTTAAACAATTTGTCATTATATATTACAAATAGCCCACTGATTTAATGATATGTTTGGTTGCAGGTTTAATTTATGAATAATATATGAGATTATATACTCATAAAATACCTTGTTTATTTGAAACTCATTTTTGTACTAAAAAATTGGATTTTAAAATCTTTAAAGCACTCGACCGGGAAAATCCCCAGGAAAATAAGGGGATATGTTTAAATTTTAAGTATTTTAAGTATTTTAAGTAATTTTAAGTATTTTTGGTATTACGATTCTCTTCATTGATGTATTTCATCTAACATAATAATTTATGCATAATAACTGGAGTGACTGTAATTTTTTTTATCACAAGTTGACTAGTTTGTGGAGTAACTAAAAAGTCTAACTTAATAATAGGATACCATATACAAAACCCTAAAACTAAAAGAGTTATCAGCTTATTTTTAAAGAAGAGAATGTCTTCATCATATGTACTCTAGGGATATGTTAGTGCTGAAGGGTTTGTGACTCAAATAACAAAGAAGGCAGTGGAATATGCTCTGGTGAACAAAGGAACTCCCTGTAGTAAGGGAACTGTTATTCGACTATTAAAGGTGACGCTCTCCTATAAAATGGTTCAATAGGTGACCAAGTCACTGTTCCTGAATATGTTTATATATATATATATATATATATATATATATATATATATATATATAAATAAAGATGTATGCAATGCAGTGCCATACATAATAATTAACGCTGTTGAAACTACATCTTTCCATTACCTTTTAAATCGTACTTAGAAGAATACTTGAGGATTTACCATTAAAGGTACGCTAACGATTTGTTTTAAAATACCTTTATTGAAGAAGGTAATACCCATAATATTGCTATTTGTAAAAAAATTTAAACAATAAACTTTTAACTATAAACAACCTTAAATCTTTAAATCCCCGATGGCGTTGACATTTTCTGGATTACAAACCATAAAACACACAAGGATCCATTACTACACAAGGATCCATTTACCCACAAGGTAGAATTTATCAAAAACTGAAGTCCATCTGGAAGTTTAAAGAAGCTGGAAGTATTTTTCAACATATTGTGCAACATGAAACTGAGATTCCATTGGCAAAAATAAGTTAAAATCGAGTCGGTTTAAACTCCTTGAGTGGCCGATTGCAGGGAAGCTCAATCTAGTACTCTGAGTCCGCCCTGAAAAGTTTAATTTGTATTTTAACTTAAATGGTAATCGAGAAAGCTTGGATTCTTCTATGAGAAATATTAATATATTTGTGAGTTTATTTATCGAGTAAAGTAAACTTAAGAGAGCCATGATGAGAGTTAATATTCCTCACTAGGTGGCCCGACAGACGTTGTCCTGTCCTAATTGTCCTGTCATTACCTAATTGTTTTATGTCACATACTCGTTCAATTTCAAGATGAGCTTGTTCGCAACACTCACTCTATCGGAAAAAAGAGTTTGAGTTGCCATTCAAGGATTTTTTTTTATTTCCATAATTAGAGTTGCCATTCAAGTAGTTTTTTATTTCCATAATGAACGTATGTTTGTGCCTTTCAAGTATATCTATAGCTGTTTGGTGTAAGTAACTAAACTTTGATCAAATCAATGGGAACTTTGAAGGACAGTGGGACAGAGCCCGTAGGTTGGATTAAAATTGTCCTTTTATAAGAACCTTATCCTGACATTAACAATCACAACAAAAAAAGAATTATTCAATTTGGTGGACTCATTCTCAAGCTATAGAATGGAAAAGGGAAATAGGGATTAATTTTTACATATTAAGATTAACGGTTAATGATGGTTTTAAAGTTATGAAAAAAGTTAATAAGAAAATAAACTAGTATTTAAGTCTAAATAAAACGTCAATATAAATACAAGCAACAGACTTTAAAAATAAAATTGATATTCCTCCATTACAGAGCCAAGTAAAGCAATTTTTTTGTTATTATGTTCTCTTACAGTTAATGTAATCTGTGTGGATCACAGTTAATTTCTGTGTGGATTAAAACTATACACAAAAATTGAACTAAACAATATGCTTTTTGTTTTAATTAATTTTAGTGAATTAAGTTTCCATGCAAGTATTTTAATTGCTTACTTTTAACTAGCGGAACATTAACAAAATTCAACTAATTAATATAACACCTTATTTTAAAACTAACAGTGAATATTCTTACAGTAAACACACAACATAATGTACACTACAACATCGATTTCGCCTTTAAAGTTGAATACACTATATATCCTATCAAGTTATAAAATGCCATCTATTATCATAAAAAGAAAAATAATTGAAAGACTAGTTATGAAAGTAATGCTGCCACCCAAATTGTTAACGTGCTAATATTCCCCTTGAGTGTTGTTTTTTAGCTTTGAAAAAAAACTTCTCGAATAAGAGTTTGTGTATGATGTTGAAACATTAAACAAGATACATTTACATTAACATATAAAAATAGCAACATTACCAATTCACAATGTTGTTTGAACATTCAATTCCGATTAAAATTAGTTGAACAACTTGTTGAATGTGTTATACCACACAGTAAGCTAAAGATATTTATAGCCTCCCACGAGACTACGACAACATGGTCTGTATACGATAATCAATAGATAACATCAACTCCGACAGTATTTAGTGTGTTGGCTCTACGGATAAATAAGGAAAAAGATTTCTACCTTAACAGATGTGATTTAATATTTTTAACGGCCTTAACCATCTTAATTCTTAAAACTTTAACGTGTCTAAAAAAATATTGCCTTACATATTTTTTTACAGCAGACAGTCACAATGGACCCTTGCTTAGTTAGTGATTATGAAAAACGTTGTGTATTGTAACCAAATTGTCAAAAAATTGTCATTGATTCATTTCATTAATGTAGGGTTAAACAAATATTCTTAGCGTTTCTTGGCCCTTAAATATAAACAAAAATTACATTTAAATAAAAATTAAAATGTATTGTTTCCAAATTGTTAACAAAATACTTTGCCATTGATTCATTTCATTCATGTAGAGATAAACAAATATTTGTCACGTTGCTTGACCATTAAATATAAATGTAAAAACAACTAGCACCAAAACATTAAACTAAATCTTTTGAGTTTTCCTTGTACCATGTTATAGTTTGCATTTAAGTATTTACAGTACATTATTTTAAAGGTTCGCTTTTATTTTAAGTCAACTAGTGTCACTTTAGAAGATTAAATTGTTACACCACAGGCTGCAACAAATTTATGAGTTTTTAAATATAATGTGTCAAGGCTTTTAAAGAAATTATATTATTATTCAATACGAACAAGTTAAAGTAGTAGCCAACCTAGTAGTAGTTTTTTAAAGTAATTATTTAATAAAACGGTTGCTAAATGTGAATTAAAATGATTATTACTTCTACTTTAACATAAACTAGTTTCATGTTAATATTCGAGATTATTGTAAATTAACAAAAATAATAGATAATACTAGACATAATTTAGTTAATTTAATTACAAAGAATATGTAAAATAAATTTTACGGTTGTCTTTACCCAATACATTAAGGCTCCGGTGTAAACTTTCTGCGCAGTAACTCCTGAAAGGGTTTGCAGGTTTCCCCTTTACAGCTGCTACATAAACCCATATTTAAAGTAAAAGTATAACATTAAAAATCAAAATATGATCTACAAATGTACTTTTTTAATTTTGTAATTTATTCAACTCAGTTGCATTTACAAGCTCTTTTAAATGTACAAAAATGAGCTTTTTAATACTGCAACAAATAAAGTCAGAAACATTATCATGACATTTTAAAAAAGCATGAGTAGAATTAACGTTCTTCTATCAATTCTTGTTTATATAATACTGATAACATAATTATCATAGCCACATACATAATCCTGTGGACCTCCGCATCGCTTCTTTTGCCTATCTCAACAATGTATTTTTACGCGGTGATGCAGATTGGTCTGTAGAGAAGACCAGAGCCTTTAGTAGCCTTGTCAGATCTGTTTCATAAACCCAACTTAACATTATATTGTTCTTTACTATCAACTCGAGTTTCTTGTTTTGAAAGTGCTTACGCGTATCAAATTAAATCACCGTCGACAGACTCAGAGGGCCTCTCTTGGATCTAAATATAAATATGAGGGAGTAGTTGCCAGGCGTTACAGGAAAAATAATGACTAACCATACTTATTTATAATTAAACTTTATTTAACAAATTGTAATTGATGTTTACTATTTAATAAAGGTCTGTTATTGTATTATTACTAGCTGTTACCCGGCAGACATTGTCATGCCTTTGACTATTACCAACTAAAACCAATATAACCAAGATCACCTGTTCAAGTAAACATGACATTAGCTTTTATGTAAACGACAATATCTTTCCATACAATTTATATGGGAACCCTTTTGGCCCTCTTAGGAGGAACCCAATTGAGTTAGGATGAAATGGATGGCTTAAAAACCTTTTCCGTGCAATTGTACATATATATACCAAGTTTCATGGCAAACTGTCCAACGGTGTCCGAGTCCACAAAAATTAAAATATATATACAAACAAACAAACCAACATCCTTTCTTATAAATATAGATATTATTTTGGTTTTTAGTGTAACGAAGACCATAATTTGATAAACATAATTTGGATATTGAAGTGTGTAAAACTGTATAAAAACACTTACGCATAGAGATATTTTTTTGAATTAAAATAAATGTTGTATTAGAAAGAATGAATATGGAGTTAAATTAAGTTATTATTTCTTTAAAGCTAGCATTATATATTTATATTCCCCTTTATGATTGATTGGTTAGGAACTCAATCAATGTTTTGTTTGCAGACATTCAATTTCCAGTGTTTATTTAACAGCAGCTCATCAATACTTGCTATTCCAATATTACCGCCACGAGTAACCTCCATGAATGAGTTACTGATGTGTATTTAAAGTTAATGTGTGTGTTGAAACTGCTCTTTTTCTAATGTTAATTAATTTAATTACAATAACCTACACTATCGTATTGATATGAATTTGTATAAGTACTCTAACAGTTTACTGTGCTGATGGAGATGGATAACAACTTATTTTGTTGTTCATCTTACAAACACCATATTTACCGTGTGTCAAACACTCGCCCACCCTTTTAACCTAAGTACACTGCATATTTGTAGACTATGCCACTTTAGGTTAAACAATTAGCCTCATTCCACCGATTATTATTAGTTTTAAATCTAAAATCCCATGGAAGTTTATTGTTTTCAATATAAAGTACTAATTTAGTTTTAATCACATATTTTTCACAAAAGATATTTGTTGCCTCCAATTGACTTTTATATCTAGTTTTGGACAAACTACCAACTTTGGTGAAAACAATGGAATGTTTTACTAACCAAGATATAAAAGATAATTGTTAAACATTGAGTCAAAACAACCCCGAAGAATTATACTTATATCGTAAAATAAACTACTTGGAATTTATCTCACCCACAAGCTTATCTATTTTTTTCAATCCCAGAATATTTTGTGATATTTAAGTTGATATACTTTTTTATTTGTTCGCGTTCAAACCTAAAACCTTGTAATTATGAGAAAGTAAGAAGAGATAAGCAATACTCCAAAGCAATACTTGGGTTATAGATCTAACTTCGGAATAAGACTCAAAGAGTAGCTTTCAGTGGCTCAATGAATTGTACATGCGTTCATCAAGTTGTATTCCAAAAATCGATTTTATGGAGAGTATTTCACAGTTTGCAACAAAAAATATGAACAATATTTGAAGAGTTGTGTATAAATTTAGACTTGCATTAATTCAGTTGTTACAGTAGCTAATAGTGTATTACGTGGTAAAATTTATTAAGTATGCAAATTTCGATAAATGTTACAATTTACGCTTACAATATAATATTATATTATATAAGGTCTCAGCTATAGCATCACGCTATGAACGTGTCTTGGAGAAAACATGTTATGAGACTATTTAATGGAGAAAGTTTTCATTCCTTTAGGTTATTTATCTAATCTAAAATTACTGAGTTAGTACCTAAATTTGTGTTTCCTGAAATTAAAAACAACGTTAAATTAATTCACTTAGCATATTTTTATTTATTTATAGTAATCACACTTGACTAATATGTTACTTATCTTCAAAATTAAAATTAGAAAAAATAATTTAGTTTTTACGAGGGTTTAACAAATGGATGGTTCTATATAATGGTACCCATCGATCTCGTTATGCTTTTTTTACAATATACCTGAAATTTATTGCTGCATAGCGCAAACAGCGTTACGATTACAATACAAACCACCTACATTTGTTTCGCTATAATTAAAAGTATAAAACAGGAACAAAATAGACAACATCGAGTAACAGTTATAGGCACCACAACTACAATATATAGCTGATGAACAATAACCATAAATACCACCACCTCCACCCATCATTTTTGCTAGAACGATAGTTATTTTTTGTTCTAATTGCACAATAACGTCAACCTCTTTTTGGGTTGCAAGATATTTGAAAAGTATATCCTGGCTACAACATATTTTATTGACACTTTTGATCACTTAAAAACAAATTGTACTAGCATGCACTGGCTTCGCAAAAGTAGACTAATTTATGTATATGATTGCCTCTAAATACAGTTATGAGTATTTATTATATATTATAAAATGGAACGTCATTTGTTTGAGTTGTGCATTACCCTCTAAGGTTTTGAATGTTATCAAAACATAATACACTTTTTAAATTTCCTGTTGACTATTCAGTTGATAAATTAAGATTATAGTTACATTGGTTTAGTAGTTATATATAGTTTTGAATTATAAATGTTCTATTAAAAACTGTATCAATATTATTGTATCAAAAATTAATAATAAGCGTATAGAGGCTCTTCACGGGTAAAACGCAAAATCAATATGTGAAAAGCGTTCCAATGTGAATATTGCTATCTGCAAAACCTCAAAAATCGTGGAGATATTAAATACAGCCACAGTGAACATTAACTTATTTATTATCTATCTAATAGGTAATGCTATTATTACAGCCTAATATACTACCTCTATTTGGTGGCACTTATTTAAGCGAAATTATTTGGAATTCATAATTTTGAACTATGATGCTAGAGGAGCTCATGGTTTTATTATTTATATTTACATAGTGAACAAATTGTCCAGAGCACAATGGCTTGAAAAATGTACATAGCTAAGAACTGTCTTGAAGGTATTGTAATTATTGTTTTAATTCTCTGAGCAGTAAATATAACAATTGGGAATAAAGTTTTCATGGGATATAAACAAAATATACTAATATTTAAGTCTTAAACGTTATCCGCAACTAACTATACCTGCATATTACACATAGTACGTGTATTTTAAGCATTACATGTTTAAGTTACCTTATATAATCTCAATTTATAAAACCATGTAATTTTGACTGTCAAAATTGCGGTACTTTGGTAACTTTACCTGTAGACTCATTAAAGGATTCTTTACAAAATTTCAGCAAAATAAAAATCTAAGATTTCACCTGCATTTGATTGTCCATTAAAATATAAATTATGAACTCAAGAATTCGGCCGCTATTTCCTTAAATGGTGACCAACATAGTAATTTTAATTTCAACACTTTATTATTTTTTCCCTGTAAACAAACGGATATTGACATATGTTCCTTAAATTTCAGCCAAATTTCAAATGTAATACTGCAGCATGTTATTTCTAAATTTTCTGTATCTCTAAATCTGTTACCAAAAAATCCCTCTTAAGTTGTATAATATCTAAAATTGATAATTACTTATTTATTGAGAACATTAAATTACATTCTGATCTCGCAGTTCCCCGATATGTTGTTACATGACGTATTCATCACACATTTCCAGTTTCTTCACAGCTTGTTGCCAATCTTGGTAGTCAGTGTTTCATTCCCTCTGATTATTAAACCACTTGAAGCGGATTGATTGTGGCTCTCATCTGCTATGAGGTTCAGCTTTCACAACAACTGGATCTCTTTGAGGCGTTCACTGGAGGGCTTTAATTGAAATTTACTGTTATAATTGTCTGTTTGTTTGCAAAATGTGAAAAACAAGAGCGCATTTTATAAAATAAATCTAAATATATATTAATTTATTTAGTATTATCAATGTTTGCTATATTAAATACTGTAAAATAAACGATTATCATAAAAAATTATATAGAACATAATATGTTATAAAGTTATTTCTGAGTACTAGAAAGTTAGATCATAGTTACTAACTCATTTGCCTTTTTATTTTTAATGTACAATATACAATATATGTAATACAATATATACAATGTAATGTATATTGTAATGTATACAATATATATGTACATGTATATGTTTATGTATATATATATATATATATATATATATATCATGATAACAATATTAAAACACTTCTGCCTTGCACCATGCATGCATGATAGTATATAATAAATAAAAGAGACATAAAACTGTTATAGGTGACCAATTGTAACTATTGTAGTGCGAGAATGGTTGTGGCTCATTGCCCAGCTCGTTTGTCAATGTCATATTAACTGCGGAAATATTAAAAATTTTGGCAATGAATTTAGTGTAAGTTAGTTTTTAACCTTGTCTAAATGTTTTCCTGTACTGTAATTAAATTGAAATGAAATATAAAGAGTTTTAATAATAACCTATAATTAATATATTGTGAAAATGTAATATTACATAATAATACATACTTATTAAAAGTATTAAGTATGAGACTTCTAATTATAGTTTAATACCCAAGGTCATATTTTTATGGTATCTTCAAGATAAGTATGAACTTATAAATGTGAAAACCTTTTTGAAATTCAGTTTATCAAGTTAATATTTTTTATAAAGTGTATAGTTAAATCAACTCTCTCACACAAAGTAAACCCTCCAAAAATGAAATCTCTGTTTGTTATTATTACAAAGTAAAATCAGCGTCTTTCAGAATCACACTTAACTTAATCTTTGTCAGTAAATCTTTACATTCGAAATCATGAATATTGATTGACTTTTTATATTAAAGTGTTCGGTTTATTATAAAATTGGAAACACGTGTTTTAAGAGGGATAGCTGGAAAACCTTTGATTGTTTTTAGATCTGCGTTGTGTACTAATCAAAGTTCACATTATTAAAAATGCATAACAATTGTTCCGTTACTTATAATATTAAAATACGTTCCAAAGGCACAAGTGTCATTTTATACATGGTTTTAAACGAAAAACATAAACTATTTATTATCAACTAGTTAATACAAATTATTTTTACTTTATATCATTTTAAATATTTTCTACCAAGTCCTTTTACCAGAACTCGACTCTTTCGCTTTTAGCGAATTTCCCCTATAGGGAAGAAGCTATTACCGTAGGTCTCATGGTAAGATTTAAGCCCGAGACCATGATAACTTTTTGTTTTGAGGTCCCCAGATGCCAAAAACACTATTCGTCCAAATTTATATATATGTGTCCGTTAACACGATAACTTGAGTAAAAAAACGTCCGATTTTGATGAAATTTGGCTCAAACGTGTAAACTGACATTCATGACTTTAAGATCGAAAACCAGAAAATCGGACCATGGGAAGGGGGGTTTATGGGGGTTTTAAATTTTTCAAAAATCAGTTTTTTGCATTTTTCACCCTAAAATTTTTAAAAAACTTAATTTTGGCTTTGACCATTTTCTACAGCTAAAAAAAACTAATAACATGGTATTTAGAATTATTAACCTAGTGGTTGCGGAGAAAATCCAAAAAACCTACTCATAAAATTTCCCATGTTAATCTTATGGGAGAAAGGTTTTTGGCTTTTCCTTAGTTTATTTTAATGTAAACTTCACATTTGCTTTCACCAATCTGTTCAGTTCCACAAAACAATCATTTTGGTGTTTTAATTGTGATTCTACGCCCAACCGTTGCAGAGATATTCAAAGTGCTAAACACAGTACGTTGTCCAATGTTATCCTTATGGAGAATAAATACAATTTGATATCTCGATTATTTATGAATGTATGTTGATGAAATTTGGTATGTGGCTTCACGTAGTACTGGTATATTGATATTTGCTTAAACAAATTATTTTTAGTTGATTTTTTCCCGTAGCAGCAAACCTGCGTACTCAGCCCCCATGTTATTCTTATGGAGAATAAGTAAATTGTAATGACTCCCTTAATTATGAACATAAATTAATAAAACTTGGTATGTAGCTTCACTTGGATGAATTATATTGATAATTATATAAAAACCCATTTTTTTGTTCCTTGTTGCAGCACACCTGCTTTCTCAGCCCCCATGTTGTTCTTATGGAGAATAACTAGAATGTTATAAATATTTATGATTGAATATTGATGGAACTTGGTATGTGGCTTCGCCTAGTTAAATTCTATTTATATTTGCATAAAAACCAATTGTTTGTGTTCCTTGTTTCAGCAAACCTACGTACTCATTACCGATGATATTATTATGGAGTATAATTAAAATCGCTTTTATGTGATTTTATTTTTATGAAACTTGGTATGCGGCTTTATGTGGTATTAAGACATATATTATGCATTGGAAATTCGCTGAGTACGCAGGTTTGCTGCGACGGGGGTATTTTTATTTAATTCTGTTCAAATTATCTAAATTAGTTAGTACCGATGCTACTTTACATGCATACGTCGTGGCATTGGTGTGGTTAACTAATTGATTAACAGTATACGGAATAAAGATAATAAACTGTATAATTATTCATAGCATATGTAATAACAACGTCATTAATCATGCTATACGAAGCAGGTAAATGTCTAAAACTAGCTTATTATATACTTGCAAAGTTGAGGATCAGCTTATATACAAACGAATTTAAATATAAAATACTGCATTTAAACTATTGTTGGGTACATAAAAAGTCATTAATTGTATAAAACGGTTTCTCTAAGAGTCAATTATTTAAAGATCCCTTGTATTTTTAAATGTGTTACCTTTGACTGAATTAGACAATTTGTTAACACTTTAATTGGATGGATATCAAAAGATTTTTCTGCAATTTTAAAGCAATTTGGTGCGTGGGACATCTAATGTTTGCCTGTTGCTAGTGTTGTGACTATGTATATTTTGCTTGGATATATAATTACTAAATTATACTATTTTTATTTTATATAACTAAATGTGGCATTCATCATTGCTGAAACTCATAAACATGTATTTAACGGAGTCCTAATTCCCGAACAAAATTACATTATGGAAGAGTTTTAGTTCAACTCCATGGTAAGATTTAAGATCAAATTGTTTTCGATATTGCAGACTTTATTTATTTTGCAACACAAACTAGATTACCATCTTTTAAGGCGAAGTTTTCCAACGGGATATCCTCTTCATGGTAACGAGAAAATTGACTTATTACGAAAAACCTAAGAGTACGTTTTGTGGTCCATCGTCAAACTCAATAATTTAAAAAGTTGTATTTCATTCTACAAATATGTGATTCACTGTAACCAAATATATTGTATTCAATAATAATACAATATTTTCAATTAACGCACAAATCACTCACTAATTACTAAGTGTAATAATAGGTTCAAACAGAAGGAATGTAAACAGACTTTTTTAATCTTATTTTAAAAAAGATATGGTTTTGAACTAGGAATTTTCTTTAATTGGATATCAAATGATTAATACTAATTATTATGTTTTCGCCATATTGACAGTCAAATTGTCTTTAGGTCGTAATTATTGGTGCATATTAAGATACATTATTTTAGGGTTATACACATATTGTTATTTTAAAATCAAAAGTATAGTCAAACCTTAAAAATGTACATAAATAAAAGCTAAATCCGTAAAACTTGGTAAAACGACGTTTTGAAATAAAACAACCAGCTGAGTAAAACATTCTTTTCAGAGGCATTCGCTTTCATGGACAACGCCGCGCCGTGTTTATATTTTCTTTTAAGCCTGCGTTGTATATGTTGCATCTATTAAAGGAATTTCTATTCAATATTCTGATGTGTATTTTCATTAAATTTGATTTTAAAGTAGTTAAAAACAATGCCACTCCATCGTATACGTTGTGGATAATGTTTTTTTCGAGATACATATTGTTTATAATGTTATAATTTTTAGTGCTTGGTCCTGTTGCACGGTAGTGAAGATAACGACGTTTATAGTATCATAGAATGATCAGTCTGATTTAAAACTTAGGTGGAACCAATCCCAAGGCGTATAATCTATCATGTTTCATTTCAAAACAATATTTGCGGTTTAATTTCAGTTATATTTGGTGTTTGTGTACTAAGTATCTGAACGTATCGATGATAAGTCAATTCAATTAACACAATTAACAACGTATAGCAGTAAAAACTCAACTCAGACGTCTTTGATGACTACATGTGTTATAAAATAACACTTATTAAATGATGATGTTCTAAGTTATAGAATAACTTATTACATCACCATTTTCTCCACGCATTAAGGTACAAACACATGTGAAAATCATTAGAACATAATTCGTATATTTAACTTGCAAATCTCATACAACTGTCGATCTATTTTTCGCTTTATTAAATCTTCTTGATCCTAAAAGTGGCAATGAATAGGCGTTACACTCTCACATCAAAGAGATGTCATTATTGCGGAAACTGCGCACTTCCTCGATTGCTGAAGATAACGCGCCTATTGTGTATTGTGGATTGTGTCATGAAGCAATCGCGGGAACGGCAGCGACGATCATCTCCTTATGTCCTTTTCTGACTTGGATATTGTGAAACGTTGTTATTAGTGAATTTCCTATGGAAAGTGAACTATTAGCATGACCCGCACGGTGAAACTTAAGCCCGGGACCACCATAGAAGATCCTAACGTGACCCCCTGAACACGTTTTGGGGGGTCGTTCAAAATTATATATATATATATATATATATATATATATATATATATATATATATACACACATGTGTGTGTGTGTGTGTATGCACTCTAGCGGTCGCATTTTTTGTCCGATTTACTTAAAATTTGGTAGGGACGTTCCTTTCTATAATCAGCTGGACAAGATCGTTGGGGAAAACAATCGAAAAACTTTAAACCCCTTTTTTGGGATTATTCTTTCAAATTTAGAGTTTTTGGGCCCAAAAAGGATCAGAAAAGCCCCGGACGTACAATTAATGCATGTACTAAGATGGAAATTATTGAAGCGAAAGTTGTAAGCCCTCTATCGTCATTCTAACATAAATATTTACCGAGTTATTAAAGAGAATGTATATCGACTAAACACAGTGCGTTGTCTTATGGGGTTTTTACATTGGAAAAGCATGTTATTCCTTTGTTGGTGTATTTGTTTCATCCCCAGCAATCTTGCACCTACTTTTAATGACTGGACCTTCTCCTAGCCTTGTAGTGCACAAAATGGTATTCCTAACATTGCAGGTAAATTAAACCAGGAGCATCAGAACAGCCAACAAATCAACAGATTTCAATAAAATTGGCTTACATTTATGTTTTTATACTGGGTTTGAGTTTTAAAAGTTTTGTATGTGGAAATTCACTTCCCTCACGTCAGCGTGCTACGTGCGAACTCGTTTTATGATATGGTCGTCAAAACCTTTATAACATGGCCATGTAAAATGAATAAGGGGCAAAGATACCAATTTATCGATTATACTTCTGGAATTATTTATTTTTAGTTAAAATGGTTGTCTGCAACAATATAAATAACACTGTTAACAATTATTTATTTTAACCAAAATACCATTCATAGTGCTTTATCTGCGAGGACAAATAAAAAACATGTGTACTCCTAATATGATGTTTTACATGTTTGAAACCAAACAAATAACGTAAAGAAATATGAAACCTTATCCCTTTTTTGGAACCATTGGAAACAGAATACCTTTTTTAACCCACCTGGCAAAATATATTAAATTTCATATGTTCCTATTTATAAAAAGAATAAATGTTTAACATTACATTTGATTTTTATTTTCTACAGTTAAGTTAAAATGCATTATAGACATTTTATAAAAACGAATAAATTTGGAAGTAAATACTTAATTTAAAATGGTTACATGTCTGAAATAGGAATAGAAACAATATAGTAAAGTTATAAACTCTTACGATTGTAACTACTGGATGTCATTCTGATACTGGAATAATAATAATTGTTAACACTCTTACTGTTACAGCATAATAATTCGGTTTATTAAAGTTTTTTTTACTAGCACCATTTCGGGGCTTGCGTTGTAATCTCTTGTCAATTAAAAACATAAAACAGGCTTCATTTTACACACAACTTGCAATAACTATTTCGTTCAGTTAGCTAAAGTTTCCTATTAATATCTAAGGTTTCTCCATGGTTCAGGTTTGAATAACATAAATATTGGCACATTAGAAACAATCCCTCTTCTGAGCTAGTTTAAAAACGGAAATATTAACCTTGTATCTTTCTAAGAGCCATGTTCGTATGCTTGTTAATGCTCGTATTTATTTTTTATCCCGAATGTTTAAGTTCGTTAAATTTGCACTTATATATATATACCATACTTGATATGTACATGATATAAGTAATTATATAGGTTCTACATCAAGCATATTCTTTATGTTAAGGTGTAAATACAAAGGAGATAAAAACAGTTATGTTTTATTAGTAGAATTATGAAAAAAATAAACTTTGTCCCGATAAACGTTTTATTTATATTTATATGGTGAGAAAAACTCTCGCTTAATCCATGATTAATTAATATTGAAACATTTTACCATATTTAAGTATGCATTCACAGTAATTTAACAATTAATGTTTTACTGTTATTGAAGATGTATGTTTATGTCCCAATATGAATTTCAGCAATGCTTATCTAAATAGTTTCACAATATTAAAAGTTAACTTACCTAATACGCCACTCTATGATTAATTTTGATTCAACGGTCTGAGAAACATGTATTTCGCACAGGTAACTGAATGGTTGAGTAAAAAAACCTATATTATTAACCTTGAAAATTAATAAAAATTTGAACAGAGAATTAGGATTACGTTTAAAAAGTTATAAAAATTATTTAGAGAGAATCTTTAATAAAATATAAGTTTGGCATGGGGTCAAGCACAAACACACAGCCGGTTGACAATCCTGGTAAATAATTTTGGCATGGGACCAAGCACAAACACACAGCCGGTTGATAATCCTGGTAAATAAGTTTGGTATGGGGCCAAGCACAAACACACAGCCGGTTGACAATCCTGGCAAATAAGTTTGGCATGGGGCCAAGCACAAAAACACAGCCGGTTGACAACCCTGGTAAATAAGTTTGGTATGGGGCCAAGCACAAACACACAGCCGGTTGACAATCCTGGTAAATAAGTTTGGTATGGGGCCAAGCACAAACACACAGCCGGTTGACAATCCTGGCAAATAAGTTTGGCATGGGGCCAAGCACAAAAACACAGCCAGTTGACAACCCTGGTAAATAAGTTTGGTATGGGGCCAAGCACAAACACACAGCCGGTTGACAATCCTGGCAAATAAGTTTGGCATGGGGCCAAGCACAAACACACAGCCGGTTGACAATCCTGGTAAATAATTTTGGCATGGGACCAAGCACAAAAACACAGCCGGTTGACAACCCTGGTAAATAAGTTGGGCATGGGACCAAGCACAAACACACAGCCGGTTGACAACCCTGGTAAATAAGTTTGGCATGGGGCCAAGCACAAACACACAGACGGTGTCAACCCTGGTAAATAAGTTGGGCATGGGACCAAGCACAAAAACACAGCCGGTTGACAACCCTGGTAAATAAGTTTGGCATGAGGCCAAGCACAAACACACAGCCGGTTGACAATCCTGGTAAATAAGTTTGGCATGGGACCAAGCACAAACACACAGCCGGTTGATAATCCTGGTAAATAGGTTTGGCATGGGACCAAGCACAAACACACAGCCGGTTGACAATCCTGGTAAATAAGTTTGGCATGGGACCAAGCACAAACACACAGCCGGTTGATAATCCTGGTAAATAAGTTTGGCATGGGACCAAGCACAAACACACAGCCGGTTGACAATCCTGGTAAATAAGTTTGGCATGGGACCAAGCACAAACACACAGCCGGTTGATAATCCTGGTAAATAAGTTTGGCATGGGACCAAGCACAAACACACAGCCGGTTGACAATCCTGGTAAATAAGTTTGGAATGGGACCAAGCACAAACACACAGCCGGTTGACAACCCTGGTAAATAAGTTTGGCATGGGACCAAGCACAAACACACAGCCGGTTGACAACCCTGGTAAATGAGTCTGGCATGGGGCCAAGCACAAACACACAGCCGGTTGACAATTCTGGTAAATAAGTTTGGCATGGGACCAAGCACAAACACACAGCCGGTTGACAACCCTGGTAAATAATTTTGGCATGGGGCCAAGTACAAACACACAGCCGGTTAACAACCCTGGTAAATAAGTTTGGCATGGGGCCAAGCACAAACACACAGCTGGTTGACAACCCTGGTAAATAAGTTTGGTATGCGGCCAAGCATAAACACACAGCCGGTTGACAACCCTGGTAAATAAGTTTGGCATGGGGTCAAGCACAAACACACAGCCGGTTGACAACCCTGGTAAATAAGGCACATTATAAGAACTCCAACAACATAGTTAAGAGGTCTTGAAAATAATACATCACCAGCCACAGTAAAAAGTTGTATATTAACCAACCGTTTCTCAGACTGGCGTAGAATTAGCAGATTTATTAATCCATGTTTCACGCAAATGTTGGTTTTTAGACAAAAAATTAACTTAATCTCTTAATACAACTTTGTTGTTTTATCACTACTCAATAAATTGTCTAGAATGTTTGAAAATAGAGTAAAAACTAATAATTTGTAATTTAATTTACGGAGTAACTTTTTTATCGTCAAATATAGTTTAATACTTTATTTTCAAGTACTAATAACTGAAATTTTTAGCCTAAAAAGATTTCAGGGTGCGATATTTCATTGAATAATTTAATGAACTGAGTGTCCTTCGAATATAACGGTTGATGAGATATTCAAATACAAGGAGCGGCCATTGTGTGGCCTGCATGCCGCTCTGTCTAGGCGAGGAATGTCTTGATTAAGTGCATTCTTAGTTAAAATCGTTGCAATTTAAGGCCCACTAAAATAAAAGAGTACTATAGTAAAAAGGTTTGTAAATCTTGTTAGGGTGTCATTACCATAGACATAACTCATTGAAATTCTAACTGGTATAACATATTATTTATCTAGTTTCACGCACTTTTTTAATTGAATGTCCCTATATTAAAGTAATATAGTGTGCTATTATTATTTCTACACAAACCATGTCATATTTGTGAGAAAATTAAACTAAATTTAGCTAGATTTTTATTGTTAAATAACATAGTGTCATAATACTTGAGCTCTTGGATTTTAACAAAATCCAACATATATCTTGTCTTACTCAACTTACATCACCAAGTGATAAATTAAATATCAGCAGATTATAGCTTTAACAAATAAACAGTTACAAAAATGTTAGAAAACTCTTTCAAAACTAGGAAAGAAGTTTTTAATATTCAGGTTGCTCAGTTTCAGTAGTAAACTGATTTGACAAAACCTATTAAACTGCCCCATTCGGCTAACTAATGGACTAATGGACTAATACATTAACAGGTTCTCGAGGTATCTGAGGAGGTCTCCTGGCTCCTCCATTTCATTACCAGTGATAATCTATTAATGCATTTTATAGATTCATGACACTATTCACGATATTTTAAGAAATATTTCCAAAATATTCAGCAGTTGGTCAAAGTACACTTTGTTTAGCTGTAATTTATTTTATTAAACTTAAAATTAACAATATTTCTAGCGAAATTTGTAATTGCTTTTAAAAGCACTATGTAATACTTACACAAAATATAGTTACTTTATGATACAACTTTTGCATAGTAATCTATCTTAAACATTACGAGTCACAATTACGGGTATGTGGACTAAATATTCTGATGGAAATATAACATTCAAAATCAAATGTCTATAACCCCAACATTTGCTTACAAATCTGCTTGACCTAAATATCACTCTTGCAGTTTTATAAATGTGCAGGTGTATAAATCCATAAAACCACTTATCGCAGCTTTCCAGATTTATGAGACGGCTCGTAATAAATGAGCCCAGGATACTACACTTTTACCGGACTATAACTTTTGTCAAGATAAGTTCTATCAATACTGATATCAGTTACCATCACCTTGACTTAAAACTAAGCTTTGATCATATTTATCACGCAAGATGGAGTGGTCCTTCATTTTTAATTCTACAAATCAAACATAGGTATACATTTTTAATATACGAGACAGCTATTTTTTGAACCTCACTATAACAAAACTATAAACTGTAAAACTGTAACCAATTTTCGCCGGTTAACACTAAAAGTTTAACAACGATTGACAATAAACTACTAGTAACACAGGGTGGTGAGCAAAAGTGCAGCACTCATTGAGTACGGCGACCCATCCGATTGTTGGAGATAACGAATCTTTTGTGTAGAGCAGTGTGAGATGATTCAACAGCAGTGACAATTGTTCTGATAAATAACACAGGTTTTTGAGCCCAAAGCGATTTATTAGAGTCAGGAGGTTAACTTTACTGCATTTTATGTTAACAGTTCAAAATGCTAAATAGCTAACTACAATTTTAAAGCTTATATTAGAATAAGACAAAAGCTTTCCTTGAAAAATTTAGGAAAATGTTACCGTTATTTTATATTAAAGATTGTATATATTTCGTCTAGTAGGAAATAACGGGAGTACCGAGCCTTAATCGGTAGTAAAATTATAACTAGCTCGGCCTGAAATAGCAAGTTTGTTTTGAAAGCAGTTTAAACATTCTCTTATGAACGAAATACATTATTTTATTTGAACAGCTAGTCCATGAAGTCTTAAAAAATTTCCAAACTCACAGTTTTGTATTTTTTTAATTAATAATCATTAAAGCCCAAGAACTGTTGAAGCTGCAGACAAGCGTTAACGACAAATTGATTTAAATAGCACTTTATAAGCCAGCTGAGAGATGTAGTCAAAATATGTATGACTGACTATGTTAATATAAATAATTTGTATCCTACAATTTTATTCAATTGAGTATCTCTTTTAAGGCATTGAATACAATTACCCAAATGTAAATCATTAATGAGTTTTACTTATGCTAAACATTTTTTGTTTGTTTATGTTTTACTTTGTTTACATTCATATTTTATTTGTATTAGGTTTTTCTCTAAGGAATCTTAAATGTTTTTAATTTCTTTATTTTAATGTTTCGGGTTCAATTTTTATTTAATTAAATTGTTACTTAGACAGTTCACTGGTAGATTATAAACATCCGTCGGATTTTTTTTATTGTAACTCCTCAAGTTCTATATTATTTTTGCTGTTAATTTTCCAGTTCGTTTATGTACGACAGTTCAGAAACAAGCCTGAAAAGACTCTGGGATGGGACTTGTGTAGACCATTCCTATAAATTATTTATCTGCGGCGTTTTATTCAATTCAAACCTTTATTGAAACAAGCAAACCTTACTTATATTAAAGTATCGAATATTATAGACCGGCATAACTTATTTATTTACTTAATGAAATCGAATACTCAAGTAAACTATACGAATAATGATAATAGGAGGTCAAACTGATTTTAAATCTGCACTTATATAATCTTCAATCAAACTTGACCAAAAAATGTTTTAAAACTTTAAAGTAGGAAGGATTATTTTATTTATTATATACTTGGCTTAGCAGCCGAGTAACCAGGTTGCCGAGTTATATTAGCGCTAAAATCCCATTATAACTCATTCCACTACGGAACTCCAAAGTATGAAGTCAAACTGAAATGGTTTCGTATTTATCACAGGCTCATTAAATGCAAACACTGTAAAAGGAATGTCAATAATGCAATATAAAAGTTTACATTTTATCTAAATCTTAAAATGTCTATTGGCAGTCAGTCCTGTTTTAAAACATTAAATCTAATTAATGCTACAAATCAACGACTACATACTACATACTACTTTTTGAATTATCGATGTCGATCTTTGTGAAATGTGCTCAAACAAATTAATATCTATTAGTTGAAATTGAAATCATGTTTTTGGTTATTACGGGAATTAAACCGGATACAATTTATTTGTTAAAACTATAATTATTGAAATTTAAAGCGATTGACTTTACACATATAAATTGCATTCTTACACTGAAGTAATTCTGTAATCATATTTCTTATTTGGAAAAGTAAATCTAATTGTAATTTTAACGTTAATTTCTTTGCAAGTAATCTTAAGCTCTACAGATTGTTCACAATTTTTAATATATTAGTTTTTTAGTTTATCTTACTAAAAACCAGAACAAAAGAGAGTTTTTGTTAGCGTAATTAAACGTTTTTTATACAAATATTTGTTTATATTGTAAATATAAACTGTACTAGTAATCGGAACTGGTTAATCCTAATACCAATATTTTTCCATAGTACAAAAAAAACTCCAATGTTTAAAAGGGTTGGAACCTGAAGATTATTTTTGCGTTATACTAAAGTAAACTGTTTATGTTTATATAGACTGCTGGAGTGAATTATTGCTCTTCAATAGCGATCTGAATATATCTCTTTGAAATATGAAACAGGGCCTCAACTGTCACGGCATTCTGACATTATTGGATCAGTATGAGTATTTGGAGCATTAGATCATGTTTGTTTGGATTAAATGTCTGTGCCTACACTTGTAATTTATTGACTAAAACAGAAGTGTACTAGGACTGATGAAGATATGTAATATATTTTATAATCTACTTTTACATCCATGAACCAAATAGTAATTAAAGCATTTTGCATTATCGGATTGCTTTTAACTCAGTTTAAACAAATAAAAGAAAGAATAATTACTGTATATATGATAAGTAATTATAAGGTTCGTCTGCTGTGGTTATCTTTGGGTTATTCACAGAACTACATCTGATTACTGAAAATATAAATATATCTTTCTAAATAAACTAAATACTTAAGGTTACAGTTTTGTATTTAGGATTACATAAATTAAATTAGATTTAACTATGAAATAGATAGGATCTTAATTACACATTATTCATGTCAGTTTACTTTGGTTGGCATGCTTTATTTTATAATTTTTTTTTTGACGGTTGTTGTTTGAAACACTAAATAACTCCGTCAAATAATGTCTTTATATATAATTCTGTAAGCGAAATTTGTAGGTCAAAATTTTGGGAGTCTGGCAATTCAGAAGATAGTGGCAGAAGGCTTAAATCAAAGGTCTTGATACCAGGGACTCGGGAAAAATAGCAGTATTTCTAAAAAGTAACCTGCAGACGAGAAATAATGTAAAAAACGCCCTGTAAGAGAAGCATAGGCGTTTAAATACCCCCGTCGCAGCAAACCTGCGTACTCAGCGAATTTCCAATGCATATATATGTGACTCACTACTACATAGAGTTCGCTACTTACCAAGTTTCACAAAAATACATTCATAAATAAGTGATATATAGCATTTTATTTATTCTCCATAACAATAACATTAGGGTTGAGGACGCAGGTTTGCTGCGACGAGGAAGATATGTAATGTGTTTTTTTTTTTTTTTAAATTATCAATATAACTGAACCAAGTTCAACAACCAAGCAACATACCAAGGTCTCTTAATTTAGGTTCATAATTAAGGGAGATATACAACTTAACTTATTCTCCATATGAATAACATGGGGGCCGAGAATGCAGGTTTGCTGCTACGGGGACTATCAACAAAAAAATTGTTTTTTGTACTAATATCAATATACCACAAATAGTTGAAGCCACATAACAAGTTTCATCAATATACATTCATAAATAATCGATATATAGAATTTTATTTATTCTCCATAAGGATAACTTTGGACAACGTACTGTATTTAGCACTTTGAATATCTCTGCTACGGTTAGACGTAGAACAACGATTAAAACACCAAAATGTTTGCTTTGTTGAGCTAAACATATTAATACATAGAAATGTGAAGTTTTTAGTAAAACTATCTGTAAAAAATCTAAAAACCATTTTCCCATAAGATTAACATCGGACACGTTTTTTTGGATTTTATCCGCAACCACTTAACCTAGGTTAATGATTCAAAATACTAAATTATTTGTTTTCGTAAGCTCTATAAAATGGTTATAACCAAAATTGAGTGTTTCTAACATTTTGGGGTCAAATTTGCAAAAAAACGATTTTTGGAAAATTGTAAACCCCCATAAAACCCCCTTCCCATAGTGCGATCGATCTGGATTTCGAACTTAAAGTCATAAATGCTACTCCCCACATTTTTGCTAAATTTCATTGAAATCGGGTGTTTCTTTCAAAAGTTATCGCGGTAACGGACACACAGACACACACACAGACACACACACACACACACACACACACACACACACACACATACACACACACACACATATATATATATATATATATATATATATATATGAATAGTGTTTTTGGCATCTGGGGACCTCAAAACGAAAACTTATCGTGGTCTCGGG
This sequence comes from Allygus modestus, assembly GCA_963675035.1. Taxonomy (NCBI): domain Eukaryota; kingdom Metazoa; phylum Arthropoda; class Insecta; order Hemiptera; family Cicadellidae; genus Allygus; species Allygus modestus. Next base: position 104,658,559 of record OY776112.1, read on the forward strand.
CTTAATTCTTACCATGCCACCTACGGTAATAGCTTCTTCCCTATAGGGGAAATTCGCTAAAAGGTCTGCTATGTTTTCATTAAAACATGTGACTGTATATTAATTACGAACAGACATGTAATGTGTAAAAAGTCAGATGACGCAGATTATTAGAGCAAGGTTAGTAGTTATAAACAAATCCGATAACAGAGATTGAAGAGGAAAGATTTTTATCATTTTGCCGATCCCGTCACTCACACAAGTATCTACCAATCAGTAACTTGTAAATGAAATATCAACTTTTTCAACTATGCGTAAGTAACCACAATAAACAACCATAAATATTTCGTTATTTGACTACAATATCACTGCCTTAATGTCAATTTACAATAAAAAAAAAAAATAAATTCAATGAATACGTTAGAAACACAATGCTGGAATTTCTCTGAGCTGAATTTTAATCTACCAATGTGTACACTCTAAAACTGCGCGTCTTTATTTAAATTATCAAAGACACATGTTACCTAAAACGAGATATTCATGTAAATAAATCATCCAGAGTGCCCTCATCGATTTTTAAAAATTTTACTTACAGGTTATATAACAATATATACTATAAAAGTTTTCATGCTCAGGTTATTGTAGTAATGTCTGATTTATAAATTAGATAGGATCCAAGATTTATGGAACGAATAAATCATCGTTGCTGTTTCAGCCAGACCGGTAAAGTAGGTCGGAATGTTTATCCGCTAAAACTGAATAACGGATACCATAAAGAAAACTAATATCACCTTATATTCGATGTATATTTGTTTTCAAATCTCATTAAATTAATTGTAGTTTATAATATGTATACAATTATAATATACTCCAACCAAATACGATTCAAATGCATTTTGATATTAACTTTTCCCCACTTAAATTACGACAGCTAACTTTTATATGCTACATCATCAAGACTGTATAGTATGTATTCTAATATAATTTTGTATACTGTAATATCTTATAATTTAACTACTTTTAATGCACAGGGTCTCCTATCAGTACTTAGCTGATAGTTTCTCCACATAAATTTACTGCTTAGTGCTTCTAAATAATATTGAATCTTGGTTAACTTCTGCTGACAGCAGAACAGTGACAGCAGGTAGCTCTAATCCCAGATGTATCGATACGATCATATGTTTACATCCTGATAACTCTGAGCAATTATTTGGTAAAAGTTCTATTTTACCTTTCAGTGTGCTCTACCTTATTATACATTTAATTGTTGATTATGAATCTTAAATATGTGTTTTAAAAATAATATGTAATGTAGCCTCTGGTTATACAGGGGACGTCTACGCTAATTTGATTAGTCAACACGTTGCATTGGCGAAAACTGACCTGAAGTAACAGCGGTTACTCAATTAGGAACAGAGGCAGTATAAGCACTTACTCGGACTTTTGGTTAGTAAGGGCGTCTGTAAGAATGGATCTGAATGGAAATCTGAATTGAATCAGTTGCTGCCAGATCACGATACCTATACAGGAGCTACAATTGTTTCTAAACAGTATTGAAAGTATACAATTTAATTTAGTGTTAATAATAATACTGCTACATAATGTGAGCTCATTTTAGCTTTTATTTCCTCAGGTAGGCCTATTACGTACCATTTGATAACGTTATAAAAAAAAACATAGTTTTTGAAAAGCAACTATTCAATGAAAAGTTAAAAATAATACTTTCGAGACACTAGACATAAACATTATTTTTTAACTTAACAGGAAAGTTAGGCCATTTCAAAGACCAATTAGTGATCATTATTTCCTAGTTTTAAAATAATAGAGTAATAGTCCACAACGTCTGTTGTTAGAAAGGGTTAAAAACTAAATAAAAGTCTTCTTAAATAATTGATCGTACGAAAGCACTGAATTGATTGAGTTAACTGTATCCTTTTAAAGTAGTCTGTGAAATAAATCGGGCATGGCTCCTTGTTATGCCACTCATCTTCTCAATTATAGTAAATTAAAAGACTGAATATAATTTGTTAGATTATTTATAATTATTTCCCCCTCTTTTGAATCTCTAATAACGCTCAATATTTTTTTAAATTGCTTTTTCTAACTCCCGTATTTGTAAGAAAATTTTAATTTCTGTTTGCATCTCATTTTTCACTATTTTCAAATAAAAGTGTGCACAAACTACCAAAAATATTTGTCACGACTCACAAACTGATGAGACCAACGAAGAACGTATTTCGGTAAGTGAGGCATACCATTAATTGTAAAATATGTTATGAAGGTAAGATCAAGTTTTATTTTGATTACATCTAATTTCAAACAATTAAAATCGTCAAGAAAGTAATTCAGTTTGTAACTGGTTTATTTTCAAGTGTAAACGAAGACGTTAAGTTTTAAGCGGTTTGAAAACGAGTAAACTGCGAACGCGCAAACCACTTGCAAGCATTTTTTCTCTCCCTTCTTAAACGATTCATCTCGACCTTCTTCGTCACAATCTGAGACTGAACCCTGTATCGATTGTGGGATTGATAATGGAACACATCAATCTTCCAGAAAGCTTATTTTGAAAGATTGGCTTACGCTGCCTATCGATATAAATGAGCATGCTTATTGAATATTAAGGTGTTAGGGGCAAAGGGATTTGATGTGGACAAAGTAAATATTAATAATTTCGTTAAATAAAGGTTCAAAATTAAAATTAAACAGGTTCTTGCCTCGCTTGTCCCTCTCGTCCTCATTTAACGCTTATTCCTTGCAAAATTGTAATTTTGAGACTAGTTCCTGAGTTACATTTGAACTGTTATTCTAATGAGAAGTTCTGAGGAATTAATCGGTAGGGAGAGACAATTTAAATACACCTTTCCACCGGAAAAAGAAACTCTAACTGGTAACAAAGATGTCAGATTATTGTTCATAGGAGTTTTATGACAAAATAAAACTTGAAACATTCATAACAAATTAATATAGTTATTTGTTATTTCTGCTGTTTACCAAATAATAACTAACTGTCTATACAGAACGATAATCTGAAGGAAATTTTTAAACAACGTACTGACATTTCATACGTTTCTAACACATAGAATTTATTTATTTAATATTATTCTTGCAGTTTCACATTTTTTTTATTATTATAATCCATATTACTCTAAACTAACAATAAAAACAACATTCCGGACAGCAATAATGTCAGACAGTGAAACGTCAGCCTGCATCGCCTATAACTCAGGCTGTAAGGTTCACCTGTCCTACATTATCTGTTGTTAGTTACTTTACCTATATAATATGTTATTACTGGAATTATGGAACGTATCAGAATCATCACGAGAACAAATTAGAAATCATAAAATTGTATTAAATATAAACCCGGTTTTTGTTTAATGTATTTATTTTGGAGCTTGTTTATTTACTAACAACTATAATAATGAATTCACATCATACAGATGTAATGCTTTCTTCATCAAACCTATACATCAAACCTCCATAACCTTGGGTTAAGACCTGTATGAGTTAATGATATATTAACTCATAGGTATGTCAATGTCTGGAATCTTAAACAAATATTCCATTAAAAATATGCACCAAATCAATCTCTGTAAGTGAAGCTCAATCATTGTAACAATCATCAACCATAACCGTGCGGGTTGAATGGCGATTTTTAATAGAAACGTCTGTCTTTTGGTATCAAGAGAAGCACATTTGTAAATTTCGTTTCAGTGTTATTTTAAGTATTGTAAACGTCAAGTATCATCTGGCATATCGGCAATTTTGTTGGTCAAAAATATAAGGAGACGCACAGTAAAATAGTGCACACATGCACTATCACTATGTGAGGTGTCCGTGTTTTGAGTGTTAGTTGAAGTGGTAGTGTTTATAAGTTAAAAAATTCCACTTTACATATAACCTTTTGTCTTTTACATAGCGGAAGAATTTATACTCGACATTGAAGAGCACTGGGAGGCAACATACAGGTTTTAAAACACGTAAATGAGGTATTTTAAGTAACAAATATGATTCTATTCTGCTGAAAGGCTAATTATCTAAACAAATTGATAATCAGAAAATTACTTTCATGGACTGGTTCATTAAATCGGCATACCAAAACAAACTGTGACCCAAGTTTAATCGCCATATATAGAAAGTTAATTAGTTTACTTCTGTTTCCTCTGGGTTAAAATAATTAAACTTTGGATTAGGAATTTAATTGTTATTTCTATGCTCAGCTAAGACTTTGATCGAGACCTAATGCTTCCTCCAGGAAATATTACAAATTAATTCAATTTCTGATGTTTTATTCAGGGACAGCAATTATAACAAGCGTTTGGTTTTTGTTTTATTTGAAGTTTTGGAAAAACTACTTTTATTCTACTTGATCGACGGAAAATATGTTAATACTTACGTTTGTCAGTTGTATCTCACCATTAGTATAAAATTCATTCATAAAATTTAATTATCATTTTTCAACCCCAATCACAGGGTTGTCAAATACATTGTCTGACTTGTTTTGCATTGAATGTTTCCTTATTCCAAAGGTGGTATTGTACAGTATATCATAAATTGTTTGTGAACCATAACAGTTAATTAAAATTCGATCATCGGAGCCTAGACTATTAAAGATGATCTTATAAATATCGAAAGTGCTTCAGGACTTGGTCTATAATAGACTAGCAACAAGTTTTATGACGATGGCAGAATTAATACAATATGTTTTTTACTTCCATTTTTTGTTTACCAACATAAACCATGGTTACATTATTATTATTTGGCTAGTGACAATTACCGTTATACTCTAGAAGATCAAAAAGCACTGCGGAAGACAACGAGAAGTGTCTCAAAAGTGCGAGAGCATTGTACCGCATACGTTATGGCCGACTGAACTTTGTGAAAAGTTATCCTTGCAGAATTATATATTGAGCTACTGCTTGAATAAAACATCAAATTTTGAGATCTTAACGATTTATATTAATCTGATTAATATCAACTATTCAATTGAAAATAGTGCACAATAACTGATTATGTCAAAAGTCAAATTTTCGTTAGAGAATGGTACACTACACTAAAAAAGTACTTGAGTGGTAAGTTCGTAAAATTTATATCAACGTTAAGTTTATACTACAAGAAACTGGCCAAGTTTCTCTCGATTCGAAGAGTTGTTCTATTATAACTAACAATTTATAGTCAACAAAACTGTTTAAAATGATTCTGGGTCCAAGCGAGTAATAAATTCTTCAATTTATTTTAATTGTAAGAAAAACATTCCTTTTGCGAGTGTAATATGCACCATTATATAAATATGCAGTGTAGGTAACTAAAAGTAAAGATAAGACTTTAATGATTTCAGGCCATGGAAGGTGAAATTTTATTACAACAACTCTTTTAAGAAGGGTTTTTCAACAGTTTTTTTCGTAAAGTACGATTTAAAGATTATAGATTAGAATTATAAATTGTAAATAAAAATCATGTGAACGGAACTGTCAGAAAATTTTTTTTTCATAATAGTTTAGAATTCACATCATTACACTTATTCATTGTAATTTATTAAATGTAGGCTTTTAAAACATGTAATAATAACTACTGTTCTCAAAGCAGTTATATCCTCTACTTTGCACAGGTTTTGTCGAGAAAGCACATGGAGAGCAAAGGTTTCCATCTCAGCTTGACATGAAATGACGACGTTTGTGACAAGAGTCGTTTCCGTTTCTCTTAAATTACCGACGCTCTCTTTTGAATTTTTAAGCCGCCTTGAAAACTCTCTCATTAAAGCCAATTACTAAATTATTTTAAGGCTCAATCACGCTACTAAAATGACCGTACATTACTAACCATTTTTCAGAACTTTACTATTTTAAATTAGTTGTGTTTTGTCAAACAATTAAATTTGTACTATGGACGTTAAATAGGTATAGAATGATCTGAAGGATACTTATATGGCTTGATGATACCCATTACGGTATTCATCAATGTGTAATTTGTATATAAATAAAGAAAATATAAACTACATAGTTAATAAAAACATTACAAATGTTTATATCTGTTATTCTTATTTATTTTATATGTTCAGTAAGGAAATAAATTCAAATTTTGAAACGATTATTTTAACAAGTTTAATAAACTACAACCATAACATGATCCAGGTTACCTTGTTAAAAATTATCTTAACTATGGTAACGAGATAAGGTTTAACTGAAAACGGTTAATCTATATTATAAGAGGTAAAATAAAAATAAAACATTTATTATAAATATTTTAAATATTGGTTACCAATGGGAATAAATATTAAATATTGCGATTAAAGCATGATATTTCTCAACTCTTAACAGATTTAATTGACTTTTAATTACTGAAGATAATTCTGGTAAAATACCCAGCTTGATGAAAAACCTAACAATTTGTGTTTTTACCTAGCAATAAGCTTTGATTCAGTGTTGCTGATGCGGTGCGAGAATAGTTGTGGCTCGTTGTTGTACGTTGTTGTAATACTTGCGAAAAATATTGAAAAGTTAGGCGATAAATGTACACAGTTTTTCCTTGTCCAACAAGTTTCCTGTACTGCAATTAAGTCGTAATAAGATATAAAGCATTTTTAATAACAACGTAGAAATAATATATAGTGAATATGTAATATTATTAAATAAATATTTATTAAGAGTATTAAGTATTAGACTTCTAATTATAGCATAATTAGTATAGCTTCTATTATAGTACCCAAGAACCTTTTTTGATCGTGTTTACAAGAAAAGTATGAACTTAAAGAATGTATTCATTGAATCACCTCTCTCACGCAAGTAAACCCTCCAAAAATAAAATCTCCGTTTGTTTTTATTACAAATTGGAATAAGCGTCTTTCAGAATCACACTTAACTTAATCTTTGTCAGTAAATGTTTACATTCGATATCAGGAATATTGATTGACCTTTTATATTAAAAGGCTCGGTTTTTTTTACTTACTATGATAAAATTGAAAACTTATGTTTTTTAAGAGGGTTAGCTGGAAAACATTTGATTGTTTAAGGATTTTCTCTTCAATATTCTGAAATGTATTTTCATTTATTTTCTCTTTTCGTAGCTAGAAACAACGTTACTCCATCGTATAAATTGCCAAACATTTTCTTATCAAGGTAAATATTGTTTCTAAATTTTTCATATATATATATATATATATATAACTTTGGTCCCTATTGCATAGTGCAGGTGACAGAGATTTGTAATATCACAGACTGATCAATCTGATTTACAATTCAGGTGGAACCAATCCCAAGCCGTATCATCTATCATGCTACAATCCAAAGCAATCTTTTCAGTTAAAGTGGAATTGTGTTTTGTGATCGTGTACCAGACTATGTCAAAGTCAATTTAATCAAACAGTTAACAAGTATAGGACTCGATGATGGTAAACTAATACAGTGAAAACAAGGCTTAGAAGCCTTTGATGCAAACAAGTGTTATAATATAACACTTATCAAATGAAAATCTACTACCTATAAATTAAGTAACTACATCACCATTTCATACACGCATTAACACAAAAATGCAATAAAAATCATTACAATATCATTTTTATATTTATCTTGAAACTCTCATGCAACTTTAGATCTATGATACTAAAAATGGAAACGAGTAGGCTTTACACCAAAGATATGTCATTATTACGGAAACTGCGCCTTCCTCGATTGTTGGAGATAACGCGCCTATTGCATATTGTGTATTGGGTATTGTGTATTGTGTCAAGGAAGCGATTATGAACGTCAGCAACGATCATCCTCTTATTTCCTTGGCTGACCTTTATATTGTAACACATTTATATTTTACTATATGGTAGTCAAACCCTTTATGACATGGTCATGTAAAATGAATAAGGGACAAATAAAAACTACTCAATCAATTAAACGTTTGGAACTATTTCTTCATAGTTTAATTACTTTTCTACAACATCTTAAACACTCCGTAAACAATAATTTATTGCAGACAAAACAAACTTGCTAATTTTTCAACTCACCTGGAAAAATATTTTGAATTTCCTATTTTTCTAAATAAAAAATTTAAACTTCGAGAGATATAAGTTTTAACATTGAATTTATTTTAACCTCCTCCAGTTAATATGCATTTAGGTACATTTTTTAAGATAAGCTAATTTTATGAAATAGGAATAGAACCAATAGAGTAGAGTTATAAACTATTACTGTAGTAACTACCGGATGTCATTATGATTCTGGAATAATGCAGTTTTAACACTCTTACTGCACAATAAATTTAATGTGCTAGGAAAGTATATTTTATTTGCACCGTTTTGGGGCTTTTAGCTTGCATTCTATATCTTGTGAATTAAGTATCATAAACCAAGCTTAGTCTTAAAACTCGACTTGCAATAAATATTCCGTATAATTAGCTAAATTTTCCTATTAGTAATGTATTATTATCCTTTCAAGTTCAGGTTTGAATAGCATGAATATTACCACATTAGAAACAATCCCTGTTCCAAGCGAGTTTCAAAATGGAAATATTAACCTTGTGTGGATTTTGGAGCTGAATTTACGAGAATCTTCACTGATTTTGCATGTATTCATGGTCAATAGATTTGTTTTCAAGTGAAAGGGGTTTAATAAATTTAAGTAATCCTGTAATATAGAGTAGTTTAAATGCTCGTTTGTATATTTTATCCCGGATATTTTTATTCTTCACTTTAGTATAACTACTATACTTGATATGTACTTGGTATAAATAGTGTCATAAGTACTTGATGTATAAGTACTACATCAAGTATAGTCTTTACGTTAAAGTAATAATTCAACGGAAATAAATACTGTGACATTTTATTAGTAGGATCATGAAATAAAATAAACATTGTCTAGATAAACGTTTTGTTTACAGTTAAATGTCAGCCGAAAATTTTGCTTGATTCATGATTAATAAATATTGTAACATTTTACTATATAAACGAACACATACACAGTAAGTTAACATTTAGTGTTATTTACTGTTATTGAACATGTATGTCTACATTCCAATATGAATTTTAGCAATGCTTATCTCAATGTGTAAAACGTTTTAACAGTATTAAAAGTTAACTTTCGTAACACGCCACACAACTCTTCGTTTTGGTTAATTAAAAAAAGTATACTGAACCACTAAAATCTGATTTTATGGATTTATTATAAAATGATACTTTATCGTGGTGCATTACTGATACTTGATCATTAAGAACAGACTCCCCAGTTAAAGTATATCGGGACGTTAACCATTCAGTAATTGCTTTACCAGGCAGTTAGGGGGAATTATTGGGTTCAGTTCTCTCTCTGCGTCGAGCGTTGCATTGCGGTTAAACTGATCGTTTCAGCTTTTGATGGCAAAAGTGTGGAAAGATAGTTCTCGTCTATAATCTAAATTTAAACATATTGTACGTTTTAATATTTTAAAGGAAAGAAATGCGTATCGAGAAAGTCCATTTGCATAATTTGGTTATAAAATCTATAATATGGAACTTATTTTATCCTATATACTTTATTTACAAATTAAACAATTGGATTTTTTATTTTAATAAGAATAAAACTAACACATATTAGTATCCCTTTTTGTGTAAGGGTTTTCCAAGACTCATTTCTAGGGTGGTGTTTCAACAAAGATCATACATACATGCAAACATTATTTCCATTAATAACGCACAAAAACACAAATGTTTTTACAACACGTGTTAAAGCATTATGTGGTCAACAATTGCTTGCTTTACAGTTTTAATTCTCATAGAATAAAATGCACGTCTTTATCACAGTTAACTTAAGTAGAAACCCTGATATTCAAAGAAACGTTGATGAACATGTAGCCTACCACCAAAAATGGTTCTGTTTGTTCGTCTATGTAGAAATTCAATTTAATTGGGAGTATATATTTGAGAATACATTGGTGTCTAATATATTTTTTATGTATAACCTACTATATTTGTATCAAGATTTTCCGATTCCTATAAATAAATTTCTTTCATTTACTAAAACTGTAGGTGTATTTATCAATAGATATTTAACAGATGATATATAATCTCATAACGTAGAGAACCTATAGTATACAATTAAAGAAAAATAAATATAATGGAATTCTACGGTAGAACCAAAGTAGAAGAATTACCCGTCCGCTCTATCAAATCGTGAGATGTTCTTTATTAGTTAGGTCGTTTGCTAGGAAACCTTATTAATAGCTGTTGCCTTACTCTTTAATTGCGTGAAACCACAGAAGCAACACTTTCTGGTAGCTATACTATCTCATAGCGAAACCCAAAATAGTATAGGTATTGTGATTCATACTTAAAATTTAATCCTTATATACTTGCGTTTTCTATAAATAATAACTTATAATAATATAAAACTAACAAAAACAAATCATAATAACCCATATCTAAAATACCCCCGTTGCAGCAAACCTGCACATTCAGCGAATTTCCAATGCATATATATATATCCCATATACAGCCACTTACCAAGTTTCATAGGTACATATTCAAAAATGAAACGTATATTAAATTTTAATTTATCTCCATAACAATAACATGGGGATTGAGTACTCAGGTTTGCTGTAACAAGGAACATAAAATATTAGGTTTTAATGTAAATATCAACAGACCACAACCAGGTGAAGCCACATACCAAGTTTCATCCGTATCCGTATAAATAGGCAATTTATACAATTTTAATTATATTCACCCCAAGAATAAAATGGGAGGCTGAGTACACAGGTTTGCTGCAACAAGGAACTCAAATTATGGCTTTTTATACAAATAGCAATTTAATTCAACTAGGTGAAGCTACATACCAAGTTATATTAAATTATGTTCATAATTAAGTGAGGCATAAGATTTTTCTTATTCTCCATAAGAATAACTTGGGCGTTGAGTACGCAGGTTTGCTGCTACGGGAACTATCGGCAAAATATTGTTTTTTGGGCAGTTGCCAAGAGACCACAACGAAATGAAGCCAAATACCAAGTTTCGTCTGGATATTTATAAATAAGCGACATATAACATTTTTCTTATTCTCGTAAGAATAACATTGGACAACGTACTGTGTTTAGCACTTTCAATATCTCGGTAACCAATTGACGTAGAAAAATTACCAAAACTCCAAATTGTTCGTTTTTTAAGCCAAATCCAATGGTGAAAACTAAAATTAGATTTCTTAAAATATTATATGTAAAAAACTCAAAAAAATCCAGTTTTAGGGTACAAAACCCCCCTAAAATACTCCTTCGGATAAAGCGATCTGTCTGGTTTTCGAACTTAAAGTCATAAATGTTGCTTTACAAGTTTTCACTAAACTAATCAAAATCGGACCATTTTTACGAAAGTTATCGTGCCTATGGACACACACACACACACACACACACACACACACACACACACACACACACACACACACACACACATATATATATATATATATACAGTATTGAACTGGTGTTTTTGGCATCTGGGGACCTCAAAACGAAAAATTATCATGGTCCCGGGCCTAGGTCTTACCATGCCAATTACGGTAATAGCTTCTTCCCTATAGGGGAAATTCGCTAATACAATCAACAGTTATATTTTTCCACGAAAAAAAGATTTTCATAAATTCAGACATAGGACATAGTTGTTAAAATATAATGTATAATTTAAACTGTCAAAACATTGTAAAATATGTAAGGTCCTCCAGCTTTACAACTTACATAGAACAGAATATTACGTATTGTGTTAGCTGCGGCAAAAATTTTATTTATTTATCGTTTATCGTGTTTGACGAGACGTAAACCGTGCAGACCAGCTGTGCGGTCGGGCGGCGGGCTGCTGCGATCAGGAATGTCGTGATTAAGTTCTCCCTTCTTTACAACTTTCTCAATCGTGGACCAAACTAAATTCTTGCAAAAGCCTACCTCCTAATATTTAGTTATGAAGAATTTGGTTGTGTTTTCTCTCGCATTTATATCAAGAAAATATAAATTCTTTGCATTAGTTTTAGAAAATAAGTAAAAATGTTTGCATATTATTCCTCAATGAGATTTGTAAGTCACAGTTTAAAAAGTACTTTATTATTTAGAATAATTATTGAAATCTAACAGAACTATACTTGTATTAGACTTTACATTTACATTCATTTTACTATATGACTTTGCAATATAGTTTTAACACTTAAATTGTTAAAATAATCGTCCAAAGTAAAAACTGCTTAAATTTTAAATGGAACATATAATAAGTAGCATTATTTTCATTACTCATAAGTTTTCACCCCTTGTGAAATAAATGTGTTTGACATGAATTAAACAAATATTATAACCGAGTTATCTGTGTCTGTGAAGTTTAGTGTCTGTGAAGACCATTAAGTCCAACCAACATTTAAAGTGTTACTTTAATTTTTCCTAACTGTGAAAAAATGTAATCTTGCATTTTTTCTTTGAAAAATTAAACGAGTTCGCACGCAGCACGCTGACGTGAGGGAAGTGAATTTCCACATAAAAACTTTTAAAACTCAAAATCAGTGTAAAAACATACATTTGTCCAATTTTTATTGAAATCTGAAAACATTGATTTTAGCGAATTTCCCCTATAGGGAAGAAGCTATTACCGTAGGTCTCATGGTAAGACTTAAGCCCGAGACCATGATAACTTTTTGTTTTGAGGTCCCCAGATGCCAAAAACACCATTCGTTAAAATTTTTATATATGTATATATATATATATATATATATATATATATATGTGTCCGTTAACACGATAACTTGAGTAAAAAACGTCCGATTTTGATGAAATTTGGCTCAAATGTGTAAAATGACATTCATGACTTTAAGTTCGAAATCCAGAAAAATCGGACCATGGGAAGGGGGGTTTATGGGGGTTTTAAATTTTCCAAAAATCAGTTTTTTGCATTTTTTACCCTAAAATTTTTAAAAAACTTAATTTTGGTTTTGACCAAGTTATAGAGCTTAAAAAAACAAATAATTTAGTATTTTTAATTATTAACCTAGGTTAAGTGGTTGCGGAGAAAATCCAAAAAAACCTGCTCATAAAATCTCCCATGTTAATCTTATGGGAAAAAGGTTTTTGGCTTTTCCTCAGTTTATTTTAATGTAAACTTCACATTTGCTTTTACCAATCTGTTCAGTTCCACAAAACAATCATTTTGGTGTTTAAATTGTGATTCTACGCCCAACCGTTGCAGAGATATTCGAAGTGCTAAACACAGTACGTTGTCCAATGTTATCCTTATGGAGAATAAATAAAATTTAATATTTCGATTATTTATTAATTTATGTTGATGAAACTTGGTATGTGGCTTCAAGTAGTACTGGTATATTGATATTTGCACAAAAAATTTATTTTTTTTTATTATTCCCGTAGCAGCAAACCTGCGTACTCAGCCCACATGTTATTCTTATGGAGAATAAGTAAAATGTACTGACTCCCTTAATAATGAACATAAATTAATAAAACTTGGTATGTGGCTTCACCTTGTTGAGTTATATTGATATTTGCATAAAAAACCATTTTTTTAGTTCCTTGTTGCAGCAAACCTGCTTCCTCAGCCCCCATGTTATTCTTATGGAGAATAACTAGAATGTCATATATCGCTTATTTATGATTGAAGATCGATGAAACTTAGTATGTGGCTTCGCCTAGATAAATTCTATTTATATTTGCATAAAAAACAATTGTTTCTGTTCCTTGTTTCAGCAAACCTACATACTCATTACCAATGTTATTCTTATGGAGAATAATTAAAATCGCTTATATGTGAATATATTTTTATGAAACTTGGTTTGCGGCTTTATGTGGAATTCAGACAAATATTATGCATTGGAAATTCGCTGAGTCCGCAGGTTTGCTGCAACGGGGGTATTTTCTGCTGTTCTGATAATCCTGGTTTCATTTACTTTCAAAGCTGGGAATACAATAATTTTGCTCATTATAAGGTTAGTAGAAGGTCCAGACAGGCTTGAAAGTAGGCGTGAGGTTGCTGGGGATAATACAAGTACTCTAACAAAGGAATAACAGGCTTTTCTAGCGTAAAACCCCCATAAGACAACGTACTGTGTTTAGCCGATACACATTTTCTTTAATAACTTGGTAAATATTTATGCTAGAATGACAAGAGAGGGCTTAAAACTTTCGCCTCTCAAATTCCCATCTTTTTACATGCATTAACTTTACATCTGAGGCTTTTCTGAGCCTTTTTGGGCCCAAAAATTCGAAATTTTAAAGATTAATCCCCAAAAAATGGGTTTAGAGTTTTTCGATTGTTTTGCCCAACGAACTTGTCCAACAGATTATAGAAAGGAACGCCCCTACCAAATTTGAAGTAAATCGGACAAAAAATGCGACCGCTAGAGTGCATACACACACACACACACACACATATATATATATATATATATATATATATATATATATAACATTTAGAACGACCCCCCAAAACGTGTTCAGGGGGTCACGTTAGGAACTTCTATGGTGGTCCCGGGCTTAAGTTTCACCGTGCGGGTCATGCTAATAGTTCACTTTCCAAAGGAAATTCACTAATAATATAGGACTCATATTGCTATCAAATGCTAATTTTAAAACATACCAAAGCTTTTACAGCCTTAACCGTTTTTATTTGTTAATTATTCACATAGGTATAATATTAAGTTATGCAGTGAAAGTTATTTCAGTAATGTAATATAATGTAGGTAGTATCGGTAATGCAATAGGTATGTAGGTAATTCAATGTAATATGTACTAAGCAATGCATTATACGGTATACACAACGGATTATCCAATACATTAGCCTATTCCTGTATATTCCTGTACTCTAGTATTAGCTTATGCAACTATGTGCATAATTGAAATATGTTGATAACATTTCTCACAGTTAATTAACAAAAGTAGTTATATTCTAGGAAACAAATGTTAACCGAGCTTTTTAAAGGCATTTGATATAGTTCTAAATTAAATATTATTCAAAATCAACTCTCAGAATTGTTATTTGTTAATTTTTAGAATTATATGTGATCACAAACAAATGGTTATGGGTTGTTTCTTTTTGCTGTTTTTACCGAGATTCCCAAACTATCCCAACCAATGTTTTAATCTTCTTTAATGGATGGCTTTTACATTTAAAAAGGTGGTAGTGACTGTATTTTGTTGATTACCATTCATAATATCAATATTAAAATATGAAAACCTGTTCATTAATTAATGTATATAAAAGGTTATGTATACGTTGCTCTATTTCCTGGATTTTATTAAAAACAAAATTAAATTTCATACTGTACGTCACTGTGGAGGCTGATATTATTCACTTGCTTGTATAGTTAACCTTTATAGGTTCATTCATAACTCAAATATTTTCGAACAAGACTTATTAGTTACTAATATAAATTATGGTTCCAATATATACCCTTTTATAATTTCACTAAGTGTTTAGGCTTCCAGCGTAGTTTTAAGGAGGTGTACTATGTAATGTTGTGATGCAATATAATGTGCTAAATAGGTTATGAGTTAAATACGAATATTTTAAGGCAATCAAAGTGATAAATATCTTTAAAATATCACATGGATACATCATAATACCTTATCGTCAGCTTTTGCGATTTGTTTAGCATTCCAAGTACTTGATTGGTTATGCTTATAACAGCTTTAATGAGTTTTAAAAACATTCCAAGCCTGGTGGGTTGCTCATTATATGTTTATATCTGTAAACAAGCAGTCAATGAACTTAGCTGGATCAGCACCAACGGCAGCAGTCTCGCTGAATCAGCCTGATTGTTCTACAGTTTTGCTGACCCAACAACTTCCTATCTGGTGACTGATTACCCTGAGAAACACTACTATTAAAACCACACATTTAAACTATGTCAACATTTTTCTCTTCGTCCAAACGATGTTGATAGTCATTTATTTTAATTTTAATCACTAAATGTTATTTATAAATTAAGATTTCTAATGTCATTGTCACTTATAGGATTTTCGATAGTTTAATATTATTTGACAGTTAAAGTTGCTGTAAAAGGTTAAATGTATCAATCAAGTGCTTAGATATTACAAATAGTCTACCGTTTTTACTTATGTGTGTGGTAGCAGGTTTAATATAAACAATTACCCTTATTAGAGTTATTTTTCTAGAGTGATTTTAGGAGTTTAAACATTTTATTTTTAAGTAGTAAAATTAGTTTCAAACAAACAAGGTATTTGACGTGTGTAAAACCTCACATTGTTAAACTAATTTTGGTATTATAATTCTGCTCAATGCAACCACTAGATATTTTTATTTTCTCTAACACGAGTAATAAATAATCATTTCCGTTAATTCATTGATAAGGTGCTACATTCTGATCTTTATATTGGTGTTTAAGATGATCAGGTACAAACACGTTTTTTGACTGGAATGATTGTTAAATTTTGTTTTAATCCCATATAAATTAGTTTGCGAAGCACCTAAGAAGTTTCATTTTATAAATCGATACCATATAAATATTATTTAGAAAACCGGTGTTATCAGCATATTATTGCTTATTTTTCAAGTTGAGATTGTCTTCATAAAGTTTACTTTAGGAACGTGTTAGTACTGACGGGTTTGTTACAGGTAACAAAGAAGGCAGCGTAATTTGGTCCGGTGAACAAAGGACCTCTCTGCAGTCAAAACTATTGTACTATCAAAGGTGACGCTCTCCAGTAAAATGGATCATTGGGTGGCCAAGTTCAAGTGTTCTTGAATTCAGAATTGGTACTGGTGTTTTTCATAAAAAGGTAGACTGTATAGAGTTTTCTTTACGCTCTCGTGGTATATTTATTTTATTTGTTACGCTTGGTTAGTGGACATTGCAACGGTTTATTTAGTGTAGTGTAGTTGTATTTATAATACAACGTATGCTTTGTAGGTTCCCAAAACTAGTATATTATAATATATTTTATTAAAAATACGTATCAATTTATTTACCATCTAATTACAAAAGCTTCCTACTCAGTGGCTGATTACGAAACAGATTCGCACTCAGACAAAACGCATAAACACTTATGTTTTTCTCTCGTTTAGTTGTGTTTAGTTTTGTAAACTCAAGCATGGTATTCTTAATCTATGACTCAAGCTACAAACACTCGGCCTGCCGTTCAATTCAAGGTAGCCTTGATTCACTAACCCTGGAAACTCTGAAACTTTTGAACCAGCTTAAAATGCCTAGTCACTTTAAAATTCATTTTTACTTATTACTGGTATATAAGGTATTCCATAACCGCATTCGGTTAGTAAATATATTTACAACTAATAAATTACAACCCACGGTAAATATAAAGTTAAAGTAAAACTGTATAACAAAATTTATTTTTTTGTTTTACTTAATTTAAATGAAGCAAGTGAGGCCATATCAGAAGGGGAATCGTTAGCGCATAATTTGTGGGCCATTACCAAAATCCAACTAATTGTATACATATATGTTTATTAATACAAAATATCCTATTAAACTCCCTAAAACCCAGTTATTAGAAATACATAAGGGAAAATTTTAGAAAATAAACACCCAGCATAATGTGTACACTTATACCTCATAGATTTTGCCCATAAATTTTCATTCACTATATCCCCTAGTGTTATCATCAAATTCCATTTATTATCGTAAACAGAAAAACAATTGAAATACTTGTTAGGAAAGCAATGTTGCCATCTTAATTTTTACCGAGCTGTGATTCCCTTTTAATATTTTAGGTATTATTTTAGTAAGAAAACTTCCCGGATAAGGGTTTGTGTATTTTTTTATAACCTAAAACAAAATACCCTTACGTTAACATATAAAAATAGCAACATTACCGATTAACAATATTGTTTGACCATTCAATTCCGTTTTAAATTAGTAGAACAACTTGTTGTATGTGTAATACCACGCAGTAAGCTAGAGATATTTATGGCCTCCCGCGAGACTACGACAACATGGTCTGTATTCGATAATCAATAGACAACACCTCCGACAGTATGTAGTGTGTTGGCTCTACGCATAATATAAGACAAACGATTTCTACCATAACAAATGAGATTTACTATATTTAAAGTAGGACTTAACCGTTTTAATACTTAAAGCATTAACCTCTCTAAAAACTTATTACCTCTAATAACATTTAAATGAAAATACAACTAGCACTAAACTATATTACTATCTTTTTATCGTTTTCCCTGTACTATTTTCTAGTTTGCACTTTAAGTATTTACAGATGAACATTATTTTAAAGGTTTGCTTTTAGTCTAACTCATCTACTGTTATTATAGAAAGAAAGAAATTGTTACACAAAAGGCTGCAACAAATTTATGAGTTTTTAAATATAATGTTTCAAGGCTTTTAAAGATAACATAAATTTATTATATTATTATTATATAGTAACAAGTTAAAGTAGTAGTAAGCTGGCCTAGTAGTAGTTTAATTTTTTTTATTATTAATACTACTTTAACATGAACTAGTTTCAAGTTAATATACGAGGTTATTGTATATTAACACAAAGAATAGACAATACTAGACTAATGTAGTCCAGTTAATTGCAAAGAATATATAAAATATTTTGACGGTTTCTTTACTCAATACATTAAGACTCCGGTCTACTACGTCTGCGCAGCGATAAGAAAGGGTTTGCAGGATTCCTCTTTTGCTACATAAACCCATATGAAAAGTTAAAGTATAACATTAAAGAAAAATATATTATTTACAAATGTATTTTTTAATTTTTTAAATTTATTATCTCAGGTACATTTAAAATCCCTTTTAAATGTACAAGAATTAGCTTTTTAATACTACTACAACTTAGGACAGAAGTACAAGTAGTGTGCATTTGGGGCTGCTGGGGCGGAAGTGACGTCACATCCGGTGAGTGACCGGATGCGCTGAGTCATGAAAGACGTCATCTGAGGCTGAGCCAGTGACGTAGGCGGTTTTGTGACGAAATGAGTAAAAGTTCAAAGTTCAAGGTCACGGTGAAGTTTTTTTAAAAAAATCTACCTCGCACTCGTAAAACGATTGTGATTCGATAGTTAATCGATAATAAATATCGAATGAAAATTATCGAATGAAACAATCGAATGATACGAGTGCGAGGTAGTACTATTACAAATATTACTTTATTTACAATAATTCATGTTTACAATAGTTCCCCGTTGTTCGTTGTCATCGATGTTGTTGATCCGGACGAGTTGCGGCCATCACTTCGCTTTCTGAAGAAAGACGGTAGATACTTCGATCCCTGCGCAGAGTCCATGTTGTTTTTTGATGCGTAAAGTTCCAAAGATAAATCGTAACCGGACGCAATAAGAAGTCTTAGCTCTTCACTAAACACCTCGAGGTCTTGGTAAGTCGCAAGATGAATAGAGTCATAATGAATACACCTAATTTTAATGGACATTTTAATATAATGTTTTACGTTTGTGAAGAGCACTCGATGTTCACCAGTCGAGAGCCGGAGGTGTACTGACTATTCGCTAGCTAGCGTTTTGGTATCAAACAAAATGGTGGGGGTAAAAGTGTGGTGGGGCGGAGCAGATGGCGGGCGGCAGATGGCAGGCGGCAGGTGGCAGCTGGTGCGAGGCAGATGGTTGCTACTACATTCGCCGCCACAGTAATGCAATCCTTCGGCGTAATTCTTGTATTTTATCTTGTCGGTTCATTTGATACGTTTTACATCTACATATGCAATAGCTAAAACACTTGCACTTACGACAAGCTTTCCCGTCAACTTGATCGCCTGGTATTTTAAAACATTGTAACTCGCAACAATATGTCTTCAAATTGTTATCGAAAAATAAATTGTTCATAGGTGGCACCGACATGTTAGCTGCAGCGTGTGTTAGACAAGACTGAGACTAACTTCACTGCTCCCTCTCTTTTATACCTCTTCATAAGTTAACCCTGAATGAAAGTTCAAGGTCACCCATTCGAATTTTAAAAAAAAAGCAACACAGCAGTATATAAAATAATATACTGCTGTGTTGCTGTTTTCTTTATTTTTTTTTTCATATTTTTTTATTTTTTTTATTTTTCTTTTCTTTATTAAACAAACATTTTACAATACAATAAACTTAAGTTTAACATTGATGACTAGAAATACAAACAATAAAATACAAACAGAGAAATACAAACAGAGACATTATGTACAAGGATGCATGATGTGCAGAGTGAGTTCCGTTGAGTTGTTGCCGCTTACACCGTGTGATACCAAATACAACGTCCCCGGTTGAATATCTCGCAAATCTTCATTCTGTAGCAGTTGAACAAATCGTTTTGGAAGAAATACTTGAAACTTCGGCTCATCTCCTGAAGTTAAAGGTGCTTCGCTCAATGAAACTAGAATTGCTTCTCCATGTGTGGTTTCCACTTTCTTGATGTTATGAATAATGTAGTGTTTTTGTTCTTTTAATTCTGAACACTTTTTAGTTAGCAGAAGGTCGGATTTTGAATGAGTGTTGAATTGATCAACCAGTGTTTGTAGAAACTGTTGTGATGCCATCTTCGTCAGTGGTGGTTGCGATGTCTTCTGTGATGTTGCCTCTTCGGAGTCTCGAATAATACTCGTGCCGGAGCGGTGTTGGATCCTCGTATTTATAGGCCCCGCTACCCCCACCACATTCCGGTTCTTTGCTACCCCCACCACATTTCTGCGTTTGTTCCAAGTAAGCAGCCAAACGATATGCGTTGTGCAATGCGCAGTTTGATTGTCCGTGTTTAGGATCTTTTGCAGCAACACAAATATTACCGAGATTAATGTTAAAGTCCTTACCGATAGTTATATCGAAAACATCACCGTGCGTGTACTTTTGTATCCAGTTCCTTTTTTCTAATCCTCTTGTGTATATATGTGAATATTGTTTGCAAAAGTTAAACATAATACTGTGCAGATTACTGTAGCTTATAAATCCTTCATACCAATGTATGTGATGAAAGTAGTTTGTTATCCATTTGTTTGTACTTTTTGCTTTGGCGTTAAGGTTGTTAAAAGAAAAAGGAGCTTCAAACGTGAATGGGTAAACTACAAATGTAAGCAAGTCTAAAATTACTAATTCCTTGATAATAAACCTATCATCATTATTTCGAAATGCTTGAAATTCTATTACACAAGGCTTTACACTCACTTCTTCATCCCCTCCGCTCATCATGACACCTAACGATCAACTAAACTGTTTTCCACACCACGGTAGGTTAAATACCAGGCCGTACAGTTGCAGGCGCGTTGGTGTATATTTAACGTGGGCACCGTCCCCAATAGGCCTACCCCACGTGTGTTCTTCTTTACTAAGTTAAACTTTAGTCTTTTTTAACATCCTCTTCTCGTGTTTCGTTTTCTTCATCTTCTTTTTTCTCCGTTTCTTCTTCCTCTGTTGTTTCTTCTGTAGCTTCTGTAGCGATTTCTACAAGTGGTTCAAAATCCTTTAACTTTCTCCACATGCAAACTTCATGAGGTATTCTATTAAAAATAGATGTATCCACAGGTCCGTACACGATGGTGCTATCAGGTTGTTTTTCCAAAGTATCGACCAAATATTCTTTAATAATAGCGCTTGCAAATACCAACTGTCTCATGTACCTTGTAATAGGTTCTGTTGCGTAGTTTAAAACGTAGAATTCTTCACGTGACAGTAGAATCTTATTTTCATGTTGAGTCAAGTCTCTAATTCGCACTTGTAGTTGTCCGCGATGTTTAACAATATCGATTTCATTGTCACAATCCAAAAGTCGAATATGTGTTTTTCTTCCACACAAACTGTTAGTTAAATAACATTCTATTAAATGTACATGTTTCAAAAATGACTCCCAAGCATTTTGCGAAAATAAAACCTTTTTTGTTCCATGGTGTAGAATTACTGTAGGGGAATAATCCAATGACTTTATCAATCCAACTGATACACTTTTACTGATGCATGCTGAGATGGGGTAAAAGATTCGCAAAAACACTTCAGTTAAAATGTGAGGAGGAATATTTTCTTCAACTTTCTTCTTCCTTTTTGGTACTACCTTTGATGGGTCTGCATTACTTTCCTCCTCTCTATCTCTTTTACCAAACTTTAAAAATGCAGTTATTTCCTTGATAATTTCTGCTTCGCTGGTATTATCACGTTCCAATAACGGTGCTATTTCTGCATCACCTTGTACAACAGATGGAGAACTCATTTTGTAGAAGATGTTGCCCATGCGACGATAGACGATCAACTGAAGACCTGCATTGTTGCTCCGCTATTTATAGGTTAGCGACAGTGGCGGTGCCGGTGGTGGTACAACGTTTTACAATACCGTCTTTACGATACCAGTCAACGGTGTGTATGTAACAATTTTATCGTGCAAAATTAAACAATACGCAGATGTATTTGCAGGTACGTTTTCTTGAAATTCCATTTCTATCTTTATATCAACACTAGACGATTTTACAGATTCGTTTTGTTTGGAGCAATCAATTACAACAATCGGAGCTTTCGATTCAAACTGTACGGGAGATAGTAGAGGTGTGTTTGTTTTGCCGTAATATGAATTTTGGAACCTAGCGTACATATCGTATAAAACACTGTACCTTTTTTTATCAAAAGAGATATTGAAGTTGTCGTAGGGAAAGAATTGTGAATTCAGGAACACTTTACAGTTTGTTAATTTACAATGGTCAAATTCACCAGCATTTTCAGTTAATATACTTTTTTTCTTTGTTTGTAATCCAAAGATTACATATCTCGCTTTTTCCAAATGAGTAGAAGTTTTTACAGTCCATGTATGCCGTTGTGTTGAAGGTAAAACGGGGTATTCATGAAACTCCCAGCTTCTGAATGGCATTACAATGTCTCGATCTGATTTTAACTTTCTTAATAATGTAATCCTGTGTTCATCATTTAGTCGCACATGTGGTACTCTCCAAACAATCTTGTCTAATGTTAGTTTCCAGTCTAAATTGGCTTCAGTTGTTCCAGCAGATGCTTTAATAATATCATTATCGTTTGATGACCTTAATAAAACTAGTTCTTGTTTTACATTTATTATTATTCTTCTGTAATCTTCAGCAAATCCTAAAAGTAATCTTAAAGGTACGTAAAAATCAAAGTTTCCCGAAGCGTCAGGAGTAATTATACTTTTGTCTGGTGCAACCCATCCTGCAACAGCTAACAGATTCTTCTCATTTGGTGTTAAAGACGCTAATCCTTTTAATGTACTGGAAATTCCAACCTTTTTTGTTGAATCGACTGTAACTCCTGAAATTTCATATCTAATCTCGTCAAACAAAAATGCCATAGGATTATTTATGAACGGAACAGTGGTTCCAACAGTACCGTCAGCTTTTGTTACTTTTCCTTCAATATATAAATAACTTTCGCATGGAAGAGTATAAATGTCTTGTTGTTGTATAGGAATCCTAATTTCATCGTTATTGTTTAATTTGGACGAAGCGTAAGGGTTGTGCGTGTGATATTCCTTTTCCCATAAGGTCTCGTCGAATGTTGGGCCCTGCGCTATATCCAGTATATCCATTGTTAATGACCTTTAATCCAATTTCTTCTAGAAAACGAATGTTGTCACTTGTTAATCCTTCTACAGCTGATGAGCTACTGACCTCTTTGCTGGTTGGCTCTCTCTTTTTAAATGATAACCCCATTATCTAAGCGGATGATTTTATATGTATTCTTACAGTAATAGCTTCTCCTCGAAAGTCAATAAGGTTTCCGTCTTGATCCACTATGTTCAGCACGATGTCTGAAATGAAACTGGTGTTTAACGGTAGGTACACAAGGTTTTGAGGCTTTTCTACTATCTTGAAACCCGGTGCGACTGATGGGTAGAATGTGTGTAATATATGCCGATTTTCTCCATCTCTGTAGGATCCTTGTATAATGTTACATGTAATGTCTATGCTGTTTACTTTGATGATCGTCACAGTTCTATTCCCAGAATGAGTTGTATTAGGTTCTAATACCTTTGTTTCCTTAGAAAACCCCAATAAACTACCAATTGAACGTTCTTGGCCAAAATCAATATAATACTTAGAAGTAATTTCGGCTTTCATTGTATTGTTATTGCCTTTTATCGTTATATTTTCTTTTCCCATATGTTTTTGTATAACTTCATTTATATTATCAATTTCATAAGCTCCTGTTGGTAAACTGAATTCTTCCAAAGCTGAATATTTTCCTTTATTATCTTTTGTCTTGTAATAATGTATTTTGTTATTAATTCCTTCACTAACGTTTGGAATAGAGTTATATGTTGTTAAATCCAATAATGCGGCTTCCCATAGTCTTCCTTTTTGCAAACGTAGCGCTGGAAACAGAATACTGCGCAAAGTACATGAGTTACCGGTTAATGACACTGTATACGAAGACATCTTAAAGTTGACTAACACTTTTAGCTAAAAAGTCTAAACATAAATGACCGCAAATGGATGTATCATCAGGTTGTTTTCTTGTATAATTGTAAAAAACATTTTCTGCCGCACGAAAGTATTGTTGAAGTTCTTTCGGTGGTGGAAGGTTTCCAAAACTGTCGAAATAATAAATCGTTTCACCAAGTTTCTTGTAACACACCCAATGAGTGCCTAATCCTTCACTATTATCCAAATTTACTATACCAGTCTCATTTTTCCACATTTTAACCGGTAATTCATCTTTCATAAATACTCCTCTAAAAAATGGGATTTTCAAACAAGAAGCATATGTAATCAGTTCTTCATTGGTTAATTCTTTGTTTTTAATTATTAATTGCTCTTTCTTATTTAATACACACGATACGGTCTTAGGTATAGTCCTCCTCCCTTTTTTATCATTGACCATATTGTTGGTTTCTTTTTACCTTTACCACTAGTAGATCGACGTTTTCTTCTGATATTACCTCCTTGTTTCTTAGCGGGTCTTTTCCCACGCCTTCTTCTCTTTCCTCCTCCAAACGTAGTTTTTGCTTTCATTGCTGCTGTTACTGCTAAAGACGCTGCTTTTTCACCAATACTCGCGTCACTAGATTTTACTCTTTGCCAAGCTTTCTCAGAAAGTGCTCTATCCGCTATTGATCTATTTTTTGTATCACCAAATTTGGAATACGCTATATCGTGCTGTTTACAGGCCTGATCAAGCTTATTTATTCCAGGATCTCCTCTAGCAAGCCGTTTCTCTAATTTGGTTCCAGGACCACAATATTGATATCCTCCAGGTAAATGTAATTCCACAGGTAATAAATCAATCGCCTTGTTAACTATAGCTCCAACCGGTTTACTTAATAGAGAAAATGCTGTTGATGCTATTCCCCTTCCTCTCTGTAATCTCTCTCGATTATGACTGATGCGTTTAGCCCTCGGCATGACTATTTATAGCCAAACTTACAATCAGTAGGTGCACTCTATAAATGTTTTACAATGAATGTAATATTAGTCTTGGCTTCTTGTATTATATATACTGTTTAAAATCCATTTATTATATAGAAATGGATTAATTAATTAAATGTAGACATAATAAATAAAAGTAGTAAAAATAGAAATAAGGTGTAATTGAAGATGTTTCAAATGTTTCTCCGCTGGTGACGGTATCGTTGTTTTCGGTAAAATGAATAAAATCTAAATAGTTGTCATGTTCCCTTAGAAACTTGCCACTTAATCGTTGATAATTAAATAACACATTCCAGTCTAGTTTATCTTTAAAATTGTCAATGTAATTTTCAGAGAGATTTTGATATTTACTTATTACTTCCCAACAGTTATTAAAATTTGATGTCATCTCTACAAGGAAGTCTTCTGAAAACTGTTGTCTTTGTAAAATATGAATCCAGTTAACTCTGTGAAAATAAATTCTTAACATAGTCATTGTGAAGAGGTAGTGTATGGAAAGTTGTTCCCAATCCATATATCTATCAAACCGTTGAACAAAACCATCTGTCAGCACTCCTTGGGGAAATCTCGGCTCTTGAGATATTAAACTCCACGCAGTAATATTGGATTCCATCATCCTCTCTGTATCATCTCTCGAATATGACTGATGCTTTATCCCTTATCATGGGTATTTAAATTCTTTTTTCTCTTATGTAATCTTCATCGTTTTCTGTTGGTTCATTAATCACATTCACTTTATCCCCCTTTCCTAATGTCTTGACTTTAGAAGGCTCAGACGGTTTATCTAATTGATTAGGTTTTTCTGGATTGTGTATCTTTTTCCAGTCTAAATAATTGTGGCTGTCAACATCTGAAGCTACAGCTCTTCCTGAAGCCCGATGGATATAATTAAATAAAGCTGCACCAAACCTTTCCATATGTTTTTCATATTCTGTAGTCCATTTCTTGTGTACTATATCAAATATTTTCTTATTTACAGCGTCTCCATCCTGCTCACAATCACCTACATTTGACAATTTTAATTTTTTTACATCATAGCTTGTATCAGTTTCATTCTTTTTGTAAATCGTTAACAATTTTAAAGTCGCTAAATTTACTGCTTCACCATCATAAATGGGATGTTTTATATTGCTTAACCTTTTACCGGAAAACCCCCAATGGTCTTCGTGTACAATCGGGGTTCTTTTATCCATGTATTGTACCGTAACCGCATCAGAAGACAAAAGCGGATCACCAACATTTTGAATTACTTTTCCTTCAAAATTATAATTACCATCAGGTGTTAACGGAAACCCAGCTCTTTTTTCACTATATCCAGATTTTACTCCAAACTCGGAATACCGTCCAAACTTGTCCACACTCATGATGTAACTGAATCGCTATCGTTTAGGTTCTTACTATATATACGTCTACTGAACAATTATTTCTCGTTTTCGCAGTTCATCAACCAAAGCTACCCATTCGTTTTCTAAACCAGTGTGCCCGGCTTCCATAGCTTCATGTAATAACCTCATTCGATCAACTAACTTATTTATATCGTTGTAATATATTATATTGGTTTTATACAAATTTTTTAATAATCCCCTTCCAGATGTAGTAGGATCAGTTGTTTTTCTTTTTTTATGCAAAACATTTAATTCAGCAGAAGATAAAGCTCTTCTTTTAATTGGAGCTTTATTTGATTTCGAGGGGAAAAGACTAGATATAATGTTTGTGTATTTTATTGACCTGTTTCTATAAATAGGTAGGTCTTTGGAATATTTTTTTCTATGTGCATTTGTATACTCTAGTATATTTTTAAACAATTGTAAATCCTTTTTAGTATATTTACCAGGATTATTTTTAAAGATGAGTTCAAACAAACCTGTTGTACCTTTATATTTCTTATCACCAATAACTATATCATCATTTTCGTTTATATCTAACTTTCTATCTCCAATCATTAATCCTTTATCCTCTATTCTAGCTCCATATGTATGATAATTTCGATTAGCATGTGTGCCATGTAACATTTTTAATGTATATTTTCTTCCAAGTGTTCCTTTAAACATAATATCTGTGCCTAATTTGCTTAAGTTGGATGGGTTGATATCCTCTTCTTCTGCTCTTGTATCTTCCGCACTTGTATCTTCTGTACTTGTATCTCCTGCAATGTTCTTTTCCCTTAAATCTCCTATATCTCCGCTTTCTTCATACTCGTCGCTTTCTTCAGATGTTTGTAACTGGTCAAAACTTTCATCATTCTGAAATTCTTCTTCATATTTGGAAATTGGTAGCATTTTGTCTCCTTCGAAGCGAATTGAAGGTTTTTCCATATTTTGTGCTAATCGCTTTAAAGGTTCAGTAACAGGTTTAAATGTTGTTTCTAAAAATTGCTCTCTTTCATTTATACCTGATTTTAAAGCTCGGTTTTTTTGTCTAATAGAATCACTAAGTGATTTTATTTCTTTTAGTAGCTTTTCCTGGTTAACCATCTTCACACCTTGACGACTTGTACAGTAATACCGCTAATCAGTGTAGTAAAACAAATTTATCAAAACCTATTCTATAACGGCCGTCTTTTATAGCTTGATCTTTCATAATAACCAGAAATCCATACTTTTCCGCCCATGCTTTTCCGCAAAGCTCTTTAAACTTTTCAAATGCCATATCAGCATTTACATGATCGTTATATATATGTTTAGGTTAGTATCATCTTGTTTAAATACAATTAAAACATTTGCATTATCTCTGATAAGTTGTTTTGGGATTTTGCTATAAGTTTGTCCTATATATATGCTATCGATGTTATTATGTCTTCCCATGGCAAAGTAGTTTCTAATAGTATCCTGATTTTCACAAGATACATCGTCAAATATAAATACAGAATACGGTTTCGCTTCGTTTGGTTGCATAATGCTATCACTAGCGTTAAATTTGTAAAAATTAACATCGGACACATCAGATAGGATTTTATCCAGCAATTGATACTTTGGTTGTTGTAGGGACTTTGAAAAAATATATAGGTTATTAAACCTTAATCCCTGCGGATTAGTGATCAAATTAAAGACAACATTGGTCTTTCCACAGTTTGAGGGGCCACTTACTATACATCGAACAGTGTTTGGAAATAAACTACCGTGTTTACCATTGTTGATATTAACGTTATCCACAGTTAAATCATCTATGTTATTAATATTGAATCGATCTTTATGGTGAATAATCTCCATCCTGCTCAAAGGTTAACGATGAAATGAGTTGCTTGCATTACACCAAGTCCTTTATAGGTATCCATGAATCCTCAGTTTTGTTAAACCCTAACCACCGCACTTTAACTGCGTCCTTTTTTCTTTGTAACACTTTTTCAACAAGATATACATCACCTACTGTTGACTTTAACATTTCATGTCCATAAAATGCACCTTGCAACAAATCTCCTTTGTTATCTTTTAAGATATACGTTTCAGGTACAGTCGGTTGCACTTTATACACTGTAAAAACTTCATTCGTCCAATTGGGAAGGTATTTCTTGGTAAACACTCCCTTATATTTACTAATCCGTACTTTATCACTTACATTAAATTTTCTTGGCTGCATTTTTTCTACTTTAGGCTTTGTATTTTTCTTTATGCGTTTTAATACATCTTTTGCATTTCTTCTATTTACTTTGTTAGGTTTCATACCAATAGTTCTATGAAACCTGTTGTTATAATCATTTATTAATTGTGGTAAAACATCATACCATACGTAAGAACCTCTTTTTGAAAATTGTTTATAGAGTGCTCCTTTTAAGGTTCTATTGAATCTTTCTACAATAGCTGCTTTTTTCTCTGAATTTGTAGAATAATGATTTATTTTATATTTATTCATTAACTGTGCAAAGTTTGTATTAAAGTATTCTGTTCCATCATCAGTTTGTAAATGTTTAATTTTGTTTTTATCTCTTTTTATGGCTATTTCCATGGCTTCTGTTACGCTTTTACCAGTCTTGTCCTTTAGAGGCAAAGCGTCTGCAACTTTTGTAAAACAATTAATAATTGTGAGTATATATTTAAATCCTTTGTTTATTCTGCTATGCGGTCGCATTTCAATTAAATCCGCTTGATATAGATCATTTATCCCTTTTATAACAGTATTTCTTCTTGGAAACTTTATTCTTGCAGGTTTGTGTAGTTCATTAATAATCTTCTCCTTCAGGTCTGACATGATGGTTTCACGAAGACAGCTGATATGGTATTAAATATTCTTTTGTATAAATCTGCTTATATAGGCCAAGGTCATTCCAAACTAATGTATAAAAGGGGGAACACAGCAAAATACTGCTGTGTTCCCCCTTTTATACGGAAAGGAAAAGGAAAAGGGATGTAGGACGATGAAAGGGTTACTCGTCAATAGGGTTGAGGGAATAGTGGCCGAATGGTAGAGTGTGGATATTGTCTGCAAGGATGTGTCGTTTATCATCATTTGAAGAAAGAGCTTTTTTTACTTCAGTCACGCTGTACAGCTGATGGTTGAAACTTCTGATTGTGTTAAATTTTGCTATTATATCTTGATCTTCAAATAAACATTTCTTATAGTGATTAAAATGCACATTCTTCTTTAAATACAAACTTTTTACTCCTTTAGCTTTCTTAATGACTTGGTTTTCATTTAGTTGTAAAGAATATAATTTTGACATTAGTGCAACAATTTCTTGAAGTATAACACCATTGGCTTCATCTTTAAATTTGCCAAGCACTTTTTTGTTTCTGTCATTGTCGTAGTTTGGATGATCTTTTGGATAGTCGGAAAAGTCAAAGTCGTTTTTGTAATCAAATGTCCGAAGATCTTCATACATATCGTTAGTAATTATCCAATATATAAAAGCGTCTGTATCCATGTAGGAGATGCCGATGTTTTCCCGTCCATAAAAGGTGACCATCTTTTTGTAATGAAAATCGTACATATGAGTCTTGGAGATATCCAGGATTGACATTCCTATATACAAAGGACGATCCATCTTCACACTTGTTTTCTTCATAGATACAGCTACAAGATTTTCATTAATAATTATAGATGTATTAAAGTTAGGCTGTTGTACGAGTTTCTGTAGTTTGTTCGGATCTGTAACAAGTTTAACGTTTTTATGTCTTCTTTTGTTTTCTAATGTTTTACCGAATATCGCATTGTTCATTAATTTAAAAAAGTCTTTTTGAAAGGCTGATGTAGCGGCTGCTCTTCTGGTAGTGTTCGAGTCTATGTACGGTTTCAACCAGCACGATTGGGAAAATTCCACGGCTCTATTAATTTTAGTAAGACGTAAACCTAATTCGATAGCTTGTTGAACAACGCAATAGTGAGCTACGTATCGTTGTTTATTGTTAAGGGTCATCATTAATTTGGGGTGTTTTCCAGTTGGTGAAATTTCTGTTCTTGCAAGGAGTGGAAGGTCATAATGAAGATCGTGTAAATGTTCTGGATATTCAAAGTCGCAATCCAAAATATATCCGGTATCTCCATGTTTTGGA
Organism: Allygus modestus; assembly: GCA_963675035.1. Taxonomy (NCBI): domain Eukaryota; kingdom Metazoa; phylum Arthropoda; class Insecta; order Hemiptera; family Cicadellidae; genus Allygus; species Allygus modestus. The sequence continues at coordinate 104,689,323 of OY776112.1, forward strand.
ATTTGTGATATATCCCCAATACAATCGGGATCAACCCATTTAAAGTTGTCAAATGGAAGTGGGTTCGACATGGCCCATCCATACAGATTATTTGCGTCGAAATATCCCAAGTACGTTGAAGGTTTCTCTTGATCATGGTCTGGTAGATATTTGTTGTTGGCTTTAACATGTCTTGTCACGCTTTGAGTTAATCCACCTCTAACACCCGACTCAACCATTAAAACCATATCTATATCTGTTAACAGCTGGAGTTTGCATTTTGTTTCTTTCAACATTGCTTGCCAAGCTAGTCCTGGAGATGTATACGAATGTAGAGGGTCCAAACCGTATGCTGCAAAACAGGTTCTTCGGAATTCTTCCATAACATCGCAGAGAAGAGTCACGTCAAGTTTTACATAAAAGTCTGAGTATTCTCCTAAGGTCTTCATATCCAACTCGTTCCATACTCGACATGCATGTTGATAATCTTCAAGTGAAATTTCCGAATCATTAAGTTTGTTGTTAAATTGTTCTGGTGGAGGAAGTGATGTTTCATTAAATCTATACAGTCCATCGATGTAATCGTAGGGGAAGACCCCTTTTCGAAGAACCAGATCCATTTTATTACTGGCTACAATTTTGCTTGTTTCTATCAGATCTTCTTTTTTTAAATTCTCAGTTAATTTCATTAGGCTAGAAGGCATAAATTTAAACGAATCAATAAACCTAAGTTTTATTTTGCCAACCTTTTTAGAGAAGCTTATAAATTTTTCCATTGTTGTTGCCAAAACATCTATCGCCCCATCATCTCTTCCCAATTCGGGAATTATAAAGTGAGAGTCATATCCACTAAGGTTATGTAGAACAACGGGTATAAAAGATGGAAGTTTGTAATTCAAATTGCAAGCGTTACAGGCTGCACCTCTGTAGACTCCTGTAAGATGGTCGTGATCACGAACTTTAACGTTATCTGGTGTAAATATGTTATTACACAGATAACATGTTGTTGCCAGATTGTGATGTTGAAGTTGATGTTCTTCCATAGGCAGCATCGGTATTTTCATTTTGTAGAGTTCTTCCACCTTAGAGGCAATATAATACAAATCGTCTACAAAGTGTTTCGCTGCTTGTTCACCGCGATAAATCTTCGGAGCAGATGATAGTCCAAATTCTTGAAGATGTTCTTCAGACAGCGTGGATTTTGTTAGTATACAGTAACTGTTTGGTGCGTGTTTTTGATATTTGCTTCTTTTTGTAATATCCTCTTCTTGTTGTTCAATTGGAAGTAAAGATGCTTCGAAATCCGCGTACACAACAAATGGAATAGGGTATTGTTGATTTACTTTGTCAAATTGTACGTATGCTCTGCTAGGATGAGGTAATTTAATTCTAACCTCATAATTCCCACTACATAACCTTTGATGTTCTAATAACCATTCTGAACCTCCTCTTCTTAATGGTTTGCTCACGTGGCAAAAGCATCTCTTACATGTTGTGATTTTACTTTTATGTTTTGTTAACTGTTTACATACAAGCCCTTCAAAATCTTTTATATACACGTAATGGGATATCTCTCCTTTATTGATTAATAACAGGTCAGTATGATTGTTGCGCTCATTCGATGTTATGCGCAAGGGATACACATTATTTGACGAATCCAAACCAAATATGTTGACTGAAGCCGACGGATTTTGCTTTTCAAATTTTGATATATCAGTAATTGCAACAGGGTAAGTCATTCCCTGGAAATTATACTTATGTTGAACTTCTTCATATTTTTGACTTGGTCTTTTTTGGTGGTCTTTGTTTACATATTTTACCAACATAGCATATTTAAAACATTCGTTATCTTCATTTTGCACATTAATACAGGATTTGGTATCACTTACTTTTTTCGGAAGAGGAATGTAACTACTTCCTCTCATTCCATAACCGTGTTTATGAACTCTAACATCCAGACTTGTTATACTTAATAAAGTCCATCCAGATCCTCTTCCTTCATGCTCTTGTATTTTTGTCAAAAGTTCCTCAAAACATTCTGTTACAATCTTTTCAATATTTGACGCAGCCATGATGGTTCGGTTTTTTGTCATAAAACCTCTTGGTGATGTTTCGTTTTGTATGTTAGTGAATATAGCATCTAGCAACAGTCCAAATTTGATAAAATTTAATCTTTTTTGTTCATTCTTTAATGTTTTGGTTACTAATTCTTTGGCGTTATGTAGAAAGTTTTCAAGTTGTAATTTTACGTTGTCAATTTTAAAATGTGTTACTACCTTACCGGGTAGTGCTTGAGCGTGTAGTTCCACATCTACAGCTGTTGATGTTGAAGGTCGGTGAAGTGTAGACATAGCAGGCGTTGAAGTCGATGTTGATGGTGTTGATGTTGAAGGACGGTGAAGTGTAGACATAGCAGGCGTAGAAGTCGATGTTGATGATGCATATTGAATAACACTTGGTCTGGAATGTTGGTGTTGAGCTAACATTCGATCTATTTCTTTCAATTCTTCTTCTTCATACTTTTCATCTTGGTTGTTGTTATGTTTTAATTCTTTATGAATCATTAAAAGAAATTCATCCTTAAATGAAGACTTGCAAATATCGCAGCGATGCATAATGTAGGTGCGATCTCCGCAAGGGTCAAGGCAATAATGAAAAACACTGCAAATACCCCTCTATTTATACCCTAGCAAAAGTGGTGGGGGTACGTATTACGTTAAGTTTACTATTTTTTTGCATTTTATATTTACTATTGTAGCTGAAGGGTACAAAGTTCTGTATTTAGGTCAAGGTCATTGAACATATTTGCCAAAACGGGGAATAGAGCAGTAAATGATTTCATATCAAACCATAAACTGATCTATTCCCCGCTCTGTATTTAACTAAGACAATTTTCTCCAACAGGAACATTTGATAGATTTTAAACTCGGATGTGAAGTCGGATTGTACACATTGCATCTCGATCAACTAAAAATTTCATAAAACAATAGGGATCTTCAGTTGTAGATTCATCTTTAACATATTCGATGGTCAACATTGCCGAACGAAGATCTTGTGGAATTACGTCGACTTTTATGAGTCGCCTTTCGAGTTCAAACCGTTTTGTTATTGATGTAAGTTTTATCACATCATCGATATCGATGAGGGGAAAGCTGTAGCAAACGGAGTTTCCTGGTGGGTTCATCATGCCGATATAATAAATATACACTGTTGCATCGTCTTTAAATAGACGTTCCCCCACCATTAAATGTATAAGTTACCCCACTTTTTCAATCTTGTAAATGGGTCAAGGTCATACAACGATATTACCAAAACGGGGAATAGAGCAGTAAGTGATTCTCACTATAACCACAAACTGATCTATTCCCCGCTTTGTATTTAAAGTAAACTATTTGAAGACAACAAAGACTTATTCAGATTCTTCCGATGATAATGATGATGATGATGAGCTCATATCACTAAATAAGCGACGACGAACACAAAAGTTCCCTGTGATTGGATCTAGAACTACATCATCGATATTAATACTGCTTGGAGGGGTTTCACTATCAACAAGGTCCATTTCCTCCAAACAGAGCAACTGATGATGACATTCTGGTTCATTATCATCGTCGTCGTCGTCGTCAGTCAACAGCTCCAACAGCTCCATCTCTCCAAGATATGGTTCACTGCTAGCAAACTCACTCAGTAGTTCAAGATCACTAAATAGTTCATCTTCCATCTCTGAATCGTCTTCGTCTTCATCTTCGTTTATATTTACTGGAATATTTTGAATCAATTCCAGTATAGTCTTCTTAGAAGGGAAAATGTTATCTCTGGGCGACATGATTCCAAGTAGCAGACTGGTTTTACCACTAATACGAAACCACCTTTTATACCTGATTTTGGTGGTGGTGGGGGTAAGTGTTGAAAGTGCAAGTGGTAGGGAAAAGTGATAGGGAAGAGGTATTATTGTAACACAAATGATTAAGTCCTGTAAGTGGGTCAAGGTCACCTTACCCTATTACCAGAACGGGGAATAGAGCAGTAAGAGATTCTTATTCAAACCTCAAACTGATCTATTCCCCGTTCTGTATTCCCCCCCCCCTTTGGCCTTTTATGTAGTTTATGAGGTTGTGTAATAAAGGCACAGGATGTAGCCTTCTCGTAATAATTGGTCAATTTTTTTCTTCAAAGGGATTGGTTTTACATCTATTTTTACTTCTTCTGTTCCACGAATACCCAATCCTTTGACCTGAACATGTTGGTACTCCGTTAACAGTTGGTAAACACGCTGGATAAAAGTATCCGCTTTAGCAGTAGAGTCAATATAGTGGAGGTATACCATGGTAGGTGCTCTCTTGATGCAATTCAGAACCAAAGTGATAATTGTCTCTGCAACATCGGGCTTATATACCCATCGTTTTTTTTTGTTTTTTTTTTGCTTTAGTTACAGGTTTGGAACAATATAAAATGTTATGTTAATCTTCCATCCATTATCGACTAACCTTACCATATTGCCAAAGATTTTATATAACTTTCTACTATAGTTTGTTTCAAATGCTTCATTTTCGCTACTGTAAACTTCACTTGTTGGTCTCCACATGTACAATTGACAACTAACCTCTATATCAAGATACCGTAGCAGTAATCTCCTTACAGCAAGCAACTGATCAATGTTTTCGACCCGTCTGCTAACTATTATAGTTGCTGCAGAGATAGAAGGAGTGGATGCACTCATTTTCAGCAGAGTACTAATTTTTACCAACGATGGAGAACCTCCTTTATACTTAGTTTAGGTGGTGGTGGGGGTTAGGAAAGGATATTGTTGTTGTTGTAAGAAATAAGAAGATCTTTCATTATTTTTTATCAAACGAATATTTTCTAAGTCCCAAGGTCATTTACACCAGTTGCCAGAACGGGGAATAGAGCAGTAAGTGGTTCTTACTTTGACCGCAAACTGATCTATTCCCCGTTCTGTATTCTTCCGTTCAGTATTTCCAAACCATCTTTAGTCAGTTGAAACAAATTGATCAATTTCGAATGTTACAATTTCATTAAGAATTTTTTCTATTGCAACATCACCATCATCAAGAAAAACTTCTTTAAGAGTTGAGTTGGAGATTGGTTGATCAGGCAGTTGAGGCGAAGTCAATGGTTTTTCCAACTCCATTTGTAAAGTTTTAATGTATTTTGTCGCGTGTTGTATAATTGATAATCTTGACATTTTTGGACTAGCAAATGGTAATTTTGATTGTAGTATCTTGTATGCTTTATTTACTTTTAGCACCCTTTTCTGCTCTCGAACATTTCTAGGCTCTCTATGTAAGTTGGATGATCCAGCTTGACTGTCCATAGCTGACTAATTACTAAGTTCTGGAGCGGCCGCTTAAATACCCCGCTTACCTATACCATTAGAGTGGGGGTAGGTAGTAGAGTGGGGGGTAGGTAGTAGAGTGGGGGTAGGTAGTAGAGAAGGAAAGTTTTATTTAACAGTTTTATTTTTCTATCCTATCCGCAGATTTTCTAAGTCTGTGAGTGGGTCAAGGTCGTCTGAACATATTGCCAAAACGGGGAATAGAGCAGTAAGAGGTTCTCACTTTGACCTCAAACTGATCTATTCCCCGCTTTGTATTTCAAAGGACTTTAGTTTTAAGATAGTTACTCGTCCTGATCTTCATCCATAAGGAAGATTTGTTTGTAAGCTGAAGGTTCTTCAGCGAAAAAATGTTGGTCCGCTAACTCATCCTCTTTAAGAAAAACGGATTCAAAAGGTGGAGGGTTGTGTAAAACTTCTTTGTGAATTGAGGACGGTTCTTGAAGCTGCGATTGTAGGTTTGCAATGTATTTTATTGTCTTTTGTATAGTGGTTAATTTAGAATCATACGGATTGGAGGATGGTAATATGCTTCTTAATACTTTATAACGGTCAGCGATCTTTGTTCTCATTTTCCGAGAACTAGCATTGTTTCTCTCGGTTTTGAAAGATCTCGAGTTTAAGTTTGGCGAAGTATTACTAGTCTCTGGAAAAATGTTGGATAGAATCATAGCCTGGACAAGTATCGATGGGGCAGCAGAAGATGAAACAGTGATGTGCTCCATGGTGTCTGAGGTGGGCGAATACAAGCAGCAGACTAATTTTACCATCGATAAGGTGTCTCTTTTATACCCAATGGAAGTGGGGGGGGGGGAATATATGTTGAAAAACAACATATATTTCAATGTTGTTTTTTACCAAACGAAAATTGTCTAAGTCCCAAGGTCATCTAAACAAGTTGCCAAAACGGGGAATAGAGCAGTAAGTGGTTCTCACTTGGACCGCAAACTGATCTATTCCCCGCTCTGTATTTTAAAGTAAACAATAACTCTTCTCACTATTGAGCAGCCTTTGTTCTTTGAAGCTCAAGTTCTAAGTCTGCAACCAGGCGAAAGTCTGCATCATGCTCCTCCCATTGTTCAGGAGAATGCGGTTGACCACACCACTTAGTAAAGGCGTACCTCATCGCCTCATTATACTCCTCCAGGATAACATGATAGGGTCTTGGTTGCTGCGTTGTAGACTGCATCGATGATGTAGTTTGTTGCGGATGTGACTGAGCATCATTCTCCGCAACCTTATTAATCTTAAAAACTTCAGTCATTTCTGCAGCCTCAGCAATTGCGTACAACTCCTCTTCGTTAATTTCCTTTCCCCATGTGTTGCTGTTGACGCTCATGATGATACAACTAATAATTATATTCCGAATCGCTCGCTTAAATACCCGCTTACCCCCTCCCCTCTTTACTGTTGAATAATGACTTTAGTATAATATTTCTCCTTTTTCCTTTTAAGTTTATCTTTAACTTAGTGTAAATTATCCAAGTCCGTTATCTAGGTCAAGGTCGTTGTAACATTGCAAAAAAAAGTGTGGACAACTTATTTACACTCTGCAGCATATGCTACAAATTGTAAATAGGTTGTCCACACTTTTTTTTTTAATTTGGAAAAAATGCTTTATTTAATTTGGAATAAATTTTTGGTCTTTTTATTTATATTATTATTTTAATGATTTCCACACAGTGATACCTGTATCATTTCGAATTAAATAGTCCTTGTGGGTAGGTTTTTTGACGTGGAGGTCCATGGCTCTAGGTAACTCTACATAATACAGTTTACCTTCACATTGAACCAACACCTTTGCAAAGTCCTTTATTTTAACAAAGAAGTAGCGTTTGTTTTTACAAAGCCTGTTAATTCGAATTTTAATTGGCACCACTGTTGCACGTGGTGAAGAAGGAGATGCGCCATGGTTTAATTTTAAATGAAGACTGCACGTTTCTTCATTTAAAATACAACGTTTAACACAGCGTTCACCTTTCTTAGCACCTTTTTTGAATATATAATTACATTGTTGTGCAGGAAGCATGCACATCCTTTGTACAGATTTAAGTTGTTTAAATTTCTCTGAAGGAGATGAAGTATATGTGCAGATTACTGAAGGTCTGGTTGGAGAAGATGATTGGGTGGCTGGTTGGCTTGGTCTCGAACTTGATGTTGATGAGGATGAAGAAGCAGACGATTTGGAAGACTTTGATGAACATGTAGAACAACTTGAAGATGTAGAAGGACTTGGAGAAACAGCACGAGACGTTGACAAAGGACTTGGAGAAACAGCACGAGAAGTTGACGGAAGAGGTGAAGGACTTGGAGAAACAGCACGAGAAGTTGACGGAAGAGGTGAAGGACTTGTGTAAGTCGTTGACGCAGCAGGTAGTGGTGGACAGTTCTCCGGGACGATGTTAGCTAACATCAGGGCTGTCCGAAGGATGGATGGAACCGCAGAAGACGGAGTGGTAGAGGCGGGCGAAGACGAAGCAGAAGGTTTCAATTTGAGAGGTTGTGTCTGCTTCCTAATGTGTGCCATGGTGTGAGGTATAACAGCACAAGAGGAAGAATGATTTTACTAGTGCTGGGGGACCCTCTTTTATACATACTGATAGTGGTGGGGAGTGCAAGTGTTATACGGTGGGGGTAATAATGTTGTAACGAGTAAATATATATTACAATACGGGGATTTTCTAAGTCCCGAAGTGGGTCAAGGTCGTTTGATCATATTATTAAAACGGGAAATAGAGCAGTAAGTGATTCTCACTTGGACCACAAACCGATCTATTCCCCGCTTTGTACGTGAATTTTCTAAGTCCCAAGGTCATCTGAACATGAAGCCAAAGCGGGGAATAGAGCATAACATACTGCTCTATTCCCCGCTCTGTATTTGGGAAGGGGACAAAAGACAACAAACAAGAGACTGATTTTAAACAAGAGACTGACTTTATATTTTACAAGGTTTTCTCAGGCTAAGATGGGTAATGTCAACCGGTTTACGCGCCGTATTGACACAAGGTCGGTTTGCGCGCCATACCTTAGAGGGGTTAGGAAAAGGATGAGAAGCAAGATACATTACTTTGAAAATAAAGACTTTGCCAGCAACTATGTAAACAAAAATTAATCAGTTAACGTTACTTTTACAAGAACAGCCAAGGTCGGTTTTGCAAAGGTCAACAGTATCACTGAAACCCGGTGGGACGTAGACCCAAACACCCGGCGTCAGGCTGCTGCGAACCCAAGTTTTGACCAAGGTTGTTGAGGGACCTGTAGGGCCGGGAGTACATATTTCATTAGTAAATAAGACACTTCAAACCGATACCAAACATTAACATATATTAGACTAACTACATTACCTAGCAGCAAACTACAAGCGTTATCTAACATGCTTAACAAACTAACTAAACATGCAAGGGCGCGGATCTCTTAATTGCGCGTCGGGCCCAACGCACACTTAACAGACCTACGCTGCAGCAGAGTGCAACCCACTGGGACGTATACCCAAACAGCGGGCGGCAAGCTACTGCGACGAGACTGCGGACTGCTCCCGCTTATAAAGACAAAGTGACGTCACCAAAGCGGAAGGGGGGATGTTACGTCAGGGGGGGGGGGGAAGGGGGGATATTACAATACGAGGATTTTCTAAGTCCCGAAGTGGGTCAAGGTCGTTTGGTCATATTATTGAAACGGGGAATAGAGCAGTAATTGATTCTCACTTGGACCACAAACCGATCTATTCCCCGCTTTGTACGTGAATTTTCTAAGTCCCAAGGTCATCTGAACATGAAGCCAAAGCGGGGAATAGAGCATAACATACTGCTCTATTCCCCGCTCTGTATTTGGGAAGGGGACAAAAGACAACAAACAAGAGACTGATTTTAAACAAGAGACTGACTTTATATTTTACACAGTTTTCTCAGGCTAAGATGGGAAATGTCAACCGGTTTACGCGCCGTATTGACACAAGGTCGGTTTGCGCGCCATACCTTAGAGGGGTTAGGAAAAGGATGAGAAGCAAGATACATTACTTTGAAAATAAAGACTTTACCATCAACTATGTAAACAAAATTAATCAGTTAACGTTACTTTTACAAGAACAACCAAGGTCGGTTTTGCAAAGGTCAACAGTATCACTGAAACCCGGTGGGACGTAGACCCAAACACCCGGCGTCAGGCTGCTGCGAACCCAAGTTTTGACCAAGGTTGTTGAGGGACCTGTAGGGCCGGGAGTACATATTTCATTAGTAAATAAGACACTTCAAACCGATACCAAACACTAACATATATTAGACTAACTACATTACCTAGCAGCAAACTACAAGCGTTATCTAACATGCTTAACAAACTAACTAAACATGCAAGGGCGCGGATCTCTTAATTGCGCGTCGGGCCCAACGCACACTTAACAGACCTACGCTGCAGCAGAGTGCAACCCACTGGGACGTATACCCAAACAGCGGGCGGCAAGCTACTGCGACGAGACTGCGGACTGCTCCCGCTTATAAAGGCAAAGTGACGTCACCGAAGCGGAAGGGGGGGATGTTACGTCACGGGGGGGGGGGGAGGTTACGTCACGGGGGGGGGGGTGACCTTGAACATGACCCAAAAGGGGGGGGGGTGACCTTGAACATGACCCAAAAAAGGGGGGGGGGAGGTTGTGTCGTCACGGGGGAAGGGGAACCGGATGTAGACCGGTTTTTAGCTTTCTACCCGTATATGGAAATGTCACGGTTACACTTGGCGACCCGCTTTGCTCCGTCTGGTACCTCATTCCAGCTTTGCCTTGCGAACTGAATACACCTCTGCGCTATGTCTTCTCCCATTACACCCGAGAAACTGCAACGTTTGAAGGAGACTTTGAAGAAGTCTTCGGAAAAAAGGAGCGGATTCAAAAGACCTAGTTCTTTTAAATCTTGCATACGGAAGAATTTTCGAAACCACCCACTTTACTTCGACCAACGGCCTTCGACGTCCACTGCATCTTCACCATCGCTATCACCTCGCCCTTCATCGCTTCGACCTTCATCGCCGCCACCAACTGTTGAGGAGATAATGAAGAGGACGGCTACGGTGAAACTTACCGAGTTGGTAACGCCGCTGGAGTCTGTCGCCGTCAAGTTTGCGCAGTTGAAATTAAACGTGGAGTATCTACTTGTGGGGAAGATCAGCGATGATGAGTACCTACTCCAACACCTCTTTGGCGGCGGCCGTTACGTCAAGGTCCACCTTCCAAGGTCCACTCTGCCACCTCCTGAGACCAAGTGCGACTTGATTTTAGTACGGCAGAAGGGACAAGTAAAGTGGGTTACAAAGGAAAAATAAACACTGACTACCGCTCACCGCTCCTTATCCATCATCTCCTTCAAACACAAACGGTCCTTTTCAGGACCACCCTAAGCATTTCAAGTTAGGGACTTGGCCTGTACATAGGCAGGAGACTATTAGTCTTATGTTTGTGTGCAGCCCACTTTGTGAAAATTTCTAAGTCCCAAGGTCCTTGACCTTGACCTTGACCTTGAACATGACCCAAAAAAAGGGGGGGGGGTGGGGGGGGGGTACACAGTTTGTGCAAAGTATGTCATGTGGGTACTCAAATTACGCGGATTGATCAGACGAACAAGTTGGCGCAAACAGAATTCAGATCCGACAAAGGGTATAGCAGCAACAGCGAAAAACAACTATTTTCAAGGGCAAGCCTAAATAACTTCTTTATTTACGGTTTAAAATATACTAAGTGGGTACTCAAATTACGCGGATTGATCGGACGAACAAGTTGGTGCAAACAGAATTCAGATCCAACAAAGGGTATAGCAGCAACAGCGAAAAAACAACTATTTTCAAGGACAAACCTAAATAACTTCTTTGTTTTTGGTTCAAGGTCTAACATGTGGGTACTTCAATTACGCAGCTTGACAAGGCGAACAAGTAGGTGCAATTTAAATTTAAATCTAACCAACAGTATAGCATCCGTGGCGTAAAAACGATGGTTTGAAGGACAAGGTAACGTTGTGGTGGGGGTAGATGCCTATTATACACGATAACGCTACATCATTATTCTTCCAGCTCTTGTCGTATGAACATCTACCTAGACGGTCTGAAAAATGTCGCAGTTTTACAGGAACATGAGGAAGGTGACCTTCAGTAGTCCCCTTGACACTACTTTCTACTTCCCTGACGATGAAGACAGAAGGTCTACACTTTTAGTGGACAATGAGCGGTTTCGTCGAAGAATAATTGAGGTTGAAACACTTTTAACCAGTTGTTTGCTACGCAAAAAGAACCATATGAATACATGCACCGGTTTAGATCATAGTAGCTGTTATACTTATACAGCGTTGAAGCGCAAACATTATTGAGGTTTTTAGTTACGGAGGTAAGGTCTTGACAGTCTAAGAGCTAAACCCTAACTAACACATGTAAACTAGTTATTGTGCGATGTAAAACTTGGTGGGGAGACTGGTGTAGTGGGGGACTGGTGTAGTGGGGGACTACCATCTGCCGCACACTTGCCACCTGCCGCCTGCCACCTGCCGCCGCCCATCTGCTGTCCACCATCTGCTTCGTTCTACTACACTTTTACCCCCACCATTTTGTTTGATACCAAAAACGCTAGCTAGCGAATAGTCAGTACACCTCCGGCTCTCGACCGGTGAACATCGAGCTCTCCGAGACGCTCTTCACAAAATAACAATATCATTTCACTCAAGGTCTGATAGATGTTTCTATTTCATTGCCGTCACGTATTCTTTCCTCCTGACAGCAATGAAATGCAAACACCTAACAGAACAGATAGGTGTCAAAAACACAACATGGACTCTGCGCAGGGATCGAAGTATCTACCGTCTTTCTTCAGAAAGCGAAGTGATGGCCGCAACTCGTCCGGATCAACAACATCGATGACAACGAACAACGGGGAACTATTGTAAACATGAATTATTGTAAATAAAGTAATATTTGTAATAGTACTACCTCGCACTCGTATCATTCGATTGTTTCATTCGATAATTTTCATTCGATATTTATTATCGATTAACTATCGAATCACAATCGTTTTACGAGTGCGAGGTAGATTTTTTTAAAAAAACTTCACCGTGACCTTGAACTTTGAACTTTTACTCATTTCGTCACAAAACCGCCTACGTCACTGGCTCAGCCTCAGATGACGTCTTTCATGACTCAGCGCATCCGGTCACTCACCGGATGTGACGTCACTTCCGCCCCAGCAGCCCCAAATGCACACTACTACAATCTAGAAATTCTTAAATACCCCCGTCGAAGCAAACCTGCATACTCAGTGAATTTCCAATGAATATATAACATAAAACATTAACACTTAACAGGATTCATAAGAAATATATTCACAAACAAGCGATATTAAAAATATTAATTATTCTCCATAAGAATAAAATTGGAGATGAGTACGCGGGTTTGATGCAACAAGGAACACAAAATAATGGGTTTTTATGCAAATATCATTAGAACTCATCTAAATAAAGTCGCATACCAAGTTTCATTCATATACATTCATAAGTAAGCGATATGCGTTAAGCGTTAATATAACATTTTAATTATTCTCCATAAGAATAACATGGGGACCGATTACCTAGGTTTGCTGCTACGGGATCCATACCTGAAAATGTTTTATTTTGTGCAAACAACGATAAACCCCAACCAGGTACCATATACCAAATTTTGTCAGTTTATGTTCATAAATAAGCGAGATATACAATTTTTCTTTTTCTCCATAAGAATAACATTAGACAACGTACTGTGTTTAGCACTTTAATATCTCAGGAACCAATTGACGTAGAGCAATGATAAAAATACCAAATTGTTTGTTTTTTATGCTGAATTAAATGGTAAGAATTGAAATTTGATTTAAATAAAAATTACATGTAGAAATCCCAAAAAACCCATTTTTGGGGTACAAAACCCCCCAAAAACCCCCCTTTGGATGGTGCGATTCGTCTGGTTTTCGAACTCGTTCAAATAAATGGTGCTTTACATATTTGTACCAAATTTCATTAAGATCGGACCCTTTTTACGAGAGTTATCGTGCTTACGGACACACACACACACACACACACATATATATATATATATATATATATATAAATTTGAACGAATGATGTTTTTGGCATCTGGGGACCTCAAAATGAAAAGTTATCATGGTCTCGGGCTTAAGTCTTACCATGAGACCTACGGTAATAGCTTCTTCCCTATAGGGGAAATTCGCTAAAAGAGCATGAGTAGCATTAACTTTCTTCTATCAATTCTTGTTTATAGATTATTGATAACATAATTTTCATAGGCGCAAACATAAATCCTGTGGACCTCCGCATTGCTTATTTTGTTTATTTCAACAATGTATTTTTACGCGGCGACGCAGATTGGTCTGTAGAGTAGACCAGAGCCTTAAGTAGTCTTGTCAGACTTGTTTCATAAACCCAACTTAACATTATATTGTTCTTTACTGTCAACTCGAGTTTCTTGTTTTGAAAGAGCTTACGCGTCTCAAATTAAATCACCGTCGTCAGACTCAAGGGGCTTATAATCCTCTCTTGGAACTAAATAGAAATATTATGGAGTAGTGCTCTCCGTCGCCAGGCGTTACAGGAAAAATAATTACCAACCAATAAGGTGTCCTTATTTATCATTAACATTTACTTAACAAACTGTAATAGATTACAATTGGACCTATTTACTCAAGGTCCATTATTATGTTATTATATTATTTTGGTTTTTAGTGCAACGAAAACCATAATTTGGTAAACATATTTTTGATATTTAAAGTTTTGTTAAAACAATATACAAAAATTATCTCATATATATTTTAGGTTGAAAAAACTGTATGGTAGAAAGAGTGAAAATGGAGTTAAATTGAGTTATTACTTCCTTAAGTCTAATATATATACAGCCGCTTGTGTAACTGACTGACTCACTGAGGTATACGAATTCTAGACCACTTCTAGACGAGCTAGAAACCTGAAATTTGGCACGCAGGTAGAAACCCCCAGGAAAATTGCCAAATTTGACAATTTTTCATTTTAACCCCCCCCCCCTAAAAAATATTTAAATTCCCCAAAAAAGGCTTATTTTAAAATTCCAGTTTTTGAGCTCTAGCGGTTAAACGAATTATCCTATCAAAAAACGGACACCACCACGTGCCGCGGATTTTAGACGATCTACAACTTTGGTCCTATGACTTTTTGTCGTATCTCGTCTCCTTCACCCTTAGATAACTCTTGATTTTTTCAAATTTTGAGATTTTGTGGCGGTTTTCTATTTCCTATCACGTTAATATACTTGATGGAGGCCTAATATTGGGCACGCAGTATGTCTACATCACACTTAGTAAATAGCAGTAGAAATATGACCAGTTTTTACTAATTAAACCTGTCCAAAAATGAAAAACTCTAAATATCTTTAGATATGACCGTTTTCTTGGTATAAGTAGTGGTGTATTGGGGGTTCTATGTCAATTTATACTATTGGACATACACGTGACACCAATAATACTTGAGCTAGAGACGTGAGATTTGGCATGCATGTGCCTTGCACCTTTTCTTCCCAAATCCTACCATTTTAGTTTGAACAATCTCAACAAAATAAATAATTGTGAATACAAAAATCAAAATGTAGTATTTTTTTATTTGAGCTCTAGCGGCCAAATGGGTTGTCCTATCAAAAAACGAAGACCACCACGTGCCACGGATTTTAGACGAACTACAACTTTAGTCCTATGACATTTTGCCGTATTCCACCCTCTTCACCCTTAGATAGCGCTCGATATTTTTTAAATTTTAAATTTTTTCATAGATTTGTTCGTGGTTTTTAATGGTTTGTCGCTCTAATATAGAACTTAGAGGCCTAATACTTATCACACAGTATTCCTACATTACAATTAGTACCAAACAACACTCACACGCTCAGATTAAATATCTTAAGCACGCAAAAAATCAAAGTCTTTGAGCGTTTGTAGATTTTATCGTGTTTTTCGGGTATTTTTTTATGTTGCGCTCTGTGGAGGGTAAAATCTCTTAAGTATGTCATATTTGTTGCAGAAGGCTTTTAGTTACCTATAGTCATAGCATTTTATGTTGTTAACGGTGGTCATATTCCTTATATGGTTCAAAAGACGCCTTATAAAGGCTACATTATACATCAGTTAAGGGTATTAATTTGTTTCAAGCACTTAGGTAATACATGGATGCTTAACATTTAACATAATAATTCTCCATGCCAAATAGTATTGAGCAACAGGCACATGACCAGATTTTATAGGTTAATCTCTTAAAAATAATCAAAGCCTTGGAATAGTTGTAGAATTTAGATCTTAAATAGAATTGGACCAATTTACATTAAACTGTGACCTGGGGGCGAAGCCCCCCACAGGGTCTGGGGGCGGAGCCCCCAGCGAGCGAAGCGAGTCTAGCATTATATAATGGTATTCCCAATTATGATTGATTGGTTAGGAACTCAATCAATTTTTTGTTTGCAGACATTCAATTTCCAGTGTTGATTTAATAGCAGCTCGTAAATACTTGCTATTCCAATATTACCGCCACCACTAACCTCCTTACATGAGTTATTTATATATATTTATAGTTCATGTGTTTGTTAAAACTGCTCTTTTTCAAATTGTAATTGAATTAATTACATCTTAAATTATTGTATTTATAAGGATTTGTAAAGTACTCTAACAGTTGACTGTGCTGACTGAGATGGCAACCCACTTATTTTATTGTTCATCTTGCAAACACCGTATACCGGGTGTCCAAACCACTCGCCCACCCCTTTTAAAACTACTTACTCTGTTTATTTGTAAGAAATACTATGCCACTTTAAGTTAAAAAATTACCCTCACTTCACCGAATAATATTCATTTTAATCTAAAGTCACACCGGAAGTGGGTTGTATATACCTTAAGTTAATTTTGTCAATATATAATACTAATTTGTTTCAATCAAATCTTTTTACGAATTATAATTGTTGCCTCCAAATTACTTTTAAATCTAGTTTTGGACAAACTACCAACAATGAATTGTGCATGCGTTCATCAAGTTGTATTCCAAAAATTTATTTCACGGAGGGTATTTCAGAGTTTGCAACAAATCTATTTGAAAAATATTTGAAGAGTTGTGTATAAATTTAGACTTGAATTACTTCAGTTGTTACTACAGCTAATTCTGTAAAACGGAGTAAAATTTATTGAGTATGAGTATTTCGATAATTTTTAAAATTTGCGCTTACACTAAAATATAATATTATATAAGGTATCAGCTATAGCATCGTGCTATGAACGCGCCTTGGAGATAAATTTTACAAAACTGTTTAATGGAGAAAGTTTTCATTCCTTCAGGTTATTCATCTAATCTGAAATTACTGAGCTAGTTTTTAGATTTGCGTTTAATCCGGCTTAAAAACAACGTTATGTTATTTCATTTAGCATACTTATTTGATTTATTTAGCATTGTTAGCCCCATAATACAGCCATAACTATGATCGCATTCAGAACTTAAAATTATAATTTTACTATAATTCGATAATTAATTTGTATAGTGATGAAACTTGACTAATAAGTTTGTTACTTATCTTTAAAAATAAATTTAGAAAATTACTTTAGTTTTTACGAGGGTCCAACAAAAATATAGTTCTATATAATAGTACCCATAAATCTCGTTATGCTTTTTTGCAATATACCTTACATTTGCTTCTGCATAGCGCAAACAGTGAAACGTTTACAATACAAACCACCTAATTTGTTTCACTATTATTAAATGTATAAAACAGGAACAAAATAGACAGTATCGAGCAATAGTTATAGGTACCACAACTACAATATATAGCTGATGAACAATAACCATAAATACCACCAACTCCACCCATAATTTTTGCTAGAACGATAGTTATTTTTTGTTCTAATTGCACAATAACGTCAACCTCCTTTTGGGATGCAATATATCTGAAAAGTATATCTTGGCTACAACATTTTTTATTGACACTTCTGTTCAACTAAAGACAAATTATATTAGCATGCACTGGCTTCACAAAAGTAGACTAATGTATGTATACGATCGCCCCTACATACGGTTTTGAGTATTTATTACATATTATGAAATGGAAATTCATTTGTTTGAGTTGTGCATTACCTTCAAAGGTTTTGTATGTGATGAAAACATAAACTTTTAAAATTTCCTGTTGACTATTCAGTTAATATTTATGAATTAAGATTATAGTTACATTGGTTTTATATATAGTTTTGAATTATAAATGTTTCCATTAAAAACGTATCAATATTATGATATCAAACATTAATAATAAGCGTATAGAGGCTCTTGACGGGTAAAACGCAAAATCAATATTTGAAAAGCGTTGCTCTTTGCATATTGCTTTCTCCAAAACCTAAAAAATCGTGGAGATATTGAATACAGTTACAATGAACATTAACCTATTTATTAACTATCTAATATAATGCTTTTATTATAATATACTGCCTCTATTTGGTGGTTCTTATTTAAGAGGAATTATTTGCAGTTCATAATTTTGAACTATGATTCTAGAGGAGTTCATGGTTTGATTATTTATATTTACATAGTGAACAAATTGTCCAGAGCACAATGACTTTAAACATGTACATAGCTAAGAACTGTTTTGAAAGTATTGTAATTTTTATAGAACTCCCTGAACATGACAGTAAATATAACAGCTGGGAATAAAATATTTCATGGGATGTAAACAAAATATACGTAATAATGATTTGAGTCTTAGACTTTATCCGCAACTATACCTGCATATTACACATAGTACGTGTATTTTAAACAGTACGTGTTTTAGTTATCTTATTTAATCTCAATTTATAAAACCGTGTAATCTTAACTGTTAAAAGTTTGTTACTTTTGTAACATTTCCTGTAGCCTGATTGAAGGCTTCTTAAAAAATTACAGAAAAATAAAAATCGAAGATTTGACCTGCATTTGGTTGTCTATTAAAATATAAATTACGAACTCAAGAATTCGGCCGCTATTTCCTCAATTGGTGACCAACATAGTAATTTCAATTTTAACACTTTATTATTGTTTTTCCAGTAACCAAACAGATATTTACATATTTTATACAATTTCAGCCATATTCCAAATTAAATATTCTACATTTCTGTAGCTCCAAATCTGATGCTAAAATATCCCTCTTTAGCTGTATAATATCTAAAATTAATAATGACTAATTTATTGAGATCATTAAATTACATTCTGATCTCGCAGTTCTCCGATATGTTGTTACATAAAGTATGCATAGTACATTTCCAGTTTGTTCTCAGCTTGTTGGCAACCTTGTTAGTCAGTGTTTCATTCACAACTTGGGGCGGATTGATTGAGGCTCTCAACGGCTATGTGGTTCAGCTTTCACAACAACTGGATCATTTTGAGGTGTTCACTGGAGCACATCAATTGTATTTTACTGGTTAAATTGTCTGTTTTTATTGCTCAATGCAAACTTAAAGAGCATCGTTTATGAAATAAATTGGTATATTAATGTATTTAGTATTATTAACTATTTTTTGTAATAAATACTACTAAAACTATTATCAGAAAACATTATTTAGAAAATAATATTTAATAAAGTTATTTCTTTGTTTTGGAAATGTGTTAAAAGTTACTTACTCATTTTCCTCCTTATTTTTAAGCCTTTTCTTTTTATGAAACCGGCTGTCAAATGAGCTCTACTAATCCTAATTTGTATACATTATGTTAACGATGTTGAAAACGCTTCTGCCTTACACCATGCATGCATGATAATAAATACAAGAAGCACAAACCTGTTGTTGTTGAGTGAGCTGACATACCTGAAAGAAAAGTAAAACAACTTTTAATGTTAAAACATAAAATGTACTCTACTAAATCTAATAATCTGAAAGAACTAAATTATATGGCAATATAAAAAAATAGTAAAATGTACGTGTTTGTATTTGATAAAAGAGTTTGTTGTTGAAAAATAAACAGAAACCAATTGGGGTTGTAGCAACTAATACCAAAAACTGATATGTATACGAACATTGCAACATATTAAATATCATATGTTTATATTTCGCATACAAACATTTACCTCTCCAAAAATCCTATATTTTACTAACCCCTAACTATTATAAAAACAACATTATTTTATTTTCATATTTTATGTATCATAATAACTACTGTATGTTATTATATTTGTAACTGACTCTTGCAGAATTTACTATGACGAAGAAATTCAAATTATACTGTCGAACTTGTTGTTACTAAAGTTATCATCCCTAATGAAACGTTGTCAGGCCCCTTCAACCTAGTACCCATGTCGTTACCGTGTTAATGATTTGTTTTCCAACTATTGTTATGACAGTATTAGTTCTACGAAAAGCAATACTCCTAAACAGACACCAAACAAGCGCTGCTTATATAAATATTGTTTTTCAACTTGACATATAAAATTATAAAACTGTTAGCCAGTGTACATTTATTATAAGATTCTATATCTTGCTTGAATAGACCGAGTTTGTGGGTAAGTTGGTGTACACAGAAGTCTATGTTTAACATATAAGCTATAGAATTCAATTGTTCTAATTATTTATTAATTTTCCAAATGTATAGATAATAAAAAAAACTAGAAGGTGCCCGTCGAAATTCTACGGATAAAATAATAAGTTTGGCCGACGGTACCCAGTAGGAACAACCACCAACAATAAAATACTTGACTTAAAATATCACAAATTATGAAAATGCACTTATATATATATATAAAGCAATTAGCGACCCATCAAAACGTCTTTAGGGGGCTACGTTAGAAACTTCTATATTGGTCCCGGGCTTAAGTTTTACCGTGCAGGTCATGCTAATAGTTTACTTTTCCATAGGAAATTCACTAATAAATCAAAAGCTTAGTGAGCTTATCAGCTGTCTAATGAAAATCACAGAGTTGGGATTATAATCAGCTGTTTGTTGTAAACAAAAAATACTATAAATCCCACTAAAATGGTTTCTAGACACTTACATTTTTTATCATTTAACAAACTTAAAAGGAGAAAATTATAAATCTGACAATTTTGGGGAGTATCAGAATGTTTAAGCTACAAATTGGTACAAATTCCATGGCGACAACTTACCTGGTTTTCTCAAACTAAGACCGAGTTCCTTCAAAAATTCTCCTTTATGAATAACATGGAGCGATTTGAGGACTTTATACTGTGTATCATTTAAGAAACTTAAAAGGAGAAAACTATAAATCTGAAAATTTTGGGGAGTATGGGAATTTGTAAGCTACAAGTTGTTACAAACTCCATTACTACATGGTACACGTTGCCTGGTTTTCTCAAACTAAAGCCGAGTTCCTGGACAACATTTCTCCCATGTGACTATCATGGGGAAATTTGACGACTTTACACTTTATATCATTAAACAAACTTAAAGGGAGAAAATGATAAATCTGACAATTTTGAGCAGTATCGTAGTGTTCAAGCTTCAAATTGGTACAAATACCGTGGCCACTCGTTGCCTGGTCTTCTCAATCTAAGGCCGAGTTCCTTTTAAAATATGCTCCGATTTAAATAACATGGAGCAATTTTTTTAAATGTCAATATTTTATACAATAAAGCGGTATTTTTGTTTTTTTCATTTTTCTGTTAAGCTGCAGTGTAAAAGATTTAAAATGATACATCGATTGTCCAAATCGGTTGAAAAATAACGACGCAGTGGGCCGAAAATGAAATTCCTTAACTAATTAATATGTAAGAATTCCCAGGACTACCTTAAGACTGGTCTATACCAGTTTTGAGGCTGACATTGGGTACAGCAAATGAGGTTGTCATTACATATGGTAAGTCTTTTGGCTGTCCATTATGACTAACTTCCCTTTCACCTTTGGTCCCTCCATTTGCAGTGGCTAGGGACAGAGTCTCCGGGTTTGGTCCCTCCTGCCAACCTGAGAATGAATGGTCCCTGGCTGTTGTACATGGATACCCTGTCAGTTGAGTTGACCTGTTGGAGGGCAAAATGAGGGTCCCCTGTTGAGAGTCTCATCCCAGCTGTCACAGGGGCACGGGAATTGGCCCTCTGAGGGGTGTGGATTTGGCTGCCGTCCTTTCCCCACCCTTTCCTTTCCTGCTATATCCTATCTTTCCGGTAACCTTCGCAATATTCCCGCTTGTGGAAGAGGTGACTAGTAGCAAAGCTGGGGTTTCCTAATCCGCCAATAACAACAACAACAATATGTAAGATATTAAAGTATGTTTCTTATTACTTATTTATTTGATTATTTAATTTTCATAAATGTTGGGAATCAATTAAGAATATTACAAAATGATTTTAGAGTGTTTATTAAAATTGTCGGACTGGTAGGATTGATTCACCCCACAAATGTAATTTAAAAACATATTTATTTTATTCATTATTTTCTTCCAATTTTTTGTTTTAAATTATTAGAATTCCATTAATTTATTGAATCACGCATTTAAATGCATACAATTGTTTTCTTATCGTCCTGTTTAAATTATTTAGACTTTACAATTATTTAGATTTATTCTTCTTATAATTGTATAATTTATCTTATAGCAATATTTATTTAGACGAAGTTGAATTCACGTAACACCAACAATTGAGTCTGACACGCAGTAAATCACAACCGCCAGCCTTTCAACAATCCTGGTAAATAGGGCACATTGTAAAAACCGCAACAACAATGTCATTAGCGTCACTGGTCTTTAAAATGATGTATCACCAGCCACAGTCAAAAGCTGTAAATTAAACAGTATTTTCTCTAACTGGCGTATAGTTATAAGATTTATAAATCCATTCAGAGGCATTAAGTGACGGATTGTTGGATCTCTCATTACAAACTGGTGTTGTTTTAAAACTCAAGAAACTGTCGAGAGAGTTTTATAATTGAGTAAAAACTAATAATTTATCTATTTCATCTACAGATAAACTAGTTTTTTTTCTTTCGAATAATATATTTTAAACACTTTATTTAAGTACTAATTATTAAAATTGGTAAACGCCGTAAATTAAGTTGTCAAATCAAATCAAATCATTTATTGTCATCAGACTATAAATAGCATTGACAATAGGTCAGGTCATAAATCTCATAATTATAATGTTGGCATAGTAGTACACTAACAACATAATAGTATACTAAATAAAGCAGTTCACATAATCTGCTCAGTAAAATAAATAATATACTTCTAGTATAACTTGACATTAATAAAGTCTTGTACACTATAGTCTTGTACACCTTTTTCAGGAGGAGCACTTTCAACCTAGATCTAAAATTGCCAACGTCTTATTCTTGTCTAAGGTAAATTGGGAGGGAGTTGAATAATTTTATTGAAGAAAATATGTTTGCTTTTAATAATATGAGATTCTATGAAATGGAATGAAGAGCAAAGAATTTTCTCGAAGACTGTACTCTGTAGAGTTTCAGTAATGATACATATGCTGATTCTTAGCCAAAAAGGTTAAACAATCTAGGATATACAAACAGGGGAATATTAAAAGGTTATTATAACTGAAAACTCTTCTGCATGAGTCAGACCTTTTCATACCGGAGATCAACCGCAAGGCCTTCTTCTGCAAACGAAAAAGCTCCCTGTGCTTCGCCGTTTCGGAACCCCAAATATCAACTTCATATCTTAGGTGAGGAAGAAAGCATCCATAATAAACAGAAAACAAAATGACTCTGTTAGCAAAGAACTTGAGTCTCCGGAGGATGAAAAGACAGCTACTTAATTTTTTGCACACCTTATAAATGTGTGAGGAAAAATTCAGGCGTAAATCAATAACCAGACCCCAAAAAAATAGTTTGGTGACAAGACTCAGTTTCAACATCGTCAATAATTACACAGATCTAGCAAGTCCATTATCAGGGATCTTGAGCATGAAATCGACAAATTGTGTTTTCTCAGCATTCACACGAAGATTGTTATCGTTGAACAACTTTTGATGAAGAGATCAATTTCAAGAGTGCTTTTACACTTGTTCGATACACTGAATGAAGTGTCGTCTGCAAACAAACACAGATCGACGCCAGGTACACTGCAGGCAATTTCAATATTTTAGTATTTTCTCTAACTGGCGTACAATTACAAGATTTATAAATCCAGGCAAAGGCATAAAGTGACGGTTTTTTGGGTCTCTTATTACAGTTTGTTGTTTTATTAAAACTCAAGAAACTGTCGAGAGCGTTTTTTAATTGAGTAAAAACTAATGATGTATCAATTTCATCTACAGAGTAACTAGTTTTTTCTTTCGGGGCGATGCTTCGAAATGAAGACTCCTGGAGAGCGGTTGCGCTCTTCGTGCAATCCGTTCTTCGGGGAAAGCGAGACGAGGGATGCTTAGGTGACCTCTAAGTTTCCCGAAACGGTGACGTGACCCGTCTGGGTGCAAGACACGCGGGCCAGTGCCGAAGTTGTCCGATAAGGGTTCCGGCCTGGTTTTTCCCCGCGGCTCCGTAGGAGGTTTAGTGGGTATACCTCGTAAGAGGGAGTCCTACACTGTTCCTTTGGGTTCGCGCATTAAGCGTTCCTCCTACGTAAAAAAAAAGAAAAGTTTTTTCTTTCGATAAATACAATCTAAATACTTTATTTAGGTACTAATAATTAAAATTGTTAACCTAAAAAGGTTGTAGAGTACCGTATTTCATCTAAGAGATTAAATGAACTGAGTGTCCTTCGAATATAACGGTTGATGAGATATTCTAATATACGGAGCGGCCATTGTTTGGCCTGCATGCCGATCTGTCTAGAAGAGGAATTTCATGATTATTTTGTGTGTTATTAATCTCTTAGTTAAAAAAAACGTAAGCCAAGAAAGGACGTTGCGAATCTATCATTAAAACTAGTTAGGTTTAAAGTTAAAAGGAGTTAATCCTATTGGGGTTCTCTTCCCATAAACATAACTCATTGACCTTCCAACTGTTGAAATATACTATTGATCCAGTTTGATTCACACGGTTGTTATTGAATGCCCCTATTTTAAATTCATGATATGATTGCAAGTAAATTAAACTGAATTTAGCTACAGCTCCATTATTAAATAAGATAGAGTCATATAAATTAAACACTTATTATCTTTAAACTTACAACAATATTATTTATGTCCCTATTTTAAAGTTATGGAGAATTTATTATTATTTCTAAACAAACTCATGATTTCAATGATTGCAAGTAAATTGAACTGAATTTAGTTACAGCTTTATTATTAAATAAGGTCGAGTCATAAAAATCCAACTCGTATTATCTGAAAATGTCAAAATTATTGTTTAAGACGCCGACTCAACCTATATCACCAAGTGATCATTGACGTATTATTAGCTTATAGAATACAGAAATAAAACTAGGTATCCTGTACGCTTATTCCCTACTTTGTGATACTTATGTACTTGGTTTTATTCTTCTATGCTTATAGTTTTTAACAAATACTGTTGCTAATAAAATGTTAAAAACCCTTTGAAAACTAGGCTATTTGCTATTTTTAGCAATTCTCACATTTCCTTTTCCTATTCCTATTTGTTTATCTTATAGCTTTAAACAAATAAAATTTAGTACACCCTTTGAACGATTAATTCAATCAAAACTTGAGTTTTCCATGTTGCCAGGTCGCTCAGTTTCAGTAGTAATCTGGTTTGACAATGAGCTATTAGACTGCCCCACTCGGCTAACAAAAGGAATAATACATTGACGGATTCTCTCGGTAACTGAGGAGTTCTCCAGATTTCTTCATTTTATTACCGGTGTACCTATGATGAAATTTAATCACCATAGTTTAAGAAATATCCCCTAAATATTCCGCAATTAGTCAAAGCGGAACACGGTAATTAGCTGTTAGTATAGTTTTATAAAACTGAATAACAACACTGTATCTGACAGAATATGTATTAAAAAATCGTATTTAATATTGTAACAAAATATAGTAATAGAGTATATTGTAACAAAATACAGTAATAGAGTATATTGTAACAACATATAGTAACAAAACGACATTAACGTGATGACAAAATATTATTAAAGAACAAAAATGTTGGTGCGTAGTCCCCAATAATTGTTTGTAAATCACACTGAACTACATATAACCCTAGTAGTTTTATATACGTGAAGTAAATCCATAAAAGAACTTATCTTATCTTACTTATATTATAGCTACTCAGAGTTATGATAAGCTCGTAATAGTTAAGTCCAGGATACTAAACCTGACTATAACGATTGGCAAGATAAGTTCTAGCAATATTGATTCAATCACAATCACCTTCCCTTAGAACTAAAAATAGGTCTTATTTATTACGTAAGAGCAATTTTCCTTCTTTTATAATTCATCAAATCAAACATAGGTAAACTTTTTCAATAAATGAGACGGCTATTTTTTTCAATTCCACTGTTACAAAACTAATTTTCACCGATTCACAACAAAAGTGACAATAAACAACGTAATACAAGGCGGCGAACAAAAGTGCTGTACTTATTGAGGAAGAGAATCTATCCGATTGTTGGAGATAACGTGTCTTTTGTGTAGAGCAGTGTGAGATGATGCAGCAGCAGCGACAATAGTTCCGATAAATAACACAGGCTTTTGAACCCAAAGCGATTTATTAGATTCGGAAGGCACTCTTTACTTCACTTTATGTTAAGAGTATCTCACTTTTCAAAATGCTAAATAGGAAGCTACAATTTTAAAACTGATATTAGAACGAAACAAGAGCTTTCATTAAAAAATGGTTTCGTTATTTTATATATAAGTTGGTGTGTGTGTATTGTTTGGAAGTTTGTTTTTATAGTAGTTTAAACATTTGTTTATGGACCAAATGCATGATTTTACTTGGACCGCTGGTACCTGAGGTATTATTATTATTTTGTTTAACTTCAACTGCCCGTCACCATCGGCTATAGACCTTTGCGGTGAACTAAAGAAAGCGAGGTACCGTAACGGCATTATTCACATGGGCAAGCCAGAGGTGGCCGCTCGTGGTCTTACAGGAGTCGGCCGGGACCGAGATCGAACCGGCCATGTCTGACTTGCTATTCAAACTCTTTACCGCGTCCGGTAGCTCAGTTCCT
Source organism: Allygus modestus (assembly GCA_963675035.1). NCBI lineage: Eukaryota > Metazoa > Arthropoda > Insecta > Hemiptera > Cicadellidae > Allygus > Allygus modestus. The sequence continues at coordinate 104,715,722 of OY776112.1, forward strand.
TTCTCACCATTTTGTATTTGTTGTCTAATCATTAATTTCCAAGACCTGTTGATGCTGCAAACAATCGTTAACGACAAACTGATTTAACTAGCACTTTATAAGCCAGCTGACGATATTAATATCAATCAATTGTCTCCAAAATTGTATTCCATTGAGTATCTCTTTTAAAGCATTGAATACAATGACTCAAATTTAAATCATTAATGAGTTTTACCTAAGCTATTAATGAGTTTTTCTATTTTAATGTTTTACTTTGTTTGTATTCATATTTGATTTATATGAGGTTTTTCTCTGAGGAATCTGAAATGCTTGTAATTTCTCTATGTTGATGTTTCGGGCTCAAGTTTAGTTACTTAAATTGTTACTTAGACAGCTCACTGGTTGATTATAAACATTACGTTGGATTTTGTTGTGTTTTGAATTGAAACTCCTCAAGTCCTATGTTATTTTTGTTGTTAATTTTTCAGTTTGTTTATGTGCGACAGTTCAAAAACTAACCTGGAAAAGACTCTGGGAATGGGACTTGTCTAGACCTTTCCTATAAATTAGTTAACTGCGGCATTTTATTCAATTCAAACCTTTATTGAAACAAGCAAACCTTACTTATATTGAAGTATCGAATAATATTGACCGACATAACTTACTCATTTACTTAATAAAATCGAATACTCCAGTAAACTATACAAATAACGATAATAGGAAGTCAAACTGATTTTGAATCTGCACTTATACAGGGTGTCACAATCATGCGTAGCGCGCTATGCAGAACCATATTCTACATACAAAAACAAGTTGAAAATGTAGAGTAAAATTTGTTGGATTTCGGCTTAGTTTAGGCGTAATCCGCCATTTTGTATTTTTTTGAAAATAATTAATAATTCAAAAACCCTTCGAGATATTATTTTGAAACTTGGTATAAACATTAAGTATCTGGTTTTTTTACATTTTCCAAAAATAATTTTCATTAAACTTATCAAATTTCAAAATGGCGGCTATTTAAATATTTCAAAGTCAAATTCCATGAAATCTAGCAACTGAAACAAAATTTTACTAGCTAAACAATTTAAAGTACTTTGTAATCCAAATCCAATGAAATTTTTACTGTAAAAATCGGTTAATAAATAAAAATGATATGGCAATTTTTTTTAATAAATTTCAAAATGGCGGCCATATAACATTTTCAAAGTCAAATTTCCTAGTGCATTTGACCAAGTCCTTTAAATTTTATGTCGTGTAAAATTTTGTTTTAGTTGCTAGTTTTCCAGGAATTTGACTTTGAAATTTGTATATGGCCGCCATTTTGAAATTTATTATAAAAAATTACCATAACTTTTTTATTTATTAACCGATTTTTACAGTTAAAATGTCATTAGATTTTGATTACAAAGTGCTTTAAATTTTATGTCTTGTATATGTCTTGTATTGACTATAACAGAAGTGTATTAGGAGAGGTGAAAAAGTGTAATAGATTTAAAATCTAGTTCAACAGCCATGAATAAAATAGTATTGTAATCATTTTGCTTTGTCGGATTGCTTTTAACTTAGTTTAAACAAATAAAAAGAAACCATAGTCACTGTATTTGTGATGAGTAATTATAAGGTTCGTCTGCTGTGGTTATCTTTGGGTTATTCACAAAACTATATCTGATTACTGAAAATATCAATATATCTTTCCAACTAAATTATTACGGTTACAGGTTTGTAGCTAGGATTATATAAATTAATTTTGATTCAACAATGAAATAGATCTCACATAGGATCTTAAATAGATCACACATTATTTATGTCAGTAAACTTTGGCATACCTTATTTTATAAATTTGTTTTGACGATTGTAGTATGAAACGCTAAATAACTCAATACTATAGACAAACCCTCTACCAGAGATTGAAGAATAAAACCATTGAAGAAGAAAGATTTTTATCCTTTTGCTGATCCCGTCGCTCACACGAGTATCTATCAATACTTCTAAATAAAACATCAAGTTTTTCAACTACGCTTAAGTAACTACAATAATCAATAAACATTTGACTATCTCACTGTCTTAATATCAATTTACAATTTAAAAATGAATAAACTCAATGCATACGTTAAAAACACAATGCTAGAATTTCTCTGAGCTGAATTCTGATTTACTAATGTATTCACGATAATATTGCGCGTCTTTATTTAAATTGTCAAAGAAACATGGTACATAAAAACGAGATATTCAAGTTATTAAATCATCCAACGGGTTTTTTTAAAATTTTACTTACAGGTTAAATAACAATGTATATTATAAAAAAGATTTTCATGCTACGGTTGTTTTGTAATGCTGTCTGATTTATAAATTAGACAGACTCCAAGATTTATTGAACGAATGAATCAGCGTTGCTGTCCCAGCCAGACCGGCAAAGTAGATCTTAACGTATAATACTTGACGCAAAAACTGAATAACGGATACTCTAAAGAAAACTAATACTGTATCACCTCATAGTTGCTGTATAGTTTATTACAAATCTCGTTAAATTAATTATAGCTTATAATAGGTATACAATTAAAATATACTCCAACAAAATACGATTCGAATGCATTGCTACTAACTTTTACCTAATTAAATTGTGATAGCTAACTTTAATATGCTTTATCATCAAGACTGTGTAGTATGTTTTCTTATAATATTTGTATAGCGTTAATGTCTTATAATTTAACTACTTTTAATCCTATCAGTACTTAGCTGATAGTTTCTCCTCATAAATGTACTGCTTAGTGCTTCTAAACAATATTGAATCTTGTTAACTTCTGCTGACAGCAGAACAGTGACAGCAGGAACCTCTATTCCCAGATGTATCGGTACGATCATGTGTTTACATTCTGATAACTCTGAGCAAATATTTGGTAAAAGTTGTATTTGTATTTTACCTTGTAGTGTTCTCTACCTACACAACAATTATACCTATACGTTCAATTGCTTAAACTACGAATCTTAAATATGTTACCTTTAATAATTAGTATTTTTGAATTATAAGTAATGTAGCCTATTGTTACACTTAACGTTCACGCTAATTTGATTAGTCATCACGTTGCATTGGCAAAAACTGACCTGAAATAATAGCTACAACAGTTACTCAACTAGGAACAGAGGCGATATAAGCACTTAATCGGACTTCAGGGTAGTTAGGGTGTCCGTAAGAGACCTGAATGGAATCAGTTGCTGCCAGATCACAATACCAGTTCAAGCTACAATTGATTCTAAATACTATTGAGAGTATGAAATTTAGTTTAAGTGTTCATAATAATACTACTGCAAAATGTAAGCTCATTTTAGCTTTTATTTCCTCAGTTAGGCCTATTACGTATCATTTGGAAACTTTATAAAAAACCTTGGTTTTTGAAAAGCAACTATTCAATGAAAAGTTAAAATTAATACTTTCGAGATACTGGACACAAACATTTGTTTTGAGCCTTACAGTAACGTTAGGCCAATTAATTAGTGATTATGATTACCTATTTTTATAATAATAGAGTAATAGTCCACAACTTCTATTCTTGGAAAGAGTTAAAAACTAAATAATATAATATCGTACTAAAGCACTTGGCGAAATTGATTGGGTATTACTATATTCTTTTCAAGTATTCTGTGAAATAAATCGGGCATCACTCCTTGTTATGCCACTCAGCTTATCTCAATTATTTAATTAAATTAAAAAACTAATCATAATTTGTTTATATTGTTTATGATTTTGTTTCCCCCTTGTGAATTTATAATTATACTAAACATATTTTAATTGGGGTTTTCTAACTCACAGTTTTAGTAAAGTTTTAATTTCTTTTTACTTCTAATCTTTTATTATTTTGTAATACAAGTGTGCACAAACTACCAAAACATTTGTTGCCACTCACAAATTAACGTGGTTCATATGGAACTATTTCGGTAAGAGTAGCATACCCGTAATTGTACATTATGTTTTGAAAGCAAATAAAGTTTGATTTTTGATTGCATCTAATTTTAACAAGTATAATTTGAAGTAATTCAGATTCTAAATATTTCATTTTCAGTTACAAACGAATTCCCAAATTCCTCAAATTTTAAGCGATGTGACAAACTAGTACTCTTCGAATACGCAAACATGTTTGTTAAGAATTGTTTTATATGTCTGAGTTATAGCACCTTCTTAAACTATTCATCCAGACATTCTTTGTCACAATATGATAATGAAACTTGTATCGATCGAGGGATTAAGAAGGGGGAACATCGGTCGCGCATCAGTTTTCCCGAAAGCTTATTTTAAGGGATAGGCTTGCGCCGCCTACCGATATAGATGAGCAGGTTCAAATTAGGGGTTTAGTAGTAAAGTTAGTAATGCGGAGAAATTCTGTATCAATAACTACGTTCAATAAATGTACTCTTTCTAAGGGGAAATAAGAAAATTAACTGCATCAAAATGGTTTCAAAATTTCAAAATCTACGAAAAACAAATAAGTTTCTGGATTAAATATAAATCATCTAACTATTTTTCTAAATATAATTAGTGATGACATTTTTGCTAGATATACAAAATAGTTTAAAAAGTTGAAGAGTTAAATTTGTTTAAAAACATACCTAGTCATCTAAACTACATGCTGATGGTCAAAACAGTAAAGCCTTTACAAACGAGGCTAGGAGGTCTTCACGCTCCAGAAGCTCGCTTCGTGTTTTCTACTCGGTTTAGCAGAGAATCAGGCAGTGTTCAGTTGTGTGTTTTAATAATAAACCAAGTTAGCGATTTTCATACATGTTGTAGGCCTATCTCCTTAATAATTTTGTTCCCCTCTTTCAAGTATTTATTTCCATTTTTAGTTTCTTATTAGTCTAAAAACACTAGACTCTAAAAACACTCTAGACTAAAAACACTCTACATGCATAGCATACATTTTTTCTAAGGTCTATATTAGTTTTATGTCTAAAAGTTTAATTGTAAAGAAACAACCCATGCCACCAAGGAAAGGTTATTTTGGTTAGATCACTCCCAGAAGAACGTTGCGAGCTAGAGCTAGACACCACGGTAGTAGTAGGATTGGAATACAACGGGGACCTGCCTCACTCTTCCCCCCGCACCCTCACTTAACACTCATTCCTTGCAACATTAGAATTCTGAGACTATCTTCTCAGCTATATTAAAGTGTCTTTACCTATTGAGAAGTTCTGAGATATTAGCCGGTAGAGAACGGCAGTTTAAATACACCTGGTTTCAATACTAGTAGAGTTTTGAATCAGAACAAAGATTTGTCTTGTGGTTTAGCAGATACAGAATATTCCGGAAAAGTCAGTATTTTTCGAAAAAATTACCGCTATTTTTAAATGATTAAAGATACGTGAGTTCTGTTTTCGCCAAAAATTTAGTCTGATGTAGAGCTTTAAACAATCGTAAAACTTGACATTTATTTATATTTTAAAATTTCGAGATTCGATCTAGTGACCCCTAGCTTTTGGAACAACCTGTGTTCGTAACAAATTAAAAGTATTTGTAGGTTATTTCTTGGGGTCAATTTAGTGGGAAATTATTTTATTTTATCCTTCTAGGTCAATTGGTTCATCTTCAATCGGTTTGGGACACCTTACGTGAGACACCTGTAGTTATTTTGTATTACTGCTGTTTACCTGTATTAGAATGTTCTTTCCTGCACAAAATAATCCGAAGGAAATTTCGATTTGAACAAAATACTCATATTTTATAAGTTTGCAAACCAATGAATTAGGTTTTGTTTAAGGTTATTATGACAGTTTTATACTTTGCTTTATTATTATAATCGTACTACTCCACACCGACATTAATGGAGGCAATATTCCTGCAATGTCAGACAGTCCAATGTTGGCCTGCATCGGCCATAACTCAGGCTGTAAGGTCCTGACCTGTATTATCTTTTGTTAGCTACTAAACCAATGTAATATGTTATTGCTGGAATTACGGAACTTAACAAAACTATTACGAAAAGAAATGATAAATTATAAAATTAGATTAAATCTAAACCTGCTTGTTGATTGATACATTATTCTGAACTTAAAAATTTCCTAACAAATATATCAATAATTAACTTCATACAGATTGAATGTAAAAAATACATACTTCATAAAACTTACATAACCTAGGGTTAATAACTGTATGAGTTCTTTGTTATACAGGTATGTCTGTTTGCGGAATCTTAAAAAAAATTACATTAAAATTATGCACCAAACCAATTTCAATAACCGAACCTCAATCATTGTATCAATCATCAACCATAACCTAGCAGGTTAAATGGCGATTTTTAATAGACACTTCATTTGGTATAAAGAAAAGCACTTTTGTAAATTTTGTTACAGTGTTATTTGAAGTATCACAAACGTCAAGTAACATTTGGCATATTGGTAAATGGTGTTGGTCAAATCAGAGGAGACGCACAGTCCTTAAAATCCTAAAAGTACTTATCATTGTAAAATATTTGTTGGTTAAAGTGGCAGCGTGTAAAATTGTAAACTCCATTTTGAATATAACCTTACGTCTTTTAATTTTGTGGCGGGCCTCGGGATTTAATCTCTCAGCCGCCCATGACATGACGAAACTCATTTTACTCTCAGCCAAAATAAACTATTCAAACCATCGTCTTCAGTTCTATTCCGAACCTCCTAGGACATGAAAATCGCGATTTTGTTTATACATGCAAAACCAACATACACCGCCATTCTGACTTTCCCTGCTCGCCTTTTTGTCATGAATTCTATGTAATGAAATTGTTTGTACACCACACAAGTTTTATTATAAATTATAGAGTTTTATCAGCGATTAAACCCCTATAAAATAAGACAATTATAAAGTGTTGTAATACTTTTACAATCAGGGCTATTAACTATTAAACAAATATGTTTCTTGAGCAAAAGTTACAACTAATTGTTTATATTATTGCATTTTATGTCGCAGACCGAGCTTTTTCTTTTCGTGTTTATTAAAGACGGCTATCACAAAAGCAGCGGCAAATTTTTACCGCTTTTATCGTAGCCACCGCATTGCTCAAGAGCCGCTCAATGTACCACTCGCATCGTACCACTCGTACCGTACCCGAGGCCTAAGTCAATCTACTCGCTCTCGCTGTCCGTCAGTCAGTCGAGTTAGTTTCCTTGCCCAGGGGTGGCCCGTAATTTTTTCAGCGCCCGTGCAAAGACCAAACTTGCCGCCCTCCACCCCCCCCCATCAATCAAAACCTCCCTCCCCCCTAGGTCCGAGATAAGACTGACGGTTACGTCTCAAAATCCCCAAGCTGGGCATAGTGCTTGGCTGGAGGACCCTTTACTCTCGCACGCACACTCTCGAGCCCAACGCCTACGACCCGCGGTGCAGGTATACAACTTCATGATTCAGCTCATAGCTCATATTTATGAATGTAATCATAACTTCAGATAAGTTATATCTCTTTATTCGTCCACGCAAAATTAAGTCCACGCAATACATAGTTGTAATACAGACTAATAAGAGTTTATTTAGTAAACCTTATTTTAAAAAATAAGATTCTTTTACTGAATTACGGCACCAATTAACTTTGTATAAAAATCCGCGCAAGAAACTACCAATATTAATTAAGGCTCTGGTCCACCCCTTCCGCACAGCGCTAGGAAATTGTTTGCAGGATCCCTCTTTCCAGCTGCTACATAAACCTTCAATTAAAGTTAAAGTATAATATTAAATACCTCCGTCGCAGCAAACCTGCGTACTCAGCGAATTTCCAATGCATACATACACTCACTACTACATAGAGCTATTAACCAAGTTTCACAAAAATACATCCATAAATAAGTGATATATAGCATTTTATTTATTCTCCATAAGAATAACATTAGGGATGAGAACGCAGGTTTGCTGCAACGAGGAAGATAAGTAATATGTTTTTTGCAATTATTAATACAACTGAACCAGGTGAAGCTACATAGCAAGTTCTCTTAATGTAGGTTCATAATTAAGGGAGATATACAACTTTACTTATTCTCTATATGAATAACATGGGGGCCGAGAATGCAGGTTTGCTGCTACGGGGACTATAAAAAAAACTTGTTCTTTTGTGCTAATATCAATATACCACAATGAGTTGAAGTCACATACCAAGTTTCATCAATATACATTCATAAATAATCGAGATATAGAATTTTAATTATTCTCCATAAGGATAACATTGGACAACGTACTGTGTTTAGCACCTTGAATATCTTTGCAACGGTTGGACGTAGAACAACGGTTAGAACACCAAAATGTTTGTTTTCTTGAGCTAAACACATTAATAAACAGAAATGTGAAGTTTTTATTAAAACTATCTGAGAAAAATCTAAAAACCTTTTTCCCATAAGATTAACATGGGACACGTTTTTTTTTAATTTTCTCCGCAACCACTTAACCTAGGTTAATGATTCAAAATACTAAATTATTTGTTTTTTTAAGCTTTATAAAATGGCGATAACCAAAATTGAGTGTTTTTAACATTTTTTGGGGTCAAATTTGCAAAAAACCGATTTTTGGAAAATTGTAAACCCCCATAAAACCCCCTTCCCATAGTGCGATCAATTTGGTTTTCGAACTTAAAGTCATAAATGCTACTCTCCACATTTGTGCCAAATTTCATCAAAATCGGGTGTTTCTTTCAAAAGTTATCGCGGTAACGGACACACATATATATATACATATACATATACATATATACATATATATAAATTTGAACGAATAGTGTTTTTGGCATCTGGGGACCTCAAAACGAAAAGTTATCATGGTCTCGGGCTTAAGTCTTACCATGCCACCTACGGTAATAGCTTCTTCCCTATAGGGGAAATTCGCTAAAAGGGAAATATTAACTAAAAATGTTCCTTTTTCCTAATTTTTAAATTTGTTTAATTAAGTTGCATTTAAATGCCCTTTTAAATGTACAAAAATTACCTTGTTTAAACTATAACAACTTAAGTCAGAAACACTATTTTGAAATTCTAAAAATAGAGTGAGTAGAATTAAATTTGTTCTGTCAAATTCCGTTTATAGGATGTTGATATCATTATTATCATAGCCAAAAACAAGGATCCTGCGGACTTCCACAATGCTCTTTTTCCCTATCTTAACACTGTATTTTCCTTATCTTAACACTGTATTTTCACACGGCGGCACTGATTTTTCCAGAGCCCGTGACTAGGAGATTGTCACGGTTCCGGCCGGCTGATGGATAAATGAGTCAGTGAGGAAATCGGAATAAGATGTTTCATTTTGGTTTGGATTCAGGAAGCGGATTACAGATGATGATAATAATAAATCATAGTCTGTTATCATACTTAAGGTGTTTCATTTTTGTTTATATGTGATGGCAATGAGGAAGCGGATTTCAGACGATAATATGAATCATATTATCATACTTTATCCCTTTTATCACATTATCCATTTTTTACTTTCTCCCCTCGCATGTATAGACGTAGTGTAATACGAAAAAAGAGTCCCTGGACCAAAAATATTAAATAACTTTGTCTGGTCAAAAGAATGTTTTTTCGTTCACAAAACCATAGACCTTACAAGTAACGATCGAAAAGGGCACCAAAATCTGATGGGGGCGCATCATATTTTCCCCCTTATTACATATAATAGCAATATTAAACTCGAATCATTACAACTTCAATTAAAGATGAAATCCTGGTTCAATACTTTCCAATCCCCAAACCATATTTTTCCTCATCTAAGAAGTACTTTAAAATAATCGAAGAGAGCGGATTAAAATAATTAGTTGCATCATGTAACTTGATATTTTAACATTGTAATTTTATTTCAAAGTATTGCAAGTTTTATCCAGCACACTTTCAATACGGTACCAATCAGAATGCCCTGAAGTTGTCACAAATCGATATAGGTCAAAACAACTCAATTTGGAATTGAGGGGAGCGGAGGATATGTTATCTGATATGTAAGTTTAATGTTTAAGTGTAATGAAGGTGCAACATGGTGAATACACAACTTTCTTTCCAATAATGCCTTTCAACAACTTAAAATACTAATATACAAAATATCAACAAAATCAGCAGGGTTAATATTATGTATTTACAATTTATTTATTTTACGTGCTGGAGCACGGCTCGCACTGCCCAAGAGCCGGTACTGGCCTTGCCTAATAGCTGTGGCTGTGAAAATATTGGGTTGCTCGCGCATCTTGTTGCCGCCTAAGTTGTTATTGTCGACTACCGTTGTTAACTACTGTGACTGTTATTGTTTGTTTTAACATTGTCTAGTGTGAAACGTGAAACAAGTGTGTGTGTGGGGGGGGGGGCGGCAGTGTTAATTTTGCACAGGGGCGGCAAACATCTAAATCCGGCCCTGGCTAAACCCGATCTTTCTGATCTGCCGCCCACAGAAGGAGCTGCAAGACTGCATGCTTTTTGAGCGTACCACCAAATTCAATTGTGGCTTGGTAATGAACTCCTGTAGAGTGGGGTTGGAAGTTGGAAATCGATCGGCTAATCCCTGTGACAACAGAAGATCCAGCAGCACCTGATGCTGACCTTAACCTCATTTGTTGCAAATGTCAGCTGGATGTGGGAATAGATGTGGTTGCCGAAAGGCAGCAATAATGTGCACAAGCATTTGTCACAACTGCCATGGAGAATGCTTGAATGGTGCTACTTCCACTTTCAAAAAGACTCTGATGACTCTGATGGTCCCAATGTCATACACCTTGAAAAAACAGACCATTCAGTGCAAATAACAAGCACTGACCATTTGGTACACGAAGATCAAAACACTGTGCTTGCTGGACGCTCAACCAGAAGTCAGGTGAGACTGCACATTTGCACTTCTTTTGTTAATCATTTTCCTTGCAATAGTATATACATATCGGCTGTAATTTTCATGCGTTGTTTTCCTGCTAGCTTACTTTAATTTACCTACATATTCTTATCTGTATAAAGATGCACACTAACAACAAACACATCATCATTACATGCAAAGTTACCTCTTCTTAATGTGTTTCAGGCAACAAGTGTAGAAGCTGACCAAGATGCGCAGATTAGATGGCCTTCTACCGAGAAACGATCAAGAGTTTATTGATTTTTCTATACAAATATTTCCTTGGATTATAATTTGTTTGTTCATGTATTTAATCCTGTAATATGCTTCATTTTTATACAAAGCTGTGGATTTTAACTCCTCAATTATCCTTGGTATGTAAAAATGTATGTAAACTATTGTAAAATATTATTATAAATGCCATATTGTGCCGCACTAGCGTGGTTTAAAAAACCATAGTTTTAAGCATCGTATAACTCGGTAGGTATTAGGAATACAAGCAAAAGGTATATACTCATTTGTGTTGAAAGTGTATTAAGATTCAACTATGTACAAAGTCAAATTTTAGCTCCGACCAACGGTTCTCGAGATATTAGCGAGTTACCGAAATAAGTTCCCTGTTTTCGCTAACTGCCATCAATTCATTTTTACCGCTGGTAAAAATACTTAAATAAAAAATATTTAAAATAACAATGCTCGAAAGATTGTTGGTTATTTTCTATCTGTTCTTGGCCAACAGATTCACTGATGCAAAATCTTTATTTTGAAATTTAAAAATCTAAATAAAGTATAGTTTAAAATTTTAATTGAATATTATAAAAATGCACAATAACTATCCCTATCTTAACAAAAAGTTACAATGAGGATTAATTATCATTGAGCATTAATTTATCTGCTGGCCAAGAAGAGATAGAAAATAACCAACAATCTTTCGAGCATTGTTATTTTAACATATTTAAGTAATTTGTGATGATAAACAATGTCAGATCAAAGGTGCTATCTTTGACTTGGAATACATTTTGATATCATATGATTTTAGGACTTGGCAACCCGTCAACACTTTGTGTTTTTTGGGTATGATTGTTACTTTCCTCTATAAGAATAGCATGGTAACATTTTAAGTCCAGTGAGGCGACGCCCTTCAGTCCTAAGACTTTGACTAGTAGCTAGAAACCTTCCTAGGGTTAACCTTATTACCTCTTACTTTTTTCGTCATACAATATTTTATTCACAAAAATAAATATACACATAAATCATAAATCAGACATACATTTTGTTACAGTTTCAAGTTGTAATAATATACCTTTAAAAATTGATATTTAAATACAATCATATTTCACATTAGTTCCATTTATCGTTAAAACATTTTCCTCGGCTGATAACTCATTACACAGGGTTTGCGTTCAAGATCTTATTCAGGGTCATAGTCCTTTGCCTTAAGGGTGCATTTGATGTATTACCTTTAAGTCCATATAAATTGCAACAATAGTAATAATAATAATATCAGAAATAAAATAATACGTTTCCCCTCGATAAACCTTCCTCGAAATACCAAATTTGAATATTGAAATTTAATCACATAATTTTTGAAAGTTCTTTTTGTTTTTTAATATCTTGAAAATATGCTGAAATTTTGGATTAGTTTTTACCACATTAATTGGAGTTGAAGTTCTTTGTTCCTTTTAGATATTCCATTCATCAATGTCCTTTGATTTATTGGTATCTTCTTTCTTGTAAATTTTCCTGAAATTACACTTACGTCTTCTTGGTAGTTGTATTCAAACTTGTAGTGTTTTTGTTTTTGTTTTCCACCAATTTTTAATATAACAATTGATTCATATGTTACTCTTTCACATATTGAAACATTCAGGGTAAAGATGAAATAGTATCTTTACTTATGTATATTTGGTATTTAAATTCGCGCATAAACAGATTCGCGGGATTTAGTTGAAATTACTTAAAATTATTTACGCCCCTGTCATAAATATGACGTTCAAATATGAACTTGTATAACAAGGTAAGTAAAATAGAATATCTTGCATTAAGACTGATTATATAACAAGATCTGCTTATTTTATAATATTGCCCCAGATTTTTATTCCCTAATATTTGAATAGAGTTTGAATAATTGTTTTAATTTAAATAATATCTTAGACATTTAATTATGATTATTTTATTAATTATATAGATAGGTTTTCATATATTGATGGTCTCAACACCTGATTATTTCGGGCAGCTGATTGAAATGATCTTTTGGTTAATATGTCTTCTGTATCGTCTTGATTTGTTGATGTTATTAAAAAAAATAATATAACCTAATTTTTTGAAATCTATACGTAAGCAGGTAAGTTGGACGGTTACAACCTGAATGACCATGCAAAGTTTCATTGCAACCGGATAGGAGCGCATAAAAGACAGACAGTCGGACAAATATTGATTTATAGTTATAGAGATTACGATTATCGCCTTTTGCCAGCTATAGGGTTAAGGGTTGGGATGTTGACAAAAAAGTGGTTGCGAAACGCAATAGAGGCCGGGTCGGAACAATTCAAAGAACTTTTATGATTACTTCATTTTACAACAAAATGCCCCCCGTTACTACAAACAACCCTTGCGATCTGAAATATCTTATTTTGAAAGAATTATCCTTCCATTCATTAATACTGAGCACCAACAATTATGTTTAAACAATTTCAATGCAATTTAGGTTAAATACTACAGTGGATACGTACTTTATTTTCGTGCGTTTCTCGAGAGTTTTAGAAAAAAATCTATCTTTTAGAGTCTTATAACTCGTTAAACTATTGGGAATAAAAGAAAAATGTATAGAATAAATTGTGTTGAAAATTTTACATTTGTATATATTTGTGTATGCACTTGTTATCAATAAGCGTCAATTATGTACATAGTCAACTTTTACCTCCGACCAACGGTTCTTGAGATTTGAACGAAAAATCAAAAAAGTGCCCTGTTTTCGCTAATTGCTGCTAGAGCTCGCCTCATATTCATGAGGACTTTTGGTGTATTCATCCCTAGGTACCTATAAATCAATGTGCAAAGTTTCAAAACTTTCGGATTTTTTAGGAGGTTAAACCTTGTTCTGACTGGACTACAACGACGACGCTCCGCTTCGGCCGCGGCCGTTCGTTCGTGGTCCGCCTGCGCGCGCATGCTGACTTGGGGTTTGCCCACAGCTGTTGTCCGGGGTCTTTTCCTTACCTTTGTGCCTGTGACTTGCTAGATGATGAGGGATATTCCCACAATGGGAGGGGGTATTTATACTCAGTATTGGAGAGCAATGTTGACTGGGAGGCAACATAAAAGTTTAGCATCATGTAAAAAAGTATTTCCACTAATCAATATGATACTATTGGGTTAAAAGACAATTTATCTTTCGCAAATAATAATCATAAAATGGCCTTTAAGAATTGATTTATTAAGGTGTGATAAAGAAAAAACTATGACTCAAGTTATAAATACTGTAAATAGAGACGAATTAGGTTTCCTTTAATTTTTCCTCAGAGTTCAAATAATTAAACTTTGGATTAGAAATTGAATTGTGAGTTCTACGCTAAGCTGAGACTTTGTTCGAGACGTAATGCTTCCACCAGGAAATTATACAGATTAATTTATTCTCCGATGTTTTATTCAGGAACAGTAATCATAACAAGCATTTGGCAGTTTTTTTTTCATGATTTACGAAAGGAGTATCATTAAACTGCAAAAATGTTTAAGGTTAGATTTATAGGCAAGCATAGGAATTTGTTTTACCATAAATACAAATTTAAAAACAAATTTTTATTATACCTTTAGACTTAATTTGTAGGAAAAAGTAAAAAAATTCAGATAATAACGATAAAAGGATAATCATTGGCATATGCCTATGAAATAACAAACTGTACAAATTATAAAACTGTATAAAAACCCTATAAAACAATTAAATTTAATGAGTAAGCATTGAGAAAACATTTACTCTATTTCATTAAAGAAAAATATGTTCACAGTTAAGTTCGTTATTTTGATCCCTCTTAGTATTAAATTCATTCTAAAATGGAATTAACAATTTTTTCAAATATATTCACCTTTTAGTTAAATACACTTTCTGACATGTTTTCCATTACATTTTCCCCAATTCCAAATGTAGTGTCGTATATCATAAATTTTAATGTGAATCATAACATTTGATTACACATCAACCATCATTGAAAAATATCGTCTAAATCTTCAAAGGTCCTCAGCACTTGTTCCAGACATAATTTCTGTAGGAGTCTAACAAGTTGTTATGAAGCTCGTGTTAGTGAGCTTAATCGATAAACAATCGGTACAGTTTGAAATCTGTTACTGTTTTCTCTTTATCTGAACCAAAATTAAAACACATATTGAATTTTGTAACTATGTTTTGTTTTGTTTTGTTTTTGTTGTTTTTGTTTTTGTTTTTTTCTATGGAGAAACATTTAAATAATTTTAGGACAGTTTCTTCAAGCTTACAAAAAGTAATTATCTATTGCTTCATTTAAGGGTGGTATGGAAACACCAGGCCCAAAATGGATAACCAAAGTATAAGAATATCGAACAAGAGAAAAAATAACTAAATTAATTTGCTTAATCAACAAGTTACGAATGTGTTACACTTTACTACAAGGAATATGATCAAATAATAAAACAGGTTTTCTATACAATGAAAATGGCTAGGGATAGATAAATAAAAAAGGCAGAAAATTAGTAGAGCTTGTGAGACAAAACCAGTTTTGATTTGTTTTTGTGTCTATCTACGCTAGTGGCATTTTTTAACGTTTTGATAGGGAGCGGTCCAAACCCTTTTCTTGTTACTATCTAAGGTCGACCTGTTCTTAGAAAGCATCATTAATTAATAGGTCAATGACAAATGGCAGCTAGGTCCTATTTCGAATCTTCTCAAAATTTTGTGATTTTGATCAGGATCGATCTGGCGAACCTCGGATTACCAGGCGAGCACGATAACCGCTACGCTACCAGTTAAACCTTCCATAGAACTTATGACGTTTCATATTAACTAATCTATGATAATTATTATTTATTGCAAAACAAATCTGATTATAATTTTGTTCATAAGAGTAACAAGCATTATCAATAAAAAATTAATTTTAAATATAAATATTTATTTTAATTAAACATCCAACATTTTTTGCTCCGTTTCCTATAATTATCAAATTCAGATTAACCCATAGAAAATGTAATTATTATTGTAAAATAATTCACAGGATTAATTAAAGTATGTATTTCGGTACATAAATATACTATGCTCGGTAAAAACCTACAATTAAAATATACTTTATGTTATGTAGTTTTCAGTGTTGTAAGACGTATCTACGCACAGAATTATTACATTCTGTAGATACACAACACAAGTTTGTAAAATAGTTTTGAATTGTATTTAATCTACCAACAACCCATACAAAAAGTTAATTTCATTACGGGGCCTTCGGTATATTGCCCATAGGAGAATTCCTATACAAATCAGTCATAACTATCGATCAAAGAACAAATAACCAATATAAATCATATGTATCGAAATTCGACCACTTTCATATCTGGAGCATCGTCAAACCAATACACAACACAGTATTGAACAGTAGGTTCCACTGCATAGTGTTTCAAATGGTGTTTGTATCCAATAAACCAATATTACGTTAGAGCAAACATAGCGTACGATGAGATTTGATTTAGCAGGTTCAGCATTATTTGTTTATTTTTTGGAATGTCTACTACTGAATAGGTTGTACAGATACAGTTGAATAAATTAGTCAATTTGTGTAACCAATTATTTTAACTCTCGTTTAAAGAAGTAAGTGATAGTAAATAGATTTATAGTATGTAAAACACGTGTTACTAACCGCAAGGAATGTTACAGCTAATAGCCGTTTCCAATTTAGTGTGACAAGCCACAAACTTACACTCAAGTGAAATATTTAACTATATTTTATTTTCCTCAACAAAGGTATTTCAAAATATTATTTTTGACAAATGAAGTCCATTATTATTTCCGTTTCAATTTTTTGTAGGGGCAAATATTTTCCTGATATCATTACAGAAGACAGTTTGTAACTTTTTCTTTCGAATTATTCAATTCATGCAATAATATGAATAAAATATTACTTATAAATATTAATCAAAACCAATTAAGAGGTCTTATTAACTAGTAGACCCGCAAACCCACCTCAAACCACTAGCCCAGAAATGACAATCAGTCGAGCATTTACTTATACGCTATTTGTAAGTACACGTTTTAAACGTGATTGTATCCGTCACAATCGTCCTTTTGAAATCCAATTTGTGGCATTTTGTAATGGTTTATAAAATCTTACGTATTTATACAAGGTATTTATACAACCTTACCTTGTATAAATTGTTTAACTTTAATGTATATGCTTCCAACTACATTTAATATACGGTTACCTTGGTTAAAAAAGAGACTAATAGACGAACCTTGAGATGTAGTATATATTAAATTAGGTATGGCTCACATCATAATAGGTCCTGTGATGAGAAACTATAATGCTTCTAAGATTAAAATGTTAAAAGTTCGTACGTTTATACGTTATTTTCTATATTAGTGGTAGTATTAATGTGTTGTGGTCTCTTTAATGTGGTAATATTTTGTGAGCCCATTATAAAATTACTAGACCGATTGATTTGGCAGGTACCTGTAGCTTTGAAGCTAATCACGATATACGCATTGACTATTGGCATTGTAAAATGTTTTGAATCAAACACCACAGTTAGTACTTATTACTTGGCTATTTACTATTTATGAACTAAAAATTTTTAATTTTACATCATACTGACGTTAATAAGTCTGAATATAACTCAACCGTGATTTCGTGTGAAGCACTAACGTGACGGGTGACAGCCAAGCTACTATAATATAAACATCTTAACAGCAACTGGGTCCTTCTCTTGTTTAAAAAAGGATTATTGTAAACATATACTCATATACTCTTCTAACCAAATAAAAAAGTAATCTCAAACCATTCCTGTAACTGTTTTATATCTGATTTAAACTGTGTTTTTTATATTTGTATTTATATTTTATTTATATTTTTTATATTTATTTTCCTTAGGAAATTAAGTGGTTGTTTTTGTTTTTTTTTACTTTCTCCCCCTTAATAAAGTATATGGAGAAAGTATTGTTTTCGTCATCATTTTCGAATTTGAGTTGTTAGTGGAAATATTCGTTTTGGTGCTCCCTGAACCCATAAAAGTGATTTTCACGTGATGTCGGTGTGTCTGTCTGTCTGTCTGTCTGTCTGTATGGATGTGTACAGAGCTAGAGCCCTAACTAATGGTCCGATTTTTATTAAATTTGGTATGTAGGTACTAATCCACGATATCTCCAGTTTTTTTTCATTTTTTGGAATTTTTTTTATTTTCAAGGGTAATTATCCCCCAAAAACCACCAAAAATCATGAAAAATCAAGATTTCTCAAAAACAGCTCTAACGATTTTTATTAAACTTTAGTCGTTTGTAGAACTTTAGTTTCCCAACAAAAAGACATCACCCGCATTTCTGTAAAAATTCGGGTTCAGAAATTACAAGACATAAAATATAAAAAATTCCGTTTTTGGATTTTTCATAAAAAAAAACATAAATATAACAAATTTTACTATTCACCATTAAAAATAGCTCAAAAACTAAATAATTTATTATTTTGAATTACTAATATACGATTACTGGTTGCAGAGAAAATTTAAATTTTCATTTTGAGGTAAACGCAGTACGTTGTCCAATGTTATTGTTATGAGCAATACAATAAATACTATTTCTCTCTTATTTATTGATCAATTTCGTTCAAACTTGATATGCTTGTCAAGTTTTAGCATTGACCAACAGAGGAAATTTGAAATATGTTGCCCCTTAATAACCCTGAGGAGGGAATAGGGGGCATTTCCCCTCTTAAAACCACGTGTGTAGTGATGGATTCTGTAGTGCCTCCTAAACAGGGATTTGGGTAAATATTTTTGAAAACAACTTGTTTACAAGATTTTCTATACATTCGACAGTGCTTCTTATTCTATATTTAGTAAATAAAAAGTAATTTATTCATTTAAAGTTGGGCTAAAAGGGAGAATGTATGTGTCAGTTTCCTGATACCGTTTATTTTAGTAAGGTACAGTAGTTTACATAGAGTAATTCACAAAATATAATTCATGTTTAACTCCGACTCTTGGCGTAAGAGACGTATTAGAATAACAACTCCTCTGCTTCTAAAACTGTTAGTTAGCTCGTTGTAAATACAGCTTCTATCACGAAATCTGTTTCTTGGGACTTTGCATTTAATATAATGAAATTATTTCATTGTCTAAAATAACGATCGATAACAATTTTATCAGATATTTAATAAACAACAAAATAATATTAATTTCATCTAGATTGTGTGTGAGCAAAATTTTTAGGCATGTAAAATGAGACAAAGTTATAATATTTCAATGGAAAAACAGTATTTAAAGTTTACCTTCATGAATAAAAAGAGTGAACATAATTTGCATATACGCATTCCAAGTTAAACAGCTGATTTTCAATTTGGTTAATACTTTATAAGATCGGTTTAGTGAATTTTGAGTTCAAATAGTTTGGCAATATATTTTGTTATACAAATATGTTTCGAATCAACTTTTACGCTACGAATATACAGGGTGTCACAAAAATCCGGAATTGGCTATACATAACCATATTCTACATACAAAAATAAATCGAAAATGTTCAGTAAAATTTTTTCGATTTCAACTTCGTTTAGCCGCTATCCGCCATTTTGTTTTTTTCGCTTAAACATTTCTATTTCCGTAATGGATTAATGTATTAAATAAAAATTTGGTATGGAGCTTAACAAGATAAATGTCTAAATCCACAAAAAAAAAATTCCCGATGTTTATTTTCAAAATGGCGGCCACTTTAAATTTTTAAAGTCAAATTCTATGAAAACTAGCAACTGAAACAAAATTTTACAAAATATACAATTTAAAGCACTTTGTAATCCAAATCTAATGACATTTTAACTGTAAAAATCGGTTAATAAATAAAAAAGTGATGGCAGTTTTTTATAATAAATTTCAAAATGGCGGCCATTTAACATTTTCAAAGTCAAATTCCCTAGTGCATTTGACCAAGTCCTTTAAATTTTATGTCTTGTAAAATTTTGTTTTAGTTGCTAGTTTTCCAGGAATTTGACTTTGAAATTTGTATATGGCCGCCATTTTGAAATTTATTATAAAAAACTACCATAACATTTTATTTATTAACCGATTTTTACAGTTAAAATGTCATTAGATTTGGATTACAAAGTGCTTTAAATTTTATATCTTGTAAAATTTATTTTGTTTCAGTTGCTAGTTTTCATGGAATTTGACTTTAAAAATTTAAAGTGGCCGCCATTTTGAAAATAAACGTAGGAAAAAAATAATTTTTTGTGGATTTAGACATTTTTCCTGTAAAGCTCCATAGCAAATTTTTACTTGATACATTAATCCATTACGGAAATAGAAATGTTTAAGTGAAAAAAACAAAATGGCGGATAGCGGCTAAACGAAGCTGAAATCAAAAAAATGTTACTGAACATTTTCGATTTATTTTTGTATGTAGAATATGGTTATGTATAGCCAGTTCCGGATTTTTGTGACACCCTGTATAATGAAGAATACTGTCCTGAATAAGCGAGACATTCCGAGCTCATAAAGATACGTAGAGCAGCCGTTATCTGGTGCACGTTCCGCGCCGTCTCAGAGGAGGAATGTTATCATTAAATTGACTGTTTATCAAGCTTTTGCTGTGTTTTGAACCCAATTAATTAGTAATAACGGACTTACCCACTGGTGCAACGATGATTATGGTGTATAAGTATAGACACATTTCTAGTAGTTTTACTTTAGATAATCCAAATTTGTAACTTGTCTCTACCCCCTTCTCGGTCAGGTCTGTGCAAGTTCGGAGTGAACGATACAAACAATTTGTCACATAACTACCATTCTTTGAGCTTTGTGTTCAGAAGAGATTTCTTTAAACTAAAAACCCCATCAGCTCAGCCTGGAAACCTAATTTATTAATTATTTTTATTCGTTCATATATCTATTATTAGTTATAATATGTCCAAAAAAACAATGTATTCATTATTTCCGAAATTGTATGCACCGGTATTTATTATTACCAATTAAGTTAAATCAATTATTTAATAATAGGAACTGTACTCCTAACTTTTTTTCGATTTCAACACATGTTCATACGTAACAATGCAATGCAATGGAATCATGAAATTTAAACAATGCAATATTTTTCAGTACCCTATGGTTTTCTTATGGGGACCAATTAACTGTCCTTATTTCTCATAGACACTTGCAATTTTTCGCCGAAACCATTGCGTGAGTACTTGTACCATCTCCTAACATGCTGACATTTACCAAACGTTCAAAATATATCTTACAGAATTAATAATTTAGATCATATAAAATATTGAGGAATATAGTATCCTATGTAATATTTGTAGTCTTTAAAATCACAGAAAATGATGACAAATTAATACAATATGTTTTTTATTTCCAGTTTTTGTTTACCAACATAAACCATAGTTACATTATTATTATTTGGCTAGTGACAATACCCGTTATACTCCAGAAGATCAAAAAACACTGCAGAAGACAACGAGAAGTGACTCACAAGGGCGAGAGCATTGTACCACACTCGTTATGGCTGGCGACTTTAAGGCTTATCCTTGCAGAATTATGTATATTAAATTCAGTCTCTGCTTGAATAAAGTATCAAATGTTGAGATCTTGACAATTTTTTTAATCTGGTTAATATCAACTGTTAAATTGAAAATAGATCACAATGTCTAATTACCGTATGTTAAAAGTCAAATTTTCATTTAAGAATGGCACACTACTCTAAGAAAGTACTTGAGTGGTAAGTTCGTAAAATGTATATCAACGTTAGGTTTATACTACAAGAAACTGACCAAGTTTATCTCGATTCTAAAATATTTCTATTATAACTAATAATTTAAAGTTAACAAAACCGTTACAATGAGTCTGCGTCCAAGCATTTGTACGAGTAATAAATACTACAGTTTATTATAATTGAAAGAAACACTTTTTTTGGTGTAATATGCAAATAGGTTATAAATATTTGCAGTATTGGTTGAAACTAAAAGTATAAGCATAGCCTTAATGGTTTCAGACTATGCAAGGTGCAATTTGATTAGAACAACTTTTTTAAGTACTGTAGGTTTTTTAAAAGTTTTAATTTTGTATTGTACAATTTAAAGATCGTAGATGCGATCCATAAATAAAAATAATGTCAACGGAACTTTCAAAAATAAATAGTAGATTTATAGTTGTTTGTAATTCACATCAATATAATTATTAATTTGAAATTCTAAAATTATAAATTGAATAATAAATACTGCTCTAGAAGCAGTTATATCCTCTACTTTGCACAGGTTTTGTCGAGGAAGCATAATTAGCACATGGAGAGCAAAGGTTCCATCTCAGCTTGACATCAAATGACGACGTTTGTGACAATTAGAGTCCTGTTTCCGTTCCTCTTACCGTACTGACGCTCTCTTTTGACTTTTCAAGCCGCTTTAAAAACTCTTTATTAAAGCTAACTCTTCAGTTTTAAGTCACAATAACCTCACTTTTAATTACATTAATAAACATTTTTCCATAATTTATTTGTTGTAAATTACTTTTTTGTTTTTTCAACTAAATAAATTTGTTCCATGGAAGTTAAATAAGTTTTGATCGAAATGACATTGTACCGTAGTATTTTATTGTACCATATTGTCTCGATCCGGTTTGTGATGTATTTGTGTTGGTTTTTAAGATTGACCTATGATCCACGCTGCATTTGAATACTAAGGTGGGTTTTGCCCAAATAACTCAAAAATAATTATAAGTTAAATAATTATGGAATAGTCTGAAGGATACTTATACGCCATGACGATACACATCGCGGTTTTCATCAAAATATAGTTTGTATTTAAAAAAAAAGATAAACTATATAGCTAACCAAAACATTAAAATGTTTATATTTTTTATTCGTATTTATTTTATATTTTCGGTTTTCAAAAGAATACAATTTTAAAAGAGAATTCCATTTAAATATCTAGCTTGATGAAAATATAACAGTTCGTGTTTTTGCCCAGCAATAAGCTTTGATTCAGTGTTGTTGTTGCGGTGCGAGAATGGTTGTGGCTCATTGCCCAGCTCGTTTGTCAATGTCATATTAACTGCGGAAATATTAAAAAGTTAGGCGGTAAATTTAGAGTAAGTTTGTTTAAACTTGTATAATAAGTTTTTTCTGGTTATTACAAATTCAGAGATTAGTAGTATGATGATAGGTAAGGAAGCTGATTAAATTGTAATAAATAAGAGTTCGCAGTAACTCATGACTAAATTTCATAATAATTTACTGTTAGTGATATTAGTTGAGATACAAATTAGTTATATATATATACTAAAGAATAATATACTGTGCAATTTCAATTTGTTTATATTATTGAATAAAAATTTATTAAAAATAGCAAGCATGAGGCTTAAAGTTATGGTATTATGGTACCTTAAGACTTATTTTGTTCGTATAGTCAAGAAAATTCCAAACCTATAAAATTGATAACTTATACAAAAATCAATTTTATAAAGTTATTTTTTCCTTTACAAAGTGAAAAATAAAAATCTCCTCTCTCAACCAAAGTAGAACCTCCAAAGTAAAATCTCAATTTGTTTTTTTAACAAATTGGAATCAGCGTCTTTCAGAATCACACTTAACTTAATCTTTGTCGGTAAATGTTTACATTCGATATCAGGAACATTGGAGGGCATGGTTTGTTTTACTTATAATAAAAAAAATACTATGAGGAAATTGAAAATACTCTCTGTTTTGAGAAACGTGGCTGGGAACGTTTGATAGGCCTAGTTAAGATCTGCGACGTGTGCATTAAATATTATTAAAAATACATCAAAATTGTTCCTTTAAATATAATATTGCAATATATTTAAAAGGCAAAAATGTCATTTGATATATGGTTTGAAACGGCATAAATATACTATTTATAATAAACTAGTTAATACAAATTATTTTTACTTTATTTTATTTGATATCTTTTTCTAACAAGTGAGACTAGTCCCTTTATCAAAACTCGATTCTTTCGCTTTTTTCAGTTTAATCCTATTCCAACAATCCGAAGTAGTTAGTGCTGATGCTACATTACACGTATCCGTCACAGTCATGGCATTGTTGAGGTTAACAAATTAATTTAACATTATGTAACTGAATGTGACATTCATTGTTGCTGAAACTCATAAGCATTTATTTTTTACAAGAAGTCACATTTCTCAAATTAAATTAAGTTTTAAAATATATTTAATTCATTTCCTCGGCTAAATTTATGTTACAATTGCTTTCGATGTTGCAGACTTTATGTTTCGCTCCACACGAGTGACACGAACATCTCTCGCTTGACACGAGTGATCCTTGGTAAAACGTCATTTTTAAACAAACAACCAGCGGAATAAAGCAATCTTCACAGAGACATTCGCTTTTATGGACAACGAGGTGTTTATATTTTCTTTCAAACCGAGTTTTATTTTAATAGAATTACGAGCTCAACCAATTTTTATTTGTATATAATAATGGTTTAAGGTTTATTTTAATACATGTATTTATCAGAATGGGAATAAATGTCACTTATTACATATGATATAAATATATTTCTATAGTCAAAATGTTTGATATCAATTACATTGGATGTATTTGATTAAAATTATTCAAATTTTTCTTGTAACCAATTTACGTTATATATGTTGCATTTCCATTATAGCAGTTTCTCTTAAATATTCTGAAGTACATTTTCATTTATTTGCCCTTATTATAGCTAAAAAATATGCCACTACATCGTATACGACGTGGAAGGTTTTCTTTTCGAGATACATATTGTTTCTAATTTCATAATATGTAATGTTCGGTCCTATTGCACGGTAGAGCAGATTACCGACATTTATAGTATCATAGACTGATCAATCTGATTAATAATTCAGTAGAACCAATCCCAAGCCGTATAATCTATCATGCTGCACTCCAAAATAACCAGTTTAATTTCAGTTATATTTGGTGTTCGTGTACCAAACCACGGAAAGTATAGAAGTTAAGTCAATTCAATTACCATAGTTTACATCGTATAGCAGTAAAAACTCAAACCAGATGTCTTTGATGGCAATATGTGTTTAAAATAACACTTATTAAATGGTGATGTACTAAGATATAAAATAACTTATTACTGTACATCACCATTTTATCCAGTCAATAATGTACAAACACAGAACAAATTAATTAAAATATGATTTTTACCTTTATCTAGGAAATCTCAAACAACTGTAGATCTGTTTTTGGTTTCAATAAATCTTCACAAATAGGCATTACACTCGCAGATCAAAGAGATGTCATTATTACGAAAACTGCGCCTTCCTCGATTGCTGAAGATAGTGTATTGTGTATTGTGTATTGTGTCCGGGATATGACGATCATCCTCTTATGTGCTTTGCTACATTAGGTGCCTTTAATATTGTAAAATGTTTATTTTTTATCATATGATCATGTAAAATCAGAATGAGGCAAATAAAAACTGCTAACAAATACTTGCTATCAATTAAACGGTCGGAATTATTTATTTATAGTTATACTAGCTGTGTACCCGTACGAAGGACGGGTACACAGCTAGTATAACTATAAATAAATAATTCCGACCGTTTAATTGATAGCAAGTATTTGTTAGCAGTTTTTATTTGCCTCATTCTGATTTTACATGATCATATGATAAAAAATAAACATTTTACAATATTAAAGGCACCTAATGTAGCAAAGCACATAAGAGGATGATCGTTATACATAGTAGATTAATTAAAGAAAATAACAACCCATATAATTTTACAATATTAAAATTACATTTAACATGTTTAATGAACAATGAATTAAAAGTTAAACTGTTTACAAACCTTGGTAAACAGAACTGTCGATCAGTAAATCCTGTGATCTATCGATTGTTCCGAGTGAAGGAGAGATGTTTATGAGACTACAATTGTTTTCCAATGTCCCAAGCTCAAATTTTAAAAGGGCAAAAGAAAACTCCTCAACCCCTTAATCTTCTCCAAAATACATTTTCATATTTACTGTTAAGTTCAGATGCTCAGTGGCCGGCAACATAAAATATATTTTTAGAGAGGCGTAGAACTCGTCCAACCATGTCTCACGCACGACAAAGGGTCCGTGTGAAATCTCCAGAGAACAACACCGTGACTCCCCATGATGTTGTTTATTATTTCCTTTTAAGTCACAAATTTCTACTCTATTGGTGGAGTAGTTGGTGTGTGATGATTAACCCGCTTATATTAAAGGCCAGTGGGCCAGAGTCCTTGAGTATATTTGAATCTGGAGTAGGTAAATGTCTCCATTGAGCTATCAGCTATATTCCTACCGAATTTCAGATCCATCAGTCCAGCAGTATGTGCAAGATTGTTAAAAGATTGTATTTTGAAATTCCGGGTCGAAGCCCTTAAACATTTTCGTATCGGGAATAAGCTTGTGTTTTGTTCTTATGTATTAGTTATGTGCCTACCTAATTTCAACTTACAAAGGTCCAGTAAATACTAATACTTATAAGATTGCCATAAAATTAAATTAGGGGAGAACCCTATAGAACTTTTTTAGACCTACATCTGCAGCATAAGAGTAATGCAATATTTAATCTTCATAGACATTGTCTTTTTTTGATAGTCAGTGAGTACATGAGTCTGACAAATATAGATTTGGATCGTATATCCACTCTGTATACTTATTATATTTACGACCCATCTTCACTCAACGTTTCAAATAAGAACTACAATATATGTTTATAGAATAACTATTCTTAATTCATCATCTGGATCAATATAAATAAATGCTTTTTCCATAATATTAAGACCCCGTGGGGCAGAGTCCTAAGGTGATTTAAAAAAAATCCAGTTAGCCTAAAACCTTCTAACGCCCATATAGAACATTGTAAACAGGTTTCATCTAAATCAGTGAACCCGTTTCCCTGTGAAAAGCGAACAAAACATGACCAAAACCGCACGTTTAAGAGCGGCCGCTATTTTTTTTACCAAAAGGCGTATGCCAGTTTAAAGTAGCCTAACATCTTCTCACGCATGTATAGAACAAAGAAAGTTTCATCAAAGTCAGTGCACCCTTTTACCCATGAAAAGCGAACAAAAACCCGTCCTTGAGCGTTACCGACAGACAGACAAACAGACCGACAGAAATTGTAATAAGACTTGTTTTTGCTTCCCTAGGGTGTAAAACGTGAAATTATGGAAAAATGTCATAATTCCAAGCAATTTACAGACAAAACTCTAATTTTATTTTTATAGTTTATATTAGTTTTTGCAGGTTATTTAAAAAAGATTTTAACAGCTGGCAAAGAGAATATAATAATTTAATCTACTAGATTATTTTTATGTAATGCATTTACGTAATACGTATTTAGTGAACTAAAGTATTTGTTACTTATTTGTTTACTAGTTTCATTATATGTTTATCATTTGATTCCGAAATACAGTTTCACAACTTATTAATTTACACTAATGTATAGAAACTTCATGAAATTCTTAAATGTATAAATATATATTATACTTATTAGAAATATTGCTAAATCCGTAAAATCAACAAACTAACAAATTTCAATAAATTTAGTTACATAAACAAATAAATAATTCTACTTATTACAGTTATTACAGATTATAAATTAGTTTTAAATTTGGTTATCAAATTTTATCACGCAACTAACTGTTTTTAAAACGACATTTTTCTCTTGAAGTAATAAACTAAACGAGTGAATCTCTCACTGAGCGCTAAATATTCAAGCGTCGTTTCTTGCCACGGTCGATATGTATTAAAATAATTAAACTGCTACCATACAAATTCTCAGAACTTGTCATTCTCCCTTTAAACATTGATTGTCTTCAAAATATATTAAAATGTATATACTTTTTCTATTGATGTTCTTGCTACTGAGATACAATAAAAGTAGTTAGGTACGGTTACATAAATATAGCTACAGATTATAGTACTTGACGTGACGAATTTTAAATTTGCAATATTTTAACATTTAATGTAAAAGGTTTACTTGTTCTTTGGCAGCACGTATTTATGTATTGTGCCTTATATTCAAGGTTTAAATTTTAATGTGATTTAATGTTATATTTTATGAGCCTGCCAAAAAATACACTGAGGCTTGTGAGCGTGGGAGTTTTAGGATTTCAACATTTCTCCTCAACAATTGTTTAGTATTTTTCTAGCTTTAAAATCTTTAGCATTAGCTATTTGTACAATTAAGAGGTATCGACAAAATTCAAAAACGATACTACAATACTCTCAATGTTTTCTGACTATAAGGTGTGTTTTGCGAACCTCTGCCTCTCACAGTTATTATAAATTTCACAGAGGTTTACTGTAGAATTTTTTCATTGTAATATAAATTTACACCATATGCAAATCAGTCATCGCGAATGCGGAGGTAACTTTTAAAATAAGCTGTTAAGAAAAATATTTACGACTAATATTTGTAAACGAAACTAAGTATTAATAAAAACACTCGCATTTAAAAAAATAAAAAGTACAGAATAAAAAATCATTATAACCAATATGAAGATAACTTGCATCATTCCTTTTAATATAAAAATATATCTGAGCTTATACATTTAAAAGACAAATGTTGTCAGTTCACCAGAACTACGAAAACCAATGAAGCTACTAATTATCAAACATTCAAATAGTTTTAATAGTTATATAAATCAAAAATCAAAGACACATTTTGTTTTAAAACACCCCTTTGATATATCAATATTTTAATAATTCAAATATCTCCTAAATATTTCAGTTCACACAATTTTAAACTCAAACGTACGTACAGACCAACGAACCAGCAGGCGAACAAGAGGCCAATAAACCATTCTAATCATGCTATAAATTCACTTCGCTCATCCTAGAATGTAGTAACATGTTTCCTAAGTTATCTGTAAAATCTTAATTTAAATAGAGATCAAGTGAACTGACCTAAAAGTTACCTTGAGATGGACCAATCAAACGCTATTTAACTCCTTATCGTTGAACTGAAATTAAATGTCCCAGTTTTCACTAAAACAGTAATACCTAGGAACAGACTCATCTTATATCCGTTGTACACTTGTAATATAGCTTATCAAGCTTCTCGCTTGGATATACTGCTTACTACCATTTCATCATCCCAATATATTTTGCGTATAGGATTTTTCAGAGGTTTTTTAACAAGGACTTTTATTTTGTAACTAAACATTAATGATTTAACTGTTGACGTAGATCATAACCAAAATCCCTCAAGTTTCAAGAAAGCATTCCATCAATCAATCAACTTTGTTAGGATTTAAGGACAGACTCAAAGCCTACTAACGTAGATTTCTAGTGACACGTTGTTACTATATAACTTATTGTTCTTCTATTTGTAATATTGAAACGCTTGGAGTTTAGGGTATGGGCAGCTTTTATACTAATTATAGCAGACAATTAGAGATTTATTTATATATTTTTTTTGTTGAGAAAAGTTGGCAAGTTATACACATACACACTTGTAATGTTAACGAACTTAGCAGCTATATGCAATTGTGGTATTTTACGTATTCAAACTCAATAACGTTTACTTTTAATAATAGGGTTTAAGGTACTTATAATTTAAGATTAAGTAATTCAAGGTTTTATAAAAACATTTTAAACTAAAACTATATAATATATTGTAATTGTGTATAGACGTTTTAAGTAAATTTACACAGCAGGTCAAATCTAGGTAG
Source organism: Allygus modestus (assembly GCA_963675035.1). Taxonomy (NCBI): domain Eukaryota; kingdom Metazoa; phylum Arthropoda; class Insecta; order Hemiptera; family Cicadellidae; genus Allygus; species Allygus modestus. The sequence goes on from OY776112.1 coordinate 104,745,390, forward strand.
CAAGGTAGACTGGAAGGGAAATTTAATGGGGCGGAATTAACCCCGTTAACCTTTAACGCTGTTTCCTTCGGCTCGACTTATTTGTATTCCACATTAAGTAATGAAACCCTTAGTAAATCCTTTTTTATTAAACTAAACAATGGTTTTTCTCTCATTAGAGAAGTTATGGAGGAATAAATTACAAAAACCTTTAAATTCAAACATTCCTTAACCTTAAATTTAACCTTTTTTAAGTTTAAAGTTTTTTTTTATAAAGTTTGATTCGACTTTAGTAGTTTTAATCATACTTTTTTATCATGAAGAAATCTAAATATCTTTGTCCATTTTAATTAAACCTTACCAAGATCAAGTGATAATATGTTCAAGTGTTCCAGTGGTCAAATTACTCAATTCATCTGATATTATCTGTCGTTTTAAAAAGTATGTTTTTTTATATTGTAGTTATTTCGTCAAAAGAGCTAATTTTCTAATTTAAAATCAACTATTGTAAATTAAATGCTCAGAAATTTGTATTATGGCTAAGGACAATATATATTTCGATTAAGCTAGTTGGTATTTGAAGTATCCCTTTAAAACTTTAAATTATAAGAGAATAGAAACGTTTTTCCTATAAATTATTCTAACTTGTAAACTTCTCAATGAATAATTGCAGCTTGTTTAGCTACATCTATGGTTACCCTCCCAATATCATTACTACAAATCGTACTTATTTACTTAAGGTGCCCCAAATACAAACATTGGGTATAAGAAAGCACTTTCATCAGTTAAATAAAAAAACATATTTTTGAAGCATATTAGATTCGTGTGTTCCTTTACTTAATACTATTCTAGCCAAAGCGAAGGTTTACCGAATGACCCGTTCAATTATGTAAACAGGATACTACTGACACGACATTTTGTCATTATTGCATCAATATGGGTTGGATTTTTAGACCATTAGGTCAAGCCTTACCTAACAAGCACATGTCTACGGCTCCATTTATTTTGGTAAAGGTCCTTAATCGAGAGCTGGATGTAATGAAAAACTTCTATCTAATTATTTTTATTCTACCATTTTAATCTCCTAAGGCATAGAAAAATCATTGTTAACAAAAACTCAAACTAATTACTTGATATTTTTTAAACTCTGTTTTAAGTCTAACCCACCCAGTCTTTTATGCTATTAAATTCCTATTTTATACATTTGTTGATGTTTATACCTTCACATAAAGGCTGGATTAAGGCTTAAAACCCAAGTTCTCTTCGATAAGGAAATTTTGTATCATCAGTAATTTTCTCCACGTACACGTACAGTAGTTTGACTTATAATGACCTTCGTCAAGTGTGAGAGTGGAGTTTATGTTACATTCATTAAGCAAAAATAATGTTCTTCCAATATTGATCTCATAAGAGATAATCATCACACATATTATGTCATTGAAGGAACTGAAAGAATGTAGATACTATCGCATTACATGTTTTAGGCATGCATATTCCTCAATCCCTAAACCCCTCCACAAATCGTGTTGTTTAATATGTCCCTAAATTACACTGTTAAAGCTTTTTTGGGCATCCGTTTCACTTTTAAACTGACGGCACGCGATGAAAAGAGTACTTCGTCTCCGAAATAATTGGAATTAACTATTTTAAGTGAGTCAAATCCGTGATTAGTGGCATCAGATGTCTATTCTCGCGGCATAACTTCAGTATTCGAAGTGGAGTCATTCTAAATAATGACGATCTACTTTTAATGTCGTCCAGGGTGATTTGAATCGCTTCCCAGTCAGTCATAGTTGGCACAACTATCGGAGCAGTACTTCAACTTATTATGTAAATTTTGTGATTATGGTAGTTTTGAATTGCTGAAATTTACCGTCAGCATTACAATCACTATAAACGAATGTTGGGTAATTTAAGAAGAATATGAATGAACTATGATTTTAAAATGAGTTATTTGCCTTGTGCAGCCTTGTCACTGATTATGTCCCTAATAACTTAACAAGAGTCATTAACTAATAGCCGAAGATGATTGATAGCTGGGTCCAGTTTCGAACCTTCACAGCATGTTTCGGTTCTGCTCTGGATCGATCTTGTGAACCTGAAGTTTTGAGGCGAGCACTCAATCACCACACTACTCAGCCAATCTTACATGCTGTCTTTCCCTCCTTGTTTCATATTTAAGAGCTCCTTGCCCAGAATCGTCCCTTGGTGTGATAAATGTTTCATTAAATTTAAAGCAACATTTTTACGCATTAGAAAACAAAGGCTCACGGTCTTACATATAAAAAAATGAATATATTTTAAATAAAACGTACATTACCTTTACAAAATATAAAACCAAAGTAAATTTTAATATTTCATTCCTTAATTATTTCATGATATTAATGGGAGAAGACTTTATACCCACCTTCCATTGGTTTTTTTTTCCACCCACATACATCAAACAATGGAAATAGCATCCCGAAACGAATCAGTGTGTACTATAGTCAAGTCTATAAGCATTAGGTGTGCAGATGTACAAACTGGCTTTAAATTTTTGATTTAGGCCACAGAGCTCTGTCCCACGGGACTTCCAAGGCCCCATGTTATTCATATAGTCCAGGCAAATGGGAGTTTTACCTGGAAAGTTTCGCGGAAGTTTTGTTTTTTGCTAATTCTTATGTATTTTTAGGTGCTGAATCCGAATTTAAACTTTGCTTAAAGATATCTCTGCTGCTAAAGCCGCCATTTTGAAAAAATCGTAAAAAATAGGACAAAAATCCAGATTTGTTAAAATATATAGTTAACCGTTTGTTTTAGAGTCTAATGTTCCGATACTAAATTAAAGACGACAACAAACCAAACAACTTTGGTTTTGATACATTTTGTGTTGCGATGCATAATAACGCCGCTAGAGCGCGCTGCGTTTTGTTATAAATTTCGCATTTTGCGCTACACCCGCGCGCCTGAAGTTTCTTTTACAAATTACGTGGTTCCGCGTCGGTTTGCGAGTGCAAATGACCGACATTAAAGTAGACAAAATAAGCTAAAATTTTATTCTTCTTGCGTTAGTATTGAACAATTATTTACTGTTTAGTATAAAATTTAATTAGTAAGGGCAAGGCGTCAAGATTAGATTCAGATTTAGATCAAATTATTCCCGTCTTTTAAATTTATAAAAGGACTTGTGTCTACATGGCTTCATGTCTACTTTATAATTTTGTATTATTATGTTCTTTAACATGTTTTTGTGTTTTTCTTTAGTTTTATTCAATCAGATAATTTAAATTACACGATGAATAATCTTTGTTTTTATTTTTTAACAGTTAAAAGTACCCCGTCACCTTAAACCTGCGTACTAACCGAATTTCATTTACAAATGTATACCTCACTACTCCTAAAAGCATCTTACTAAGTTTTATCAAAATGTATACACCAGTTGATGATTACCAAAATGTATATTATTATTAAACAAACTAGATATAAAATTGTTAGTATCACCCATAAGAATATTTCTGGACAAATTTACGAAGGTTGTGTCCAACTGGGACTGAAAAATAAGGATTATTTTACTTAACAGCTGCTACTACTGCACAAATAGAAGGCTGAAACTTGGACTATTCATATAAAATTAAAAGTTCAAAAGATAAGTTTTAAACCTTAATATTAACTTATTATCAGCTGTAACTATTTATAATGTAATTTATGTTTAACCTTTATTTATGCTTTAACATGTAATAGCGATCACCCAGAAATCGAAACTCGACCAAAAATAATTCTATGTAAACCCAAAGCTCCACATACGAGTAATGGCTGAATGTTTTACTACATCCTGCGCGAGCATTTAAATAAATGCATTTGAACCAGTGTCATTATTCTGAACTTCACGAATAACAACTCTCTCTTTCTCCCTCTCACCCTCCTTCACCCTCTCCCCCCTCAAACCCAGGTTTAATATTTTTAATGTGGAGTTAAAGTGGATAAGAGAAGGGTGTTACCATTCCAGTAGTCAGTTTTATTTTTTATTTACATTGGTCCTGAAACATCTGTTCTTGCTCTTGAGCTTTCATTTGTTATTATATCATCAGTAAAATATATACAATTCAACTAATTACTCTTCTACATAAGATAAACATTGAAACTTTGAAGGCGGGTGGAGTGTAGCCCTGAGGGCCGATGAAAATTATAAGCTGTTTCTGCACATCTGTACAATACCTTTCTAACGGTGTGTGTGAATGATGCACACACGATGAGAAAAAAAGAGGGACAGTTTTGTGCTTGCCTATTAATATAATGACGATTCATCGACAAGGTTAATATATCTAGTGGTCTGGTCTAAGGTAAAAATTGAAGCCTACATACTGAACGTCATTTTCCTTAGGGAACAAATCAAATCATTTCTTCATAAGTTAAATATTTGTCAGCTAACACACATGCAACTTGTGAAGAGACGATTTTATTGATTACTAAGTCGGTTTCCATGGGAGCAGAGTTGACAGAGGGGTAACATGACGGTTGACCATGTAGGCTACAGTTTTTGTTTACACTAGACGAGACCTCGAGATATACAATAGGTGTAGGTAGTACATACATATGTAGGTTATACATACAGTAGGTGTATATTAACCTCGTTGGTGTTTATGCGTAAACATCAAATGAAATATTCACATACACAAAAATCAAACGTTAAAGGCTACACAGCCCCTACAAGCCTCTAGAACTATTTTCAATTTCCCCCCACTGATCAAAACGCGAAAATGGAACGTGTGGTTCAATATATTTTTAATTACAATGTTTTTTCCATTGCTATACTTTTTGGAATGCCATTCCATGTTGATATAATGTGAAGGGGTTCATTTATACACTTGTTTTTATAATCATTATTCAAGTTAAGAGCAGTGATATTGGTGCCTGATAAGCATGGTGCACAGAGACATCACAGTCCGCCACTCAACCCCGGGCCCGTTCCAATTCTTGCCGAAAGCTGAGCCAGCCCTTCTCGATTCCTTAGCCCTGAAGCTTCATGCTCTATTTATTTATTTCACCAACGGCAGAGCCTTTTTACATGCAATGCTCGGTTTTAGGCAGGGAAGAGGAGAGAGTTTTGTTTTACGATACCTGCTGTAACCATCAGTACCAAATTAAAATAATCCCTATCATAAAAAGGAAAAACCTTTGTAGGTACCTTAATGTAACCGGTAGTACTGGTGTATTGTAGCTAGCAAAGCAATGAAAAGAAATCCAATTCCAATGTCCCCTACGACCACATTTGTATATATGATTTATAAGTTAAAATTACGGAATTAGTTTCTTATCTGTTACTTTTCCGTGTATCTACCAAAAACGTTTAATATGTCTGTTATTACTCTAAGGCTGGCAGAGCTTTAAAATTAAATTTTAGTATTACGTTTAAAATAGTTATATTAATTTAGCATATAACGGTTCGTTCATAGTCATAAATTTCATATCATTATTGTTTGATAGAAAATCGCACTATACGACAAACCAATCTTTCGGATTGTACCAGAAACAGATCAATCAGTCTCCCAAGGCGGTTATTTCTTTTGTTGCAATCGTCACGCCCAGGCAATCAATCACAACCCCCGATTAAAAATCAGCGATTTCTGAAAGCCAATAGAGTTAATGCCTTTAATTTATTCAAAACTGAAGGGGTGAAACAAATACGCTATTTTCCCTCGATCAGGTGGGTAGCAATGGCAACACTTTGTTCTCTGCAATTGCAATTTGTTCTCTCAAAGCAATGGCAGCTTTGTTCTCTGATAGGTGCAGAGTATTGTACGTACGTATTACCACATGGAATGATGTGTTTCATCCTTCATGATTGAAAAACAATTTTATCCTATCACTTCACCTTGTCAGATAAAGGGGTTTGTTTATACTTATGATTCCTTAAGGGCCTTATAAGACGCAACCACTTTATTAACTTATGCTATACAGTTTCCTAAGACATCTAACTGTAATGGGCATCGGCATATATAATTTGTGGAGCTCTTACCATTGATATGTCTAATTGTAACATTTAGAATGGGTGGGCTATTCCTGAAATATTTCCTTAAGACATTCAAGGTTTTATGGCTGTCGTTACCAAATCTCCTCCAAATTGTTATCTAAACAAAAAGCCTAGAACTTTAAGGATGGTCGTTAAGAGTATTGGAGGTTATTTTAATCAACAAATTACCTTTCGTATAAACAATTTCAAACTCTAATTAGGTTCCTTATTGATTTATATACAACTTCTAAGCTTTTTAAGACCCTATCTTGTTCAAATTGTCACGCCTTAATATCGGTTCCTGATACTTCCAACTTTATTTTTTTAAAGATTTTAACACTATCTTCAATCGAACGATTATTTCATGGAAATATTTTATAAAAGAAAACTTCATACAAATTGAACAGTAGGTTTGATTTTTAAACATGCAATGCCACTAGATATTTTAGCCATGAGACTTGAATTTGGAATGTTGATCAAATAAAAAAATAACAAAAAAGTAAACTGTATAGTTTAAAAATTGACACAAAAAAGGTAGGGCCTACTCATTTACTAGGTAAACGATTCTGTGTATACAATCACCATATCATTTCCAGACATCCCTCAAAATTAAAATTGACCATTGCTCTGTCCCGTTAAGTCTGACTTTAAATTATAATCTATTTAAGCGGCTTGAGTTTATCCCCCAAATTGGTTTTAAGAGATTTAGCTCGAATATAAAATCACTTTACCATTAGTTACGTCACTATTTACCCGTAGGTTAACCACATCGTATGATCCTACTTACTAAATTGTTATAATTCAATTAATTAGTGTTATTACATATTAATTTTTTCTTAAGCCTTCTCAATACATTCTTTTTTTAAAAGACGACTCACATTCAAAATTGTCTTCAATTTATTCCATCTAATTACCGTCTAAATCTCTGGAGTGCTAGAAAAATTATTAAAGTAAAATTAGAACACAAAGGTTTGCGTTAAGGTTTACATTTAGTTCTTATATGGTTTGTAATAAGTAATACTGTACGATTTCCCACTAGCAAGAAAACAAGAGATTATAGATATTTAGCTGTGAAAAATCAAACGAGAACATATACTTTATCTTGACATTTCCCAATTGTGTATTGTAATTTGTGTAGCTAAGTTTATGTTAAATAATTTCATCACCCGTTAACACATTATTAATATCTGCTGACTTGTGTTTCCAGTTGTGATTAATCTTAGTTCTGTAAAATCTGTTCTTGCTGCTGTGCTTTTATTTGATAATTTTTAAACAGAGGATAAATATAAAATTAATGTTATTTATATTTTTTTAATGATTTTTACATCGAAGCTTAGAGGGTCTTTGGGGCAGAACCGTAACAGTAATTTAAACTATAAGAAAATTTTTATTCTAAACTCAACTTCTTTAAATTGACACATCAAGAAGAGGCAAAGTTTCATAAGTACCTTAGATCTCGCTCTCCAAAAAGCCTACTAGTGTGTTAATTTCTAGCATACTTTAGATAGATAACTATTAACAATCACCCCTCACCTCTTATTTCACTCAGTTCCTAGTTCAGTTTATTAATCACTAATTATTATTAGTATAACATAAAAAAGTATAATAAAGCTACTATATAAAGTCAATGTGTAAAACGAGCAATGTTTTTCAAAAATCTCAAACTCGCTGGACCACACACAGTATTGACCGACATCAGCCGAACCAATTATAACCCATCAGATCAGAGCGGATTAGGATCTATTCAGTAACATTTAGTGTTTTTTTAACTCATTCATCAACTATGTTTGGCTCTTTATTAAACAATTGACACAAAATGCGTTTCTGTTGGATGCCGTTGTAATGTATTGTGTTATAGCTGCATGTTATTTAGTAAAGCTTTCATTCTAAGATTTAGCCTAAAGAGTGTAATTTGGTTAATCCTGTAAGGGACATTTCAGTACTGGCCTAATTGTTATTAATTAGAATTATTGTGACACCATTTATTCTTGAGTTATGAATGTGATATTTGGCATGCATGTTCTTTGCTCCTTTTAAGCCCTGGTTCAATTCCCAAATCCTACAATTTTTAGTTTTAACTAACTCAAACAAATAAATACAGTGGAACCTAGATAACTTGAACCTCAGGGGGAACGGAAAAAATTCGAGTTATCGAATATTTCGAAACATCGAGGTTGGACTTATCAAGGTGATTTTCCACAGACTTCGACTTATTGAGGGTCACGGTAACACAATAGATGGATCATGGAAGGGTATCATCCTTACATAAGTTCGAGCTATGTATAAAAAACAATCATAGCGTATAATAATTATTATTGAAATTAAAATTGATTTGAACAATTTTAAATTTCTAAAATAAGCCCGGAAATATATTGTAGAGCTTCTTTGGTTAACGTAGTAGAGGACGAAATACGTCCTTCAGTGAAAATATTGTGGAGGAGGAAAGTAAACAAATAATGACTCACGGTTTGGTATTTTGTTGATGTTTTCCCGTTCGACCACTTCCTGTCTATTTTCTAGACTTTTTGCTCACTTCTTATCACCTGCCCCAAACAAATCCCTCCCGCTTAAGAAAGTCAGTTCTGACCAACTACGCATCAATTTAATTTAGCTGAACATTAATGTACAACAAAATGCTGAACAAAACATGATAACAAATAAAATTGCAGAGCGTTGTTGGAATTAGGGTGAAGCAGAAAGACACTTTTTTTGTTCTAAAATTATCGACAGTGTTCACTGGTGTTTTAAACTGCTTCCCGATGTCACTGTTTTTATTTCCTTTGCCAATAGCCTCAAATAGTCTTGAACTTTTCCTCATGGCCTAGAGTTTTGTCAACACGTTTCACCAAACTGCAAACACTTTGTAAAAAACGACCTAAAATATACGTTTCAGGTACTACATCCAGAACCTCTGAACTCACACTAACTAACGACTAAGAAGACAAATCTAATCAAATCAAAACCATTTTATTTAAAAAATATATATAATTTACAACAATATGAGGCTGTTTCTTATTATGAAATGAAATCCTCATATAGGTTAAACCCGTGCGTGAGGATGAGTGTGTTTGATATGCGTGTTGCTCATCAACATAATTTTGTCGGTTGTTTTACCGACACCAGGAGCACCCGGAGAAAAGAAATTTAGTGGGAATGGAGGGTTGAAATTTCCGGCTGCAAAGTCAATGGAGAATCAACAACTTCGACTTATAGAGGTTCTCTAGTCAATACTTCGACTTATAGAGGTATGTCAATTGTACATATTCGAATAATAGAGGTTCTACAGCTAAAACTTCGACTTATAGAGGTGCGGCAACAGGTTAAGAATACTGCAAAAATTCGAGTTATCGAGTTGTTTTCTGTTAACCCTCCGACTTATAGAGGTAAAATAACATAGCATTAGGTAGGAAAGTTCAAGAGGAATGACAAAAATTCGAGTTATCAAGGAATTCGACTTATTGAGGTTCGAGTTATTGAGGTTCCACTGTAATTGTGAATAAAAATCAAAAGGTAGTGTTCTAGCGAATTTCCCATATAGGGAAGAAGCTATTACCGTAGGTGGCATGGTAAGACTTAAGCCCGAGACCATGATAACTTTGTTTTGAGGTCCCCAGATGCCAAAAACACTATTCCTTCAAATTTATATATATGTATATATGTATGTCCGTTACCGCAATAACTTTTGAAAGAAGCTTCCGATTTTTATAAAATTTGGCACAAATGTGGAGAGTAACATTTATGACTTTAAGTTCGAAAACCAGATCGATCGGTCTATGGGAAGGGGGTTGTATGGGGGTTTAAACTTTCACAAAAATCAGTTTTTTGATCTTTTTATCCTAAAATTTTAAAAACACTAGATTTTGGTTATAGCCATTTTATAGAGCTTAAGAAACAAACAATTTAGTACTTTGAATCATTAAGCTAGATTTAGTGGTTGTGGAGAAAAGTAAAAAAATGTGTCCATAAAATGTCCCATGTTAATATTATGGGAATACGGTTTTTAGATTTTCCTCAGATAATTTCACTAAAAACTCCACATTTATTTCTACCAATCAGTTTAGCTCTACAAAACAATCATTTTGGCGTCTTAATTGTTGTTTTACGTCCAACCGTTGCAGTGATATTCAAAGTGCTAAACACAGTACGTTGTCCAATGTTATCCTTATGGAGAATAAATAAAATGTTATATTTCGATTATTTATGTATGTATATTGATGAAACTTGGTATGTGGCTTCAATTAGTTGTGGTATATTGATAAGAGCACAAAAAAGGTTTTTTGTTGATTTTTCCCGGTAGCAGCAAACCTGTATACTCGGCCCCTATTTTATTCATATGGAGAATAAGTAAAGTTTTGTATCTCCCTTAGTTATGAACCTAAATTAATAAAACTTGGTATGTAGCTTCACCTGGTTGAGTTATATTGATAATTGTAAAAAAAACACATATCTTATCTTCCTTGTAGCAGCAAACCTGCTGCTCATTTATATTGTTATTCTTATAGAGAATAAATAAAATGCTATGTATAAATTATTAATGAATGTATTTTTGTGAAACTTGGTAAGTGGCTCTAGGTAGTAGTGATACCCATATATTTGCATTGGAAATTTGCTGAGTACGCAGGTTTGCTGCGACGGGGGTATTTTTATTTGAGCTCTAGCGGCCGAACGGATTATCCTATCGAAAAACCAAGACCACCACGTGCCAAGGATTTTAGACGAACTACAACTTTAGTCATATGGCCTTTTGTCGTATCTCAACCCCTTCGCCCTTTGGTAGCGCTAGATCTTTCAAATTTCAACTATTTCCCAAGATTTATTCGTGGTTTTTAATGGTTGTCGCTCTAAAATAAAACTAAGAGCCTTAATATTTGGCACACAGTATTCCTAAATTACAATTAGTACCCAGCAACAGTCACACGCCCAGATTGAATATCTCAAACGCCCAAATAAAATCAAAGTCTTTTTAAACTTTTGTAGATTTATTCGTTTTTTCGGTTATATTTTTTATGTTGCGCTCTGCCGAAGGTAAAATCCCTCATAAATCAAGCTGTATTTGTTGCAAAAGGATAGTAAACCAAAGTCATAGTATTTTAGATTATTAATGGTGGTTGTATTCCTTATAAGGTTCAAAATACGCCTTATAAAGGCTACATTAAAAATCAGGGAAAGGTATTATTTTTCCCAAGCACTTAAGAAATATATGGAGACTTAAATTGTAACATACACTACGCCGCCATGCCAAGTAGTATTCAGCAACAGGCTTATGACCAGATTTTATAGGTTAAATTAGTAAAAATAATCAAAGCCTTTGAATTGTTGTAGAATTTAGGTCTTAAACAAAATGTAGACCAATTTACATTATTCTGTGGCAAAACAGCGACCTGTTTGAGACGATCTACAACTTTGGTCTTATGACTTTTTGCCTATCTCACCCCCTTCACCCTTAGGTAGCGCTAGATTTTTTTTTTAATTTCGGCAATTTTTCAAGATTTCTTCGCAATTTGTAGTTTTCTGACGCTCTAATATAGTACCTGGACTCTTAATATTTGAGTTTTGTGTGGTTTGTCACACAGTATTTGTTAACCACACGTAGCATGTAGCTGCATTCATAAATCCTGTTTTGACCAGATAAACCTCTCAAAAAATCAAAATCTTTTAATTTGTTAGTGTTTTTTGGTAATTCTTTCATGTTGGGCTCCCAGCAAGGTAAAAACCTTACAAATGATGTTATATTTGTTGAAGGAGGTTTGTGGGCATTTAAATAAATCGTAATTTTGGGTTTTAATGCTGGTTTAACCCTTATGTAAATTAAAAGGTCGTATTTTTACAAATAATTTTTAAAAATGTAATACAATCTTAATTATTTCCAAGCACTTCGATACTATCTGGTGGCCTATAAATTAACACACGCCACTTCTCCATATATAATACTATATAAAAGCAGGTATATGGCCAGTTTTGACGCTTTAAACCCTTTAAAAGTAATCAAAGCCTCCGTTTTTTTTCAGTAATTAGGTCTTAAATAGAATTTGGCCCAAAATAGATCCTTCAGGGACTCCATATTTAATTTATTAAAGATTAAATTACATTATTTTCTAATACAATTATCCACCGGTTTTAGTTTTTGGTATTCGTAGCTTGAGTAGTAGTAATAATATCTCGGTTACGGACCACTTGATGTGAGACCTACTACTAGAGCTAGGAACGTGATATTTAGCATGCATGTGAGTTGTACCCTCAAATCTCTTTAAATATTCCAAAAACCTACTATTTCAATTGTTAATACTATTAAATTAAAATATCTGCTGGTCTGTCTGAATTATTAGTATGATTAGAAGTAATATGTCGGTTCTGGGCCCCTTAATTAACCACTACTTCTACTTGAGCTAGGAACGTGAGGTTTGGCCTTGTTAACCTAGGATAACAAGCAATTTGGGGGTGAAGCCCCCCACAGGTGCCTGGGGGCGGAACCCCCAGCGAGTTTTTTATACAACTCAACCACTTCTAGGCCGATTATGAAAGACACGCTTTGACCAATACAAGAATAACAATGATTATCACTCATACAATATTAGAAATAAGCATAGTAAAACATTACCATATCATAAAATATAATATTTCACAAAAAACTCAAATGTTGAAATATATTTTTCAATATGTCCCAAAGGAAATAAAATGCATCAAAGACAATTTTAAAATATAAAATACATTAAAGGAGTTTTCGTTATAGAACTTTAATCCAAAATAAATTTTTCATGACAAAAAACAGTAATGGAGCATTATTTATTAATCAAATGCATACCCTGACAACATTTATTGTACATTTGTGAAACGGACAAGCAAATATATTTTGATTTTATTTGATTAGGTTTTTAAATATATGGATCCCGCAAAAACGTTTTTGATTAGACTTGTTCAGTTTGTATCGAGACTGGACAGGTTTTAACAGCTTTCATCTACATATCGAGCAGTCCTGGTCACATTTGGCCAAGGTGTTGGGACAGGAAAGTTAAAATAGATCAAACCTTAACCATTGATTAAAATAAGCTATCTAACTTTAATATAAACGAAACTTCCTTTTTTTCTGTGAAAATAGAGCTTAATAAATCAGCAAAAGTCTTGATACGTGATCAGAAAATACAAAACTCAAGCAATATTGTTTTGCCTAGAACAGTAAAACTACAAATTGTTAATTAAGTCCTTTGATAGAACCACATCAGTTTACTTTCATGGGTCTTTCTATATTGAAGTCGACATAAAGCCTTACAAAACTGTAAACACAAATTGGAAATAAGCAGTTCATAGTTAAAATTTTGTCAAATCAAATGCATGTATTCCTCCCAGTTTACACCAACTTCAGTAATACACGAAGAACTCTTTAAGATCTTATGTGGTAAATTAATCTTCGATGGATTAAAATTAGCTGTAGTGATCCCTTTCATCATTTGTTTCAAGTTATCACGACAGTTTTATTCACAGCTAAGACTAATACAAACTTGTTCACTTTATGAAGTTATAATAATTTGTACTGAAATAAATTATATCAAAATCATAAGTTAACAAATTACTGGTAAAATAACCTAATGCTCTGCAATTTACCACTGCCAAAGTAAAATAGGTTTTTAAATTACCGTAAGCGATGGCTACAGCCCCTAGGGGTTTGGCTGTAGTCATATAAATGATGGTAAAAGGCATTTCATTTAAGATTAGTAAACCAAAAGTAGAGTAATGTTACAACGTAATTATGACAATTCAAACACAACAGTTTTGTCCGCCTGTACGTATACGTATATCATTAGGTTAGGTTTTTCGGAAGACATTTCCTTATAACTTAAGTATATAAAATTAAGAATCGTTTATTTCCCGTTATAAAAAATGTACTATAAATAATAACAATAACATACTACTGCAATAATATTTATGGTGCAGCAATAATTATAAAAAATGGTCTACACAAATCACTTAAGCACTTTAAAGCGGGTGCAAAATCTACAACCTCAGCTTCAACTTAGTTTGATTACACATGACGCATCCTGGACTGATTATATAGCAGCACTATACTAAATAATTGTATTTAAACTATTATTCGTACGAACACAAAACATTACTTGTTATAAGCATCAGTACTTCGCTAAATTTAAAACTAAACTAAGATTCATCTCCTTATATAAATACAATTAAATCTTCTTCAACGAATAACTGCCTTTTGCAGTAACACTCTTTTGCGATACATTCAAAAGTTAGATAACCGCTCTAGACCCTTAGTAGTTTATCAGTTGCACTAACACTCGTGATTACTGGTATAGACACCCGTTAAACCTGTACCATGTCGATAGTAACATGTTGATACAGCGGTGTTCATATAAAGGTCAAACTGGTTGTTTGTGTTTATTTTATGCTTTGTGTCTTTAAACACCTCGATTGCAAATTTACTTTTTATTTGTTTTGGTTGTGCTCTGAATTGCTAAGGCTAGTAATTAGTGTGGTTTAAATATCTGCATCAGTATCCACACATCATGATAGAAGATAGTTTACTCTCCTTCCCCCGGGAGAGAAAACCAACCTTAAATGTTTTGTGTGTGTGCGTATAGAGTCCGTAGCTGTCTTTGTGTACGTGTCTAGTGTTTTTGAATATATTTTTATCGTAATGATGATCTTCTAATGAAGACCACTCATCTTGGACCATCCTTGGACAGCCTGAAGTTTTGTCAGGTTTTAAACTAGTTGTTATTGCAAGATTACTAAATTACAAATAGACGAATAAATTTAAACCATATAAATATTTTTTTAACGCCAATTGCATTTTTGTAATAGAGTACACAAACACTTTTAGGGAAAGCGGTCCAAACCCTTCAAACTTTTCATAGAAGTTTTTTATAGAAAGCTTCCTCAACTCTGTCTATTAAATGTTACCACTACATCCCCTGTCCTGTATCCGTCAAATGTGGTTATGGTTTTTACATTTCCGTAAGAAAGTTCATTCTCAATACCAAACGGCAGGTGGAACCTTTTAGATTGAAACACGTTAAAAACTGAAAAGAGTCATACGTCTATGTCTGAGTGATTTTCATGACTTTAAAATATGAAACTGCCAAACAATGTTATGCATAAATACAACTCAAGCAATACAAATAAAATAGATTCGTATTTTATTTGTAGAGTATATGGTAGCTTTGTAATATTTTTTAAGCATTCAAAATTAAATCAACACACTGTTTCCAATGAGTATAACTCTGTAATAAGGGGCAAATAATTTAAAATACTTTGTATATTCCTGTACGGAAGTACAAAGAAATAATATTAGGAAAACATAATGGGTGCAAATAAACAAATAGCTGTTGTTTGTAATAGCCAGTTGTAATCTATCCAGTTTGTAACATGAGACAGCTAGGTAGTGATATGACAAAAGAACACAATAACTGACATTGATTTGATTCACTTACTAATGAGCAAACTTAAACCATTCCATGGTGAACACACCGTTTTCTCACTCCCATTAATTAATCTTGAAAAAAAATTGCATATTACTGTCCTTGAATAATAAATTTAAGAGGCAGAATTTAAAATTATTGGAGGAGTAAATGTTAGAATTTTAAAATAAAATATAAACTCGTTCATGAACAGAATCGACGACGTATATTTTGTCTCTGTCATTTACGACCGTTAAGCGACGCGGAAGCCGCATGACTATAGAGTCTATGGTCAGTGATAGTAGTTTACGGCCGGAATTACTTAGTCCGATGGTAGTTTACCAATGATGTTTTATGTCTTTTATATACGTGGGTTTTACGCTTCGGTCGTCACTTAATGCATTGACTACGTGATACTGCATTGGCTACTGATGGAACCGAAAGATGTATCCATCGGTTCTCGGGTTTCACATTAAGGGTGCGACCTACCTGCCTTCCGCACGCTAAGATAGGGGTTTTGCATCCCCCACATTGTAGGCGCAATTGTTAACCAATTAAAAATAATTTGTTGTTATTTCATCTATGTATCATACGATTTAAAAATCGTGATTTTAATTCAAAATAAATGGTAGGCCATTATTAAAGTTTTCAAATTAAGCGGTTTTCTAAAGTTTCCTAACGTAAGGAAAAAATTATTTTGGAAAAAAGGAACCGTACAATACCTAGATTGGAATCTGAAAAGTGTGAAACTGCAAATAGTTTGGTAGAAATCTGTAAAAGATCAGTGCGATTAAGGAGAATGAAAAGGTTGTCAAGTGTAAATATGCATGGCGCTGCTTGGTGGCGGCGCCGGCGCGGCGCTAAACAACATCGTGCGGATCATTCGATCTGTGGTAGGGGGTACCCTTAACCGACCGAACCTGGAACCGGAGCCAGAACCTACACACTCGCATACAGACAGTTAAAACTCTTCAAAACAAGTCTTGTTATACGGAAGGAGTTTTCATTCATACACCACCCCTCCGCCACCCAAAAGCCATTGCTGGATCCGCCACTGAATGAAAGTCATGAATTTAACAAATTCACTAGAATCAAAAATTGAACAAATTTAACCGTTCAATTGTAAATTACAGATCACAACAACTTAGTGAAAGTGTTGCGAGTTATTGCTAGTCAGTCAGCTATGAGTGTCAACAATTATCACCTAATGAGCCTCAACGAGCACAGAATATAAATTTATATCATATGTCGCTGGTCTCAACTATAATTGCAAACTGCTGCTTTGCATCCGACGCATGCGCAGCCCATGTAACATTGTTTCAAAAGCGGGATATTAGCCGGTGTTCAATTGTTGCAGTTCCCTTCAACAAATATCGAACTAATGCCAAACTAGATTGACAACAATGTTTGGAGCCTATTATATTAGAGCAACTGCTCCGTTCAACAGTTGCAGTAAAATATCTGTACTACAATAATAGAGACCTTAGTTTTAGGATATATTGTATGAGGATGGATAACACTAATATCATACAATAATCTAATATAGTGGTAGTAGTAACATCATTTTATTTCAACAAACTTTTTTTAAATACTAGTGCTCGGTGAAACTTACCTATTTTCGGATTGCATTACCGATATCGATCGGTGGCTTAGCCCTAGCGATGTCCGTGACCTTGACTGTTTCCTCCCAAAATATTGTTACATTCCTTAAATTAACTTTTGTTCTTCAATTATTAACCTCAGCATTATTATTATGCTATTTCAAATGTATTCCTTAAATTATTGAGTGATAGGTGTGATGTAACTTATATGGTAAAGTTTACATTAATTATGGACATTTTCTATTATTGGTAAAATTGAGTACAAGTTCATTAATTTATTAATAAAATACCATAATTTATTTATTTCTTATAATAAAACTAAATAAATTATATTTATCAACTGTATACGTAAAATTAATACTTCATTATCTTATTATGTGAAGCCCTGCAACTAATATAATTTAGCAACAAAAACCAATAACAATATCGGTCGGACTGGATAGCTGGCAAGAGTCCGTCGTTACGGGCCGATCGATAAAACCAATTATAACTCTGAGCAAATCAGTAAATTTAAATAACCTAATACGATAACCTGTTACCACTTTATAACGTATTAGGCATACACTAATATTTAAAAATAACGATGATTTCCATAACCACCTAGATTGACCGTATACAGCTGACTGGCAGGCAGTGTATAGGGCGTGTAAATAATGATTACATGTAGACTGGTTATGAGACAAGAAAAGTGTGTGTGTGTGTATGTTTGCACTCTAGCGGTCGCATTTTTTGTCCGATTTACTTCGAATTGTCTAGGAACGTTCCTTTCTGTAATCAGTTGGACAATTTCATTGGGCAAAACAATCGGAAAACTCTAAACCCCTTTTTTGGGGATTAATTTTTCAAATTTCGAGTTTTTGGGCCCAATAAAGGTCAGAAAAGCCCAGATGTAAAATCAATGGATGTAAAAAGATGGAAATTAGTGAGGCGAAACTTTTAAGCACTTTCTCCTCATTCTAGCATAAATATTTACCGGGTTATTAAAGAAAATATATTTCGACTAAACATAGTACGTTGTCTTATGGGGGTTTTACACTAGAAAAGCCTGTTATTCCTTTGTTACAGTACTTTTATCATCCTCAGCAACTCACACCTACTTTCAAGCCTGTCTGGACCTTCCCCTAACATTATAATGCGCAAAATTGTATTCCCAGCATTCCAGGTAAATAAAACCAGGAGTATCAGAACAGCCAAAAAAAATAAATGTTTTCAGATTTCAATAAAAATTGGAATAAATGTATGTTTTTACACTGATTTTGAGTTTTAAAAGTTTTTATGTGGAAATTCACTTCCCTCACGTCAGCGTGCTGCGTGCGAACTCGTTTCGGTTTGATCGC
Source organism: Allygus modestus (assembly GCA_963675035.1). Classification (NCBI taxonomy): domain Eukaryota; kingdom Metazoa; phylum Arthropoda; class Insecta; order Hemiptera; family Cicadellidae; genus Allygus; species Allygus modestus. The sequence goes on from OY776112.1 coordinate 104,763,706, forward strand.
CAAGCTCACAGCTACGTGATCTGCGTGAATTGTCTTTGATTAACATTTTGTCAATGGTTTTTTTTTTTTTATTATTTTGGAACCGTCGATTTAATATGATACTACATTAAAAACAAATAGAAAACAAAATCTTCTTTAATAGTTATAGACCTTGTATCAGATTAGTACGATATAAATTAAGTCATTAGGCATTTCATTTTAAGGGTCTTATCTTTTTAAATTGTTTATTAGTTATTGTTGCGTACAGAGAGTAGAACAATCACATTTTAAATATGTAAACGGGTTTTCCACACCATCCTGTCTAATAATATATTCCTTTGCTTTGCACAAGTTGTACTATCTGATTTTTCTTATTTTTATTTTATCATCTGTTTTTATTTTATTGTTTCATTATCACTTTTTCAAAAACGACAACATTAAATTATTAATATAATTTTGGATCCCTTAATACAAATCTTTCACCTTATATCATACCTTGATCAAAACAGAACGGAACTATGTGAACTGGACAATCTGCAACGCGAGTGAAATATGAGCTTGGACGTGGACAGTGTTGGTGAGTGGTTGCAACCTTTAGATTAATTTTGTGTGCACACCAACAAGTTTTGTATAATATTTATATCCGTTTTGTTTTGAATATAATTGTCTCTTGTTTCTCTACCGACCGCATCCAATTTAATAAATAAATCACCTTTCCTGTCAATACAATATGTGTTTAGTTTTTCTTTCTCTTGGGAATTTAAATAAATTTCCTGGTCCTCCATCTATTTGAATTCGCATTAATATTAATTCTTTACTTTTCCCTAAGCTACCCAAATCCCCCATTTTTGGGCCTGACGGGCCTAGATATTATAAAAGCGATTTGGAAATACAATAGTTCACTTTATAGATTATTGCATTTCAATTTTCCTATGTGTCTATACCGCTCTCTCTTACGCATCCAAAACATACTAAAGAACTTGTGGAAACTGATATTTGATTATAAATCATAAGTTTTATTCAACTATATTTATTTGTACTATTATTCATCATGGTGCCTCCAAGAAATGCTGATTTCAAAGCGGAGACATACAAACGGCTTACTGTCTAAAAAAAACACGGTTGTCTAATATTAAGTTTTCAATTGACAATCAGTTTGCGCAAACTGAACCACTATCCGTTGTTCAGCTTAAAACCCTAAATGCTTACATGAGCGAACTTCAAAAGAAAAAGAATGATTTTGAGTTGAATCTACAACGAGTCCTAACGGTTTCGGGTGAAGATGCTTATCTCATGAATCTTTATCTATAGATAAAGATGAAATTAACGATCTATACATTCACATCTCGAGTCATATTGAATTTTTGATTCCAGTTAATGAATCGCAAACTAACGGTGATAGCAACCGCGTCAATCATGGATCATTATCCACTGCGCATTCACAATTACGGTTAACTAAGTTTGAACTCCCTAAGTTTGACGGTGAATTGACGCCTTGGACTTCATTTATCAACTTATTCGATACGACAATACATCACAACGACTCATTAGCCGACGTGATGAAATTTCAATATCTTTTAAGCGCATTGGGTGAAGAACCACTTAACTTGATAAGTAGCCTTAATCTCACCACATCTAATTACACAGTTACATACAATTTACTCAGGGATCGGTATTATAATGATATCATTTACAACTGATCCATCTTAACAATTTGTTGGATTTACCTCAAATTACTAGCTCGCACATATCTGGCATTCGTCAGTTTGTCAATACCTTTCATGAAAATACTCAAGCTTTGGTTGCTCTCTAATGTGAAGTATTAAATTCTGAACATTTGATGGTAGTGACATTATTACGGAAAATGGATGTGGAACTTTGCACTAGATTAGAATATTTTCGTGCAACTTTATCGTTACCTAAGCACACGTTGTCTACTACTAAAGAAATAATTGATTTCTTGACTACTGAATGCACCCACCTTGAAGATGCGACGTTGTCACAAGGTATTCAGACAATGGCAACTTGTTCATCTTCTAGCTACAATCTATTAATCTATTAATGACAATAAATTTGATTCAAAGAAACCAGTTAACATGGTAGCCACTGATTTTTCTCCGCAAATTGACCATAATGACCACTAAGTAATGTCACACACACCTTGTTTCGTGTGTAACCAGATTTCCCATAATATCTATGCTAGCCCTGCCTTCAAAACGAAAACACCTCAAGAAAGTTTTCAATTGGTCAAACAGCACCGAAAATGTGTTTCACGTCTAGGAACTCATGACGTGAAATCATGTAAATCATAATCATCATGCAAACTTTGTAACAAACGCCATCACACTTTGTTACATTTCAAAGTGAATACGACTCATAGTAGAGAAAATTGTTCCAATGTCGGAAAAAGTTTGTTTTCCAAGAAATCATCAAATGGTTCCGTGCGAGATTCTACCTCTAAATCAGAATCTATCATACCGGTACTTACCTCACAAAATAGTCCCCCTTCATCAAGAATTAATACTACATTGTTACTAGGTACTTTATTAGTACAACTCAGCTCATCTGACGGAAACTCACACGTGTTTCCAGCGCCTCTTGATTCTGGAAGCGTGTGCAATCTTATCACTGAAAACACTGCCTCAACCCTCAATACTAGACGACACAAATCTGATATTCAATTCTCTAGCATTGATAATCACGAAACTAGTAACAGAGGACAAATCTTTGTCGATCTGAAAACTCTGTCTGGGCAAATCATAACCACTAATCAACCCACATTAGTCCTTGACAAACTAACGGTTGATCATCCCCCCGTACCTCTTTCAAACGACTTATTGAAACAATCTAGACCATTCACTCTCGCTGATCCTTCATTTCACATATCCAGCCGCAACGATTTTGTCATTGGGTGTCTCACTCTTTCCTCAATTGTTCACTCAAGAGCAATTCTCTCTTGGTCGCAATATGCCATATGTTATGGTCACTCATTTCGGATATGTTCTCATGGGCACTGCTCCATGCATACCGACTCAATCTAAGCCTTGTACCTCGTTACCGCCTACTACACTCAACGTGTGTCTCCATTCGATTAGTGAGGCTGATCTTCATAAGTCGATACAACGGTTTTGGATCCAAGAAGAGCCTCCCACACGTTCAATTAAAACACACGAGGAAGGATTATAGGATGTAAACTTTATTGAGACACATACTCGCGATGCCAACGGACGTTACATAGTGCGTCTTACATTTAAGGATTCTAGTACTGTTCTAGATGAATCTAAAACTGCCACGGAATTGCGCCTATATGCAATGGAACGCAAGTTCAAGTCCAATAACCGCTTTGCTCAACTATACTATGATTTTATGGTTGAATATTTGTCTCTAGGCCATATGTCAGAATGTATCGACATAAACCTCTCACATCCGCATTATTTTCTTCCTCATCATGGAGTACTTAAGGAAAGTAGTAGCACTACTAAATTAAGGATTGTGTTCGATGCTAGCTGCAAAACCAGTTCCGGAAATTCTCTCAACGGAATCTTGTTAACTGGGACCAAACTACAAAACAACATCTGCGACTTGCCCATGCATTTTCGTAGTCACAAGGTTGTATTTTGTTGCGACATCAGACAAATGTAGCGCCAAATTTCGGTCCACTCAGACGATCGAAATTTCCAATTAATATTGTGGTGATCACAATCTGACCAACCTGCATGTATCTTTAAGTTGAACACCGTTACGTATGGTATGAATAGTTCCCCCTCCCTACCTTGCCATTCGAAAGTTACATCAATTAGCTAATGACGAAGGTCAAGAATTCTCAGTTGCTGCTCGTGTTTTGCTTAACCATACTTACGTAGACGATATCATCACGGGTGCTGATACTGAAACAGAAGCTATAATGCTACAAAATCAACTTATTTCACTCTTGAATCGTGGATGTTTTGAATTACGAAAATGGGTTTCAAACTCGCCTAATTCAATGGGCTCCTACTACTGACGCCTTTTCATACAATGTTCAAATTCCTAATACTTGTAAATTTCCCACTAAACGCATTGTCTTTAGCACATGTGGATTTCTCGTAACCTTTATCATGCTTGCAAAATGCTTCATGCAGCTAATCTGGACTAAAGAATTATCGTGGGACACGCCTTTGCCTCTTGATCTCCGTTCACAATGGCACGCCTTTACCGATAACATCAAATGGTTGACAAACATTTTCGATACCTCGGTCATTAAACTTTTCACTGTCATGCAACATTCAATTGCATGGATTTTGCGATGCTTCAGAAGCTAGATACGCTGCAGTAGTTTATTTAAGATGTGAATCTCCTAATCATGATGTATCTATTAAGCTTATAATAGAAAAAAGTCCAGTATCTCTACTAAAACGTGTCACAATACCGCACTTGGAATTATGCACAGCACACTTATTAGCCCAATTCGTAGCTCATTGTAAATCCATATTTCCGGATAAATTATCGACAACAAACATTCATTTATGGTGCGATTCAACCATAGCATCAACGTGGCTTCAAACCCCGCCATACCAGTTAAAGACCTGTGTTGCCAATCGTGTGTCGCAAACTCAAGAACTCGTTCTAACCGAATCGTGGAAACATATTTATTCAGAAGACAACCCTGCTGATTGTGCTTCACGTGTCACAATTGACCAATCATCACCTTTGGTGGAACGGTCCTACTTGGCTTACTTACCCTTCCTGTAATTGGTCGAAACCTAAGTTCATTCCTATCTTATTTGACCTTTCACATGAGCTTAAAGAAACCCCACTCTTCGTCTTAAAAACCACTCCAAAAGAAGAATGGTCGTTATTAACAAAATTGTCATCATGTACTAATCTACAACGCGTTATGGCTTTTGAATTGCGATTTGTTCATAACTGTCGTACTTCATCTCGTCGCCAAGGATATATTGTAACTAACGAACTTCAAGAAGCTGAATTGAAAACATTTGCTTTGGTGCAGCGCACAATGTTTGCAGAAGAATTAACATTGTTGTCAAAATAGCAGAATTGTTCAAAATGTATTCAACGACTATATCCTTTCCTCGATTCAAGCAATGTAATTCGTGTTGGAGGACGACATAGTCATCCTTCACTTCCTTATGACACACGATACCCCATTTTATTGCCTAGCTCTCATCACGTTGTTGATATCATTATCGACCATCACCATATAAAATATATTCATGCCGGGCCACAATTGGTCCAATCATTGCTTGCAAAACATGTATGGATTCTTTGCGCTCGGAACGTAATTCGTTCTCGCATCTACAAATACATAACATATTTTAAGCATCGTCCAAGAAACATCACACCTTTAATGGGTGAACTACCTTCATGCCGCATAAACCCTGCCAGACCCTTCTTGTCTACAGGAATTGACTTCGGTGGATCGAGATATACTCAGATTGCGGTACAAACTTAATTGGGGCAAATACGTTACTTCGCAACATAGTAAGATCAACTAAACACAATGCCGAATCACAATCAGGGACCGATGGAGTCATTCGAGTCACACAAATCCAGACTGCAACAGGAACACTTATACGACCAGTTGTAAAATTATTCGCTTTACCAACCATGTGAATTTGTTGAATTGATGACACTTCAAGGGGGTCGATTATGGTACAGAGAGAGTTATGGTATTGTACAGAGAGTGCCAGAGTGTCCAATAATCCCGGAGTAATATTTCACCACGACTCCTCTCCCATCCAAGAAGAGCACATTTGATACGCTCATTTTTCTGGGTTACTCTTATTACTATAGCTCAATGTCCCTTCAGGTAGTATTTATATTATACACACTTGATTCAAATTTGATATATCACATTTTAAATATGTAAACTGTTTTCCCCACCACCTGTCTAATAATATATTCCTTTGTTTTGCACAACTTGTACTATCAGATTTTTCTTATTTTTATTTTATCATCTGTTTTTATTTTATTGTTTCACCCTCACTTTTTTAGAAAACGACAACATGAGTTTATTAATACCATTTTGGATCCCTGAATACAAATATTTCACCTTATATCAGACCTTGACCAAAATAGAACGGAATTATGTGAACTGGACAATCTGCAACGCAGTGAAATATGAACTTGGACGTGGACAGTGTTGGTGAGTGGTTGCAACCTTTAGATTAATTTTTTGTGCACACCAACAAGTTTATATAAAATTATATCGGTTTTTTTAAATATAATTGTCTCTTATTTCTCTACCAACCGCATCTAATTTAATAAATAAATCACCTTTCCTGTCAACACAATATGTGTTTAGTTTTTTCTTTCTCTTGGGAATTTAAATAAATTTCCTGGTCCTCCATCTATGTGAATTCGCATTAATTTTAATTCTTTGCTTTTCCCTAAGCTACCCAAATCCCCCAGTTTTAGTAAATATATATGTTTACTGTCCCTCAAACGTTTGAGAAATAATATATTACTGTACTTGTAGATTACCATGTTCACAATAAATAGTCTCCACATTTAAAGGTACTTAAGGTTACTTCACGGTATTAATCTAGTAACAGCTCATTTCTGTAACTCAAACATAATAAGCTGCTTAATTTTCGTTAAATATCAGCAATTAGTTGAACGGGTGAATGATAGACCAAGCTGAGAAAGGGAGGATGGAAGTAAATCCAGGCTTTGAAGAAGACTGATGTCTTATTCTTATCCCTCGATGAAGAATACTCTAAGTGTGATTTGAAAAAAGCCCAATATTAATAATACGGCTTTTTTAGGAATAAGATTGTCTTCTTAAACTCAACTTAGGTTTTAGAAGTTATAAGGATAGTACTTTTGTCGTTATAATACAATAGTGAACACTTTCAGCAGGAATCTGAACCTCCCTATACGAGACATCCACACTTACTGGTTCCTTAAAAATTAACGATTTAGGATCGGTGAAATACCTTTTAAAGGACAGAAAGCCAAATTAAGCCTGGTGCTAATTAAGTAATCAAAAACTATCTAATACATGTTCACTTCCCCTGTCATATTTAAGTCGAATAAAATAAATGGCCCAACCTGGTGCTATCAGTCCACTTTTTGTAGATAGTGAATAACTAACTTCATAAGAAATTGTAAAAAGAAAACTACAAGTCACACAATATATTTATCTAAAAAATGCATACTAGTTATTTAGTTTAATTTAAAGTCCGTTATAAAAGCCAATACCTTAAAGGACTATGAGCAATGGTTTTAATTAAGAGAAATAAATGGCATATCATTATTTCTTAATTACATCCCTTTATATGGAATTTGAACTATTCATGCGTGTGCCTTTTAAGCAAATTTTTATGTTACTTTACCCTATATTAAAAAACTAACTTAACAATGTAATTGTAATATTTCTGATATTATGGCACGGTTTTAAGCGCGATAAGGGAATAGTTAATTAAAATATTACATGAGCTCATTGAGGTTTGAAGTATATATATTCTTAAAAACTAACCAAAAATGGCTACAGTAGAAGCACACTGTAGTACCACGCTGATCACGTTGCCGTAACTTCGTTAGTGATCAATAACTTGTAGAAGTACCGGCTGGACTAACGTTGGTTTTATTTTTCTTCGCTGTATCTCTAACCATGGAAATTACTGAAACTCTGTTATAAATACATGTAGAACATCGTAGTATATTTCAAATATACTATGAATTTTTGTTTTAAGCATCGTAGGTAAAAATGTACAAAATAAATTATTAGCACTAAAAAACAATTATTAAAATAAAGCAAAACAAACATTTGGTATAGGCTATTGGAATAAAACTTTACTTTTCTAAAGTTGCATTTGTAACACCTGAAATAGCTCATTCCTAAAATTAAAGGCAGTTTAAAAACTGTTTAAAGTGGATTTAAAACACTAATTAATCCCTTTTTATTTTATATAATGTAATACGAGCAATATTTGTTGGTTTTTTGGTTTGTTTGAAAAATCTAACTCGGAATCCAACAGTTTTGCTAGAACATTGAAAATAGGGGGTTCACAAACATCAATTGGTAAGGACCTCAACGCCATTAAAACGCTATAAATTTTGTTAAATCTTAGTTTTAATATTGGGCTTCTGGAGCAAATAAAACAGAATAATCATAACAGAGCTGTAAGTAAATAACCGGGTAATTGACAAAGTAGAACTCGCTGGAAATGTATCCTTAGTTTAGTGACTAAAACCATTGAGTGAAGTTGGAATATAGAGTGGACATATCAAATTTGAATCAAGTGTGTATAATATAAATACTACCTGAAGGGACATTGAGCTATAGTAATAAGAGTAACCCAGAAAAATGAGCGAATCAAATGTGCTCTTCTTGGATGGGAGAGGAGTCGTGGTGATATATTACTCCGGGATTATTGGGCACTCTGGCCTTGTACTGCATTGGAATGTATATTTTCTTATATGTAATTATATAATTATTTTCCCTGTTAGGTAACAATCATATACCTTTAAAAGAATGATGGAATACTAAAGTATTTTCACGTCTTTCTTATTATTAGTGAATTTCCTATGGAAAGTGAACTATTTGCATGACCTGCACGGTGAAACTTAAGCCCGGGACCACCATAGGTTCCTAACGTGACCTCCTGAGCACGTTTTGTTGGTCATATAAAATTATATATATATATATATATATATATATATACTTTCTGTAATCAGTTGGACAAGTTCGTTGGGCAAAACAATCGGAAAACTCTAAACCCCCTTTTTTGGGGATTAATCTTTCAAATTTCGAGTTTTTGGTCCCTAAAAGGGTCAGAAAAGCCCCCGATGTAACATTGATGCATGCAAAAAGATGGGTATTCGTGAGGTTAAAGTTGTAAGCCATCTCTCGTCATTCTAGCATAAACATTTATTGAGTTATTAAAAAAACGTTCTCTTACGGGGTTTTTACATTAGAAAAACCTGTTATTCATTTGTTGGTGTACTTTTATCATTCCCAGCAACCTCACGCCTACTTTCAAGCCTGACTGGACCTTCTCCTAACCTTATAATGCGCAAAATTGTATTCATTTTCACTGCACATAAATGAAACCAGTAGCATCAGAACAGCCAAAAAAATCAATGTTTTCAGATTTCAATAAAATTGGAATAAAATGTATATTTTTAAAGTGGTTTTCAGTTTTAAAAGTGTTGTATGTGGAAATTTACCTCCCTCACGTCAGCGTGCTGCGTGTGAACTCTTTTTTAATGTTCATGTTATTTTAAGGCGCATGTTTAGTGTTGGTTCTAGCCTGAAAACAGACAAATTACTATGCAAAATGTATGTCTGTTATGAAATATGTGCCAAGGACATATTTAAATAACTAGATTCTATATAAGTAGCTTATAAAAAAAACTTTCGTGAGAGAGAGTAAAGAGCCTTTATTTCTTGAGGGATTACTGTTACCGTCACGTCGAGTGGTAATTTTTCGGAAGCGATAATTTTTTTTTATACTCGCATTGCGTACATAATTTTTCTTACTACTTCAATTTTGAATACTCACACAACATCCAAAAGTTTAGTTTCATCCATTTTGGCTGGATTCTCAATACTGAGGTATAAACATAATCAACCAACTTTAGCGAGCGGTAAAGTAAGGTTCAGTGAGCGATAGTCTTTTTCGCTTGCTAAGCAAAAAACAAACAGCGGCTAACAAACACCATAGGTGCGGTTGTATGAGAGTTCAATTATTGTTGTTATTGTACGCAGAACATTTACTGAAGTCAAGATCCGGTTAGTATCAATGGAAGCTTGCAGTAACTTTCCTATCACCTGGAATAATTGGCTTAAAAGTAGATTGAACCGATATAACTGAGTCAAGTCCACTGATGTGATTGGCACAGATTGGACCAAAGCATTACCAAAGTAATGCAATGAACAGGTATATCCTGCATTATCGAGTAATCTGAAACTGTTTGTAATCGATGTATTACCGTTACATTGTTACAGCAAATCTGTTTATATTACGGTTGTTTTTGAAAATTACTGTGCATAATTATCATTGAGATCATTCAGCTCAAAAGAAACTCTGTATGATAATCTGCTGTATGTTAATTACGTGAGTTTTTTAGTAAGGTTTTTTGTATCGGAAATATCTAGGTTACCAAAAGATTCAGTAATTGAATTACGAAAGTAAGTTTAGTTAAAGACAGACGCTGTATTATATTGCCAAGAGGCATCACCGATCACACTGATACATTACCTAATCCAATCCCACTCCTCGACATGTTGCGCCTTGTTGACGTACTTCAATACTGGCTAGTCACCAACGACTACATTATTCCAGAAATCCAGAAATCCAAAGTCCAATTAATCATTTATTACTTCATTAATATATTAGTAATTATTGTTTGGAATGCATGCATTTGTTTCCTTTTAAAAGCTTTCCTTCGCTATTTATATTCACGAAGTAAATTTTATTTGTGTCTAGGATTAAATTTACATAATTAAGAGTGTAAACTGGCAGTATTTGATACAAAACTTACCAATATAAATATTCACCAATATTTGTTCAAACCTTCAAGACATTTTAAAACGCTAAGTGTAAAACTTTATAAAACATTCCCTTGAAAAAATTATTAGGCCTAAATAGATGTGTAATCTAAAACAGAGTTTGGCCAGTTTAAAACTCGGCTCACATTTTTCCAAAGATATCAACTTGTACAAATAACTCAACTTTTACAAGAAAGTAAATACTGGATCAGCGTTTGTTTTTATACAGGAATTCCTTCTCTCTACCGTACACTGCATGTTCAAAAACCTCTTTCCATCAAATGAACCGTCGTTTTTCTTTGTTTCTTCATTCTTTATCCAATTACGTTCTTCGTAATCACACGGATTGTTTAATTAAAGTAAACATTACATTTCACTAATAAAAACAAACATGTTGACTAAAGACAATTGTTACCATTCTAAACTCATGAATCATGAAAAATATTTTTACTATTTTAAAAATTATTCTTTTTACTAACTGTATCTTATTATTTTTAGCATAAATAATAGTTATAAATATAACACTCCTTTTCAAACTAATTTGTCCTAAAGATATCTCTTACAGTAAAAAACATATATTTTACGTCATAAACAACTACAACACGTAACATTATAATTAAGAAGCTAATAAATATATCATTTTAAAGCATCGTTAATGTGGAAAATTCAACATTACAAATATAAGTAATTATATACTATATTTTTCATATACTAGTTACTTAAATAAAATATTGTCATTATAACAAAAGTGCAAAATCCCGATTATATGCCATGTATACAAGTTTTTTTCCGTAAAATCTAGTTTAAACTTTTTAAGGTGTCAGCTCTTTGCGCGTGTCACCAATACTACAGCTGTTATAACCTATCAAAACGTTGGTGTCTGCTCTTTGCGCGTGTCACCAATACTACAGCTGTTATAACCTATCAAATACGTTGGTGTCAGCTCTTTGCACGTGTCACCAATGCTACAGCTGTTATAACCTATCAAAACGTTGGTGTCTGCTCTTTGCGCGTGTCACCAATACTACAGCTGTTATAACCTATCAAAACGTTGGTGTCAGCTCTTTTCGCGTGTCACCAATACTACAGCCGTTATAACCTATCAGATACGTTGGTGTCAGCTCTTTGCGCGTGTCACCAATACTATAGCTGTTATAACCTATCAAATACGTTGGTGTCAACTCTTTGCGCGTGTCACCAATACTACAGCTGTTATAACCTATCAAATACGTTGGTGTCAGCTCTTTGCACGTGTCACCAATACTACAGCTGTTATAACCTATCAAAACGTTGGTGTCTGCTCTTTGCGCGTGTCACCAATACTACAGCTGTTATAACCTATCAAAACGTTGGTGTCTGCTCTTTGCGCGTGTCACCAATACTACAGCTGTTATAACCTATCAAAACGTTGGTGTCAGCTCTTTTTGCGTGTCACCAATACTACAGCCGTTATAACCTATCAGATACGTTGGTGTCAGCTCTTTGCGCGTGTCACCAATACTACAGCTGTTATAACCTATCAAATACGTTGGTGTCAACTCTTTGCGCGTGTCACCAATACTACAGCTGTTATAACCTATCAAAACGTTGGTTTCTGCTCTTTTCGCGTGCCACCAATACTACAGCCGTTATAACCTATCAAAACGTTGGTGTCTGCTCTTTGCGCGTGTCACCAATACTACAGCCGTTATAACCTATAAAATACGTTGGTGTCAGCTCTTTGCGCGTGTCACCAATACTACAGCTGTTATAACCTATCAAATACGTTGGTGTCAGCTCTTTGCACGTGTCACCAATACTACAGCTGTTATAACCTATCAAAACGTTGGTGTCTGCTCTTTGCGCGTGTCACCAATACTACAGCTGTTATAACCTATCAAAACGTTGGTGTCAGCTCTTTTCGCGTGTCACCAATACTACAGCCGTTATAACCTATCAAAACGTTGGTGTCAGCTCTTTGCGCGTGTCACCAATACTACAGCTGTTATAACCTATCAGATACGTTGGTGTCAGCTCTTTGCGCGTGTCACCAATACTACAGCTGTTATAACCTATCAAATACGTTGGTGTCAGCTCTTTGCGCGTGTCACCAATACTACAGCTGTTATAACCTATCAAAACCTTGGTTTCTGCTCTTTGCGCGTGTCACCAATACTACAGCTGTTATAACCTCTCAAAACGTTGGTGTCTGCTCTTTACGCGTGCCACCAATACTACAGCTGTTATAACCTATTAAAACGTTGGTGTCTGCTCTTTGCGCGTGTCACCAATACTACAGCTGTTATAACCTATCAAATACGTTGGTGTCAGCTCTTTGCGCGTGTCACCAATACTGCAGCTGTTATAACCTATCAAATACGTTGGTGTCAGCTCTTTGCGCGTGTCACCAATACTACAGCTGTTATAACCTATCAAAACGTTGGTGTCTGCTCTTTGCGCGTGCCACCAATACTACAGCTGTCATAACCTATCAAAACGTTGGTGTCAGCTCTTTGCACGTGTAACCAATACTACAGCTGTTATAACCTATCAAATACGTTGGTGTCAGCTCTTTGCGCGTGTATCCAGTACTACAGCTGTTATAACCTATCAAAACGTTGGTGTCTGCTCTTTGCTCGTGTCACCAATACTACAGCTGTTATAACCCATCAAATACGTTGGTGTCAGCTCTTTGCGCGTGTCACCAATACTACAGCTGTTATAACCTATCAAATACGTTGGTGTCAGCTCTTTGCGCGTGTCACCAGTACTACAACTGTTATAACCTATCAAAACTTTGGTGTCTGCTCTTTGCGTGTGCCACCAATACTACAGCTGTTATAACCTATCAAAACGTTGGGGTCAGCTCTTTGCGCGTGCCACCAATACTACAGCTGTTATAACCTATCAAAACGTTGGTGTCTGCTCTTTGCGCGTGTCACCAATACTACAGCTGTTATAACCTATCAAATACGTTGGTGTCAGCTCTTTGCGCGTGTCACCAATACTACGGCTGTTATAACCTATCAAATACGTTGGTGTCAGCTCTTTGCGCGTGTCACCAGTACTACAGCTGTTATAACCTATCAAATACGTTGGTGTCTGCAGTTTTTGTAATGAGTTATCTTGCTTATAATAGATGACAAATTCTATCATGAATATTGTCAGTTTATTATGTTCGACGGCATTTATGAGATTTATTTGATGACACAGTAAACTGTAATATTATGTTTACGTTTTTACAAACTACAGAATCAATTTTGAATAAACACATTTATGAATAATAAATGCCATTCAACCTTTAGCAAAATAAACCATCCAACATAAAAGTAGGTTGACCAACATATAAATTTAATTAAATAAATGCCATCAATTAGATTTCCACTTTATATAAGGACCATTGACAAACGTTTAGTTTCATACTGAGTGTTGTAAAGTATTCATTTCATTTTGCTCGTTCTTTCATAAAAATTATATATATATATATATATATATATATTTTTTTTTTTTTTCTTTAATTCTCGTAACAAAGAGTATTTATGATAATTATTTATATTTATCTGTGTAAATTTACAGAATTGCAATTACTAGGGCTGTGTTTAAGCATAAGCAAGATAGGTGCGCGCTTAGAAGCCCGAACCACACAGAACCACATTCAAAATCCTCGTACATGCAAAAAAAATGTCACCAACTTGAACCTGAACGGCAACAAGGGCTCGCACCACTGGTTTAGTCTAGGGGCCCACAGGTTCTAAATCTGGCCCTAGAAATTACCATTCTAGCTCTATTGCCCGCGTCATCAATAAACAATTGTTTTCAGTTTAAATTATGTTTTCTATTGTTCAATTACTATACAGAATGCAATTGCTTTCAATTAAAAAAAATACTATTTTTCTTATACACTAAACATTCGCAAGCAAACAGACCCCCTCTGCCCCTCTGGTTCCCTGCTGTAAGACGTATTTCAAGTACCTCAAATATGTAATCTTGGAAGTTTCCTTTGAAGGTTCCTGATTTCTTTCCTCAAATAATCCACACAATCTTACCTTTATAGAAGAACCATACCAGAATCCTCAGACACAAGAATTTGTCTTTTTATATACAACACTAGTTGATCAAATTGTAGTTCCCATCCCTAACATTCATGTTTCCTTGTATTTCTTTTACGAAAAGTCAGTTTATCTTAAAAAAACAGGTTATAACCAACTAGAAAAATTGTATTTTTTTACTTATGGATTTTTTTACTACTAATTTTAAAGTGGAAAAGTAAAAACTATTAAATCACTGATTTGGAATTTTAAAGACAATTAAATTATAATTTTTCTCTGATTGGAGTTAACACATATTGTTTACTATTTCTTCATTTTACGCTGGTATCTTTATTTTAGTGTTTCTTGCTTACAAAATCACTAAAATTTATAAGTAAATACAAGTAAGATTTTATGCCATTCATTATTTTTATGTTTGCTTTAATTTTCACATTTGATTTTTAATACAGGTTTAATTGAATTATTTAAAATAAACAACAGACTGAGTGAAATTAAAAGCATATTTAAAAGCAGATGTTAAGTGTTTCTCCCACTGTAATGAAAATATAATTCTTTACAGGTTTGAATTGTTATTCCATTATTTATTACAACGTTTATATAAAATCTTTGTTCAATTTTCTACATTCAAATACATTAATTTTAAATTTTTTTATTATTAAATTTTATATTATGAAGATTTATTGCATGTGCTGTAACTCCTCTTCATTTGCAATACAATGTAAACTGTTTCGTTGCGTTAATTATACTTTTTGTATCGTTATTATTAGGTTAAGCAGGGGATTTCTTCAAGGATAAGAACAAACTGTTTTAAGTTTACTTAAACTAAATAAATACATCCCACATTTTACTACTGCATTTTTGTTTTAAAATTCTATTTACAGCATTATTTATAGGTATTAATGAAAGCACGAGCATACTTTATGTCATTACAAATTTTAATCAAACTGTTCCCAGAACGTAATATTCCGATGTCAGTCAACCAAATATCACCGTCCTCAGTATATCTGGCTAGAACGTATGTGTAGCATATAGCTCTACTGTTTTATAATATTCGCGTTCGGCCACATTCGAAATATGTAATGTACATAGGGGCCTACTGTCGAGTGAGATCAAAACGTACGAATAAGGCACTGAATTTGAATTTAATAATTAATTAATGGACCAATCGATGTACAACTATTGATATGTAGTGTTCATAGATGATGCATTTATAAATGTTGTTTGTTATAACAGATGACATTTTCTATTTAACTTGTAATATACTTGTGTAAATTCCACTAGTTTCGCCCAAAAGGAGTTCCATAACAGATTTACATCTAATAATGTTAGCAATGATGGTTTTACTAACGGAAGAACTGACGGGATCTAAACATCAATGTCACGTTGTCGAGTTGTATTTAGATAAATTGATATGTTGCATGTCCGCCGATTTAAGCCTTTCCCACACTACTCGGCCGAATATTTGGAATATTCGGCCGAGTACCAAATGTTCAGTGTATTCATGACTAGTGTAAGAGCTACAAGAACTCCAAATACCATTTATTTATATTATTTAAGCAGTGACAAAAGTTAAGTAAACCTTCGGTAGAATGTTTAGGCGTTATTCGCGAATAGTGTGGGACAGCTGTATACGACACTCTACGATCACATTATTTGATCATAGTAGTAATATCATCAGTTACAATTGTAATATTAAAAACTACAACTGAAAGTTACATAGAGAATAGTTACTTTTTATTTAGCCTCAGGATAACTCATTTACACCATACTCAAACATACAATATAAAGTAGTTAGTTTATCCTCACAGTATAGTTTTATCCTCATGGGATATTATACAATTGTGTCAAATGTCAGTTCCCACCCAAATACAGCTGATGAACAGTGTTATTGTCTCCGCCTTCCATATTTGAACTCAGTCGTCAATAAACTCGTTTGATGCTGTGCCATCAATCCATCAACTATTTGTTTTACAGTAAAGACTTAGTTATTATTTAGAAAAAACTCAGCTGAATTTGCTAAGTTCAACTAAAATATATTCCTTTTTAATTATTTTGTTGATTCTAAGGTATAGAAGCATTTTCAATTATGTAAAACGTATGGTACACACTTAACTCAAAGGGGGGAAATGAGGGGAGGGTTAAAGAGGGGATGATATGACATTAGGTATTTGCATATTTTACACTTTACTATAAAACATACACAAAGTATGTATGTGAAATATAATGCTTGGATACTGGTATTTTTACAGAAGAAAAGAGGAAAGGGTTCAAAAATCTTTCTTCTCTAGTGGCATTTGTAACTTTAAGTTAGTTCAAACCCTGATAGACCCTACCTTAGTTACCTTACCTTAGTTCGTTGTTAACTATCAACAATCCTCCCTACAATAATGGCCAACACTTTATTTGCTGCTGTAAATGTTACCAAAGTAAGGCAATACAACATTTTAATGATCAGTACACTTCTGACCTTCGACTCTTCACTACCTCCGTTAAGGGGCCATGCATATATTACCCTATATTCAGCCCTTTTTGACTCCCTCCCCTCCTTTATCACACTCAGTCAAGCTGCTCATACCTTCCCCTCCCCCTGTTGCGTCACACTAATTAATTACTAAGTATTTGATTTTTGGTGTATGATGTTTTATCACACTTTAACTGACGATTTCGCAGGCTTTAACTCCATTAATCGTGACGCGTCACGCAACCCTTAACCCCCCTCCCCCACGACACGGTCTGTCACGATGTACTGCACCCCCTCCGAATCCAATTTTAAATCAAAAATCCCTTTAACAATAATTACCTACACTTTATTTGCTGCTGTAAATTTTACCAAAACAAGGTAATACTAAATATTAATGATCACTACACTTCGAATGTTCACTGCCTTCTAAAGTTGTTTTATATCTACGCTTTTATTCAATTAAATAAACAATAAATTCGGGAATTTTTTTGACAAATTATTTATCTTGATGAAACTATTACTTTTATGTTATATCCTATTGTGGTTTTAATACAGGAAATTACTTTATTAAGTCATTCATCTATACATATTTCCTTTCCTTCTTGCTTCAAGCTTAATCTTTTATTTACAGTTTTGTATAACTCAATAATCATGAACAATAGGTGAAATTTATTTTAATCTCTATATATTCTTATTTTCGAGGGTTCATGATTAATTTAGAATCTCAAAAGAATATTTTATTCAATAATGGAAAAGAACATTTTATAATAAAAAGGTATCTAGAGGTTGTCAATATATCTCACTGTGGGGTTGGAAAGTTTTGGAGGAAATCAAAAGTAACAAAGATTCGGTAGCAAAACAAATCGGACCGTAGGGACCATCTTTCCAAGCCCAGTTTTTTCATCATAGTTTGTTGTACCTTTGAGAGTTTAACTTCGATCAAGCATACACTCGATAAGCATCTTAGTAGTATACAATGGAGTATACTGCCACAGCAAGTGAAGATTACATACGCTTGAGCTTATTTACCAACAACTATTGGATATCGCTATCAATCGCACCGTATTGATGTTGATTGAATCAGTTGAAGTAAACTAGCTAGGTTGTTGGATTTAAAATTAGAACGAAGCCGTATATATCTAGTATGTAAACTGTTTATACATAAAGTTAAAATAAGCTACTTTTTAACCAAAGTCTCATGGCCTGTGGCCGTAACAGGTTGTAAAGATTTTAAAGGGAAGGTATAATATACAGCAGTTCTGATACAATTCTACTGAAATATATTTTTTAAAATATAGCGGGTGGATTGGGTTTTGAAAAATGTATTTAATATAAGCAGGGGTTGGACACAAGTATAAGCTAAAGAGGAAATTTGTATATATTTGTTTATATATACAAAGTTTCATCAATATATATATATATATACACATAAATAAGCGATATATAACATTTTAATTATTCTACATAAGACATATTAACATGGGGGATAAGTACGCAGGTTTGCAGAAAAAGGAACACAACAAAATGGGTTTTTATGAAAATATCAGTATAACTCAACAAGGTGAAGCCACATACCAAGTTTTAATAATTTATGTTCATAATTAAGAGTAACACTACATTTTACTTATTCTCCATAAGAATAACATGGGGGCGGAGCACGCAGGTTTGATGCTAAGTGAATTATCAGTAACAATGTTTTTTTTTTGTTCAAATGCCAATATACCAATAGACCACAACCAGATGAAGCCGTATACCATGTTTCGTTAGTATGCGTTGATAAATAAGCGAGATATAATTTGTTTTCTTATTCTCCATAAGAATAGCATTGGACAAGGTACTTTTTTAAGCACTTTAAATATTTCTGTAACAGACTGACGTAGAGAAATGATCAAAACACCAAATTGTGTGTTTTTTAAAGCTAAGTCCAATGATGAAAATTAAAATTTGAATTTTTAAAATATTACATGTAAAAACTTCAAAAAACCCATTTTTGGGGTACAAACCCCCCCCCCAAATACCACTTCGGATGGGTCGATCTGTCTGGTTTTCGAACTTAAACTCACTCATAAATGTTGCTTTAGACTTTTGTACAAAAGTTTATCAAAATCGGACCTTTTTTACGAGTTTTATCGCATCCACGGACACATATATATATGTGTGTGTGTATGTATACATACAGTTTCGAACGAATAGTATTTTTGGGGTCTGGGGACCTCAAAACGAAAAGTTATCATGGTCCCGGGACCTAAGTCTTACCATGTCGACTACGATAATAGCTTCTTTTCTATAAGGGAAAAACGCTAAAAGGAAGCTAGATATAGAGATAACGCACCCTTCATTGATACGTTCATTGCTGATTTATGTCGGAAGATCCTTGTCCAATTGTCAGGTTTACTAAGAGCTATTCTGGAAGTAGTATTTGTATTTTCACAAGTTTAAATTGATTTTGAAATCAATATAGTGAGATGATTAGACAGTTAAGGTCGGTTTTATATAGATTACCATGTATTCATCTTATCGAGCGTCCGCATTTCATGTTAAATATACGACAAACTCATTCATGTTTCCGTTGATCACATCGATATAATAATGACTGATATACATATATCGACCACCTGGTAACACCCGACGAGACATGTATTGATGAAACGTTAAAAAATGTTGTGAAAAAACTTAAAAATATTTATATTAGAAAATAATATACACTCTAATTGAAATCGAAAATGGTTCACGTACAAATATTTTGTAAAACTCACAATAAAACTATTACAACTGCAATTTTTTTGAGGTTTTTATTTAGTATAACAAGATTAACTATTAACTGATACGTAGTCCATCCATCCAAGGGTATTGGAGAGTGGCTGTGACATCTGACATTTATAGCCAAAATATGGCCATCATGACACATTTCCCCGCATTGGACATAATTATTAGTGAATTTCCTATGAAAAAGTGAACTATTAACATGACCCGCACGGTGAAGTTCCCAACGAGACCCCCTAAACACGTTTTGAGGGATCTCTAACAACTTTACGTGTGTGTACATGCAATTACGTGTATGTAGTTGCAATTTTTGTCCAATTTACTTAACATTTTATAGGAACCTTCCCTTTTGTAAACAGTTGGATAAGTTCGTTGGAAAAATTAATCGGAAGAATCTAACCCGTTTTTTAAGGTTTTACATTTTTCAAATTTTGTGTTTTAGGCCCAAAAAGGGTCAGAAAAGCCCCAAATTAAAAATATATAGCATATTAAATAATTGTACGTAAAAAGCCGATAATGTTAAGCCACCTCTCAGCATTCTAGCTCAAGAGTTTACCGAGTTATTAAAAATGTTAGTTGACTAAACACAGGACGTTGTCTTAAGGGGATCTTACATTGTAAAAGGCTGTTCTTCATATAGTGTCTGTTTAAAGACTTTATTTTATTTTTTCAAGGTTTTAATACGGAAATACACTTCCCTCACGACAGCGTGCTGCGTGCGAACTCGTTTCATTCTAGACGAAGGAGAAAGCTTTGATTAGGAAATATTTAATAATATAAAAGATTGGCTAACCACGTCGAGAATACAAAAATTTAATTAAAAACCTTTGTATGAAATAAATGTAAGCATTTTTTATGTTTTAAAAAAGGAAAAAATACATTTTCAATTATAATCATAAAAAGGAACGCTAACGGAACTACAATGGAAGCTAAATTTTCCTTGGTCGCTATTTAATTAACAAGGTTTGTTGTAACTACAATAAAGCTACAACACTCGTGCCTTACGCTCTTAATGTTACGTTTACGCCAACATTGCCATTTAAAATGTTCATTGTTATATTATTACTAAGAAACGTCTTTCCTGGATTTTATTCATTTTGAAAATATGCACATAAATGGATTATGGTTTTAATAGACATCGAATTTATGGCAGTAAGAACTTCTATTAGTTAAATGAAAATGTATACAGTTTTCAGCAGCATTATGAGGTAAATATTTACGAGGTATTTTTGAATTATTAACCAAAATATGCAAAGTATGTAAAAACATTTATATCATATTAAAAACCTGTTCCTCCGAACTTTAAATATTTCTATTCTAAAACTTTGATTAATATCTAAAGCCAAATTTCACATTAAAATTCATGTTATTCATTATGTTTAGTAGTATAATGTGTGGTACATATTACATTCACATGGTAATCGCCTGTCCAAACATGTTTTAAGGTGCGTCTGGATTTGTAGCCAAATTGCAGTACAAAGCATCCCTAGCAATTTAGAGTGCGCTTTTATGGCACAAAACATAAAACAAACAAGCAATTTTTGTATGAGCTGTAAAATATCTTACTTCTGGTTTTAAAATAAGAAATATTTATTTTTCATTATTTGAATTATTGTAGTATTTGTAATTTTAACAAGTTTTAAATTTTGTTTTATAAAAATGATTATTTGAAGAATACATAATATAGAGAGAAAGGTTAGAATTCCATACTTTTGAAAAACAGATTTGCAAGAGTCTCATTGTTTCAGGTGAAATAAGATTCTTATTACTCTCTTTTGAAGGTTAAATAAATTGTTGACCTATGATATTCTGATCCCAACATTAGCACAGCATAGCTAAGATGGAGATAAACAACTCCATAGTATGCAATTTTTAGTGATTTTTTTAGTTATTGGTTCATCCGTTAGTATGTTCATGGAGTAATTTTTCGTTTACTGATGCTAAACGTAATTAATTTAGTCTTCTCAATATTAATTTAGTCATCTATATTTCTGTAATGAACTATTGCATCGTTGAAAGGTACCTTCTTCTGATGTTTCCTTGTTCGTATTTGCTTTGATTCTTGTTAAAATATACTCAAATTATTTTTGGTTGACAAATCGTTAAGTCATTAACATATATTCAAAATAGAACTGGTCCTAATCCTGAGCCTTGCGGAACCCCTCATTTATACAATTTTCATTATTGAACTGCAAGTTTGTAGACAATCTTTATAATACACAGATCTGCATCATGACTGTGCAATTCCTCTTATTCCAAAATTGTCATTTTTTGAAGTAATAAATTATGATCAACCATGGAAAATGCTTTTGATCAAGTCAATGAATAAACCATTAACATAATTCCCTCTATCCAAACTATTTTCTGTTCTTCTTCTTGTTTTACAGTTTTCAAATATATTCTTTAAGTTTTACTTGAATTTTATTTCTTTTTTCATCACTAATAAAAAACATTTACAGATTTTTAGAAATATTCTCAGAGATCTCTAATTGGAATATTTTCAGACTTATGTTGTTGAATTTGGTTTCTGTATCTCTTTTTTAGTCTAATGTAATATTGTCAGAGATAACGAGATGACTCTAATCGTGATACACATCTCTTGCCTTAATACACGTTTTCTTCACCTAATCTCTTGGTTGTAGTATTTCTAAATTTTAATTTATTTTTAATTTTTAATTCTATATTAATTTTTTATTTCACAAAAGGGAACGCTGGCTCAAAATAATAACTTACTCTATTGTGAAAACGATTGTATTTATTCTAAAAATGTACGTCTTCTTTTAAAGATTTCTAGGTCTTCTGATACAATAGTTTATTAAATAAGGTAGTATTAGTGTCACAGAATATTTTGACCTGTACTTTATATACTATATTTGTATTTTGTATATTCATACAAAACTAATGTATTATTACCGCAGTTTAAGCATGAGGATCAGATAAGGCTGCAACTTAAACTTCACTACTTAAGACGTCTTTGTTTAAATTTGTAAAATTGTTGTCAACTCTTGAATCTTTAAACTCTCTGGTATTTACAAATATTTCACCCTTCAGATCAAAAGTTAACATAATGCACTTAAACCTTGATGATAATAAATTATTGGTAGAAATATCAATAATGAAGTCTCCAAAAACAATGGTCCTTAAGCTATTGTTTTTTTATATATACCGTATTCAAGGTACTCTGTAGTCTTCTCGCGCTGATGGACTGAGAAGACTAAATTACATCGATTTCTGCTAACTCACATATTCCTTCAATACCAAACTCTGCAACATTAATGGCTTAAAATTTAAGAAACACTTCACAACATTACTTATTTTGTCTACAACATAAATCTGCATGAATATATCATTTTACTCCAAAAACATTGAACTCGGGATAATCTAGATCATTTTCAAATAAACAAACTATATCTTGATTTCCAGAATCAACTATTATTTTAAATGGATCAGATTTAAATTTGTTACACCGATTTTCCTACTATCATGTAAACATCTAAAGTAACCTATACAAAAAACTAGCTGGTACGTGGTGCGATTTTGTTTGTGTGTTTTTTACTACCATTCCCGGTTCTTTTCCTATCGGTTCCGACTGCTATATTCTTACCACGGAAAATTAAATGATATCATTATTCCATAAGGTTAACATTGATAGTTTTAAAGTCCAGTGGGGCAAAGACCTAAAGCCCTAGGACCTTGATTAGAAGTTAACTCTAATAGTGTGAATGACTATGCAAAGTGTTATCCCAATCGGGTAAGTGGTATTGGAGCGTATAAAGGATAAACAGGCAAACATTGATTTTTATATAGAGAGCAATGAGCAATGCCCATTCGAACATATTTTTTTAAGTTTTGATGATTAAGAGTTTATTTTTTATTTTTTTTTTATTTATGGCAACAACTCAAAACTGGAATTCGTTGTAAAATTTTGCCACATTTAGTAGGTCGTATAAAATAAATAATCCCACATGTACTCTTGTTGATATTTTATTTACATTTTCTTAATATATAAAACATAAAGTAAGAGCAAGTGAGTGAAAAAAATTGCTTATTAGCTATATCACAATATTTTGCGATCATTCGCCTAATTGCATGGATAGTTATGGAGTAGGTTTAAAACCTGGTATACAGTTTTTTTTTAATGCTAACACTTTACCACTGAGAAATCGTTAGCATAAAAGAAACTGTATATTAAATTCTCCTCAAATAATACTAGGGAGAAATGGTGAGTCAGATCCTGATACAGTTTATTTTAATACCATTAAACTACATCTTAAACAACAACTCACATACAGCCTACTCATGACAATATTTTGAGCTGACAAACTTCCGCATTTTTTAAAGTAATTTATAATATAAAATGTTTGTTAATCTCATTCAAAAGCAAATATTTCGTTGCAGCCTGAGCCTAAGAGATTTACCAAGAAACACTTAACCTCCATCTGTTTCATTCCAGAGGTAAGGACTTTAGGTTGATAGTGTCACCTGAGAATATTACACCGCAATCTAATCTACTTACGATGTAAACTTCAAGACAGAAAACGCATTTACTTTAATGTACTAATCACTGTTTAAAAGGCCTTTAAAATAACGTAAAATTACCTTTTAAAAACAATAATACTAACGATTTCTTACAGACACTATGAATGATGGCAATCCAGTGTATTGAGGGTGATCCAGTAATACGTAGGGTTTCCCTATTGTGTAGTATGGATATTGTAAATTGTGTTATAATAATGTGTTTCTAAAGTGTAGTTAAGCCTATAAAATAAAAATGGAATAGTTTATCGACTATGTAAGTGGCGACTCCAACTAACCGTAAAATTACTAGTAGATGACAACTGTAATGTATTTTGACTTACATGATTATCTTTTGAATTAAAATTTCTGATATATAAAAATTAATCATATTATCAATACCACTATTTATTAATCCAATAAATGAATTGGCCTAAAAGTTAATTATTTTTAATTATATTTTAAACCCACTCCGTCCTATTTCTCAATTATGAACACATGAACATTTTACTGCAAGTCAACATAATCTGTACAGTACAACAAGGCAGATCATCTGACGTATCAACTTGACTGAAGGGTAGCAGGATGAAGTCTATTGCCCGTCGCTGTGCAATCAAATCAGCCTGTCACAATACACGACACACGTCCCGTCTTCCCTTGCTAAGTTGCTTTGTGCCAGACCTACTGATACTCTGATGTGCTGTTCAGTTTCCTATTACTGTTTATCTACTTATCTAACCCGGTTTACCATCCTGATACCTGTCGATCGCACCTGGTGGCCGAGCTTTAATCAGAGAAGGTGAGTTAGCGCTTTGTAATTTTTAACTAAATTATTCTACTTGTAATTAGATTATTTTTCATCGTCTTCTTTTCACTCATGACGTGTACATTTGAATTGTTTATTCTTTTACTTTACGTGACGAACGCATTGTTTGCTAATCAGAACAATTTTCATGCAACACGTCTAGTAAAACAATTTATACCTTCAGTTATTTTAAAAATAGTACGTTTTGTGGTGAAAACTACCCATACAACCAAGTATGACACAGTTCAGTTAACATTTTATATAAATCACCAATAATAACCATAGCTAAGAACTCTCCACAATATACTGGTAGTTATTATCTAATTTATTCTCTAAAACGAAGGCACCCTGGAATAAAATACTGGGCACACTAAAATAACACCACGCTTATATAATTTTTTTTTATTTCAGCGAATTTCCCCTATAGGGAAGAAGCTATTACCGTAGGTGGCATGGTAAGACTTAAGCCCAAGACCATGATAACTTATCATTTTGAGGTCCCAGTTGACAAAAACACCATTCGTTCAAATTTGTATATATGAGTCCGTAACCACGATAACTCTCGTAAAAAAGGTCTGATCTTAATTAAATTAGGCAAAAATATGTAAAGTACCATCTATTTGAACGATTTCAAAAAAAAAAGACGAATCGCGCCATCCAAAGCGGGGTTTTGGGGGGGTTTTGTACCCCAAAAATTTTTTTGGGGGTTTTCACATTTAATTTTTATTTTAATCAAATATTAATTTTCAACATTGAATTCGGCTTAAAAAAATAAAGAATTTGGTATTTTGACCGCTGCTCTACGTCAATTGGTTACTGAGATATTGAAAGTGCTAAACACAGTACGTTGTCCAATGTTATTCTTATGGAGAAAAATAACAATTTTATATCTCGCTTATTTAAGAACATAAACTGACGAAACTTGGTAAACTTGGTTCTTCATTTGGTTGTGGTTTATTGTTGTTTGCACAAAAACAATTTTTCGCATGTGGTTCCCTTAGCAGCAAACCTAGGAAATCAGGCCCCATGTTATTCTTATGGAGGACAATTAGAATGTTATATATCGCTTATTTAAATAATAAATAAATAAATAAATTCTTTATTTCTATAAAAGTACATACCATTATAAATAAATAAATTACTGCAACAAACAATTCAATGATACAATCAACAGGTTAAGTATCAACTATGAAATTAAAAAAGTAAATAAATCAAATAATACACTCACAAAATCTATTTCAACAAAGAATTTACATCATCTATTGCCACCTCCTTAGCGATTGCTGTGTAGAGGCGGCATCAGTTTTTTAGTGTGCATGGTGCCAGGAACTCCCTTTAAAATTACAAACAAACAGTACTATGAGTATTTGATATACAAATGAAACATATTTTTAAAGTGCCTATAACAATTAAGTAATAATGCATACTTTAAAAACAATTATAATAACATTTTATAGTAGCAATAATTTTACTAGTAATAGTAAATAAATAATATTACAAAATCAATATAAAAGACCGAGACAAAAATAAAGATCGAAAACTACACAAGTATCACTCCATTACCTGGGAATCAAACCAAGTAAATATTTTGGATTTTAGCCTATGAATATTTCCACATCATTATTGTTAAATAGCCAGCACTTTAGATTTTTAAAGAATGTGCAAAATCTTGTTGAAGAGGTTACCGAAATGGGTAGTACATTAAATAATTTTGGCGCTGAAAATGAGTAAAATCGTTTATAAGCTTCTATTCTTGGAAATGGAACAGACACTCTATTCAGGTTTTGCAACCTTCTCGAGTGTACATTCACATTACCCTGCAAATGACCTCCTCTCAAGAAAAAAATTCACAGAACACGATATATATATATAAAGGTATCTAAGAGAAAATATCTTCAAAAACTGATACAACGGAAAAGGAGAATCACGTCTATTTGCTCCATTCATAGCCCTAATAATTTTATTTTGACAAATTACCAGAGAATAAAGAGTTGAATAATATGTACCAGCCCAGCAAGATATCCCATATTGTAATTTCGAATTTATTATGGAGTAATAAATGGCCCTTAGTACAGATATTGGGCATATGAATCGCAGAAAATAAAACTTCCTTAGAGCTGCGTACAGATAACATTTTATTTTAGAGACATGCTCTTTCCAGTTTAATCTTTCATCCAAAAGTACCCCTAAATACTTAATATGCTCCACTTGATCGATTTTAACACATTCATCACATGATCCATCACCTTCAAGAAGGCATGACTTGCATTTAAAAAATAAATTTATATTTTCAATATATTTACTTTTAAGAGAAAAATGGATAAATTTTGTTTTACTTCTTAAAGCCATCTTATTTCTACTAAACCAGACTTTAAGCTTATTAAGATCACTTTGCATTCTTATATTTAATTCGTTAACATTTGTAGCACGATAACATATTGCCGTATAATCTGCAAAGCACGATAAAGACCAATACAAATTCCCATTACAAAGACTGTTTATATATATTAAAAACAAGATTGGTCCCAAAACAGATCCTTGTGGAACTCCAAGTTTAATAGGAAGAGTATTACTAACAGAATTTTGAAATTTAACACATTGAGAGCGGCCACTCAGGTAGCTCCTAAACCAATTTAAAGGAACAGCTCGAATACCAGCGCTCCACAGAGTGTTACACAGAATATCATGATTAACCGAATCAAACGCTTTAGTAATGTCAATGAAGATTCCACTAACAGATTCATTTTTATTTAACTCTTCAAAAACAGTAGAGCAAAAATACGACAAAGCATCTTCAGTGGACTTTCCTTCCATAAATCCAAACTGGTTCTTACAAAAGAAGTCATTTAAATTTAAAAATTTGAAAAGTCTTACCTTCATGATTTATTCAAATATTTTGGAAAATATAGATAAAAGGGAAATTGACAGATAGTTATTGACATCAGATGTGCTACCTTTTTTATAAAGTGGATTAAGTGATTAAGTGGATGATTTATGAATGTATATGGATGAAACTTCGTATGTGACTTCACTTAGATGAGTTCTATTGTTATTTGCATAAAAACCCATGATTTTTGTTCCTTGTTGCAGCAAACCTGCGTACTCATCCTCAATGTTATTCTTATGGAGAATAATTAATATTTTAAGTACTGGTTTCGCTTGTTTGTGAATATATCTCTTATGAATCCTGGTAAGTGGCTTGACGTGTATATATTCACTGTAAATTCTCTGAGTATAGAGGTTTGCTGTGGCGGGGGTATTATATATTTATTAGTAAACACACGACTAAAAAGTGAAAGGAATATTATCTCCCATTAAGGCAGAGTAATACACGTAACTTAATTGAAAATGTGTTGGCCAAAAACATTTTCATTTAATCATATTTATTTTTGTTACTTGTCGAACAATTTTAATTAAAGAATTACGCATTCTTCGTTTTTAAGTCATAACGTTTTTACTTTCTCCCCTTACATACTTATAAGGCGAAAAGTCATTTCAGAGCATACGTATTGCCAGAGCATATTGTATTTGTACAAATTTTCGAATTTGAATTTTCGGTGGGGATATTTGTTTTGGAGCTCCCTGAATC
This sequence comes from Allygus modestus, assembly GCA_963675035.1. Classification (NCBI taxonomy): domain Eukaryota; kingdom Metazoa; phylum Arthropoda; class Insecta; order Hemiptera; family Cicadellidae; genus Allygus; species Allygus modestus. The sequence continues at coordinate 104,792,344 of OY776112.1, forward strand.
AAAACCAATTGTTTTTTAGGTGTTAGAGGTATATCTGTACCTGTACAGACCATGGTACAGCCTAGAGACCGTACCAATGAACCTATTATGATCAAATGAGTCATATATGTACAATCTACGATATATCCATGTGGATTTTCATTAATTGTTTGGATTTTTAAGAGTAATTATAATTCAAAAATAGCACAAAAATAAGAAAAACCCCAAATGTCTTAAATACGGTTATAACGGTTTTGTTTTAATTTGGTCGTTTATTTGCTTATATATCTAGTCTAAGAACACCACCCACATTCTTCGAAAAGTTCGGGTTCAGAAATTATAGGACATAAAGGTCGTACAATTTTATTTTTTTATTTTTTACAAAACCTTAAACGATAACTATCATTTCCTTATCACCATTATACAAAGCTCGGAAAACTAATTAATTTGTATTTTTAACTACTATTCTACAATAAACAGTTGCGGAGAGAGTTGACATTTTCACTGAGTGCTAAACACAGTAAGATAACCAATGCTATTCTTAAGGGGAATAACAAATTACCATTACTTTCTTATTTACTGATCAATTTCATTAAAACTTGGTGTGCTTAACATTAACGAATAGAGAACATTCAGAGTATTTTGCTACCTAACTCGGGGAGGGAGGGGACATTTCCCCTTTTAAAATCCTGCATTACAGCAAATGATTTTGTTAACGATTCCAAAAACATTTGGGTGCTTATTTCTGATAAAAAGGCCATCAGAAGATTTTTCTCTATACTTGCTTTAATCTCTATATTTAGTAAATATTAAGTTATATATATTAAAGTGCAAGTTTTTTAAAGGTAGAAATGGTGTGTCAGATTCCTGATACCGTTTATTTTAATACCATTAAACTACATCTTAAACAACACCTCACATAAAGCCTATTCATGAAAATATTTCGAGCTGACAAACTTCTGCAGCCATTAAACATTATTTTATACTAATTAATACGTTTTATTTGATTCGTCCCTTCTAAATGAAATGATAAAAAAACTTTTAATGCCAATGGTTAAAAGAGTGTAGGATGCTCTGACGATTACAATAAACGTTGATAATATTATTAAATTTTATAAAAGTTGATGTCGGTTGTAGGTAATGCGTCTATACTGGATTTAGACCATATTTTATTGTCATATAACAATAATAATAGTTATGTCAATGCGGTGGCATTGATATGTACATAAAATGGGGCTGATATTGGTTTCCTTTATTACAACATTGAAATATAACTTTATGTACAGTATTGATTTACGTTTCGTTGCTTCCTTAAGCAAAATAAATCCTTGAATACCACGATTTATCTCGCTACTTGTAACAGAGAGAGATAATTTAATTATTAAAGCTAAAGGGCTAGATTTGAAGGTCTTGATCATAAATTATTTCAGATTCTTTGATAAAGAGAAACGTCTGGTGTGTTTTTTTAAGTTTAAAAATACATAACAAAAGAACAACAAAGAAAATAAGTACACGAGAAAACGGAGTTTTGCTCCGCATCCATAAGTTATATTCCATTGATCGCCCCCAGCAAAGTTTACGGGTACGTGATCGGAGTGCTTGTCGTTTCGAGATAAAACTCATATCAAAAATGCTTTACGCTCGTAGTCTTAAAAGTAAAACTACCAACATGTATTATACGTAAGTCTTTTAATGAACACTGCCTGTTTCATTTCAATGTACAGAGTGGTTACGAATATTAGAGAAAAGAGTGGGCACATAAATAACTAAGGAAAAACACGTTTTTTTTGTATTAAATAGTATATTCAAAACAATAGTTTACTAATACACTAAGTAAAACTTTTCAGTGACTAAATTTAATTATTATAAGTAGCGTAAACAATTCTGAGTTAATCCGAGACTGTGCAATTTATTGGAACCGAGAATGTTCCCCTGACATTACATGCTTCGACTTGTTTCTTTACGGCTGCATCAACTCAGAGTGTCTGTAAAGAAGGTACAGGACATTGAGGAAATTAAGGGTGCGCCCTACCCCAGATTTAATGATCCACACGATGATGTTTAACGCCGCGCCGCCCGCCACCAAGCATGGCCATTACCAAGGCATAGCAAGTTATATTTATGCTTGAAGACCTTTTTGTGCTCCTAAATCAACCTATTATTTTACAGATTTCTACCAAACTATTTGCACTTTCACACTTCCCAGATTCCAGTCTAGGAATCATACGGTTCCTTTTTTCCAAAACAATTTTTTTCCTTACGTTAGGAAGCTTTATAAAAACGCTTAATTTGATAACTTTACTAATGGCCTACCACTTAGTTTGAATTAAAATCACGATTTTTAAATCGTATGAATCACAGATGAACATTTAGTGAATTAAATAACAACAAATTAGTTTTAATTGGTTAAAAATTGAGCCTACAATGTGGGAGATGCAAAACCCTTACTTTAGCGTGCGGAAGGCAGGTAGGGCGCACCCATAAGAGGGGGCTCCAGTCCTCTGCATCTACCTGCTTCTCCCACAAGACCAATGTTAACTTTCAAAGTCCGTCCCTCCTCAACGGGTTATCCGAAACCGATTATTTATGGTTCGTTTTAAAGTCAAAAATATATCTAGCGATTTCAGTAAGCAGAATTTTGTTATCATAAACACTTTGTACATACAAAAATCGTTAATATCGAATATTTTGGAATTTTATTGATCGATTATTATTTGCGATATTTAAATTCTGCTTACTGAAATCGCCAGGTATATTTTTGCTCTTTAAAATGAGCCATAAATCAACAATATCGAATAATCCGTTGAGGAGGGACGGGTTTTGAAAGTTAACATTGGCCTTATGGGCGAAGCAGGGAGAAACGCGAAAGGTTTCGTGACTGGAGCGCCCTCTTAAGAGCAGAATCCGAGAGGTTGTTGGAAGTACTCCTGCAATGCTCAGAAACACACGCAATGAAGTTTAACTGATTGGAAACGTAGTATGAAAACCTTAGAGTTTACGTAGAAATGGTTTGGTTTATTTGAAGAAAGCATGATCAACAATAATTTGTTTACATTTTTGTAATAAAACTATTTTAAATCGTCAATCTACTAATCAAATCCCCTGTTTCTCCTTGCTTCGTTATTTATTTACTCTTGAAATGTGTTAGATAATTTACAACCGTCCTGAACATTTCTTGATGGTAAATGATTAGTGAGAATAAAAAATTACTTATTATATACTTATGAAAATACTTAATAGTGCTGATTTTCATAAAAAATATAAGCATTTGTTTAGATATACCTGGGCCATATTTATGTTGAACTGAAATGTTATTAGCGGCATCAGTTGAACTAACACCGTTATTTTTATCCCTTTTCAAATCATATATTTAAGTAACGGAATGCTTCCTTGAGTTAAACAAAGATTTGGTAGTGCATTATTTAGGTCAAACAATAGTATACATGATATCGTAACATAAGATAACACAAAAGGTAATTCCAATTTCGTGTTGCAAGTGAATCAGAACCTCGCCTCTGAGATATTTTATGTGACCTTACCTTATAACATACGTGTCCGAACAAGTGATTTTAATCTTGTCTACGTTATTATTTGTTTAAATAAAAATGGGATGTATAACGTTTCAGACTAAACATTTAAGTTGCATTTTATTTATATATACTCCACTTCAACTTAACGTTTGTAAATTTAAACCAGTAATGGAAAAAAGATAGACAGAATGAGGCAGACCACCCGTCCAGCATGTATAACGGGAGAAAGTCGGGCAAAAGTCATCAAATAAAATGCTTCCTAACTAAAACGCTTATGGATAATCTCTTAACATATTTTCATCTATGTAAGGAATGTTCCAAAACTGAAGGTCACGGGTTTGATTCTCAAAATTGTCTTTTATAAACATAAGACAAACTATACATAATTTTAAAGTAGGGGGCAAAGACCGATTCAAAACCAGCAAAGGCGTGCGAGGAGGAATGAGGAATCACCCCCCCCCCGTGACGTCAGCCCCCCCCCGTGACGTCAGCCCCCCCCCCTGACGTCAGCCCCCCCCCGTGACGTCAGCCCCCCCCCTGACGTCAGCCCCCCCGTGACGTCAGCCCCCCCCCCTGACGTCAGCCCCCCCTAACGTCAGCCCCCCCCCTGACGTCAGCCCCCCCCCTCCGTCACGTGACCCGACATAAACCTAACATAAGCTTCACCTATCTGTTTCATATTTGTTTGTTTTTGTTTTTTTTTTTCAGTCTTTATTAGTTAAGCTGAACCCTTCGATAGCTTATGACAGCTGTAAAACCATTGGAGAGGAAGCCGTTAACTCTCTCTTTTACTAGGTTTAGCTCCACCGGCACATTGGCAGTGAACCAACGGGGGAAAAAGTGTACTCTTCCGTCTTCTTCTACCCAGCCGAGGTGGAGGATTATTAATCCATGAAACATTTCTTCTTCTATTTTTTGAAACGCAATGGCTACAGTGCAGGGGCAGCACAAGACGTACACGGTGTCCAACATGGTGTTCCGTTGATCGTCAACTGAAGAATGAGGGTTCGGCTAACAAACAAGCCATTACCACGTTGTAAACAAGTGGAACGTTCCAGAAGCCTTTTACCGCTCCGTTGGAAAACCCTTTTGAAGTAAACAAGCTATAACCGTATTGAGCGTTTCCTCCAATATCCTTTATTTTATTCAGAAAAAGCAATACCCTAACTTACCCTCCGTTTACTACAACCCTCGCATATATCGGGGGATTAACCTCCCGAAGGAGCCAAACTATGGCGTTGCGGCATAAGACGTGTGACGGTATCACATTAAAGTCTCCCAGGTCAGCCCTGAGTTGTCGACACTTGTGTGGGGCCAACGGTCTTTCTAGCCAAAATTCAACATGTAATTTTCCGAGGAAGCATCTCGTATAGTAATACACCGTTTGCAGAAATACCTCCGCGTCTATTGAATCCACCTCTGATATCGTGGAATGTATATGGAAAGGCATTGTCGCTGGATAGGTCCCTACCGGCTCCGAAACCATTGAGAATAAATGAAACATGGTGCACCGCTTGTCAATACTGTTAGAAGGAGACTAACGAGTAAGACCGAAGGTGTAAACAACTCGGAGGACAACTCGGAGGAAACTGCCATGACGTCATCTTCCACCTACGTGACCGCCACAGTCGGTTTACCCATTAGTGGTTCCAGTGGAAAGTCCCACGACCGATTTCTCCGAAACTGCCATGACGTCATCCTCCGCCTACGTGACCGCCACAGTCGGTTTACCCATTAGCGGTTCCAGTGCAAAGTTCCTCTTCCCGACCGGAGTGCTATTTATGAGCGCGTCTTCAGAGGTTTCACCAGTTTGTGTTTGGAGCTCTTACTGTGCGGTCGAAGTAGTGCTGCCTCTGCGATACACTTACACAACTTGCTGTTCATTGCCTTTGGATTCCCGTAAAAGTTAACGTAAGTAACATGTAATTTACTTTTTCATCAGAAGGTTTACCAATGCTCTAAAATCTTATTAGCTAAAATTAATATTAATGTTTTGCATATCTCGGTACACTGAGTCTTGTCCTTGTCTCTTTTCAGATGGAGATGAGTGAAACCGTAATGACCTTGGAACAGTTGTGTTTTCTAACGATTAAAGTTAACGAACCAAATTTAAAAAGCAAAATAGACTCGCTTCTACTCCTTTTTAAAAACGTTTTGAGTGAAATAAAATTTGGTTTCGCTTTTAAATCGAACTTTCAAGTGCCTAGTGGAATTACAGACGAGGGCGAAATCGCTATGTGTGAGCGTAACAAAGACAAAGACGTGTACCAGTGTTGGGAATGTCATACGAACGATTCATGCCATCTATTTCTATCTAACATTATTAAAAGGGTTAGACTCGCCTCGTTTCCAGGAGTATCGTTACCAAAGTGTTTTTGCTGCGACAACTGTGCCTTTGTAGCGGACGGGGAATACAGATACCCGATGTTTTTGTAGATGGTTGGTCCCTGCATGTGTGTGGTCTGCGGTCGCGTGTTCGCAAACGCCGGAAACCTGACTCGCCACACGACAGCCGCTCACAGCGACCGCCATCTCAACTGCGACGTCTGCGGTAGACGCTTCGGGCGAAGCGATAACCTGCGACGCCACCTCGTCACAGTTCATCTTCTCACTCCTCACGACCAAGCGCCAGGTACGGTTTTTATGTTAAACAAGAATAGGTGGATTGCTAGCCTCTGTGTAATTCCTCACCCTTGTATTTACTGGACCTAGGTAAACTGGCGATTGTGATGAGGAAGAGGTCGTTAGTTCTCTATACAGTTCCTCACTCATCCTCACGATCAAGCGTCAGGCATGGTTTTTATGTTAAACAAGAAACCGCCAGTACTAATGACTTGTTTTCGAGAGAGTAAACGGCTTTAGTCGAGTAAACAGATTCAAGTAGTAAACAAGGGGCTGCCAGCCTCTGTGCGATTCCTCACTCTTGTATTACTGGGCCCGGGTAAACTGGCGCTCGAGATGAGGAAGAGGTCGCCAGGCCTCTGTACAATTCCTCACCCTTGTATTTACTGGGCTCAAACTGGTGATTGAGATGAGAAAGAGGTTGCCAGTTCCTCACCCTCGTGTTTATCGGGGTCACTAATAGGACTTGTTTTCCTGTTCGCAGGCCATCCGTGCCCGTTGTGCTCCGTCGCCCTGGCGGGTCCCGAGGATCTTCGCCACCATATGGAAGCGGTCCACGGTGCGAGCCCGTCTGCTTCAACTTCCTCCTCCTCCTCTGCAACGCCACCCTTCAGAGACCCACGGCCCGAGTGCGACGCGTGCGGGCGGCGATTCTCCCGCGGGGACCTGCTTCGGCGTCACGTGCAGCTGGTGCACGCCAACGAGGTCCGCTGTCCCGATTGCGGCGCCCTTTTCCACAGGGCCGCTTTTCTCCAGCGGCACATGGAGAGCGCCCACCGCGGTATGAGGTTTGCGTGCGCCTACTGCGACCGAGGCTTCACCCGACGCTACAACCGGGACCGACACGAGGCCCACAACTGCCCCGTCGTGAGGAATCTCGTTGTGGACGAGATGCCGCGCCTGCCCGTTCTGTCACCCGAGCCCCGGCCCAGCCGCGAGCCCCAGCCCGGACCTAGTCGTGAGCCCCAGCCCGGACCCAGCCGCGAGCCCCAGCCCGGACCCAGCTCCGAGCCCCAGCCCGGACCAAGTACGGCACCCGACGGGATGGTGGGTGGTGGCGGACTACCCACGTTCCGCCCCATCCAACGGGCGTTCCGCGGTCGCCTCCTGACCTTCGGCCTGTCCCGGCCCATGGAGGACTTCTTGGCCGTGGAGGACGCGCTGGTGCTGCTGTTCGACAGCGTCCTGGAACTGCTGGCCGACGTCAGGACCCGACACCCGAACATCAAGGTGAACATGTTCCTAGAGTGCGAATTCGCCAACGTTCACGGAGCCACCTGTCTGCGGGCCTTCAAGACAAAGAACGTGCCTCTCACCGCCGCGTCCAACTTGGAGGACTTCCTATCGGCTTCCTTCCACAAGCTGGAGGAAGAGAAGGAGCAGTGCCTGCTAGTGGGCAGCGGGTGGAGCTATCTCCGAATACGCGACCTGGAGATCCGCGTCAACCTCTACACCCCGTTGGGAGAACGCGGAGCCCGGTTCGTCCAGCTTCCCAGGACCATCTGCGAGACGCGTGCCGTTATCAACGTACAAAACGTCGATGACATGTGCTTCGCGTATGCCGTCCTGGCCAAGTTCGTCATGCAACACCCGGAGAGGCCCGCATCGTACACACCGGACGTCATGGCACGCTACGACTGGGTCGGCCTACGCTTCCCCGTGGCCGTGAAGGACATTAAGGTCTTCGAGAGGAGGAACCCCATCAGCGTCAACGTGTACGGGATCGAGCGCGCTATGGTGGGGAGACGCCCCGACGGATCGCCAAAGTTCCAGGACCGCGTGTTCCCGCTGAAGATCTGCAAGCGGGAGTTGGAGGATCACCGGGACCTGCTGTACGTGACCACCGGCGGGGACAGTCACTACGCCTACATCGCAAACATGAGTAGGCTAGTGCGACACCAGCTGACGTCTTACGGCCACGCCATCCACGTGTGTAAGCGATGCTTCGCCTACTTTGACAACCGGCCCAACAAGCTGCAACTGTCCGGTGCCGAGCGTCTGGAGGAGCACATGCGATACTGCACCGCCAAGGCTCCCCTTCGCCTGGACTTGTCGAAGAAGCAGCAGATCCGCTTCGCCCACCCCGAGTACACTCGGCGCGAGCGCTTTTGCGTTTATGCCGACTTTGAGTGTGCTCTGCAGCCCGTCGCTGTTGACCCAGCGGAAGCGCCGCCCGGCACGAGGCCCCTGCAACTGCACGTCCCGTACGCCTTCGCCTACCAGATCGTGGACTCGCTCGGCCTGGAGGAGTTTGAGCCCCGCGTCTACTTCGGGGCTGACGCGTCCAAGGTCTTCATGGAGAGGCTCAAGATGGACGTGCTGGCGCTGTGGGAGTTCCTATTCAGCATGAGAGCTCTGCACCCTTCTCTGACCCGGCAGGAGATGGACGAGTACCTGGCGGCGACTCACTGCTACCTCTGCGGGAAGGAGTTCACGGACCAGGACGTCAAGGTGCGGGACCACAATCACGCCCCGCCCTACGAGTTCCGAGGAGCCGCTCATCGCTCGTGCAACCTCAGGTACCGGGAGCAGCGACACATCAACTGCTACTTCCACAACCTGTCCAACTACGACGCCCACTTCGTAGTGCGCGAGCTAGCCATCGACCCCGGCGACGTGGACGTGTTGGCCCACACGGAGGAGCGGTACATCGCTTTTACCAAGCGATTCCACTTTGGTCAGCCCGGGGACAACCAACGACAGAGCAGTTTCGCGGTGCGCTTCCTAGACACCTACAGGTTCCTGTCCATGAGCCTGGCCAACCTGGCGGCGGGACTTCCCACGGACAGGATGCGCGAGACGAGGAAGCGCTTCCCCGACGACCGGCTGTTCGACCTGGTGCGTAGGAAGGGCGTGTTCCCCTACGACTTCGTTACGTCCTACGACACGTTGTACAGGACCAGGGAGTTGCCGCCTAAGGAGGCGTTCAGGAACTCCATGACCCTGGAGGACATCAAGGACGAGGAATACGAGCACGCCCTCAACGTGTGGCGAGCCTTTGAGTGTCACAACCTCAAGGACTATGCCGACAAGTACCTGCGATGCGACATCGCCCTGCTCACCGATGTCTTTGAGCAGTTCCGCGACACCTCGCTGGCAGAGTACGGGCTGGACCCCGCCCACTATTACACCCTACCGTCCTACGCCTGGGACGTAATGCTCAAGACCTGCGGTGTGGAGCTGGACACGCTGCAGGACTTTGACATGTACCTGTTCGTGGAGCAGGGGATCCGGGGAGGCATCTCTCAGGCCATCACCCGCTACGCCAAGGCCAACCACGACAGGTGCCCGGACTACCGCCCGGACGAGCCCACGCGCTTCCTCCTGTACCTGGACGCGAACAACCTGTACGGCTGGGCCATGTCCCAGTGCCTGCCAACCGGAGACTTCGAGTGGCTCAGCCGTGAGGAAATACAGGCGTTGGACATTGCGGCGCTGGACGCAGAGGCTGATCGAGGCTACATCTTGGAGGTGGACCTCCACTACCCCGCGCGCCTACACGACCTGCACAAGGACCTTCCCTACTGCTGCGAGACGAAGCGCCCGCCGATAGGGAAGTTCCCCAAATTGTTGACGACCCTGGACGACAAGATGCACTACATCTGTCACTACAGGGTCTTGCAGCAGGCGCTGCAAAACGGATTGGAGCTGGTCGCGGTGCATCGGGCGATCTCCTTTCGCCAGTCGCGGTGGTTGGAACCGTACATCCTGATGAACACGGAGCTGCGGAAGAGGGCCAGGACGAAGTTCGAACAAGACTTCTTCAAGCTCATGAACAACGCAGTCTTCGGCAAGACCATCGAGAATGTACGGAAGCGCCTCAACGTGAAGCTGGTGTGCACCCCGGAGAGGTTTTCCAAGTACGTCGCCAGATCCAACTTCCTGGACCGGACGTACTACACGGAGGACGTGGCCCTGGTGCATCTGTCCAAGGTCAACATCGTGTTGGACAAGCCCGTCTACGTAGGCATGACAGTCCTGGAGCTGAGCAAGTGGCTCATGTACGAGTTCCTGCACAAGATGAAGGAGCGCTACGGTGACCGCCTCACCGTGGACTACATGGACACAGACAGCTTCGTCTTTGACATCGTGTCCCAGGACGTCTACGCAGAGATGAAGGAACACCTGGACGACTTCGACACCAGCGGCTATCCGAGGTCCCACCCCTGCTACAGCCCCGTCAACGCCAAGGTCATTGGAAAGTTTAAGGACGAGTGCAACGGCCTGTCCTTATTCGAGTACCTCGGCCTGCGGTCCAAATTATACTTTATGGACATCGAGGACGCGGCGACAGGCGGCAGCAAGGCTCTCAAGCGGGCCAAGGGGGTGGCAAAGGGCGTTGTTAAGAACGTCCTCACCCCCGACGACTACAGAGAGTGCCTGTTTGACGGGGTCCAAAAGCGCACCACCAACGTCCGCTTCCAGTCCCACTTGCACCGGGTCTACACCGTGGAAGTGGACAAGCTGAGCCTCAGCCCGACTGACGACAAGCGGTGCGTCCTCCCCGACGGCATCCACACTCTGCCGTGGGGACACAAGGACGTCCCGCCGCTACCGCCAGCCAGGAGAGGAGGAGATCGACCGCAGCGGATGGAGGTGGACGGTGAGGAGGAGGAGGGACAGCGCCAGGACGAAGACGAGGAAGAAGAGGAATTCCCCGTCTAGTTGTATATATTAGTTATAAGAGAAAAAATTGTAAATAGTATTTGTAAGAAAATATAATAGCTTTATGTACAGCATGAACCCGAGTTGTTTATTTCCTCCCTTTGCTCACTCAAAAGTCACAAGCCGTTAGGCTCGGAAAGGCGTTATGGGCCGTTTGGCCCGAGCCGTGCAGCTTAAAAAGCCCCCGCCAACCGGGAGCGATTGGCGGCGCGTGTCGGGGACGGCCCTGAAGGAGTTGCCCAGGAAGGAGTTGCTAAGTGGTTTGCTGACGCTCAAGGTTGCACCCTCGAATTACTCAGCGGTTTGCTGATGTCCGAGGGGTCTCGTGACGCACCCTCTTTGGCGACCTTCACTGCCGCTTGGCGGGGGCTCAGCCAGTGACACGCGCCGCTGGTATATAAACCTGAGGTCCAGCCCCGCTGCCTCAGTTTTGCTAATTTTTTAAATTTAGTAAGGAGAAAGGAGAAATGAAAACACAAGCTTTATCATTATGAGGCATGTATTGTACAGTAATAAGGTTACATACACATACTACAAAAACCTTACAAATTAGTTTTAAGCGAATATGGAGTGGAAGAGTCTGCGGACGAGAGCGTCGTTGGCGGCGGGAGCGGCAGGGTCGAAGAGCTGGACGTAGTCGCTGAGTGACGTGCGGAGAACAGCCCGGCAGTACAGGTAAGTGAGGCAGTAGTAGCCGCAAACAGAAGTATCGTAGCCCTGGAGCCGATACCTGTTGTAGACATGGTGGCGGTGATGAGGATTGCGCCTCAGGAACATTTGAAAGTCGGCCTGGTATGGCGGCCTTCCGTAGCTGTTCAGGTACTCGAGTCTGTCCTCTTCCGAGCAGCAAAACGCCACCCAGTGTTCGCCTCCCTCGGTGTGTGCTACCGTGTTGGACACGATGGCGGTGAGAGGCTTGACCGGCACGTCCGGTAGTTGGTCAGAGGCGTAGACCGCAACGTTCCTCAGTCCGGGGATCTTCGCCAGGCATTCTCTGATCTGGACGGTATTCATCGTGGGCGGAAGCAGCACAGGCAGCTCGAGGTGGACGAGTCCAGTGTGTCGTTAGCCACGAGCCAGTCCCGCAATACTATGCAGTTATGAAGGGCGCAACGGTTGTGGGAGCTCTTATGGTGGCGACAGCGCAGGGTCCGGTAGGTGGGTGGACCGTTGAGCGACCCACAGCCCAGATCCTCCATGTCCTGAGCGGTGGTGGCGGCGGGCTCGGTTATGAGGTGGCGTTGTACAAAGTCCCTCTTCTGCGATCCTTTGACATAGACCAGGGGACGGTGGATGAGGCAGGAGCGCAGCTTGTCCAGCAGGGCGACGTACGCGATGTCCCCCTGGTCCCACTCCAAGCCGTGGCAGTGGCGAGTGACCCAGACGCTCTCGCGCTGTTTCTCGGAAGTCAGGAGGTCCTTACTGAAGGGCGGGCGGGCGATGTGATGTAGGAGCAGCGTGCCGGTAGTCACGTCCACCACGCAAACCTCTTTCAGTAGAAAGTCATTATCACTGTCTTTAAAACACTGCATATCCATCACCACGCTTCCGTGATGACAGCGCGCTGGCGGCGGCTCGTTGTAGATCGGTGGCGGCACGTCCATCCCGTACGGCTGACTGAACTCGACTGAGCGCTGGCGGGAGCGCGCCTAGCGGGTTAACCTTGGGTGCGCGCGCCGCCATCACCTAACGGTCCGCGGTGACCTTGAGCGCGCGGCAACTCGTTTACCCGCCAAAGTCGACTGTGACGTTGCGATGACGGTCCACCTCCACGACGTTGTCCAACTCGGCGTACACTATGCAGTTGAACGCCTCCGCCAAGGCTTCGGAGAACCCAATCTCTATGCGCAGGTTACCGTTGCGCACCAGGTTCCAGTGGCTGGATTGAGAGGCCGCCATATCGGGTGTCAGATCAAACGCCATCAGGCAGTATCCGTAGGGGTATTCGTTGCGGCTGACTTCGTTACCACAGTCTGAGAAATTGATGCCGGTGCCAGTGTACAGCGTGTGGTAGGCGAGCACGCACAACTCCTGACCGAACGTGTAATCCGGTTGAAGCGGCTTACATGGCACTTGCTCACCATCTATGTACAGCGCGAAGAAGTTCACGTGGCTGTGGGTGAAGTTGAACGGGTTCTTCTTGTAGTCCCCGTTGAACGCCTGATTGCTGACCAGGCCAACTATAACGCGTTTCGGCAGTTGTCCCAGAAACACACTGTTCAGAGTCTTGCTGCTGATACCGGAGGGTAGCGTGAAGGATTTGACTTCCACGCGCGTAATGGGATATTTGGCTGTACCCGACTCCAGCGTCCTGCTGTGAGCCAACAGCACGCTCGGGTTGATCTTACAGTGGCGCATGAACAGGTTGACTTCGGCGATGTCCACTTTGTATTCTGTCACGGTTTTGGACATGATGGAGAATGAGTTCTTTGACCTGATCAGGCGAAAGCGCATCTCCACGCCGTTTAACATGAACTTCTCCTGGTTGCACAGGTCGACGTGCAGATGTCCGACCATGTCCGCGTACCGGCTGCCCTTGACAAACTCCCTCCGGTTCTTGAGCCCGGCATTATCCTCCTCAGTATTGTCCATGTACCCAGCATAGTCCTCGTAGAACAACTCCGCGGTGAGGTGCGATGTCTTGGCATCACCGCCATAGGACAACAGGTTCTCCAGGTAGGCGCGATAGGCGTACGTGTTGTTCTGAGGAGACACCAGTTTGTTGTTCAGGTACAGGTCCACTTGACTGAACAGCGAGTGCAGCCAGTTGTTAATCGGACCCACCTGTTTTATCGCTTGATCACCCGTTACAGCGCCTCCGTTAGCCGTTCTAATGGTAGCCTTCACATGCAGTAGCGTCTGTGACAGATCCGTGTACTCGTCCCCGTGACCCGGAACTATGAACTCCACGGGTGAGTCGTCTGTCAGGGAGGAGATGGGCTTGTACTGCACCCATTTACCGCTCTCTATACTGGTCTGCGTGGGCGGTAGCGAGAACAGGTCCAACTCGGTCTTGACACACTCGCACGACTTCTGATGTAGAAACGCCATTATCCAAAAATGTCCTTCACGGTACTCTCACTCTTCTTGCTTCTCCTCTTCTTAGCGACACGTTTTGCGGGCTTCCTCTTGGGCGCAGCGCTCTTCTTCCTCGCTCCGAGGAGTTTCGCCAGAGACTGAGGAGTAACCTGCTGTACACGCCTCCTCTTATAGGCGCCACCACCGCTCAGCACGCGATCCAGTTTTTCATCGGCCTTACGTTTCAGCGACCCGGTAAACTGTCTGAGCCGGGTGTTGGCCGCGACTCGGGGGTCGGCTGTGCCCGCTGCCACGTCGCCCAAGAAGCCCACACCGGACCTCAGCGCCTCCTTGCCCAGCGCCGATGCGCCGGATCTGATCAAAGGGACCACTGTACGCATCAGCCCGCCTAGGAAACTGCCGATGCCGTGTCCGCGTTGGAAAGCGGCTCCTCTGAATACGGAGGATACGCCATGGCCCGCCTGCTGGTGGCGGTAATACGCCAGATAGGGATCGCTCGGATTCATTGCCGCTGCCTCTCTTTCCTGAAATGAAGCTTCATGCACGTGGTCCCGAAGTGGAATGGCAAGTGTCGCCCTTGGTTGTCCCTTAAATCGATTTCCACGCTCTCGAATGAGGTTTTAATCACCGGCACGTAGTGCGGGTCTATTATATACACTGTCGTGTTGGCACCGTACGTGTAATTCCTGATGTCGATGTTGAGGATCTTCAGTAGTGGCGCCACAGCGTCGCCCACCAGTTGGGGTTCCACCAGGTCGCAATACACGTACATGTGTGATGGCAGACCGGCGAAGAGGTTAGCCGGCCTCACGGACCTGTGACGCTTGACGATATCCGTATCCACCTCGTAGCCAAACTGTAGCGCCAAACTGGGGCTCAGTTTGAGGCTCTGAACGGCTGAAGACGTCGACATCAATTCCACCCTGGAGGACCTCTCATCATACGAGAAGGCGCACAGGTTACTCTTCATTTGAGGGTGGTTGTTGATTGCGTGCACGAGTTCCTCGGTACTACTGTAATTGCCCGGCTCCACTTTGATTAACAACTTGTCCACCACGGCCAACCCGCTTTTCGAGTCCCTCATTCCCAGCACTAGTTTGATGTAGGTTCCCTCACCGACGGTCAGAAAAGAGAATGGGTAGTGCGCCTCCGCCAGAGCGACCTCCCACTCGCCGTCTGACAGATCAACGGTCGAGGGTAGATGGGTCGTGTAGTTTGTCACCATGTTGTTGGGATAGTACTTCATTGAACTGTTACTGGGCAACGTCAGGTAAAACTGGTCGTGCCTCGTCATCGCAGCTGTTGAACGTCCGCTGCGGGTACCCACGAGTTGAAGTCCTCTCCGTAACCGGCCCACTTGACTAGGTAGCGCTTACTGGAGCCTCGCCCCTCGGTGTCCAGTATTTTATCTATTTGATACAGGCGGTCCGGGGCGATCGTCACCTTTTGCATCTCGTGCTCGTAGAAGCGCCCTTCCAGCGGCGTCCCGTTCAGGTCGCGCAACACGTACAATGGCAGAGGATGCGACCCGTATACGTGGTCCACCACGAACAGCTCCTTACTCCAATTGGTCTCGTAACCTTTGGCGAACGTGCCCTTCTCCTTGGCTATGCGCACCGTGTCGCCCGGCTCGAACCTGGGCTTGTGTCGCCGGATCGCCTTTCCATACATGTGACGCCACACCTTGTACACCGTTTGACCATCGCCGCTGTCCGCGTCCACGGGTCGTAGGCCACCACCCAGGCTCCTGTGCGGACTGCGGTTGTAGGCGTCCACAAGCCTGTCCAACACGTCCACGTAGCGATACGTGTTCTTGTAGGTCAGGTAGCGCCACATGCGGGTCTTGAGCGTGCGGTTGACTCGCTCCACCACCGCCGCCTTCACGTCGGGGTTCTGCGTGGTGAAGTAGTTGACACCGTGACTCTTGAACACTCGCTTGGTCGCAGCCCCGGTGAACTCCGTCCCCTTGTCGGTCTGTAGGCAGCGAGGAGTCGCCTCAGCGAATATCCTCTCGAACGCAGCAGCCACCTCAGGCCCGCTTTTCCTCTTCAGTGGTACCGCGAACAGCCGCTTACTGAATACGTCTATCACAGTCAGCAGGTAGTTGACTCCGTCGTTGTACCGGCTCAGGCCGCGCATGTCGTTCAGGTCCGCCTGCCACAGCTCCCGGGGCCCGAACACGGCGTAGCGGTTGCGGGGAAACCGCTTGCGCGCAGGCTTGTGCAGCGTGTAGGTGTCCTGGGCGCGCAGCCAGTCGGCTACCCGACGTTTCGGTAGGCGCGCGGCTCTGGCCAGGGCGGCCACCCCGCCGAGGGAACCGGGCTGGCTCGGGTCGTAGTACAACTTCTCCATTACGGTGTGAACGGCTCCCAGTTGTCCAATGACGATTCCCGGTCGGGTTCCTCGGTTATTATCCTTCTCCTGGCCGCTGGGGGCCGCGGTCTCAAGCGGTCCAGTATCGGCGTCAACCTCGGTGAGAGGGGTGTCGACGAGGCTGTCGTCGTGTCTCCCCAGGGGCTCAATGCCGAGTCCAGTCCCACGCCTAAGTAACGCAACGCCGTGGGATTGCTCACGTATTCTTTGGGTACGTTCATGTCCTTCAAGGCGGCCATCACTTGATGCCAGCCGGTAGGCAATCGGTCCGCCCTTCGCGCTCTCACTATGCTGTGCGCGATGTCCACTATATTGGAATCGGGGATCTTCACCTTGTCCACGTACACCGCCCCACTGGCGTCCCAGGCGATGGGGCTGCCTTGCCGGGTCATGAATCGCAACAAGTTGCGCGCCACCGACCTGTAGATTTTTGAGAACGATTCCACAATGTCCTCCTCCGCCGAGGCGCTAGACTCGTGCTTCATCTGACTCGGACCTCCCGCCGCTTCCTCCTCCTCCCTCTGCTCACCCTCGATGATTGACAGACCTATGGGTTGACGTTTAGCCGCGGAAAAGTGCAGGAACCGCTGTAACACCTGCTGATATTGTTTCCATTTCTCCGTATCGTCCAGCCGCTTGTCGCTCAATATGCGATGCATCTCAGCGTCCAGGCTGGCTGGCTTATTGACGCTACCTGCTCCTCCTCTTGGTCCTGGTCCCGGCCCTGGTCCCGGTCCTTCTCGCAATCTCTCGATGAGCTCCTGCGGTACAACCACCATTTTCCTAGCGTACTCCATGTCCGATTAGCTTCTGCGCTAGAACGGGCAAAACAGCGTTCAACAGTAGAGGTAGGAGGATCCCTCCGCCCCGTTGAACGAGGTAGTGTCGCTTCTTGGCCCAGCCCTCGCCGCGTTTCACCAGCCGTCTGAGCGCCTGTTTGTGTTTGCTCAATTTGCGTTTGAGACAGGGGGAAAGCGGTACGTTTCCGCGTAGCACGTTATACGCGCACTCGCACAATGACTTGATGCGACTCTTGTCACACACTTTTAACAGGGCCTTGCGTTCTTTGGGCGTAGCGTGTATTAGGGCCCTCAGCAGCGCCGCGTCCTTCTTCACACGGTGTGACATGATGACTGACGCTGGCGCGCGCTCGGCCTATTTATCACTTCTTCCTGGGCAGGTACACGTAGTTCACCGGATCGTCTGGGAAAATGGTTGAACGTACGCGCATCTCTTCAGGCGTGGACTGTTTCAAGTCTATGAGCAGGTAGGCGTGCGGATCACGCGTGGCGTCCGCGTAAGCCTCCTCCACGAATTTGGGGTTTTCCGGGTATACTTGGCGAGCCAAGTGTTTGATCTGAGCGCGATCCCTGGGATTCTTGAAGCACACTATGTAGTGAGCGTTCAGCGATATGTCGCGCTGGCCCCTGCCCTGGTGAAACAGGTTTTGCGTGATGAAGAACACGCTCATGTTGCGGTGGTGCGAGCCCTTGGTGAACAGGTCCGCCACGCCGGAGCCAGCCTCACGCATCATGTCATCGACGATAACCAAGGCGGGCTCGCTACCGTCATAGTCGTCCAGGTCTGGCAAGCCGGCTACGTAGCGCACGGCAGAGTCCGCACGGCTCTTGCCACCGCCGCTGCCATAGTGCCAAGTGATGCGGGCGAACCGCGTATCGCACATGCGGTCGGCGTGCTCTATGAAGCGAGCCACGAAGTGCGACTTGCCGCTGCCTGAGGGCCCGGCCACGATGGCGGTGAACGGGTGTTTCCACCTCAAGTCCATGGCGTCTACTGACTGCCATGCACCGCCACCTCGGCTCTTGTAACTAAAGGTTCTTTTTCTTGCTTCTTTTTATTTATTTTTATTTTTTTATATTGAAGGAAATAAGGGAATAGGAAATACCATTTATTTATACAAATTCCAGGAAAGGAAGTTTGCTGCCGCTCCTCTTTACAAGGCTCGTCCTCGGCCCCACGCCAACGTTGTACTGGGAGATGGCGTTGTCGTCCAGGACCGTGAGGTACCTCCGTGGCATGTAAATCCGGATCGGGTCATCGCCGACGAGACCCTCCAAGGTGGCCATCACTGCCTCGCCGTACGGTGTGTCCACCCGCTCGAATGAGCGGATCGGGTACACCGCGTTGTCCCGCAGATCTGCGATGCGAGTGTAACCCGCGGCCTTGCAGCTGTTGAGGGCTGTCCTGAGGTCCATCTTCTGGTCCGTGTTGAGCATGGCGCAGCGGCTGGATGCAGAATGACTGGCTCTCGCCACCGAGTCACCTTTTATTGGCGGTGTCTACGTGCCGACTCGCGCGTATCAACAACATGATGACATAGTTAATCGCTCAATTTCAGGAAGGGTGATGTAATGGAAAGCTTTACTGCGTAAACAAGTGGATTGTTCTAGAAGCATCTCGGTTATTAACTGCTTAGTGGAAGTTTCCACGCTCAATTCCAGGAAGGATGACGTAATGGAAAGCTTTACTGCGTAAACAAGTGGATTGTTCTAGAAGCATCTCGGTTATTAACTGCTTAGTGGAATTTTCCACGCTCTCTCGTTTACTGGGTAGCGCGCTTGGAGTGTGCGCTCCTCTTGGTTTTCCCTGAGATGACGCAATCGGTCTTTCGCCAGGTGGGTAGAGGAGTAGCGGTCCTAGTGATCCCGTCGTATCTTGTCTCTCCCGTCTCGCTATTTGCCAACCATAGGTTTTGTAATCTGGATAGCAGGTCCTCTAGACATATGCAGATTTCATCGTTTCGCTCCTCGTCCAAGTACAAGCCGCAACTGAACGTGGGGCGACCTCCTTTGAACACATTCATCTTCAACAGTACATTACCGCTGTTGGTAGGATTCTTCACAGTGTACTGATATCCGCCAGCGGACCAGCACAGTGTCGGGGAATCGATAGGCACTTCCTTCCTCTTTACAATCCACCCATCGAGCTTTTTCTTCTTTGACGCACATCCCTGCTGAACTGGCGGTGCGTTGGCGTTCTCATCGTTCATTGCGTTCAGCTCCTCTAGGAAGGAGCGGATCGTTTGGTCCACTTCGGCTGCACTGACTCCGTTTCCGTTCATGGTGACGTCTCGAACAACACTGAGGTCGCGCGCGCGGCTCTGCCTCGGTTTTATACCCAGGTTGCACGCTTCAGCGAACCTTCTAGAAGCTTCCAGAAACGTGAGAGGTGGTCCTTCGCTAACGGGGAGCACTCCAGTCAGGAGGCCTCATGCAACACACTTGTCGGAACCTTCTAGAACAGAGGAGTGTGGGAGTGATGAGGGGTCTGGAAGGCCGCTGATGAGTAAACAACCCCGGGCAGTCACGTAGGCCCTAGCACGCGCCTCGACACGTGACTCCACGGAGCCGCTCGCAGTTTGGCTTAGTCAAGCCGGCATACAACGTGTAACGAAGTCACATCAAATTCAGTCGGCAAACAGCCGAGATCCCATGAGGAAAACGCGTTTGAAAATTAATAGCGAGCCCATTTAACGGTGGATTTTCAATATTCTTTAAGCGATGGTTTAATTAGGCCGCTGCCCAACATGTGGTGAAGTTTCATCAAAACCGGTCGGCAAACAGCCGAGATCCTATAAGGAAAACACGTTTAAAAATTAATAGCGGGCCCGTTTAACAGTGGATTTTCAATTTTCTTTAAGCGATGGTTTTCTTAGGTCACGGTCCGACATGTGGTGAGGTTTCGTCAAAATCGGTTGGTAAACAGCTGAGATCCCATAAGGAAAACGCGGTTTTAAATTAATAGCAGCCTTGTTTAATGGTGGATCTATGGGGTTCTTACGTCATTCGCTTCCTTGGGGATAGGCCTACACTCTGGAAAAAGTCCCGTGGGAATCGGTGGATAAATAGGCTAGTTATTAATTTTCGAAAGTTTTTTCCTCATGTTCAAGGTCATCACGAAAAGTGCCATTGGCGGCCGGGGGGGGGCTGACGTCACCGGGGGGGATGACGTCACCGGGGGGGGGGCTGACGTCACCGGGGGGGGGGGGTGATTCCTCATTCCTCCTCGCACGCCTTTGCTGGTTTTGAATCGGTCTTTGCCCCCTACTTTTTAAAGGTCTCGTTAAAGGAAACATTTTGGCGAAAACTAAATTCATTTACCTTATCCGATTCAAAATGGCGGCCATTTTTGTGTAAAATATTGACATTTACGGATTACCCTGTATTTTCTAAACCACTACTCGTATCTTTTTTCCGACTCAAATTTCAACAACATGCTTTTTTTGAAAATGCTTAAATGCCCAAAATTCAAAAATTCAAATGGTATGATAAAAAGCATCCTATTGAAAAGGTCTTGTAAATCTTAGCAACTTTTAATTTACACCAACCTTGTATCTCTTTTAGTTTTTTCAATCACCAAAAAACATTATTTTCCCATGTGAAATGCATGTTAATTAATTGTCCATAACACATAGCAACAGAATATGCTCTGTATCATGCAATTATTATGCAAATTAACATGCATTTCATATGGGATTTTTTTGCTGATTGCGGAAAAATGAAAAGAGATACATGGTGTAAATGAGAAAGTTTCTAGGATTTACAAGACCTTTTTAATTATATGTTTTTTGCCATACCCTACTATTTGACTTTTTTGAATTTTGGGCATACAAGCATTTTCAAAAAAAAGGATGTTATTGAAATTTAGATTTGTTCAAACAAAAACTGTCATTTTGCATACCAGAGTAGAGCTGAGTTTATGACTAGCAAGAAATTTGAGTCGGAAAAAATATTACAATATGGAACTATGATATTATAATTATAATTCGAAGCTATAGTATTCCTAGAATACAATGCCACAATATAGGAATTCTTAGTTGGAAAGAACAGCTCCTAAAAGTTTGCAAAACAATGCTGCACATTAAATCCCATTAGTTCCAATGTAATTGCCATTTGTTAATGTACGTTATTAACTATAAATTGTAACATTACCTAAATTTACGTTATTATTAATAAATTACGTCTACAAAAGTAAGTCTTTAATTTGCATTACTAATTCCCACAACCTGAAACAAAATATTTTGTTGGAAATATGGTGTTAAGTGTTTGTATTTGCGTATTAATAAAAATGCTTGTCGGTAGCCATTTCCGATTAGTTTTTTTTTTTTTTTTTACTTTAGGTTAGAACTCACTAACTAACAAAAGTCTTTGAAATCATGTAAAACTCCAGTTATGCTTATATTTCTCATTCCCGAGACCTCCACCGGGGGACGTTCTTCACAGTGATAACCTGCAGTTTATAGTATAGTTTATAGGTTGGTATCTAAAGGAAGGACATCAACTAGAACTTCACATTGTAGTGCATTTGTACAAATTTCTTACCGATGCCATACTTTTAAAGCAAAACAAAAGTATTTTTAAACTTCAAATAACAAGTATTTATTCATGCAATAGCTCATATTTTTACCCAGAATTAATGTTTTGAAAAGCTATATATTTAAATACATTTTAATCGTGTTTTAACTATTGGTTATATAGAGTTTTACCATGAAAATATGGCCTGAGTCTAATCAGAACATTATTAAAACGATTTTTCTGGAAGCTTTCAAACAATTCAAGAAATACGCTAAGCTTGAATGTTAACCGTTGATCATCAAACATGTTAAAACTACTAAGTTCATTTAAAATAAGACTATAAACCTTAGGTTTTCTATCTTAAAAATACGTATCACTAAACCGACAATTTATAAAAGTCAGTCGTCTTTAAAACTGGAAACATTCCTGAAAAAGTAGCAAATTGCAAATCTTCATTGAAACATTAATCTAAATGGGAGCTCAGATGAATATAAATACGTTTTTAATTCAATCGACAGCATCTATAAACACCCGCCGTGTGTTTTCCGCATTTTTCTCTTAATGACCAATGATCCTTTTAATTAGCACAAAAGGTTTATAAGCCGAATGTCCTTACATAAATAATTAAATTAATTAGAATAGTTTCAGATGTTCTAAAGCTAGCCAAAATAACCCCTAATCTTGATCTAGGTCATTTACAATTGTGTTATTTATATTCAAAATAAAAAAACAACAAAATAAGTTTTAATACCTTCCCTTCGTCAATCCTCGGTTTACCTAGCTTATAAATAGATCTCCTCGTTGAACCAAGGATTGGCGATGGAAAATCTGGTTTTGACTCCAACATCAATCTTTGAGGCAAATCCAAATCAATTTTTACTTTCTCCCCCTATACATAGTATATGGAGAAAGTATTGTTTTCGTAAAAATTTTCGAATTTGAGTTGTTAGTGGAAATATTCGTTTTGGTGCTCCCTGAACCCAAAAAAGTGGTTTTTACGTGATGTCTGTCTGTGTGTGTGTGTGTGTGTGTGTGTCCGTGTGTGTGTGTGTGTGTGTGTGTGTGTCTGTGTGGATGTGTACAGAGCTAGAGCCCTAACCTATGGGCCGATTTTTATGAAATTTGGTATGTAGGTACTAATCCACGATATCTCCAGGTGTTTTTTTCATTTTTTTGAATTTTTGATTTTTAAGGGTAATTATCCCCCAAAAACCGCCAAAAAACATGAAAAATCAAAATTTCTCAAAAACGGCTCTAACGATTTTGATTAAACTTTCGTGGTTTGTAGAACTTTAGGTTTCAAACAAAATGACACCACCCGCATTTCTGGAAAAATTCGGGTTCAGAAATTACAGGACTTAAAACATCAAAAATTCAGTTTTTTGGATTTTTCATAAAAAATCATAAATGTTAAAAAAGATTACTATTCACCATTAAAAAGAGCTCAAAAAACTAAATAAATTAGTATTTTAAATTAATATTCTACGATTGCTAGTTACGGAGAAAATTGAAATTTTCATTTAGCGGTAAACACAGTACGTTGTCCAATGTTATTCTTATGGGGAATACAAAAATAACTATTTCTCTCTTATTTACTGATCAATTTCATTAAAATTTGATATGCAGGACAAGTTAGCATTGACCAACAGATGATGTTCGAAATGTGTTGCTATTTAACCCTGGGGGGGGGCAAGGGGGCATTTCCCCTCTAAAAACTACTGTGTGTAGCAACGGACTCTATAGTGCCTCCAAAAAAGCAATTTGGGTGGATATTTCTGAAAACAACTATTTTAGACAATTTTCTGTACATTTATCTATATTTCATATTCTATATTTAGTAAATAACAAATATTTTTGTCATTAATGTTTGGCTAAAAGGGAGAAAGTATGTGTCAGTTTCCTGATACCGTTTATTTATATTGTTATGCACTAATTTTTTGTGAAGATATTGGACTTTGTATTATAATAATAATCCTCATGTACTCTGTTTGATGATAATAACTGCTCTCGTGTAATTGGCTTTGATCCTATTTTATAGCTTGTAAATAAATAAATAAACATTATAATATGACTAAATACTTTCCTTTCTCTAAAGACAAAATCATCTAAAACAGGATTTTCCCTGTACAGACCAAACTAATGTATTTACCGTATCATGTAACCGACACAATACGCCACCGCCGCACCGCGCCGCAGTGGGTTTCAGTTAGAATACATCCATTAATTAAAGAGATAGACAAACATTTGCTTTACACACACGAGCTACCCATAAACTTTGTTTCTACTTTGAGTTCCGACTATTTACGAATTCTTCTTTCAGAGTTAAAGCTACGTTCACACCGAAACGCTGCAACTTTTGATCTTCTTGGTTTCCTTGTCATCTTTTCCCCCTCTACGATATACCATTTAGTAAAATATTTGCTTTTTACTCACTGAGTCAACTACTACAGTAGTTTATAGTACTACTCTATTTTAATTGCAATTTTTTTCCTTTCGTACTAGATTTTATTATACGAGTTTAAAGGTTAAGAGAATCTATTCAAAAGAAAGTCTGTGTTATTGAATAATTCTTCAAACGAAATTGGTCCCACACTTCTTTTCTTTAAGTTCGAAAACAAGATCGATCAGTCTATGAGAAGGGGGTTTTATGGGGGTTTAAAATTTTCCAAAAATCAGGTTTTTGAACTTTTTACCCTAAAATTTAAAAAACACTAGATTTTGGTTATAGCCATTTTGTAGAGCTTAAAAAAACAATTTGGTATTTTTAATTATTAAGCTAGGTTTAATGGTTGTGGAGAAAAGTAAAAAAATGTGTCCATATAATTTCCCACCCATGTTAATCTTATGGGAATACGGTTTTTAGATTTTCATCTGATAATTTCACTAAAAACTCCACATTTCTTTCTACCAATCAGTTTAGCTCTACAAAACCATCATTTTGGCGTTTTAATTGTTGTTCTACGTCCAACCGTTGCAGTGATATTCAAAGTGCTAAACACAGTACGTTGTCCAATGTTATCCTTAGGGAGAATAAATACAATTTGATATCTCGATTATTTATGAATGTATATTGAAGAAACTTGGTATGTGGCTTCAACTAGTTGTGGTATAATGATATTTTCACAAAAAACTTATTTATTGTTGATTATCCCCATAGCAGCAAACCTGCATACTCAGCCCCATGTTATTCATATGGAGAATAAGTAAAGTTTTATATCTCCCTTAGTTATGAATCTAAATTAATGAAATTTGGTATGTAGCTTCACCTGGTAGAGTTATATTGATAATTGTAAAAATACACATTTTTTATCTTCCTCGTTGCAGCAAACCTGCATACTCAACACCAATGTTATTTTTATGGAGAATATTAATATTTTTAATATGCTTGTTTGTGAATATATTTCTTATGAATCCTGATAAGTGGGTTAATGTGTTAAGTTATACATTCATTGGAAATTCGCTGAGTACGCAGGTTTGCTGCGACGGGGGTATTTTATGTTAAAGCTATCTGAAGCACTCAGGTTTCGTTGAGTCGGTTTGGCTTGATGAAAAGATATAGTGCAAAATAAATTTTAAAATGTCTTTAACATATTATGTTTTAGAATATAATCCCCACTTCAATCTAACTACTATCATAGTTGTTTGCCCAGGCTTAAAATAATTCCTTATTTTTAAACTTAAATTTGCTATAAGCTCAGTATATTTGATAAAATTATTAATAGTAAATTAATATTTAACTTAAACTTAAGGTTTTTAAAATGCTATGATTGTGGTGTTGTTGAATCTCTAACTAAATAGGTTTCCCTCCTTGCCACGCGAGCGTTCCTTCCATATTGTTTTATAATGATGATAAAAGGAAAAGGGTAGAAATTGGAAAGTTTTTCCTTCTTTGAATATAAAAGTCATCTCCAAAGTAAATGAAGCAACTTACCCAAACTTATAGATACTTGGGTTTTGGAGTCAACTGAAAAATGTTTTTGTTACAGAGAAACATTATATTTATGTATTAATAATTTACTTATTCTTTTTCCTTCCAGCGTTCCTTAAATATATAGTATCTTGAAAGGATGTTAATAAAGAGAGTTTTTAATTTTGCCTTTATTAGGCTTTCAGCGCACGACTCAAGATTTTATAATTTGTTTAACTAGATAAATTAAAAATAAAAACCAGACTACATCAGAAGTTGTAATATCCGATTGGTTATATTATCATATTAATTAGCTTGGCATTACAACTTAGTTTAGTTTAGTTCCAATATTGAAACTGGGCAGTAACATGATATACGATATTGCAATAGAGACAGACAGTGCGTTGCGTCATATTCCTGCGTTCGCAATATTCCAGGTTATAACATGCAAAAGCCATACCCTCTCTTTCGCATATCACTTCCTATTTTGTCTTTATTAAAAATGTTTTACTATATTAACATTTTTTTAAATGTAGAACCATATCTTCAGACTGTTGCACAAAAAGGCAATGCTCCACTAAGTAATACGCGTTTTTCATGTTTATTCTATGTTTCTTTAAATGCAAAGATTTATACTTTAATACATCCGTTAATTCATATTGAAAAAGTTATCCAACATTTTTTCATAGGAAACACACACAATTTGTAAAACCTTTTATTTGGTAAATTTCAAACAAACGCCTGATTACATAAATTATCCTATTAACTAGTTTAATATAGAGCAGTTACGCGTTTCATGTAACGTTTTATAAAGATCGAAGGTTATCGAATAGTGCCACCATGCCTTGCGATGTTATGATGGAGTGATGAGAGTGTTTCGTGCAGCTTCCAAAATTCAATTTACGAAAGATGTTCTCTCAGGCGCTAGAAGGAATTTACAGAGGAATTTGTAAAGGAAACTTCCTTAAAGAAAAATAGACTGTCACACGTACATTGTTCATGTTCATGTTGTTTTCATACGGACACTAAATAACCTTCAACATATTTGTTAGTAATGTAGCCCTATTCTCAGGTTACCTTTAATATACTATCATCCAAGTTTAAATTAGTCCTGCTATGGATTATACTGATAGGGTGTTTTGATAACAATATTTAATTATAAATATTGGTTAGGGTAATTTGTAAAATAAAGTGTAAACGTATGCTAGTTATGTTGGTAGGCTGGCAACTCACATTTTTAAACTAAACTGTTGAAGTCAAACAGAATTCGAGCGCCCTTGTCGGGAATTACGTTGAAAATACGTAAATCATTCCTGCAAATCATTCAATCAACCAAATAGTCCTGGGGGATTGGTGTTAAACACATTCACACCACATTTTCAGTATATTCAATATAAGTAGACCGACCTATTCTATGATATTTATATGATTTTATATATCTATTATGTTTCTCTTATATAGCTAATTAAGAGAATTGTCTCATATTGTCTAGTAGGTGTGAGACGTTGGCGTAACAGTCAAGACGACTGACTCCGTAACCATGGTAGTGGCCCTGTCGTGGGTTCGAATCCTTGTTCTGGCATGTAAATTACATCAGTACTGAATGACTTGCACTGTGTTTTTTTTTTTAACGAAATGGTTTTTTAATATATGTGAAGTTGGATTCAAGTCAATATTTTTATTTTGCAGCAATAATAAATAGATATTACTAATTCCTCATCAAAATATATCTTAAAAATTGGTGAGTAATGTTTGCAAACTCTCCCACCCCACCCGATGATACTTAATCTGCAACCTGGGTATAGGTCTTATGATGCTTTAATAGAATCGATGCCTTCAGAATAATGTGAAGTGCAGAAAACAGTATTCTAGTGACTGAGTAGACCTGAGGTAGAAAATTACTGGAGCGAATGGAGCTCCTTTTCCTTTATGATCCTATAGTGGAGGAATAAGGAAAAACATAGCGATGAGATAGAAATAGATACGCAAAGGCATTATAGTCTCTCGAAATATTACTCCAACAACTGATTATGAACAGTAAAATTCGGAAGACATTTAATCTAACATAGGGCAAAGCTGATACTGCTAGGCAGTTACACTATTTTACCTGTTGAAGTGGATGTATCCTTTGTCCCCAGCGACGGTGGTTGGTCCATACCTGGAATCACAAAATGAAAAATATACTAAACGTCACCATTGAACCAAAAATATGGGTTGGCAGTTAATGAGATGTTTCGTTTGAATAATTTAGTGTTAAGCGTTATATTAGTGGAGTATGAAACACCGGGAGAACCTCTAGGTAACAAGGTACATCTCCTACCTGGGAGTTTTTCGCAGGCTACCGGAAGGAAAGAAACTAGCAGGGAGGGAAAAGGTAGGATGGGATAGAGCAGCCAATTAACCTTTTAGAGGGAAAACTCCCGTCTCTCTTGCGACAGTTGCTTGTTAGCCATCAAACAGGTGCAGGTTCCATGCCCTGAACTCCTAGGTAGGCTAACTGACAAATCATCCAACCGTGTTCATCAGCTGAGGACCACAAGCATAGGGAAGTCGTTCCCCTGCTGCCTACAAACATGGTGAGACCAAGGTGAAAGGAAAGCTTGTCATAACGGATAGCTAAAATACTACCATATGCTATATCTTCAATTTATACACCCATTGTTGGTCTCCAAGTTGACATAGACCAGTCTTAAAGTCTTTCTGGGTCTAATTAAATGTGTGGGAGTAGTTAGCAAGGATGTGCAATTCCTTATCGTTAAGATATCCATAAAAGATTAATTCGGAACCGTCTCAAAGTACTTAAAATAGGTTATAAATTA
Source organism: Allygus modestus (assembly GCA_963675035.1). Taxonomy (NCBI): domain Eukaryota; kingdom Metazoa; phylum Arthropoda; class Insecta; order Hemiptera; family Cicadellidae; genus Allygus; species Allygus modestus. The sequence goes on from OY776112.1 coordinate 104,820,593, forward strand.
ACTTATACCCCCACCACCTTCACTTACCAAATAGGAAATTAGAGTCGGACCCTTTCCGGGTAGATGGTAACATAATATGATGCTTTTACGTGGTGCAAACTGAATGTTGTTTTCATCTTAAAAGTATTCTGTATAATATCTCATTTCAAGCAATGTCCTAATTATTAGATTTATCACAACACTAATTAAATGTTTTAACGTGATTAATTAAGGGGACAAAAGGTGGTGTAATGAGATGTTTGTTGACGAAAACTACAGGAGGCCTCCGTTCAATGAGAATCTCTTCATAGTGCATTCCATCTCTGTTCTGTATTATTTTAAAATCATTCAGTTTAAACGTACATTGTTCACATCCCTTGTAATTTTAAATTAAATTAAATCAAAAGTGTGAATGAAATTCGAGAACTCTATAATTCGAAGTAGTATATTTATATTATTATTCTTTTAATTTGGTTCTTAAGGGGGGTTCTCCGTTAGTTATATGTTCAGACGATCAGAAAATACTTCTTAGTATTAAAAAATTGTAAATTACAAATATTCATTCATTTTACCAAGTTATTGCGATTACTACTATAAACATATTTATAAAAAGGCATGTTTTAGTCTGAAAATGAAACACATTAGTTAAGTAAAATTTTCACAAATTTGGTACTGTGCATGCACGAAATTTACCAAAATTGAGTAGGATGAATAATTTTCAGTGTGTTTTATATATATTTATATAGTAATAGCTGTTCCCCGGCAGACGTTGTCATGCCTTTGACTATTACCAACTAAATCCAATATCACCAATTTCACCTGTTCAGGTAAACATGTCATTAGCTTTTATGTAAACAACAATATATTTCCATAAGTATTATATGAGAACCCTTTTGGGCCTCTTGGGAGGAACCCAATTGAGTTAGGACGAAATGGATGGCTTAAAAACCTTCTCCGTGAAATTTTACATATTTTACCAAGTTTCATGGCAAACGGTCCAACGGTATCCGAGTCCATAAACTTCAAATATATATACAAACAAACAAACCAACATCCTTTTTTTGTAAATGTAGAAGATGAGTTAATAACTTTATCCTATATTTAGATTTTGAGAAGTGACAAAATGTCAACATATAAATACGTCAAAAGGGGAAACTTTGAGAGGTAAAACAAATCTGAGGCACGGGAGTATCTCCACAAACCAGATGACTCCTACAGTAAAGTTTGGTAACTTTAAACTTGCACCGTTCAACGTTATTTTAGTTTGAAGTTAATCAGGGTGTAAATTAAACGAACACAAATTGTAATTTGAAGTATCTGTAGCACATGGTATTATCTAAATACTACTTATGCCCATAATTTTATGAACTAATTACGACATAACCTTATAATATTATAATAGTCTATGAGGCTTTAGGTAATGCAAAATACCATAGGTATTTAGCTAATTTCCCAAACAAATCATGTGCATTTACCTCTGTATATAATTTATTTTGTTAAACCTCTCTAAGGAGTGCAAAAATGTAAATAAATTTGAAGACTAATTGTATAACAAAATGCTGTCTTTTTTAAGAAATATTAAATCTTACGGTCAAAACTCTCCTTAAATGTTGTTTAGTTTATTCTAACTTAAAATATACTAATTTATGTTCATTTTATAACAATAAATGTTATACACTTTGTGCTTCAAGCAGAGTTTTAGAGCTCGTATTACACGTCAGCAAAAATAAGCGCGCACAAGTTTAAACCTATATACCACCAAACAGCGCTTAAAAACAGTAAATTGTAGCCAATAACGAGGTACACCCGGGCCGACAAATTTGATCACTAAAAAACACGAGTTATTAAACCCAATGTTCAATCCTTTTTCGCCTGAATTTTTACTTTCTCCCCCTATACATAGTATATGGAGAAAGTATTGTTTTCGTAAAAATTTTCGAATTTGAGTTGTTAGTGGAAATATTCGTTTTGGTGCTCCCTGAACCCAAAAAAGTGGTTTTTACGTGATGTCTGTCTGTGTGTGTGTGTGTGTGTGTGTCCGTGTGTGTGTGTGTGTGTCTGTGTGGATGTGTACAGAGCTAGAGCCCTAACCTATGGGCCGATTTTTATGAAATTTGGTATGTAGGTACTAATCCACGATATCCCCAGGTTTTTTTTTCATTTTTTTGAATTTTTTATTTTTAAGGGTAATTATCCCCCAAAAACCGCCAAAAAACATGAAAATCCAAATTTCTCAAAAACGGCTCTAACGATTTTGATTAAACATTAGTGGTTTGTAGAACTTTAGGTTTCCAACAAAATGACACCACCCGCATTTCTGGAAAAATTCGGGTTCAGAAATTACAGGACTTAAAACATCAAAAATTCAGTTTTTTGGATTTTTCACAAAAAATCATAAATGTTAAAAAAGATTACTATTCACCATTAAAACGAGCTCAAAAAACTAAATAAATTGGTATTTTAAATTACTATTCTACGATTGCTAGTTGCGGAGAAAATTGAAATTTTCATTTAGCGGTAAACGCAGTACGTTGTCCAATGTTATTCTTATGGGGAATACAAAAATAACTATTTCTCTCTTATTTACTGATCAATTTCATTAAAATTTGATATGCAGGTCAAGTTAGCATTGACCAACAGATGATGTTCGAAATGTGTTGCTATTTAACCCTGGGGGGGGCAAGGGGGCATTTCCCCTCTCAAAACCACTGTGTGTAGCAACGGACTCTATAGTGCCTCCCAAAAAGGGATTTGGATGGATATTTCTGAAAATAACTATTTTAGACAATTTCCTGTACATTTATCTATACTTCATATTCTATATTTAGTAAATAACAAATGTTTTTGTCATTAAAGTTTGGCTTAAAGGGAGAAAGTATGTGTCAGTTTCCTGATACCGTTTATTATTTTCGTATGAAAACTGGCATATTTGGAGATTCGTTCATGGGACGATTTTGTAAACCAATAAATAAACTAAAAACTCTATTTGACTCACATTATTTAGGTCGTAACCGTAAGGTTTGTGGTAAGAAATGGTTCGTTGACTTCTTATTTGGTTGCACAAAGCTGTGGAAAAACTTTTCTACCAGTGTATTTTAAAGTTTAGTCGTATCTTAATTTTAGATTAGACAAGTGCCTCATATATACGGTTCATAGTTAAAAAAACAAATTTGATCGTATGGGAATTTCAAAACTAGAATATGTTTTAAGTTGAATGACTTAATTAATGAATTAATGAATTAATCCAATATTAAAAGCCAAAGCAAAACTGGAAAACTTCCGCAATGGCAGATAAGCAACCAATTTTTTCCTAACCCATTTGACTGCAGGTGTATATAGAATTTAGTCTTAAGTAAAGTATAAATAAAAAGGTATACCTACTTTCATAAGACTCATTTGCGGCCTCGAACGAAGCCGTTCAATTGCTTTATAGTGCTTTAAATAAGGAGATCTTACATCATAACGACTTCCTTCAGGCTAGACCTTAATGTGATTGGAACTAAAGTCTAAATTGAAGGCCATACGCCAAAGAAGCGCAAAGGAACCAAAGTAAAAAAGGAAAGCTTACCGTTCATAATCATCATCATTGTTGCGGATTAGGAAACCCCAGCATAGCTGCTAGTCACATCTTCCACAAGCGGGAATATTGCGCAGGTTACCGGAAAGATAGGATATAGTAGGAAAGGAAAGGGTGGGATGGGACGGCAGCCAAATCGACTCTTCAGAGGGCCAACTCCCGTGCCCCTGTGACAGCTGGGAGGAGGCTCTCAAACAGGGGACCCACATTCTGCCCTCCAACTGGTCAACTCAACAGACAGGGTATCCATGTACAACAGCCAGGTTCATTCTCAGGTTGTCAGGTGGGGACCAAACCCGGAGATTCTGTCCCTAACCGCTGCAAATGGAGGGACCAAAGGTGAAAGGGAAGTTTGTCATAATGGACAGCCAAAAGACTTACCATATGTAATGACAACTTCATTTGCTGTACCCAATGTCAGCCTCGAAACTAGTATAGATCAGTTTTAAGGTTGTCCTGGGACACGCTTACCGTTTTGGAGAACCGGAATACATCCTTATGTTTTACTTAGTTGTAAACTATAGGGTTTTTTGATAATCGTACGTCATAAAACAGTAAAATAATAGTCATAATCATCCGAAAACTTCATTGAACTGAACTTTATGTTTTATGAGCTACTCAGATATCCTAATAGAAATAAGGATGTTTGTTACTCTTAAAGTTTCACGAGTTTAGATTGATCCTAAATTTTTATTCTACAGTGAAAAGAGAAATATGAACCAACACAACTATTTTAGAAACTATCCAAACTTACTTTTTAAGACCCTCAAATATAATTAGATCAACATACAGGAGACTTAAAAATATGTGACCATGAAAACCTAATTGATTTAGAGGTAATTACTTCTATTTGTGACAGAATAATAATTGAAAACATAAATTTGGATATTTTTATATCTCAGGCAGAAATCGATGATTTTGACGTGTTTCATATGCATTTCTCACAAATATGAAAATTGTTTACTGTGATAACAGACGTTTTGATATGAACCCTACTCTTATTGCTATACTTTGACAGAATGCAATAATGCCTGGTGAAACCTATACCCCGTTTCCTAAGTCCTTCCTCTATCCTCTTTTAAAGGTACATATTTTCCTAATACGTCCATGAGAAACTGCACATACATCAGAAAATTATAAAATTTTCTATAAATACTCGTATATCAATCAATTATTATCTGCAGCTATTCTGTGGGTATTTCATATCATGATCAATTAATTATATAAAACACCACCGTTCGTTCAGGCTTGCCTGAAATACAATTTTAAAAGCATCATATCATTTACGCGCAAGAGGACAAATATATGGTTTTTAAATCATTGAATAAAAACTAAGCCTGCGTTCGGATAAAAGAAAGGAGTGTGAAACTTCATATGTATCCTTCATAATGAATATAAAACTTATTTTCCGATACTTATTTCGTTTATAATCCATTTTGGAATTGTTATAAATTCAATGGCATATAGGTCATTTACTAGCAAAAATTTTCCTACAACCGTGCCTAAAGTGTTTTTTACAATATAAAAATTTAAAAAGCTGTTTTCTGTATTGCGAGCGGAAAAGACATTTACCCTCTCTGTGCCTTACTTTTCCACTGGCGGAAGTAGTAATAAACAGCTGATTAATTGTTGCTTTAACAAGCTAACCGACTGATATTTATAACCTCAATCGCACAAATTCGGTCAAAATGGATTAAGGTGTTTTTTCTTGTTTTTTTACAGTTGTAGGATATTTTTTAGTAATTTGAGTGTAAAGTGTCTCTGTCGTTCCGGAAATTGTTCTCTCAAGTGATAGAGACCTACTTTCTTTATTCATACATAAATAACTTTTTTCCAATTTGTTTCTAATGATATATGATTATTAAATTGGGCTTTAAGGGATATTTAATCGCTGTACTAATGTTACTGAATATACTATTGTTGCAAGCTAAACTAGTTTAAATTATTACATCTGTTTTCTTGGCTTTGTTTTTTACGTTCTTAAAGCCTATTCCACTCTTGTAAATTACACTAGAATATAAATTACATTATTGCTCTTCCATTTGAAAATCTTTAATTTTTTTTGTTCTTACGTTAAAAGGTCTTAAACATTTTAAAATCCGTTAGGTATCAGTAGCGTGCCCAGATGTAATTGGACTTGAGATATTTTAAAATGGGACCGCGTCTAGGTGTCACCCCGTCAACCTGTCACCCCGACAAACCGTCACCTTTTAAAACAGGTTTTGAGGTGACGAGTTGACGCGTATCGTCCCCGACAACCCGTCACCATTTGAAGGAGGTGACAGGTTGTCGGGGTGACACCTTGACGCGAGCGTGCGAGGTGATGGGTTGTCGTGTACGGAGGCGTCTAATCGTCACCTCCAAAGAGAGGAGGTGACACCTTGTCGGGGTTACACCTTGACGCGAGCGTGAGAGGTGGTGGTTTGACGTCGATGCAACCGACAACTTGACACCACAGCAAATCACCACCCCGATAGGCTCCTCCCTTTGAACTAAAATTACATATTTGCACACATAATCAATTCGTTTAACTCTGCAATAAGAGACAGCTTCTTAGACTTTATTATCTTGGTATGGTCCAACAAAACCGCTGATGATTTTTGTGGTGAATGGTACTATCAGTGGTTTTAAACTATTTCAACTTTCTTAATAGAGGCGGCATAAAAAAATTATAATGCGTGAATTCTACTAAACGTATTTTTCAGCTCGCTTCAATGCTGTTTGTCATGTTTATAATAATTCTAAGGTAGGTAAAAAACTTTCGCAATACCGCAGAAGTAGTCATTATAGAAATGATTTTGCAATTTCGTCAAAACATCATCGAAAAATTTGAACACAATCCCCTTAGTAGTTAAAAATAAGTTTCACTGGGGGGTGACCTTAATGAAAATTTGTTTCATGTGCAAGCTGCAGTTGGTTTATACGCATAAGGCAAGACATTTTTCAAAGTGTACTCACGCGTACTCATTTGTGTCTATATCATTGCATTTTTTCCGTTACTAGATGGGAACTCACGAAATGTTGTTGAGTTTGTCATTATGTATTGCTAGATTCAAAGTGATGTGATTGATTATCGTGAGAATTTGATCAATCCCGCAAATCACACTTCGCATAGAATTTATATGTTATTTATTTTCCATGCCGCCTTCATGAGAAAAGTTGAATAGTTGAAACCACTGATATGAAAAAATGATAGTATCTAAAGAACCGTTCATCGCAAAAATCATCTCTCTAACCAGTGAAATAGCTCTGCTGTCACAAAACAAAATGTGAGCGCAATTTTTGGACCACCCCTTATTCGATTAGGCCTACTAGCAGTTTCCCGTGGCTACACACACGCTCAAACTGAAGTTATAAACCAGTTTCTTGTTGTTGCCTTTAAGACGAAACCCCAAAGAATAAATTATAAGGTAAAACTGCAACATATATGCTTTATTAAAGTTATTACTTATTTGGTTTTATCAGTTGGTATGTTAAAAAATTAAGACGCTATTATGAAGGTTTATTAAGATGGCTTATAAGGACTATGAAACGACTACCTATCATGAAGACTTTACACGCTATTCTTTAAGATATAATTTTTTGGAGTTGAGAATAAGCTATGTTAGATCAATCTCGTGTTAAGGTTATAATGTATAAGAACCTATCTTGCAAAAACATGTTTCAAACTACCCTAAAAATAAACAAATATCTATTTTATCATACAAAAAACTTTAGTCAACTAAGATCCCATACATTGTAGAAAAGAAAGACCTATAAAGACAATAAATAAGTTATTCCTCATGTTGTATTTTGATCTAGATAAAAGTTACAAAATTTGTCTTAGTCCTAATCTGACAAAAATTAAGCCTTGGTTTAAATTTTCAATTAAAAGCACTAAATTGTCTCTATCTGACATTAATTACATTACATGTACAAAATCTTTGATTTCGAATTAAACTGAGTAGTATTGGAAATAAAAATTATAGATTATCAGTATCTGTTTTAACTCTTTGGTTCAATTATTGCAATCAATTGAGCATTTTAATATGTTCCGTTTTTAATTATTAGGCTTATTACTAGCCTACTTGTTTTAAAATTATTTGCAGATAGTAATAATAATTTTGTAGCTTGTTATTATTCAACTTTGACGTAACGTATCGAAAATAGTATTGATTTTATGTTTAAAATCACAGTAGTTTTGTTTGTATTTTATACATTTACGTATTTAAAAAAGGTTCATTATTCGCTCATATTACGAAGTAACATTATTAAAACTTCTACGCGGTAGGCCGGAAGACAACATTACAGTTTCATACTGCGAAGGGGTATTCATGTAACCAACCTAAAGGGTGGCAGGTGTTCAAAACATATTTGCGACCACCCTCGGCATTTCAAACCGAACCGGATGGGATGTCCCGATCTTCGCGGGAATGTTGCTAGCAAAGGGTCTAAAGCAAATCAGCAGCCCATGTTGCGTAGCCCTAGGAAGTTTTAAAAAGGGATTAGACCTGTGTGAAGGCCAGATTCATAATTCAACTTTTTTTAATTTCAGCTAAATTTGTTTAGTAGTTTAATAGCCATTGTTTAGTTCTTAAATTAATAAAGTGTGTTAAACTTTAATATTTTGTATTTCCGAATTATTTTATTCACTTTAGTTATAAGAAACTGTCTGCAAATAAAATGCAAAATCGAGATAATTTTCAAGTGAGAGAGAGAGGGAAAACGTCTAGAATTCTATCGTTGCTATGCAACCAGACCAAATCTAGGAACCCTATTGGTCAGATATTTTTAAAATATCGAAAGGTACGGTACCTCGAGACAGTCGCAATTTCGTCTCCGCTTGTTTAAGACCGCTACCGCTATTTTGAAAACCCGCTCTTTGTTTAGTCTCAATCCCTAAAGTATGTCATAAATTTGTAAACTCTTTAAACTTTATTAATTTACATTCTCAAATAAACTCTTAATTTATTTAATCAATAAAGTGTTCTTATCCCAGTGTTTCGCAGACTTATAGTGTCTTCTCCGAGACCTTCTTGTGCGCGATCAAGAAATCGCCTTCAAGCCGCGCTACCGCGAATGGACTTTATTATTGGCCACCAAGGAACTGTTAATGCAATTTGCGATACCTCAAGATTCGCGGGTGCAAGATCCCAATGATGCAAGTGAACTTCCCGCTGTTAAAACAACCGAAGAGCCCGGGGTCCATGTAGGACGCCACGCCAACGCCGCGCCGCACTCTCATGGCGGCTTCTTGGACATTCCTCTAATTATCGGGTGAGTGATCCCTTTAAACTGTTATTTGTTAACTCAGTGCAACATATGAACTGTTCATTTTTCAGGACCTTCGTCCATTGCTTATTTATTCATTAATTGCAATTCTCGAGTCCTTTATATCACAGGCCGCGCTTTTAACAAAATGGCGGCCACGCCCTTTTTGTAGGGAAATTTATTAAAAAATAATAAATTCCCACTGCACCCAACAGCCATAAACCCAAATTTTACGACCAAACATATAAAAAGCATTTTTTATGGCATTAATTTATAAACGTGCATATGTATGGTTCAGTAATTTATGATTTCATAATATCATTAAATTAAAGAGTGAGTCGAAAAATCTACAAGTGAAATTAATAACAGATAAACAATCACTTTTAATAAGATAACGGATATTTATTGTCGATAAAAATTTTTTACAAAATAGTTTTGAAATATGCTAAGATTGTTTTACCTTATTGGTAGCTTTGTGTCATCTTCTTTGTCTACGTTTTAAAAGTAAACTAAAATTGAAATGAACAATTTTAAAGTGAATACTTTTAATATATTTCGATTTTAAACTTTAATTATTCATAGTATCATAAGGCACTTCTATGAGAAAAAATATGAGTGACTTTGAAATTTCATTTAGGTTTGATGAGAAATAAAGTCGCTAAGCTTTTTGAACATCGAGGTGGAAGATTCGATCAAAATTTACGAAACTTGTAATTTTTTTCGCTACTTAAAACGTTTATTTCTTGATTATTATACCATTCTAAAACAAACTGTCGTATACTTTGGTGTTTTTAACGTGTTAAAACGGAATTAGATCAAATTAGGGCTTTACATTTTTTTTGGCGGGTCGAAAAATCGCCTCATTTTCCTTTGTGTTAATAGTTACTCACGTCGCGTCGTCGTTCGCTCGTCATCTGCTGGTGGACTTGGCGACGAGACACGACCGTGCCTCTAAATTAATGTAGTTTTAAATACGGTAGAAGATTAAACATGAATAATTTATAATTTTTAAAAGTTTATTATTCGTTTTAAGCATGGTAGCGCTGATAAGCCAAGTGGAGAAAGCCTATTTTCGCGTTATAAGAAGACGGAAACAGATGGAGCGGGGTGGCAGGTTGTCAGGGTGACACCTTGACACAAGCGTGCGAGGTGACGGTTTGTCGTGAACGGCGACGAAAGATCGTCATCTGGGAGTAGAGAAGGTAACGGGTTGTCGGGGTGACACCTTGACGCTAGCGTGCGAGGTGACAGGTTGTCGTCTCTGCACACGACAAACAATCACCTCTAGAAAAGAGGTGACAACTTGACGGGGTGACACCTTGACGGCATCGGTATATTTTTACGAGGTGACAGGTTGTCGCCTGTGCCCAAAATGCCGAGGTGACGGGTTGTCGGGGTGACACCTGGACGGCTTCCCTTTTAAAATAAGTTAGTTGATCCAAAACCACCCATCATTAACAGTCCAAATTGTATTAGATGTTGGGATCAAGTTCGACTTTGATCAGGCAAACAGGAAAACCTTACAGACACAAACTACTTTACGGCAGGCTACTGCCTCTTCTACAAACCGACTACAAATTACAAATTTTGTTAGTTTCACCGAAGCAGATCTCAAATTACAACCTACGATATAACGTACAAAATATACGTTTAAAAAATTATTTTACTTCCGTTGTAAATAAATACCCCCATCACAGCAAACCTGCGTACTCAGCAAATTTCAAATGCATGAATATGTTTCTCACCTCCACATAAAGCCACTTACCAAGTTTCGTAAAAATACATGAATAAATAAGTGATCTATAACATTTGATTTATTCTCCATCAGAATAACATTAAGCCTGAGTACGCAGGTTTGCTGCAACAAGGATCACAAAATATGTGTTTTTATGCAATTATCAATAACTCAACCAGGTGAAGCAACATACTAAGTTTTATTAATATATGTTCATAATTAAGGTAGATATATAACTTTACTTATTCTCTATAAGAATAACATCAGGGCTGAGTATACAGGTTTGCTGCTACTGGGATAATCAACTAAAAATGAAGCCACATGCCAAGTTCCATCAATATACATTCGTAAATAATCAAGATATCAAATTTTATTTATTCTCCATAAGGATAACATTGGACAATGTACTGTGTTTAGCACTTTGAATATCTCTGCAACGGTTTGACGTAGAATCACAATTTAAACACCGAAATTATTTTTTCGGAGAGCTGATTTGATTGGTAAGAGCACATGTAAAGTTTACATTAAAATGAATTGAGGAGAAGCCAAAAACCTTTTTCTCTTAAGTTTTTTAACATGGGAGATTTAATGAGCAGGTTTTTTGGATTTTCTCCGCAACTACTTAACCTAGGTTGATAATTTAAAATACTATATTATTTTGTTAAGCTCTATAAAATACTCAAAACCAAAATTGAGGGTTTTAAAAACTTTGGAGTGAAAAGTGTAAAAAACTGAATTTTGGACAATTTAAAACCCCCATAAACCCCCCTTCCCATGGACCGATTTTTCTGGTTCCGGTTTTCGAACTTAAAGTCATAAATGTCATTTTACACATTTGAGCCAAATTTAATCGAAATCGGACGTTTTTTACTCTAGTTATCGTGTTAGCGGACACATATATATATATATATATATATATATATATATATATAAATTTGAACGAATAGTGTTTTCGACATCTGGAGACCTCAAAACAAAAAGTTATCATGGTATCGGGCATAAGTCTTATCATGAGACCTACGGTAACAGCTTCTTCCCTATAGGGGAAATTCGCTAAAACTAATAAAATAGTGTTTTTTCGGTTTTATTTTGCATTCATTTTTTTACAGCGGTAAGTTTACAAATATAGTAATATTAATTGTTGTACAAAAATGTGTTTATTTTTAAAGGTTTTAAATCAATATTATTCCAATTTAAGGTAACTTTAATCAAATAAAATAGCTTAGTTCAGCGATGGATAAGTTAGACTAAAGGCAAGACGTAAACATGGATACTACAAAATCTGTTTGGAGGGCTTATTGAGATTGATCTGTCCCAGCGGTCAAGAATGAGAAGAAACTTCAGGACGTTTACATTGAAACTCTAGCCTCCCATGTGCAGAATATAAACATTTCAAAAGCATTCCTTTCTACTCTAATCGAAGGCTTTGCAGTAAAATAGCGTTTTAAATATCCAATGATTGTTCATCTTAAAAATTATGGTCGATTTTATTTCAAGTATTTATTAATTTTAATCATAACGGATGATTATTTTATTACTAAAATATTTTTTGCTACACACCCATTAAATAGTTATAGAAGGTTTATAGAAGGTGGGAGAGAAATTAATCCGTTATAAGTAAGGAATAAACCTATTTTTTAATGTTCTTTAAAACAACATTAAGAATATACCATTATTTCTTGCTCGGTTATTTCCTTTATGTCAGTGAATTTGTTTTATTGTATATATGGATGTGTAAGTATTTAAAAGCTACATAAACATAAAAAAACGTAAATAGTGGAACCGACGCAGCTTTTAAGCCACGGTGTCTTATAAAAGATAGTCCAAACAAGAGACAGAACACTGAACATGATCGTAAATACGTTTTTTTGTATTGGCAACAATTTATTTCGTAAGGTAATTTTTTCATTGATTTTGGCATTGATATTTAATAGTCTAATAGATATTAAATATTTAATACTATTGTTTCAAACTAACATTATCCCATGGTGAATAGAGACCCGAGTACAATAATGCGTTCTATTTCACACTAGACGCTCCATTTCGACGATCAACGGTTTTAGTTAGTAGGCTTTCAGAATTTGATGCCACGTTTAACAGAACCTTAATCCCTAATGTAGACGTTCGTACCGCACTGCTCGAACTCAAACTAATAGCATATTTTATGTTATTCTCTTATTGGTGTATTTTGATATTAAGTGAAAGAAGTAGCAAAAGCTCGTACTAAGTGGAAACTGAATGTTAAAAGGAATTTACTTTTTTTATTCAAACAGTGCAACTCTTTACGAATATTTTTAAATCTATAATAGAATGACAGACCATTTTATTTGGTTACGATGATTTAAATGCATGTGGTTTGTTTGTAAAAATACATTATTTACCTAATATGATATGATATACTGCTAAACAAGATACCATTAATATATAATAATGTAACTCTCAAATGTATTGCCTACTAATAACATAAATTTTATTAAAATGCCAATAAAAGTATTAATACTATCTCTTATCAACACGCCAGTGCAGCCCAAAAAACAATACTTAAGTTAAATTGGAAAGGCTTTATCCCCAAGTACCAACTTTGTCTATTATATACTTGAATGTCACCTCATTGTAGAGGTTTTTGTTTAGCAGTACTTGTTTAGTGAACTACACACAGCCATTTGTTGTTCAATAAAGATGTAATTTATTTGTTGTGATAACTTTTCATTGTACGTGTTGTACTCATTGTTAGAAGTGGGTATTATTATGTGTATAACAGTTAGATTATGGCACACCTTAACCTAATAGCGATAGCCTTATACGCTGGATTGTCCGATAGAGTATGTATCCACAACATCCAACTAGATTATGCGTTTAATGTATGTAATACGGAGATTTATCAAAGTTAATACTAAATTATTTTTAAATAGCTTTTCTAAAGACTAGGTTTTTAGTAGATTTCCTTAGCTGGTCAATTGTTCAAAACTCATGGTGAGAGGCCATAGTAGTGAGAGGCCTTATCAAGAATACAAATAAAAATTAACAAACTCTGCATCGGCTGTGAGAGACGGATTAGAGAGCGTCAGCAATAAATGTTTGTTTACAAACCGAACGTTAAATCTCAAACATTCGTTTATTTATCTAGCAGAATACACAACTTCGAATCCGCAAACGCCGATGTTTACATTTCAACAACCGGAAAGATTTAATCAACTTCATGCTTAAACTGTCTCATTAAATATGCAATTTTGGTTCAATTACTTATTGGTATGTGTAACAAGATGTTGGGAATTAGCTAAAATCGAACTGCTGAAACTCAATTTGCAAATGGTAGAATATTTGACATAACATTCGTGGAATGTTGTGCCATAATTAATTGAGAAACCTTAAGAAATGTCAAACCTTCAATGGAATTTAATGGACAGCTCTTTAATGATGTTACTTGGTTATTAAGTTTGGACAAATATAAACATTTTAAGAGGTATGCGGTCTCTTATCCGTTATACTGTGCCTCACGGCCCTCAGGCCACGGGACCTAATTTCCACGGGCATCAGGCCTGTGCGTGTGATACCGGGTGTCCCATAAAGGCCCCCCCTCTTAATTTTTGAACGACTGCAAATTTTCAAACAATCTTTGGTAATGTTACTAGCATAAGTCAAAGTATTTTTTTAAGTGGTTAAGGTTTTCAACCCTCACCCCTAAAAGGTTCCTTTTATAGGGGTTGCTGGGGGTAGTTTTTAATTGTTAAATAGCAACCCCTAACAAGTTGTATATAGTTTTAAATAGGATATAAAAATAAAATGAATGCTGCAAATTAGACCTATCTATGTTTATTTAATCTAATGTTATGGCTAGCCAAAAATTTATTGATTTTGTTATTTAAACTGCTAAGATTCACCTTCTTCCCAGAAGTCAGATACAAGGTGGGAAAATCCAGCTTTCTCTTGATCAGACTTTTGAACCAAGACCATTTAAAGTGCAAGAAAGTAATTTTAAAACCTTCTTTATTTTGCCAAGGACTTCATTCACCAAAAATTAACAAAATTAATACATTCTTTCCTGGCCATAACATTAGATTAAATAAACATAGGAAAGCCTCGTTTGCGGCATTCATTTTCTTTTTTTGCCCTCTTTAAAATTATATGCAAATTGATAGGGGTTGCTATTTGAAAAATAAAACCTACTCCCAGCAACCCTTATTTAGGGGTGAGGGTTGAAACCCTTAACCACTTAAAAAAATACTTTGACTTATGGTAGTAACATTTACCGAAGATTGTTTGAAAATTTACATTCGTTCAAAAATTAAGAGGGGGGGCCTTTATGGGACACCCGGTATATCGAGCAAAGTGAGGGCCAACCCATTACAAACTACAATATATTAATTATTTTAATATACTACGACTAAGATTTAAACCCTTGTCAGGAACGTTTTGAAACTACACTGAACTTTCACAGTTATTTTAGTTACTGTAGTGAAATAGTTTTTAACGATAAAATATTAGTTATGAAAGGCAGTACAAGCTACTTGCACAATTAGTTATCTAATGAACATAGATAATTCATAAAACTCTTGCAAATTATCGCGGGAGTTCTTCAACCCGGCACCAACCTTTATATGTTATAAAAAAACACGTCGACCCGGCACTGGTCCTTTCACCGTCCGCCATGACAGTATGACAACCCGGCACCAGCCACCCCTCTTACCCATTCCACCTACACTAGTCCCTCCCAACCCCTCCTTTCTATTTTCTCTTCTCTTAATCACCTCCCCTTTCCGTAAGGTGCCGTAGGTTCGCGCTGTCCATGTCCTCCCAATACCTCCCTTAAAATAATAGGGCACCGAGCTTTACTAAACGAAGGTGTGAGATGGCTTTAAAAATGAATGTGGGCGAGCTTTGTAAAATGAAGGCAACGTTTTGTTAAATAGTTTGGGGCCGAGCTTTATTAAACGAACATATGCAAAAATGGCATGAGCTTTGTAAAATGAAGGTAACTTCTCTCGCTGCTGATTTTAAGAAATTGGGGGACGAGCTTCACTAAACGATGGAATAGACAATAATAAAAGTTGTGGTCGTTTTGTACTACGAGAATAAATACTTAAACATTTATTTTAGAAATAGGTTTGCTAAGATATCTATTTTTTGATTCCTCGATGTTCTGAATAGACATTTCTGCCATTTATTTCCATTAAATAATTGGAAGAAGTGAGATTCGTAAAGCAATACTGGTGAAAGCGGGAAGATAACTCCTGGATCCACCGCTCATTATTATCGCTAAGCATAGCCAAAGGAGTTAGAGCGATGAGATGCCTAGGGTTCGAGGGAGCAAAAGAAGAAAGAGGGTTGTATGTTTGGTGTTGTGGAGGGGGAGATGGCGCGTCTACCCGGCACCAGGGGATGAGATGCCTAGGGTTCGAGGGAGGGAAAGAAGAGAATGAGGGGTGTATGTTTGGTGTTGTGGAGGGGGAACCTAGCTCGCCTTCCTTTAAACTGCTTCGGTGCCGGGTTAAGTTGTGAAATTAGTAACGCCTGATTAACCTTATAGCGGTGGTCAGATTTGGTGCCGGGTAGACGTGCCGCCACTATCGCAACTGTGAGTAAGTTTAGAAACAGGCTGTAAAAGTTGAACAAAGAAAAAACAAAAATATTTCCTTTTGGTATCAATTTGTGAGTTTGTTACAAAAATCCTGATTTAAACAAATTACCCTTTGTAAACCCTTTGGGATATTTGTATGTAGGTGTAAAAAGTATTTCGCAAAATGGCACTTTTTTTAATTTTGACATGTTCTAATGAATATTTTTATAAGCTATATGTTGGGGCTGTATTACAATAACTTCTTTAAATTTTGCACGTTGGATTCACATTTTATTGCAATTACTTCAAAATTTGCGTTTTAAATATAAACTTGGAAAGAGCAATTTTTATCCCCGTAATTTTTTACGGACTAACAACAGCTAGTTAGTATATAATAACGCTTGTTATATTTGTTTTATCTGCAGCCTTAAATTTGAATACATGATTCTTTTAGCGAATTTCCCCTATAGGGAAGAAGCTATTACCGTAGTCGGCATGGTAAGACCTAGGCCCGGGACCATAATAACTTTTCGTTTTGAGGTCCCCAGACCCCAAAAACACCATTCGTTCGATACTGTATATATATATATATATATATATATATATATATATATATATATATATATATATGTGTGTGTGTGTGTGTCCGTGAGCACGATAACTCTCGTAAAAATTATCCGATTTTGATGAAATTTGGTATACACGTGTAAAGCAACATTTATGACTTTAAGTTCGAAAACCAGCCAAATCGCTCTATCCGAAGGGGTATTTTGGGGGGGTTTTGTACCCCAAAAATGGGTTTTTTGAATTTGTTATATATAATTTTGGAAATAGTCAAATTTTAGTTTTTACCATTGGATTCAGCTTAAAAAAATACACAATTTGGTATTTTGATCATTTCTCTACGTCAGTTGGTTACCGAGATATTGAAAGTGCTAAACACAGTACGTTGTCTAATGTTATTCTTATGGAGGAAAAGAAAAATTTTATATCTCGCTTATTTATGAACGTATACTGACGAAACTTGGTATACGGCTTCATCTGGTTGTGGACCATTGATATTTGCTCAAAAAAACATTTTTTTACCAAAGGCTCCCTTAGCAGCAAACCTGCGTACTCAGCCCCATGTTATTCTTATGGAGAATAAGTAACGTGTTATCTCCCTTAATTATGAAAATAAATTAATGAAACTTGGTATGTGGCTTTACCTAAATGAGTTATATTGATATTTGTATAAAACCCCATTTTTTGTGTTCCTTCCTTCAGCAAACCTGCATACTCAGCCGCCATGTTATTCTTATGGAGAATAATTAAAATGTCATAAATCGTTTATTTATGAATGTATAATGATAAAACTTGGTATGTGGCTTTATGTGGTGTTAAGATACATATATATGCATTGGAAATTCGCTGAGTACGCAGGTTTGCTGCTACGGGGGTATTTATATTTATCACTTGCAGGAATAAGTGACACGGTAATCGCACTGTGTGTGCTACGAACCACCTTTAAACACCAAATAAAGATTCATTCTTTATTTCAGCCGCCGAAAAGGCGCGACGCCGAGGCAGCGACGTGCGCTTCTTTTAAAACGGTAATTCATCTCATTATAAATGCAGCTTCTTCCGCAAGAGCTGCTTAACTTTGTTGGTATTTTTACCTTACAAAATAAACTTATTCCTTCGTCTTTTTTGCAAAAGGGAGGGTATGTCGAAAAACAAACTGACATTAACATATTAGTTTCAGTTGTGTAATTTATTTAAGAAACGTGCGACTCCCTCTTTCCGTTGACACCCTCATAAACACGTTCACAAAGCACTATAATATATATATATATATATATATATATATATATATATATATATATATATATATATATATACAGGGTGAATCTCGTAAGTTGTCCAGTATTGATTTCAGACAAACCGTTGGTCCTACGATGATGAAATAAAATTATTTCCCACTAAACCAACCCCAAGGAATAACGTAAAAATATTTTTAACGATTTTTAAATACAGGGTGTACCAGAAACTGAGGGTCACTAGTCCGAATCTACGAAATATCAAATACAAACGTATATCATGTTATACATCAAATTAAAGCTCTTTTCAATCCAAACCATTTGGCGGAATCGGATTTTGATTATTATTGATTCATTTCAAAATGGCGGCTGTTTTTGTGAAAAAATTAGTATTTTTTTGAATACCCTGTATTTTTCTTAAAAATGCAGATATCTTGATTCTGATTCAAATATCGCATTCCTTATGAGCTAAGCTTTATTTTGATATGCAACACTTCAATATTATCTCAAAAACAAAAAGTTTCAAAAATATCAGTTTTTGAAAATATGTACATAGCCAAAACTCAAAAATTTCAAATAGCACCATATGTCAAATAGCATATCATTTTAAAGGTATTGCAATTCTAAGAAACTTTCAAATTTAAACCTTATGCGTATCTATTTTGGTTTTCGAGTTATCAACAAAAAACATGTTTTTCCACATTAAAACGCATGTTATTTGTTAAACATGGTGGTAATAGTCAGCTGTTATTTATCAGCTGTTATTTAGTATTGTTGAGTTGTTTACATTTATTAGATGTTTCCATCTTAAGTTAACACAATGCATGTCTGAGCGGTTATTAGTTTTATTTTATTTCAAACAGTAATTAGTTTTTCTTATTGTGTTAACTAGTTGGTTGTTAATTATGGTATACAGTAACGAAGAAGCTTTTAAAATGTTAATGGTTTTAGGTGAGTGTTTCCAGAACTTTAGTGCTGCCGAAAGACTGTATGCAGAGCGGTTTCCTGATTTGCAACGCCAGTGCCGTAAAGATTTTGTACGTTTAGCTCAACGAGTAAGAACGACTGGAAAAGTTCAGCCATCCAAAAAAAGACTAAAAGCTATGCCAGTAAGACAGACAAGAGCACCGGATATTTTAGCTGCAGTAGAACTTAATCCTCATGTGTCTACGAGAGTTCTCTCTAGGGAATCCGGTATTAGCCAGATGTCAGTCTGTAGGATCCTTAAGGCTAATGATTTCCATCCATACCACATTTCGCTGCATCAAGAATTGGAAGCAGATGATTATCTACACCGCATTAATTTTGCTATTTGGGCTCAAAATGAAATTTCTAATGATCCTAACTTTGCTCACAACGTCATGTGGAGCGATGAAGCGACCTTCAAAAACAACGGTGACGTTAATAGACACAATATGCGGTATTGGAGCAGGGAGAATCCACATTGGCTACGGGAAGTGAACAATCAAAGACAGTGGACCCTCAATGTGTGGTGTGCGGTGTTTAATGGGCAAATAATTGGTCCTCATTTCTTCGAAACGAATCTAAATGGTGTAATGTACAATGCATTCTTAAATGAAGAATTTCTCGAGCTGTTAAGGCCCATTCCCATCAACGTACAAAGAGAAATGTGGTTCATGCAAGACGGTTGTCCAGCGCATTACGCTATTGACGTTCGTCAAACTCTAACAGCGATGTTTGGTGATAATTGGATTGCGAGAGGAGGTCCCATCCCTTGGCCGGCTAGGTCCCCTGATTTAACGGTCATGGACTTTTACCTCTGGGGGAGACTGAAAGACATGGTGTATGGAACAGCTCCTACCACTCGAGATGAGATGAAAGAAAGGATACGGTTGGCGTGTAGGCAAATAAATGAAGAAGAAGTACGTCGTGCTGTAAACAACCTTCCTAAAAGACTTGAAATGGTTTTAGAAGTAGGGGGAAGGCATTTTGAGCATCTGTAAATAGTTTATCCAGTAGCACCTAAAAATAATGGTAACTTTTGAAATATTTTATACACAAAAAGTTTGTTTATAGTGGTTTTGTAAAAAATGTAACATAAAGAATATTTTTTTAAGACAAGTTCTTTATTATTGTAGTTTTTATAAAATAAGATTTACTCTATGCATGGGACTATTAAAGGCCGGACCATAGTTCTAGGTGTCTGGCTGACGCATGCGTAATAACGAATTTGCATTTAATCATATGTTAGCCCAAGTTTTGACAGATGGGGAATTAACACAGCAAATTAATGCGCATGCGTCAGCCAGACGCCTAGAACTATGGTCCAGCCTTTACCACCATGTTTAACAAATAACATGCGTTTTAATGTGGAAAAACATGTTTTTTGTTGATAACTCGAAAACCAAAATAGATACGCATAAGGTTTAAATTTGAAAGTTTCTTAAAATTGCAATACCTTTAAAATGATATGCTATTTGACATATGGTGCTATTTGAAATTTTTGAGTTTTGGCTATGTACATATTTTCAAAAACTGATATTTTTGAAACTTTTTGTTTTTGAGATAATATTGAAGTGTTGCATATCAAAATAAAGCTTAGCTCATAAGGAATGCGATATTTGAATCAGAATCAAGATATCTGCATTTTTAAGAAAAATACAGGGTATTCAAAAAAATACTAATTTTTTCACAAAAACAGCCGCCATTTTGAAATGAATCAATAATAATCAAAATCTGATTCCGCCAAATGGTTTGGAATGAAAAGAGCTTTAATTTGATGTATAACATGATATACGTTTGTATTTGATATTTCGTAGATTCGGACTAGTGACCCTCAGTTTCTGGTACACCCTGTATTTAAAAATCGTTAAAAATATTTTTACGTTATTCCTTGGGGTTGGTTTAGTAGGAAATAATTTTATTTCATCATCGTAGGACCAACGGTTTGTCTGAAATCAATACTGGACAACTTACGAGATTCACCCTGTATATATATATATATTTCATACTATTTCCATTAAATACAAAACCGCACGCAGTTCGCTGACGTGAGGGGAGCAAATTTCCGTTCTGAAAACTTCGAATGTTAAGGTACTAGATAAAGTCTAATCATATTGATTAGGCAAATCCAGTCAGCTAAGGAAGGATTTATATAAGTTTTATTCGCATTGGAAATTATCAAAGTTTACTGTACTTAAAGCGCAAGTACTAAGAACTTCAATCTTCTGTCATATTGTCATCGGATTACTCAAATAAGCTGTTGAACAGAGCATCTCTTGTCACAATGTGTGTCAAAACTCTCATCCCCCTCCCTCCTCTCTTTTCAACCCTCTCCCTCTCACCACCCCCTCTATCATACCCTGGTGAAGATCCGTAACAAACCGCAGGCTACAGGCTTCTGTTGCTAAGTTATTATTAGTTACTAACTTCGTGGCTAAATCATAATAATCAAATTGGTGAACTATCTTATTTGTTCTGTTATCTCTTTATATCAATAGTTCAGTGTCTGGTAACCAATGATTTACATGTATCAATTTCTAACTTGCAAGAAGTATTTCAACTGTAGGAGCGACTTCAAATTACTCAAAATAAAAATAAAAATAATCAAGAAACTTTTTAATTTTTATCAAATAAACATTTGATTATCCAGAGTTAAGAAAAATCCATTTAAAACTAATCACAAATTGGGAAAGTTTACTTGTGAATAGGAACATTTTCATTCAAACACGTATTGACTATTTTATTACAAAACAATAGCTGAAACATCAATACACACTAGTCAGTAGCTTAAGACCAATATATGCTGGACCAATATCAATAATACTAGAGAATCCTTGCTGCTCTGCAGTATAACTGAATGTTGCACCTTAATTTTATGTATAAAGGCTAATCAAGTTAAAATAATGCATGTTTTTTATGGTAAAATCTAAAAATACTTGTTACCAGCGGTAATTTTTTCAAAAGTTATATAAATATTTATAATTTTAGCACTAAAAACACTAAATATAAATAAAAGTAATGTTCTCCTTATCCTTGAACTCGTTGGACCTAATGGTTTTCCCGCTAGAGTTCAACAGCAAGGTTTTTATTTAATTTAACAGCAGTGATTTATATGACCAGTTTATCTGCTTAAAACAGTTATTGGGAGATAATCTATGACCATATGGTTGTTTTAAAATTAAATAATCACTATATTGTCCATATGTATATACACGTAGTTCAAGAATAATATTATTCTTATGATTTGTATCCCAATGCTGTGGGTTCCTAGAAATGCAAGAAAACATGTTGTGTCTTTAAGAAAACTCATACCGTCATAATGTCGTTTGTAAGCTCATCCCATTACACTATACACAATAATATATATACAAATTTGAACGAATGGTTTTGGCATCTTGAGACCTCAAAACGCAAAGTTATCATAGTCCCCGGCCTGTATAGGTCTTAGCTATATGTACCCTACTATACCACGGTAATAGCTTATTTCCTTTGGGAGAAGTTCGCTAAAATGGCAAATATTTTATCATAAATTATGATTTTTCTCATTGTGTGAGCTAATGGTAAAGTGTGATGGAGAGTGATGTTGTTGTTTTAAGTAAAGCAATAAGCACTAATGGCTTTCATTTTGTGAAAACTGCCTATAGATAAAACTAATAACTTGGAAAAAATATAACAACAAAACTTATTAAAGCTACCTCAATTTTTTTTATACCAATAAAGTCCCTACGATTTATTTTGGCTTTGACACTCTTTTTGTGATGTCCTGTCAAAGTTTCCCCCGTTTTGGGGTTCAATGTAGAACTGTAGGACGTCATTCCAGAGTGCTAAACATTTTCAGGTTTTAAATCAATAGCTAAATACAACAAATACACTTCTACTCACATACGCACACTTACAAATACATATACGGAAACCCCACATCGAGTAACCCCAAAGGTTTATATGGGAAAATAATTTATCAAGTTTCCATAGATAATCCAGAAACATACTAAGCGCTTAAAATAAAAGACAATTTTGTAGAAAGGTTCATTAAGGAACGTAATGAATTGAATGATCATGCATTTTTTTAAGAAAGCTTTAAACCTCAATCGGTTAGAAATTGTTGAAAGAGTCCTACATTTAATAGCAAAACCTCAAAACATAACACGTTCCTTCTCAAATACACATAGCAAGCCTTCTTAGGTCATGAAGCAAATTTTCTCAACATGTCATCGTACAATTATTATTCCAGTTATTACTGGATTACATGCAAATTCTGAAATATATAAACACCCTCAAATAAAGTACTTTTATTATGTGCAGCATTATTCTTTGGTGAACTAAATGAACTGTCTTGGTTAATAAACACATGTTTAAAGTAATAATCTGTTGTAAACAAATCTCCTCCATAAGATTAACATGGGAACCTTAAGAGCCACTAGGGCAAAGCCAATTGAAGATATGTTACTTTGGATGGTGATGACATATCTAGACATAATTATCTATCAGTTAACAAAAGAATTATGAAAATCGGCCCAGTAGAACGGTCTGACGGACTGGACAAAGTTTTGCAATTTTGTTTAATATAAATGGATGATGTCTTGTAAAAGTTGATTTTATTTAAGTCAGATTCCTTTATCTGTGGTCTTATTAAATTTTTACATTAATTCTACCATCACCACACACTCATGAGACACTATCTAGAATTATTCTTACTGTTTAGCTTGTGTGCCAGTATACTATGGTATCTATTCGCCACTTTTATCATGTACTTTAGTATATATATATATATGACGTCACTCTTCATTTTGTGAGTGCAATTTGCAAACATCCGTGAACTATGAAACAATATATTTCTGGTGACATCCCTTGCAACTGAGTGATAAACCTCTCGCCTGATTTAATCTTCAGGCACCATCAAGATTAGTAATTTTAGTGAGATTGTTATTTTTCAAGTAAGTCAGTTAAGAAGTTTTGGCACCAGTAGCACCTGCAACGCTACTCAGGTTCAAAAACAGACTTCAAAACAATAGAAGGCATGGACAGTTTTATCACTGAATTACTACATTTCATGCGGTAAATGTGGGCTTTGCAGTCTATAATCCTGTTACCTGTCACACGTCGTTCCAATCCATTATTTATCCCCCTTTCTCAACATAGCATGTCTCATTAACATACTAAATATCAGCTCTATACTCTTATTACATTTTCTCCTATTATCATATTAATCATCATATTTTGTTACGGACGCTATATATATACCTATATTTCCCATAATGTTTTGCATATGTGTGCATTCTCGTTAGCTAGTTTATTTTTCAAAGCACTGTTATTTAAATTTATAATTTATTATTTTAGTAAATAAATTAGGTGTATATATGCATGGTGAACTTCATTAATAAGCTTTAGGTATTTTTACCTCACCAAATTACACTGATTATTTGAGTAAAAACTCTTAATATTAGGTTTATTCACATTTTGTATTACATTTCCAGTTTCGGTAACCTTTGCTGTTTTATAGTTATAAAAAAATCAAAGTTTAATTGAAACTGTAAGTGTACAAATAAAATTTAAAGAGTCTAAAATGTCGGCAGGGTTAAAAAAATGATAATGTCCTATCTAAGTTTTAGATTGCAAAGATCAAATAAGGTAAACAAACTGGAGGAGTCTCATCTCAGTTGCTAACACCTTTAGTGTTCTAATCTCTAAGGTGGTTGTGAGTTACTGTAAACCTTGCATTATCATTTATTTTACATGTTAGTTTTTAGCTGCAACTGAATTTGTATTAAACATAGACACTAACAACCGAAATTTCATTAGCTATCACATCAAAGACTTTTTTCTGTATACATTTGTGTGCTGCAGTACTGCAAATGTAATAACACTAGAATTCATTTAGCATTTATTTGAATCCTCAATATTAAAATAGAAATGGAATAAATCGTTTACTTGACTCTAATATTGTGCATATAACATTTTATTATCAGTATTTTTTTGTCTTTAATACATATTGAATTGTATTGATTTTTTCTTAATTAGGTTTTGATCCTTTCAGCAAGTTCCAGTGTTAATCTAATGGAGCTTTTCCCCTTTAAAATTAATTGTTAAAACATTACTTTAAATAAATAAATAAATAACTTCAGTATTTATGATGTTAATAATGATACATGACAATTATACAGCGAGGAATAAACTTAGATACCATCATAGCCGTCTCTGTACAAGAGACGTTGCTAAGAACTTTCACGTAGCTAAGAACCTAAAGTCCCAAAACTAGGATAAAAACCCTTTAATTAACAATTTAATCCATGCGACCCCCCCCCCCTACCACCAGGGGGAGAAGTGCGGTTTTTATATCGAAAACAGTTTATTTTGAGGCTTTTTTAAGGACTCTAAAAATAATCAAAATATTATTATTGTAATATCAATTAATACCCCCATCACAGCAAACCTGCGTACTCAATGCGAATTTGAAATGCATATATATGTGTCTCACTACTACATTGAGCTACTTCCCAAGTTTCTCAAAAATACGTTTATAAATAAATGATATATAGCATGTTATTTATTCTCCATAAGAAAAACATTAAGGCTGAGTACGCAGGTTTGCTGCAACGAGGAAGATATGAAATATGTTTTTTTTTTTTTCATTATCAATGTAACTCAACCAGGTGAAGCTACATTCCAAGTTTTATTAATTTATGTTCATAACTAAGGGGAATATACAACTTTACTTATTCTCCATATGAATAACATGGGAGCCGAGTATGCAGGTTTGCTGCTTCGGGGAAAATCAACAAAAAACATGTTTTTGTGAAATATCAATGTACCACAACTAGTTGAAGCCACATACCAAGTTTCATCAATATACATGCATAAATAATCGAGATATCAATTTTGGAGTTATTCTCCATAAGAATGACATTGGACAACGTACTGGGTTTAGCACTTTGAATATCTCTGCAACGATTGGACGTAGAACAACAATTATACAATTATAACATCAAAATTATCGTTTTGTAGAACTAAACTTATCAGTGAAAATAAATGTGAAGTTTTTAGCAAAATTATCCGAGGAAAATCTAAAAACCTTTTTCCCATAAGATTAACATGGGCAATTTTATGGGCGCGTTTGTTTACTTTTCTCAACAACCATTTAACCTAGGTTAATAATGAAAAATAATAAATTGTTTGTTTTTAAGCTCTATAAAACGACTATAACCAAAATTGAGTGTTTTTTTATTTTAGGTTAAAAAAGTCAAAAACTGATTTTGGAAAATTTAAAACCGCCATTAAACTCCCTTCCTATGGTCCGATCGATCTTTTTTCGAACTTACAGCCGTAAATGTTACTTTCCACATTTTTGCCAAATTTCATCAAAATCGGACGTTTCTTTCAAAATTTATCGAGGTAACGGACACATTTATATATCTATAATATTATAAAGAAGAGGTGGTTTCTGTCTGTCTGTCTGTTAGTCTATCTATCTGTCTATCTGATGTTCCGGGTAAACGCAAATACTACTGAACCAACTGGGCTGAAACTTTACACAAAGGTAGATCTTGAACCCATGCAACACATAGGCCTATTCACTTCCTTAAAATCCCCTCGGGCTACGCCCCGTGAACGCCCTAAGTTTAAATGTTTACATTTCAGAAAAAAGGAAACATTCAGAAACTGTAATACGAACAGCTGTGGACACTTCCTTTTGACAGCTTAAAGAACAGAGGCAAGAACAGCTGCTTCAAGCTAACTAAAATGCGAATTGCATTGACTAAAGACCGGGTAAAGAAAACCACTTTGTGAAGAACGGGTACTTCAGCTAGTATAAATATATATATGTATATATACATATTTTAACGAATAGTGTTTTTGGGATCTGGGGACCTCAAAACAAAAAGTTGTCGTGGTCTCGGGCTTAAGTCTTATCATGCCACCTACGGTAATAGCTTCTTTCCTATAGGCAAAATTCGCTAAAAATCATTACCTAAAAAAGGCTCTGCAAAATAAAGTATATTACACAATTTATTATTGTTAAAGTGTGCTTCAACTTTAGATTGCAGTTTCCATAAGATATAAACTTGTTTAAATTAACCAACTTAAACGAGAAAAGTAAACCGGAAATGAATATCTCCGCCGGCTCAAGCTTATGTTTGAGACTTTATGTCCTTTACTACTTTTATTAAAATAATATTTTTTTTTCTAATTTTGGTGTTTACTTATCAATAACGACTACACATGTTATAAATACCAGTGGAGTTTCTTTTGATCTTTTTTTTTTCGAAAACTTTAAATGAAACATTTTACCAGGCTTAACGATCTCAGTTACACCAGACTCCGGAAATAATCGTGGACACCCTAAAACATTTGTTAGTACAACATTCTGGCACTAATAGCTGTAGATAGATTGAGGAGCTTTTACGGATAACATACGAAAGCTGATTTAATCAGCTGACCAAAAAATATCATCGTCTGCCAAACAAACAGAAAAATCTTTTAATCCAATGAAGCAAGGTCCTGACGTTGGAGAAGCTGAATATTTCAACCAATATTTTACACAAATTCTATATGAATTTTAATACGAAACATGTTAAGATATTTATTTTCAAGGTAAGACTTTTAAATTTGGTATGGTGGTATTCGATCACATGCATTCCGAAATTAGCATAAATAGATGTGCTTACATGAATCCAACCACAGTAAAACGTGGTTTAATTTTAGTTTACATATAAAACACCAATTAAGAAATTATTGTAGCTTTTCTGGTAACCGAGTGTAAAATAACTTAGTGCAATTATGCTTGTATGTACAGCTTTCTAAATCTTAGTGAATCATTTTTAATAATTTTGATACTGCAATAAAAGTAAAGAGTTTGGATACATTTCACTTTACCACGCAGAAGTTTGTTAACCGTGTTAAGTTATTTGTGGAGATTTCAATAACACCCAGTCAATACAAAGGAAACATTGAATTTGGTTTATCCTTAGGGAAGATAGGATTTTATTGAAATGGAATTTATGGAAATTAATTGAAATAGTTTAATATTATGGTAAGGTATTATGTTTTTTAAGAATAGATTTTTTTAAAGAAATATATATTTATTTTGCTTTTTTTGTTTTTATTCAAGCATGTCATATGTGTTACAAGAACAGGATCCCAGAAAACAAAATTTTAAACCGAACAATGAGTGTGAACATACCTGATTAAAAAATACTGCTTCCTATTTATGTACTTTACAACAATTGTTTAGATAATATGTTGCTGAATATTATGAAATTCTGACAAATGTAATTTAGCAAAGAATACTAAATAGATATTCGTAGCAAATCACGTCATCGTTATTGTAAATGTGGGTTAACTGTTTGGTTCCGAACAAGAGTGGACTATCGTTTAAAATATTCTGGGAACCCTTTAAATGAAAATGTATATTATAGTACACAGTTCTCATGAGGTCTTGTTTTCAATAAACATATTACATAATCTGCAATGCATATAATTAACAACCCGATCACTTAATTATTTTATTTCTTTATAAATTAACTGAATGTTTTGATTTTCTTTTACTTTTTCCTCCTACAGGTAATGTATTGAGAAAGTGTATTGTTATCGCCGAAATTTTCGAATTTCAGTGTAAATATTTGTTTTATTGTTCCCTTAACCAAAAAAGTAACTTTTTGAGGCAATGACTCACTGTTTGTCTGCCCGTCTGGATGTGTATTGCCCAACAGACAATACCACTGGCCGAATTTTGGTGAAATTTTGTATTTAAATGGTGTTTGGTGAAATGTTAATGGTGAAATTTGGTATCTGGTATTTAAATGTGTCTTTTCCATTTTTTTAATTTTTTATTTCGAAAGGTTTCAATCTCTTAAAACGACTAAAAAACATAAAAATTTCATTTTCCAAAAATGGCTCTGATGTTTTTATTTTATTTTATTTTGTGGCTTACAGTAGCCTACTTTTGGTCTTTAACAAGATCACTCCAACCACATCACTGAGACAATTTTTTTCAGAAATTATAGGGCTATTTATTTTTTATATAACCAAAATACTTTAATTGATATATACTTATTGCCATTAAATTAAGTTAAACAAATCAGAATTTATTTTATAATATTTTAACGGAGAAATTTCAAATTTTCGATTGGTGGTAAACGCAGTACGGTGCCCAACGTACTGTGGAAAACAAATACACTATCAAATTTATCTCTTATTTATTAATCAATTCATTAAAACTTGGCTTGTAGGTTAACTAAACATTGACCAATGTAGCCAATGTAGAATATTCTGAATATGTTGCTACCTAACCCTGAGAGAGGAGAGAGGGGATTTCATCCTTTGAAATGACTGTGTAGCAAACAACTTTGTAGTGCCTGGAATGAAGGAATTTGGTTGGACGCCCCTAAAAAAGTGTACTAGAATAATTTCTATAAATAGTACCAAACTTTATATTTCTTATTTAGTAAATATAATAAAGTAAATAACAAGCCATTTTTATAAATATTTCTTATAAAATAAGAATTTGTTATCAAAATATGACTATCTGGGAGAAACTAGTGTCAATTTTCTGATATTATTTATGTTATATACTAATAACTATTTAGCCCATTTGACTTTGCAATTACATATTATATTTTTTTTTCTTATGTACCAAGACAATGAAACTAGACTAATTGGGTTAGAACCACTTTTATTCTCCATTGTTTATGTTCTTGAACGACATTGTATTTTTTTGTATTTATAAAAATACTAAAGTAAAGTAAACTTTCTAAAAACCTGAGTTATGCATGACAATGTTTCACTTCACAAGGAAACCAGCTATAAATAACAAGGAACATCAGTTGTGTAAAATTACAACTGCAAGTAGGCCTACAACAAATTTTCTTTGTATAAAACATGTTCAATCATTTATCTTGTTATACTATTCGTAAAGCCATTTATACGTACAATTAATTATTATGATAACCATTAAATTACACTAAAGAAATTTCATAAAGACAACATAAAATAACTACGGAACTTCACCTCTATACATATAGAGAGAAAAAAGAGTTTTTTTTATCTGCTATAAACATGTATCTCTCTACATTTTAGAGCAAATATGCAATATTAACATAAATATTTGTACACACAGAAAACTAATTTATATTTATTGTAAGAGCTACATTTATTTTATGTTTTAAATATTATTAAAATATTGTAATATTTTTACATTTCACATATGCAAGAACAGCTTTCATTCTAATTAATTGTCCTGCAACAAATTGTTTAAGGTTTTTAAATCAAGTTATTTTTATTTCATAACATTTGACAACTATATATTACTGTTTAAACTTAAATTAGGATAAAGTATGAATAAACTGACGTGTTTAGAATCAGCCTGATGATTATATATTATTTTGTAAGTTGTAAGTTTCATGGGACTAGTGAAATCACCGTGTACGTGTTTCATAACTCCAGTTATCTAAAGTTAAGTTGTGTATTGTGTTTACTACTGGGAAGTATGTTTTTGACTTTAATATTAAAAATAAGGGTTTTAAAACTTTGTGTTGGTAAAAGTTAGATATTGTAGGCCTAACTAAATTTAAAAATGTCTATGGATGCTTTAATAAACAAACTTTTGATATACTTGTAAGGGTCATGTATTATTAACATTGATAATTTAAGTAGAATACCTGTTCCACAACACTATCCAGCTGGTCCAGTAAGCTTTAGTTTTAACTCATTAATTAATGAACCACTTGATTTGATAAACCACTCGGTATTACATATTAATTACAATAGGTTTCTGTTTGTCAGCAGCACAACTTTGTCCAGGAAAATCAGCTGACTAGTGAGTCAACAATGGATCAGCTGATATAAGCAGTCCGCGCAGTCGACTGGTGCTGCGCGGCATGTTGATAATACCCTATTATTGATTCTATTAAAATACATTCCGACGGTGAAATATTTCAAACCTCTTATTAAGAAAAAGACTTCAAAAAAATATCCATGAAGCTAACGAAAAGATTTATAAAGATTCCTTTGAGAATCAAAAAGTGGCATACATAGAAAACGTTGAGAACCAATAATTATTTCACTGGACAGGCAGAGCAAAAACCGCCAAATTAAATGCAATGAAATTTAGAGCAGGTGTTGGATTTTGGCCTTAGATTGTTTAAATGTTAAATATTTATTCAATAATAATTTTCTTAACATTTTTATGTATAAGTAGCACTACAGATAGCAAACTTTAATCCCAATAGATGTGTTAAGAATAAAAAATTGCCAATCGACTTTGGATATTTTTGGGATTTTGGGTTTGGTATAATCAGCTGATGTATCCGAACCAATCAAAACTCTTAAGAATGGCAAAAGCTCCAGGGACAGATGGTCTAACATCAGGTTGCTTAAAACGTAGCCGTTGAAATCAGAAATGGTTGAGCTCATATTAGAAAAGTTTCCAAACACAATTAACTTCCTATAAAATACAAATACTGGTATACAGTATTTTGGATTTTTATATATAATTTAGGGATAAGGACGTACCTATTTGTTGTTTAATAAGTACATTTTATGTATCTTGGAGTAGGCCTACTAAAAAAACTAATTACATTAGCCAGCCCATATTTAAAATGTAAGCAAGAAACTGTACATGTTCGATAAGCTAACAGTTTTTAATCCATTTAAAGAAAATGAGTGTTTTTAGCGAATTTCCCATATAGGGAAGAAGCGATTACCGTAGTCGGCATGGTAAGACCTAGGCCCGGGACCATGATAACTCTTCGTTTTGAGGTCCCCAGATGCCAATAACACCATCCGTTCAAAACTGTATATATATGTATATCTGTAAAGATTTTAAAAAGGGTGCTCAGTTGAATTTTTATTTTCTAATATCTATAATAATAGCAGCCCTATACTATTAATTGTTTAGTAACACACATATATATTTCCGTGGGTGTAATAACTCTCGTAAAAATGGTCCGATTTTGATGATATTTGGTACAAACATGTAAGGCAACATTTATGACTAAGTTCGAAAACCAGCCAGATTGCTCCATCCAAAAGGGTATTTTAGGGGGGATTTGTACCTCAAAAAAGTATTTTTTGAGTTTTTTACATATTATATTTCAATTGGTTATAGAGATATTGAAAGTGCAGATAGAGATAGGACAGTACGTTGTCCTATGTTATTCTTATGGAGAATAAGACAAATTGTATATCTCGCTTCTATATTAACTTATCCTAACGAAACTTGGTATATTGCTTCACATTTTTGAGTTCTATTGATATTTTTACAAAAAAACTATTTTTTCCGGCAGTTTCCGTAGCACCAAACCTGCGTACTCAACCCCATGTTATTCTTATGGAGAATAAGTCAAATGTTATCTCTGTTAACTATGAACATAAATTAATAAAACTTGGTATGTGGCTCTACCTATTTGAGTTATATTAATATTTGCTTACAAACCCATTTTTTCTGTTCCTTCTTTCAGCAAACCTGCATACTCAGCCACCATGTTATTCCTATGGAGAATAATTAAAATGTCATAAATCATTTATTTACTGATCGTTTATAGATTGATTATCTATATTTATGAAACTTGGTATGTGGCTTTATGTGTTATTAAGATACATATATGCATTGTAAATTCGCTGAGTACGCAGGTTGCTGCTAAGGGGTTATTTTAGTTTCTATTTACTTAAAAGAAAGGTAATCCACAAAATACTACCTTAATTTCCTACTACACATACACTCTGCTGAATATAATATTTTAAACTATAGTTAGTTATACTGCGACACTACTGATACTATATTTAACGGAATATTCGATATTTTTAAATATCACTAAATATGGTTGGATGTTTTAAGACAACGTGTGTTTGCAGTGGAATTAGCAGTATGTTTTATAGCCAGGGCCGTTAAAATGTTATATTTCAGCATATTTTTTAATTGTTGTGCACAAACCCTTTGTGGTTCCTTTTAGGATTATTTGGTTAAATATTCTTGACATTCTTGAAGTCTTAGGCCAGTCAGAACCTACCCTCAGAACATGGTAATGCCTTAGAGATTAGTGATTCACTAAAATGTGTTTTAATAATAATGTAGCATTACAGTTAGGCCTAATTATTTATTAGTTATTTTAATCATGCATGTGATGGCAAGAAAATATTATTTTGTAAAATAAAAATATTGAGCTAGGATTAATTATTGATAAGCTAGTATCATTGTGCTCATGCTGTCTTAGTGTATACACGATCATGTGTATTAATTGAGTTATGTATATTTTTAAATAAACTTGTTGCCATCACAATTATTATTATTATTATGTTATTAAAAGAATGTCTTGCCTTTTGGTCTCCTTTTTCTACCTCTAAAACTATTATTTATATAAATGTTTGGTATCAATCAATCTAAAGCTTTTCCTTTCTGTGACTTTTGTTTTTTTTTAAACATCCACCGTTAGGGCTCCACCCCATGTTTTTTTTTATTTTACTGTTAATCCTATGTAGTTATTCTATTTAGCAAGTCAGCTTATTATGTTAAGTTTTAAAACGTCTTCCTGTGCGATACCTGTGCGGAGAACGACTGTATAACTTATTTTATTTTTAGGCAATCTATATATTAATTAATTAAACTGCAAATCCGCTTCTTAGATTATAATAAGTGCCAATTTTCCCCGAGGTAGTTGAAAGTATATGAAGCATCTAGTTTAGAAAGCGTGTTTCAACAAAGTCTTTGACTAGATCAAACTCGCACATCAAAGACATTGGAGATGAGCCTTTTGGTGGTCTTCCCAGTAGAATTTTGCTGTAGAGCATCACTTCCGACGATTGGTGTTGTCGATTTTGTTTACTTATGTATACATTTAAGCTTTTAGTCGAGTCCATTAATTATATTAATGAATCACAATTTATTACAAAAAAAAACTTAATAGGAAAACAAAGACAGTATGCAAATTAATATTGATTTGTTAATTTTTTTAAAGGCCAACTGAAGAATTATAAAATATATTTTTGTAATTCTAAGATAACTAACTGTAGTAAAGTGTTTAAACACTACTACTTGCTTCAGTGAGTAAAAGGAAGGCAACTGAAACGTGTAAAGGCTGTTGTGACCAATGGGAGAACTGACTGAAAGTTTCTAGTTCGGGACTTTGTTCTCTCCCTGGTGGATTAAACTTACCCTTTTATAAGTTAAAACCCGACGATACACGACCCACACAGGGTGTCCCGCTCCCAGAACACTAAACTTTACCAGTTTATTTGGCGGGTCAAAACAAACAAATAAACATAACCACGTGTACCTTTTCAGATCCGTGTTTTGTCTGTGAGATTGTATGTAGTTCTTATAAATACCTTAATTTCTCAGAAACGGGGAAAGACACAATAATGAAACTTGGTATGACTATTTATCTAAACGTTTTACACATCTTCAACAAATTTCTGTTTAAAAATCTGTGCGGCAGTTTTAATTTTATATTTTAGATGTTAAGGAAAAAATATTTAGACAATTTTAAGCTCGATACATAATATTTAAAGATGTTATGATGGTATACTTCGAAATATACTAAAGCTTCATTTTCCAACTTAGGTTTAACCTAAAAAAGTTCCACTCCAATTTTAATTTGAAATTCAAAGCCAATAATCAAATAAATTAATATAATTAATATATATTTTCCTGACATTTGATCTACTGGTGGTTTTATAATGAGTTTTGTAATTAGTGCAGTGGCCTTCACGTAATGGTTGGTAACATTGGATGGGTGACGTTCTTCGCACAGTCATACAACTACAAGTTTTTTTAACATTCCAAACAATTTGGAATTGCCATGAAGATTATAATATATTTATGTAAGTGAGCTTATGATAGCTCTTTCACTTTACTTAAATGTTTAAATCAGAAAAATAATGAATTGAATGAACCTACATTATATTTAAGTGTCATGTTTTGATTACTTCAGATTTTAAATAAAAACTATATTATTCCTTTGAGTTCCTGGTCACGAAATTGCACTACAATAAGGAGATGATGTTTGTCTAACTCAAAAAATCCTAGTACGACTTGACTTTAGATGCACATGAATATTCTTAACAATATCATTGTAAATTTGAACACCCATGGGTGATGGAGCCCTAAGAAATATTTAGAATAATAGATCTATATTTGTAGTATTTATATAGTTAAGTGGGGTTCTTTTTGTATAAGGTGTAAGTTTTGAGGGTTATATATGTAGGTTTCACTATTTTCATGAGAAATTCTAATTCAAACTTTTAGGAGTATTTTCGTTAAATCGCATCAGAAATTACCGGGAACAATCTTTCTAATTTTTATTTTGCACGCCCACTTAAAGTGTATAAATGTTAAAAGTGCGAGTTACTTTATATTTAAATAATATTTTCTATTAATAACTACGTTTACGTTTCAGTAGATTTCGACAAACTGTAACTCATTTAGACTGTAAGAAACAAGGGGATGATTAAACCACACGGATCATCGGAGATAAATCTAGAACTACCTGTGGCGCTGGCTTATTCAACGTTGTTACTCTCCATTGCTGGTATCGCTTAAATTAATTTTATGCTCTTCTACCCTTGGTTTTTATGAAGTATCATTCAGAGTTCTTTAAATATATTTTTTTGGATTAAATATACATAAATTACATTTATTGTTGAGCTTGGCATTTTTATTTAAATTGACATTTAAAAACATTCACCTCAATGTAAACTGTCTTGCGAGTCTAAAATATATTATCCTTTTCAAAACAATGTGTTAATCATAATTACGTTTCCCACCCAAATTGATCACTACGGATTGATCATAAATCGTACATCCCTCTCGTCGTAACTTAAAATTGTAAGCCTTATTTATAAACAAATTCGAAGCTTACAACCATATATTACATTAATCTAATCAAATCCTACATGTCACACAGGGTAAAGGGGTTGATCCATTTTATTTTTTTCTTCTGTAGAACTCACTGAATGGGCAATACAAGGGTAGCTACGGGGTACAAAATTCGTCCTACCAGGATCGACGTGAGAGAAGGCGAAAGAGGTCCAAGATGTGACTCGGGCCGGAGTTTCACCACTAACTGAGGTCCCGGCCGCGCGCCCCCCTCATCCCACCCCCTCGCCAACCCCTCGCCCCAACCCCTCACTACCCCACCTCACACACGCTCACAAGCGTGCACCTGTCATTCATTTGCTCCGGGATTAAAAGTCGGATCAATTCCTACTTTGCCGAGTCATCAAAAGCTCGGTACAACTGTCTCTTTTCAGCCATTTCAATTGGTCGTGTGGACTATTACGAAAACATTTATTATATAGGGTCAACAAGCAAATATTTATTACTAAATTATTGTTTACATTTTTTTATTTTGCTATTCAGTTTATTTATTTACTTATACTTCAGTTTTCACAGATATTTACAACGCATTCAACTTGAGATTTTGTTGCGCATTTATAATATTAAAAGTCTTTCTTGGTATTTTCGGTGATTTTCGACCATTAAAACTTATTTTGTATCTATATTTGATAACAATGAAAAGCTATTGGTCTCTAGACGTACCTTTTGAGCTTTTGAAAACCCACTTCCTTCAGAGCTTCACCCGTCCAAATTTGTAATGTTAATCTTATAGAGCCGGTATTTTATTTATAAAGCTTATTTTAGAGATACCGATTTTGTGTAAATTGTATGTACCGATTTAATAGTTACTACATTATTATTTCTGATTATTTTAAATAAAATTCGATGTATCGACATTGTCCTTAATCTGCATTTGTGTTGATCGACAGTAAAATATTCTTATTCTTATTCTTAGCTGATTGTAATTTAAAACTTTCGAAACAGCTGGTTCTAAGTGGTGATCCCATTCGAAGTACGGGACATCAGCAAGTTATAATACCAAAATATTGTTGTAATAAAGTCAGCTTGTTATATTATCCTTTCAACTATAGACCTATCAACATAGATATAAAAATAATGAAAATCTAATAACAAGCGTTCCAAAAGTATTTTTATCACGAGCCGCAACATTTAGTTTTCTTTTCCTATGTTTTGTTTAGTAGAATCTTGTACATGAGTGCGTGAGTTTTTACTTATTAAGAAATGGCCCTCACTGAGTCATTATTTTTTGCTGTAATAACTCATAAGCAGGTATTAGATGAAATGTGTCTATTTATATTTGATTTAATATTAATATAATATTTAAAATAATACCATTGAACAGTGATTTTAGGACTACGCCTTACTGATCTTCAACTAAGCTCATGTCTATAGACTTGATTACGGACTTTTTATTTCATCAGCTAATTTCTTACCTTAAACATATGCTCATTAATTAAATTCATTATATGCACCATAAAATATAATCCAGCTTATGGTTGTATAACTTCATAGAGATTAAAGACAGTTTCTCTTTAAAGTAATATAGTCAATGTTTCTTTATGTTCTCCATATAGTTTGTCTGGGAAAAGCCACAATGGAAAATACAATTGTTGTGAATTCAACTGTTACACTTAATTCTACTAAAATCAAATATTTAATTTTAATTTTAGCAAAATGTGCAAGAATGGCATTATAACCTAGAAAAACACAATCATCAAAACTAAAACGATAGCGATATAATAAGGATTATTGATCACTAATACCAATCTATTGCAGTTTTGTTTAGGATCTATATTTATTAGGAGCGTCGGGTATTTAATATATATATATATATATATATATATATATATTTAATCTTATATATCTTAATCTTATATATATATAAGAAAAACTATTAAAGTTAAATTATGTTATGTAGTTTCTTTGATAATTTACATTACAGCCAGAAAAAATGATGCATTGTCCCTTTAGAAGACCGTGGGAAATGCAAAACGCGTGTTAAACATGCTTGTTAAACAAAATAAATTAGGCGCTATATCCCCAACAAACAACTAGTATATTCCTAATTATTTAATTTAAACTATATGAAGGTGTAATATTGATCGTATAATAAGTTGCAGAACGATGGGTGATGGCTCAAATTAAAGGGTTTTCCCAAATGAAACAGGAGATATATTTTTGTTTCGCATGACCCTTTGAAATAATCACAAATTGATCCAATAATAAAAGCACATGGGCTGTAAAACGTCTACCTTCGTATTTATTTAATGTTTCCACCATGTAAACCGTAAGCAGTATATCCACATGTGATTTAAGTGTCTGCTTTAAATTAGAGGCTATGGTCCCCTAAACGCCCGTAGTCAAGTATTATTCTTCAACATATACACAACGGTAAGAAGCAAGGGACAGCCAACAATGGTAATGTATCAG
The DNA here is from genome assembly GCA_963675035.1 of Allygus modestus. NCBI lineage: Eukaryota > Metazoa > Arthropoda > Insecta > Hemiptera > Cicadellidae > Allygus > Allygus modestus. The sequence continues at coordinate 104,858,732 of OY776112.1, forward strand.
GTAATTGAAGCAACCAAAGCTACTTGGCTGATATGTTTTGGACTTCTATGTTCTATCCATTACTTTAATTATTAGCATGGATTTTATTAACGAGATGTGCATGACAAACCTAATATAACAATGAATCTAATCTATTACTAGTTTCAAATGTTAATTTAATTATTCTTGTAAGTTGTTTCTTTTCATATATTTTTTATTATTGTCATTTACTATAGTTTTAGAAAGGCGAGTACTTTAATCCAGTTTCTTATACTACCATATATGCTCTCATCTCTAATTGATTAAAGCAAACTTCAATCTCTTAACGTAAACAACCATTAAACACTTTTATAGCCGACCCGGCTATTTACATTCAACTTCCCGAGGATCTCAAACTCTTTCGATAAACTAGTTAAACCGGGTTAACTTATTCAAAATACATCTTTCCCGTAGATAGATAACAAAATAACATAATAAGAAGTGTTTTCATTCGTCGAAAAATTAAATATTTCTTCCACTGTCTAGACCCTTAAACACACTTCTATTTTAATATTTATTAAGATTTTTGTAACTTTATAACTAGATCTAGGAGTTAAGGAAAACGGAGCAATCCTTTATCTTGTATATCTCGTATATATCCCTTATCTCGTATTACAAAATACCCCCGTCGCAGCAAACCTGCGTACTCAGCTAATTTCCAATGCATAATATATGTCTTAATACTACATAAAGCCGAATACCAAGTTTCATAAAAATATATTCACATATAAGCGATATTTACAATTTTAATTATTCTCCATAAGAATAACATTGGTAATAAGTACGTAAGTTTGCTGAAACAAGGAATACAAACATTGATTTTTATGCAAATATAAATAGAATTTAACTACGCGAAGCCACATGCCAAGTCTCATCAATTCAATCATAAATAAGCGCTATTTAACATTTTAATTATTCTTCATAAGAATTACATGGGGCCTGAGTAAGCAGGTTTGCTGCAAAAAGGAACAAAAAATGGGTTGTTATGCAAATATCAATATAACTCAACAAAGTGAAGCCACATACCAAGTTTTATTAATTTATGTTTATAATTAAGGGAGTCATTACATTTTACTTATTCTCCATAAGAATAACATGGGGGCTGAGTACGAAGGTTTGCTGCTACGGGTATAGTTAACAAAAAATAAATTGTCCAAATATCAATATACCAGTACTACGTGAAGCCACATACCAAGTTTCATCAGTATACATTCATAAATAATCAAGATATCAAATTTTATTTGTCCTCCAAAAGGATAACATTGGACAACGTACTGCGTTTAGCACTTTGAATATCTCTGCAATGGTTGGGTGTATAATCACAATTTAAATACCAAAGTTATTGTTTTGTAGAACTGAACTGAGTGATAAAAGCAAATGTGAAGTTTACATTAAATTTAACTGAGGAAAAGCCAAAAACCTTTTTTCCCATAAGATTAGCATGGGAGATTTTATGAGTAGATTTTTTTGGATTTTCTTTGCAACCACTTAACCGAGGTTAATAATTCAAAATACTATATTTTTTTAAGCTCTATAACATATTCCAAACCAAAATTAAGTTTTTTAAACATTTTAGGGTGAAAAATGCCAACAACTGTTTTTTGGAAAATTTAAAACCCCCATAAACCCCCCTTTCAATGGTCCGATTTTTCTGGTTTTCAAACTTAAAGTCATGAATGTTACTTTACACATTTGAGTCAAATTTCATCGAAATCGGACGTTTTTTACTCAAGTTATTGCATTCACGGACACACTTATATATAAATATTTGTGTTGAGGTCCCCAGATGCCAAAAACACTATTCGTTCAAATTTATATATATATATATATATATATATATATATATATATATATATATGTATATAAATTTGAACGAATAGTGTTTTTGGCATCTGGGGACTTCAACACAAATAGTTATCATGGTCTCGGGCTTAAGCCTTACCATGAGACCTACGGTAATAGCTTCTTCCCTATGGGGGAAATTCGGTAAAACCGGTCTAGTAGTTTAATGGTAAAACCGTAACATTCTAATTACCGGTACTATCTTAGTTATTTATTTAAAAGTTATTGCTGATAGTGAGTATTTGTTGTTTAAGAAGTTATTGAGAACATTTCCCTTCACTGATTGGAGAAAAAGGTTTCTCGACGTTTCGAGATCTTGAATCTCATGGAAACTTGTTTTTCTCTAATCAGTGATAGAAAAAGTCTGCAATAATTTCTTAAAAGATTTTTCTTGAATTTGGTTCAAGTTTTTTTTTATTTTTTTTTGTGTTGCGTTGATTATTTTGTTTATATTAGTTTTGTAGTTATAAAAAGAGAATAAATAAAACGTTGCTTACAACTTGGCTGCTATATTATTTTATTTGCGATTTATGATTGAGTAGTTAAATTATACTAGGTATTCTTATGTGATTATTATTGTCGAATGGTGTAATAGTATTTTTTCATACAGTGTATTCATTGACGAAGTAAAATCAGATGTGCTGAGTGACTAATTCAAATTAAATATTTGTTGATTAAATCTTAATTTGTCTTTTCACTGTACAATTCATACTGATTTACACACAATAATAATATATTATTATAAATATTGGTAAGAATGTTTGTTTGCCGGACGCGCCGACGGCATTAGCGTCCGTATGACATGCTCCATAAGAACCCCAATGCCGGGTTGGAGCGACGTTAACGCGACGGCAATAGCGCTCGTATGACATGGCCCTAAGGCTCCGTCCTAGCTGGGCGACAAAATTGGCGCGACCGACACGACCGACGCGACGCCGGTCGGCGACGAAAATTGTGTCCACAGTGAATTAACGCGACAGCAGCGACGCGACGCCACGATAGCTGGGGCTGCAGGTGTATTCTTTCAGTCCACAGCGAACGGTGGTTGAGTAAAACATGTTGTCTGTGGGTAAAAAGCGCAAGTTAATGCTACTAGATAGCTCGACGCTGACTTACGCGTACTTAAAACGAAAATGTGCGAATTCGGATACTAGAGCTCCAACCAATGATATTCTGAAAGAGAGGTACAAGTTTGGCGAGTTTCACCACTTATATGGAAAACTGCGAGGGTACCCTGAAATGTTCAAAAACTATACTAGAATGTCAATTGATACGTTTGACCACATTGTAGGTGCGTTAAAAAGTGATTTTTCAAAAAAGACGACCAACTTCATGCATCCGATTTCCGTTGAAGAAAGGCTGATTCTCACTTTGAGGTACGTATAAATTGGTAAATTACCTAACATACCAAACATTTAAACTAAAAGAAAACCCAGTTTCTGCACTAAGAAGTTGTAATTCAAAACCTTAATCAATTTTGAATAAATGTATTTAATTATTATTACAAAACAAGTTTTTGTTTATTAAAAATGCCAAAAAATACTGAACCATAACTGTTATGGGTAATAGTAGTAATAATATGAGTGGGTTATGTGGTTAATTGAGATAATAATTATATATTATGTGTTAAATGACTAAAAGTTTAAATTTACAAAAGTTTTAAGGCAATTAACACATATATAATTATTTTCTCAATTAACCACATAACCGACTCACAATAACTGGTACATAACTGGTAATGTTAATTAATTTTTATTTCTAATAGATTGATTTGTATGTAGGCTATATATTATTTAAATAAACAAGTTATTATTGAAACCACATTGTATGCTTACACTAGTTATGTTGGAGAGGTTATATGAAATACATAGGCATACTTGATTTTTGTCACAAATTTAATAAGTACAGTGTCTGCTTGTTTAGCAAAAGTTACAGTTTTCCCTACCAAATGTAATAATTAGTTATTGGGCAAATTGAAACAAACATATTAAAAATATTATAAAATGAAAAGTGAAATAATTAAAAAACATAAAAAACTCAATGTTTAAGACACTGCTTTCAATAGAAATTCCTATCCGCAGAACCCTGAACAGAAGTATTGGGGTAATACGCAATATCATAATCGTCATCATAACTGTGGTTGCTGTTGCCCGTTGACGGTGTGTGCGCACGTGAATTTCCTGGGTTGACTGTCGGCCACGCACTCAGTTCATTCACCACAAGTTCTTGGATTTTAGACCGTACTCGGAGTTTTTGAAGCGGGGCCATTTGTTTGAAATAGGGTAAGATTGATTTAAAGAAATGCATATCATCATCTTCAGGTTCTCGAAAAAGGTCAAGTTTTTCTTTCTCGGTTTTTAAAATTTCTTTTTCAAATTCAGACAGTGGACCTTCTTTTATTTTACTTTTTTTAGCAGGTCTTACAGAATCTGGACTGATGCACACCTTGTCTTGGGTTGGTTTCTTCTTTTTTGAAGCTGTGCCCGTGCCCGAAGCTGCGCCCGTGCCCGAAGATGCGCCCGTGCCCGAAGCTGCGCCCGTGCCCGAAGCTGTGCCCGTGCCCGAAGCTGTGCCTGTGCCCGAAGCTGTGCCCGTGCCCGACATGTCAATATCGGCTAAAATAGACGGTGAAAGCATGTTGGTCACCTGTGTCTCTGTTTCTTCCTCAACTGCTGGCTCATACAAGTCATTATTATCAACTTCACTTTCGGGGATGTTAGACTCAGTGCGCCTTGGTGTCACAACATCTTTTAGAAACATCATGGCGTTGAAATAGGCCCATCTCCCATTGTAAATCGGCGCATCCTCTGCCGATGCACCCGAGCGAGGTTTTGGAATTTTTTTGAACTCCCTGTTGAAAGCATCTCTTAGGTTCTTCCACTTGTGTTTTGCAGCTTCCTCTGGAACCAAAATTACATTTGTAATTATTTCTAAAATAACAATTTTATTTTCAGATATTTGGTGACTGGAACGCAGTTCCGACAGCTATCCTATTCCTTCCGCATTTCCAAGTCCGCTGTAAGCAGTATTATAATTGAAGTGTGTACATCTCTGTGGAAATGTCTGCAACAACAATACATGCCCATACCAAAAAAGGGAGATTTTGAACATAATGCTTCGGAATTTTTTTCGAAATGGAACTTTCCAAACTGCATCGGGGCCATAGACGGTAAACATTTCCGTGTGAAGCGTCCTGCGAAATCGGGTATTATGTATAGAAATTATAAAGGAGTTTATTCAATCAATGTGCTCACTGTAACAGATGCAAGTTACAAGTTTGTTTTTGTTGACGTGGGTGGTTATGGAAAGGACAGTGATGGTGGAATGTTCGGAGTGTCCAAGATCGGCAGGTGTCTTGAAAGCAAATCTATTGATCTACCTGAAGATTGTCATCTGCCAAACACTGACATAGTGGCACCTTATGTTCTCATTGGAGATGAGGGGTTTCCATTGAGAACTTATTTAATGAGGCCTTATCCAAGGAGACAGCTGACACCAGGTAATGAAAAAGACGTCTTCAACTACAGACTGGCAAGGGCGAGAATGGTAGTAGAATGTTCATACGGCAGTATTAAATCTAAGTTTAACATCCTGTCACTGCCAATAGAGACTAAGGTGGAAAATGCTGTTATTATTGTTAAGGCCATCACTCTTCTCCACAACATAATAAGAGAGAGAGAAGGAATTTCCGACGAGGAAGTACAATCGTTTAGAGATATGGCTGAAAAATCTGCTATGACCTCAACATGCGTGGTTAGGCCTAACAATAGTTCCTCAAGAAAAGCCCTACTAATAAGAAAACAGTTTTCTTCGTATTTTATACGCCCGGAGGGAGTCATGTCACACCAGGAGCTTTTGTAGGAGGTTTAAGCATGTTTCACAGACTGTAAAACAATATTGATTTAGTCTCAGAGACTGATGTGTTCTATATTTGTTAAAGTTATTGTATAAATCAACACTTGCTTTGTTAAATAAAAATTGAAGTTATATCTCTCAATAAAAAGCATTACTATTCTATCCTTTTTATTTGTAATTATAAGAGGAAAAAGTATGTTAACAAATTTAACACAATTAATTACCTAGATTAATTTTGTTTACGCAATTACCTGGAATGTAATATTATTATACTATTGGTAATGATAGTATGTGCTTATTAAGTAAAAGTTTATCTGTTTATTAAAAGTTGTATGCTTATTAAATTTTGAAAAAAAATATTAAGGTAGTGGTGTACATTATTTAAATTGAATGAAAATATTGCACTTACTTGGTAAATTCACTGCCTCCGCTACTGAGCTCCACAGTCGATCGTTCATCAGCCGATTGTGATAGTGAACGTGATTCAAATTCCACAAACTAGGGTGCTTTTGCACCTCAGATATTACTGACTCGTTCGACATAACAAGAGAGCACTGTTCACTGCACGAGATATGAAGTAGAACTGACAGGGAGCCTACTCGTCGCGTCGCGTCGCTGTTGTCGCGCGACCAAAGACAAACATGTTTGTCTTTGGTCGCGTCGACGACGCGACGTCGCGGCCGCGACAGTCGCGTCGGTCGCCCAGCTAGGACACGCTCATGCTTCCCCATGTGTTTGTGATTTTTTCTGTCGCTGCCGTCGTGTCGGTCGCGTCGGTCGCGCGACATTTGTCGCCCAGCTAGGACGGGGCCTAAGAGTAGCATTATGCCTAAGCAAACAGGTTTGCTGCTATTGGGATCACATGTTTGTTTTCATGCACATATCAATAGGCCAAATCCAGTTAAAGCACTATTCCAAGTTTTAACGAAATTTGTTCAACAATAAGCAAACACAATGACAATGGTATTTATTGGTGCTTTCACACGGACCTAAACATAAAAGGGGTTGGAATAACAGTATATTTACGACAAGACAGAGTCAATAACAGGTCCTATACAAATATTTTTGTGTGAAGTGCATGTTTATGTCCTAGGTTTGTGGTTTTGTTTTTTGACAAAAGTAGAGTTTAAAATGTTCTAGTTCTTACGTCTGTCATTTATCACGATATGAGTTAAGTTTATTATAGTTTGTCATTTTATTGCTAGGTATATATTTAATTTTTTTGTTTTTAAGTCACGCTCATTGATATTCCTTTTTATTGAAGTTTCCATAGATTTTGATAGAAATACTGTAATTATCCACAGATTGTACAAAAATAGTATATGAAAGTCTGTTGGGACATTACCTTTCCCCAGAACCTTAGTAATCAACACATTTTACATAATGTACACTAATTTTGTCAAGAATACAATAATTTACCACTGGCAGTCCGATAATTTCTAAGACATTAATTTCTAAGACAGGTACCGTAATGTTCTGTCTTAAAAAATGCCCATAGCTCTTCCCACTACGTGCTCGAGTTCGCCCCACGTCCCTCACTAATCAAAACATTTTATTTTCTGAACGATAATGTAGTCAGGAATATGATAATTTGCCACTGACAGTACGGTTATTGTTTAGGGCAGTGTTTTTTCACCATAACTCGACGCGCTACGTGCTCGAGTGCTTCCCCAGTCCCTCAGGAATCAGAACATTTGACTTCCTGTACGAAAATGTCGTCAGTAATACGACAATTTTCCACCGAGAATACGATAATTTACCACCAACAGTACGGTAATTGTCTAGGATAGAGTTTTATGACCTAAGCTCAACCCGCTACCTAAGTGCTTCCCCAGCCCCTCATGAATCAGAAAATTTTACTTTCTGTACGATAATTTCATCAGGAATACGATAATTTGTCACCGACACTACGCTAGTTGTCTAAGACGGGGTTTTGTGTCCTTAGCTCAACCCGCAACGAGCTCTAGTGCTTCCCCAGTCCCCCATGAATTTTATTTTCTGTACAATAATTTCGTCAGGAATACGATAATTTTTCACTGGCATTACGGTAATTGTCTAAGACAGGGTGTTGTAACCTTAGCTCGACCTGCTACGTGCTCGAGTGCGCCCTCAGTCCCTCATGAATCAGAACGGTTTACGTTATGTACGATAATTTCGCCAGGAATACGATAATTTGCCACTGACAGTACGGTAATTGTCTAAGACAGGGTATTGTGACCTTAGCTAGACCCACTACGTGCTCGATTGTGCCCTCAGTCCCTCATGAATCAGAACATTACACTTGCTGTACCATAATTTCGCCAGGAATACGATAATTTGCCACTGACAGTACTTTAATTGTCTAGGGCAAGGTGTTGTGACCTTAGCTCGACCCGCTACGTGCTCGAGTGCGCCCCCAGCCCGTCAGTAATTAGAACCTCTCTAATGATCTTCTCGCGACCTGCGACTCGCAAACTCGGCAAAAACACTTGCAGGGGCGTCGTTTACTCTGCCCTAATAGCATACGACTTAACTAACATTGACCTAGAAATAACACATCTATTTCTATGTTTACGATTTGAGTGTGCAACACGTGAGTTTGTTTGGTGGTCATGCTTATTCAGTATTACAGAAACTTAATACACTGGGATTATAGTTATAATTTTAAACTTGTAACTATACACCCTTTTGAACCGTGTAAAGACGTTTATTCCTAAAAAAGATCAGTTATTCTCAGTTAAGCAAACTACTTTAGTAAAAATTGTCAATAATAATTTTATTAATAATAATTTTATTTTAAGTAGGAACATACATTAAACATATATTATTAGTCTAATACAACTATTTGGTTTTTGTTCGTGGTGTTATACAAATAATGTATAACACCACGAACAATAACCAAATAGTTGTATTTTTTATTTCCAAATCAAAGATGTATTGATAGTCATATTAATTATTTAATTTCCTAAAACCCGAGAATTTAGCATGAGTTTATGAGTTGAGGGTTTTATCCTACTTTCTAACACTGATATGTGTACTGACGGTTGTATGTATTCCCAAATGTTTCACAGCATAAGACGAGACTTGAATCTTATTTTATGTGATCTTAAGTAATGAAATGCGACATATTAAATGAGTTTTTGTCTTTTTCACTAAAATATAGTCCATAATTACCTCTCTTCGTAAATCGTACATTCGAACATTCTATTTTAACTGGATTTGGTACATCAAGTATAAATAGCAAATGCTGTCATACTGTCAGGTTTAGGAAATTGACGACAAATAAAACAATTTCTTTTACGAGCCCAACTTACCAGGGGATTTTAAGCCATTTCTATTTTCCTTGTGGGATTCGTTTTTTTTAACTCCAAAACATAAGGATTTATTTGAGAACGATGGTATGCAGCTGGAAGGTTTTAAAAATTAACTTACGTGTTAAATGGTAAGCTATAACACGTAACATAAGGACCATATCAACCGTGCGCCGGGGCACCGTTACCTGCTTTATTGCGCGAGCAGGCATCATATGGTTCTCGTCGTTACGGTAAACTTTAACAGTGCTATTCCAATTTACAATATGGTTTAGTATAACCTTGAAGAAGCTAATATTTTTATTTTTAACGAATTTCTCCTATGGGGAAGAATCTGTTACCGCAGTCGGCATGGTAAGACCTAGGCCCGGGACCATGATAACTTTTTGTTTTGACGTCCCCAGACCCCAAAAACACCATTCGTTCGAAACTGTATGTGTGTGTGTGTGTGTGTGTGTGTGTGTGTGTGTGTGTGTGTGTGTGTGTGTGTGTGTGTGTGTGTGTGTGTGTGTGTGTGGGTGCGATAACTGTCGTAAAAAAGGTCCGATTTTGATTAAATTTGGTATAAAAGTGTAAAGGAACATTTATGACTTTAAGTTCGAACACCAGCCATATCGCTCTATATAAAGGGGTATTTTTGGGGGGGGGTTTGTAACCCAAATTATTTTTTTGAACTTTTAACATATAATTTTTGAAATAATAAAATTTTAATTTTCACCATTGGATTCTTTCTTCTCTGTGATTCAGCTTAAAAGAACACTCAATTTGGTATTTTAATCATTCCTTTACGTCAATCGGTTATCGAGATATTGAAAGTGCTAAACACAGTACGTTGTTTAATGCTATTCTTATGGAGAATAAGAAAAGAGTTATATCTCGCTTCTTTATGAACGTATACTGACGAAACTTGGTATACGGCTTTATCTGGTTGTAGTCTATTGATATTTGCTCAAAAAACAATTTTTTGCTAAAGGTACCCGTAGCAGCAAACCTGCGTACTCATCCCCCATGTTATTCTTATGGAAAAAAATTAAAATGCTATGTCTCCCTTAATTATGAACATAAATTAAAAAACCTTATATATGATTTCATCCATTTGAGTTATTTGCCTCAACACCCATTTTTTCGTTCCTTGTTGCAGCAAACCTGTGTAATCATCCCACATGTTATTCTTATGGAGATTAATCAAAATGGGTTACATCGCTTATTTATGAATGCATATTGATTAAACTAGGTACGTGGCTTCATCTAGTTGAGTTACATTGATATTTGCATAGGAACCAATTGTTCATGTTCCTTGTTTCAGCAAACCTATGTACTCATCTCCAATGTTTTTCTTATGGAGAATAATTAAAATTGTACATATCGCTTATTTGAGAATATTTTTATATGAAACTTGGTATGCGGCTTTATGTGGTATTAAGACATATATTAAGCATTGTAAATTCGCTCAGTACGCAGGTTTGCTGCGACGGGGTATTTTGTTTTCATTTTTTACGTTTGAAATTATTACATTTGTATAGCTATTTTTTTTAATCAGCACAATAAAGCAAGTATGGGTCATTTTGTTTTAGTTTACAGTGTTTTCTATCTCATTGGCAGGGAGTACAGCAACACGGCGGAGCAGGGGACTGGAGGGCAAGATACACTGCACCAGTGGGCAAGGTCGCGGCGGTTTATCACCAAGGTCACACACATCACACCGGGACTCACGCGTCACCGGGGCGTTGCACCAACACACAACACCTCTACCGGGGCACCGCACCACACCGCTGCACCACGGCAGACGTCAACAGCTGAGTACAGGGGAGGAGAATGGTACTGCAATATAAGTAAGAGGAATAACCACATGAAGCAGGACTGCAGATTCAGGACACCTCAAGCCCAAAATTACACTCAACCTCGGGGGAAATACTGTGACAATTGCAGAATGTCAAACCATAACGGGGAGGAATGCTTCAGACTAAAAAGAACTTAACGGTATTCAACAAACGAATAAGGCGGGGACCTTTCTATACTAACTACACTGAGAGGACTCCCCACCCCTTCAGCGTTACGCCAAGTCACAAACACACGCATCCAATTTCAAATAAACAATTATGACCAGGAGTTTCCTACTTTAACGGGGTCTAGCAACATAAAGCTAAATAAGAAATATAATCCACGAGACGAGACAAGAAAATATGGAAGGATAATACAGGATGTAAAAGGAAACGGACACCAGACAGGAAGGATGAAGGGATACATGTTTTAAGGTCACAGGGAAGCTAAGCATAGTTACAGACCCACAAACATGTCAGACAGGAGAATAGGGGAGATAAATAATAGGGAAGAAAGAGGAAGAAAAAATACACTACGGACTACGGATAAGGGAAAAGAAGAAGAAACACGAGAGGTACAGAAAGACAGGAAGGATGAAGATAAAGAAAAGGAAGGATATATTCTAGGAGAGGAGAAGAAGAGGAAGATATGTTCGGAATTAGAAGAACAGGAACTACAACACACGATATTTAGCTGTGATATCTCACGTGTAGCAGAAGGAAGAATACATAAGCCCAGGAAAATGGGAAACTTTAAGGACAAATTACAGGCTGAACATGAAACTTTATTCAAAATACAGGACAGGGAAAACAGGAAAATGCCCGTCTTAACTTTGAAAGCAAAATTAACTCAACATCCCATTAGTTTAATAGCATGTATCATTGATACGGGCTCAAATATAAATTTGATTAACACAAAATTGGTAAATGCAAATAACATTACATAGGACAGAGTACCCAGAGTGGTATCAGCAAATAATACGCCTATTCAGATTGTAGGCACAACGGAGGTATTGCTAGAGGTTCAGAACATTATATTCAGTGAAACATTTTACGTTACACAAGACACTAACAGTGAAATATTACTGGGTAACACGTTTTTGAAGCGGAATAATGTAGAGTTAAATTTCAATACTAAGGAGATAATATTCAACATGGGATTACATAAACACCGAATTAAAATGGAAAAGAAGTGGCAACTCGAATTAGAGGGGATTAATTCAAACAATAAAAAATTATTGCAAAGGCAAAGGTTATTGACATAAAATGTGAAGAAGACTTAGTGATAGCCGCTCATCAGCATAGGAGAATACAATTGCAACAAAACGTCAGTGATGGAGCGCAATTTGAACCGGAAAAATCGCTACAGGAGAAGAAAAAATTTCATTTATTTCAAGGGAATGATGGCGTTAAACCGTACTTAAATATTTATAACACTTCAAAATTCCCAAATCATATCAATGCGAACACTTTATTAGGATTTTGCACGGAGCAGGAAAATTCAGACTGTACCCAACCGGAAGTTAAACCCCTAGGAATTAAATATGACAATAATCCGAATAAACAAGTCCTGAAGGACAAAGATGATATATAATTTAATCTATCTCCCCACCTAAGAGCTGAACAACATAATAAGGTAGTAAAAGTACTACAGAAATATAAATCAATGTTTACTACAAATATAAAGGATTTAACACCAGCAAATTTACCTCCAGTAGCATTGGAAAAAATCCCTAATGCACAACCAACAAATTCACCCCCCTATAAGCAAGGAAAACAAGAATGGGAAGAATTGAATAGATTATTATAAGAATTACAAGAATCAGTTTCCCAAGAAAATTAGAACTCAATCCAGGAAGTATGAAGAGCGTGATAATTTATTGTACTACAAACAGTTTAATGGAAAAGATAATATATATTTACTAGCAATTCCTAGGGAAAAAGTAAATGGAATCCTAAACATTTTCCACTATAACATATACTCGGGAGGGCAATTTTCAACCTTTAAAACCAGCAGGAAGATCAAAGAAAGATATTATTGGCCACAGATGGAACAAGACATCCACAACTACACGCACACTTGTGAACAATGTCAATTAAGGCGCACTCCAACTTATAAGCAATTCGACGAATTAACTCCTCTAGTACCGCCAACAACACCTTTTGAAAGATTAATTATCGATTATATGGGACCCATAACACAAAGTAGGGGCTATAAATAGATATTAATGGTGACATGCCCCACCACTATAATGATATTTACTCGCTGCACTCGATCTGCGGACGCTAAGATATGCGGCATCTTTTAAATCAATCAAAGAATATATAATAAACTATAATCTATATTATAATATATCACAGTTTGGTGGTACAACGAAGGTTCTAAAAGAAAGCTTTATCAAATACCTTATGAATGATGGTAGGGTATCCAATTAATACATTTCCCAAAAAGGTGGTTGCACTACTTGTTAACATTTCACTGAAAAATTTTCAACTTATACTATTATACGAGAAGCATGGATAAGAAATCAAACACCTCCATTATACCAACAAAAAACGTTCCAACAAAACCATGATTTACCAACACACGTTAATCAGAGAGCTAGGAGAAGACCCGAGAAACAGATCATGCGCGGCAGACTGAATAACTCATACAGTGACGTTACAGCCTGAACCAGGAAACAGAGAGATGAAGAGAAAGAGATACATAGTAAGGTTGTCTGTCGCTGCGAAGTAAGACAATGGCTTATTTACTGATTATTGATGGAACAGGGAACCCTGATCAAATCCCCCGCGATATTGAAACTCAGTAATACAAAGTTAATTAAAAATTTAAAAAATATATAGGTTGATAAGTAACAAAGATATAAAATTAAACATTTATCATTACAATATACATATTTTGACTTATTTGGAAACACTAGACTTCTATTTAACATTTTATTAGGATGGACAAGTACCATAACTATAATTTTGCCTTTTACTAATTTACGTTCTTCACATTCAAACGATACAAATTAGGCTATTATTGCCTCAACGAGATTTCAACGGACCGGACAGTGTGCAGTAAGCAGAATGCCAATGAGTCACCACATGCCAGAACATAACAATAGCGAGTCACGCAGAGGTCAGCTCACCATGCATTTCTCCGCCTTGTCAAGTAGACGCATTGTACTTTAATCCAATTAGGCTTGTCTGAAATTCATTTACCACAGGAGGTATGACAAAACTTGAGGGACCAAGTTTTCCCGGCAGAGGGGGAATATAATCATATTTAAAAATGGAATAAAAGCAAGCACAAATTTATTTAAGTTAATATTGAAAACAAATACGAATTTAATTTCAAAACTCAATGTAGGAAAGTTCAACGACGGTGAGGAACTAGATAGCGTTGACCCGACTCGAATTACCGTAGGTGTCGGGTAGTGGGCAAACAACGAACATTCACGGCCTGGGTAGGTTCACTCACCGTTTAATCACTGCCCACCCAGAATTATGCTGACGATTTGATCAGCCAATGGCAAACACAAACGTAATGTTCGAGACACCTAATTGGCAAGGGGGCGGAGCTGACCAAATTCGGGGGTAACATTTTAGAAACATAGGAAGGGTTAAGGGACAGAAAAAAGTGGGAAAGCGAGGGGAGTCAAGAGGATAACGGGGTGTTAAGAGGTTCTAGGATTAGCTCGGACCGAGTAGGGCTAATACCGCACTGGACAGCCATATTGCACCAGTCGGATCCCTAGACCTCACTACCTTCCATTCTGCCAAGACCATCTATCCACCGGAACTGGGGACTACCAACTACAAGAGGCTTCAAGACGTCCAAGGATAGAAGCCATCCACAGGGACGATGAACCTCTACTGGACGAGGGAGAGGACGCCACCAGCTTCCCGATACGCCATCGGTCACCCGGGGACGCTGAGCGAGAACGGTCACCTAGGAGACGGTCGTCATCCGGCGAGGCACTCGTCCTGGAACGAAGTCCTCGGAACTGTTTGGTATATCTAATTTTTGTTTCGGGGACACAAAGTGTAGGTCTCTCCATAGTCGTGGGGAAAATTGAAAAGACATTTAAATATTTGACTTAAAGCTAAACGTGAGGCGTGAAGATAAATTCGATCCTGAGTTGAATAAAGTTGTAATAAAAAATCTTGAGGAATTACTTGAATAACCAGATATAATGATGGAATATCTTAATAATAAAAGTGAATGTAAATAATGGATGTTAGGGTAGAGATCGATTTGTAAATTTAAAGATATAAGACCAAAGTTTGAAGTAGAGGAGCTTATGTTTGAATAAAGATTTAGTTCGAGAAAATTCGAGCAGTTAAACTATTTAAATATTTTAAAATGATATGAGCACTTGATGCCCCGTTGTTATTGTTTTGAGATTGAGTTAGATTCGTAGTTTAAGGTTATATGTCATGTCGTTGGAATAGAGTTATGCTTATATTTTGAATATTATTTGTGGTTTAAATTTTGTTTATGTACGTAGAGTTTATTTATCATATAACGAGGAAGGACTTAAACCCACAGACAGTATATTTTTGAGAGTTGATAATCATTTGTGTATGTTATGATGTATTTTTAAGGGTTTGAGTTGTTATTGTGTTTCAAAGACATCTGAAGTTCTGTGCCGAGTTTTCTATTGATTGTTTAATATTTGGAGAACTGACGTAAGCGTTAGAACGGCAATTATAGATGAACTGCCTATGCAGATATTTCTCTATCTCAGAGTTGTGCCTTTTAAAAATAGTTATTATGGTTTTATTAAATGTGTTGTACCAACTTAATCTGTGTCCAGTTAATCCTCGTTCCCTAGTATCTTCCTTGTAACCTCCACTGCTAAGCGAGTCATTTTAAAGTTATTAGTTGAAAGTCAAGTGGTACAATAACCCCCAGATGTTTACATAGTGGCGACAGCCGGTTTGATTTAATTACCAAAGGATTGAGTGGACACAGAATAAGTACTTGTTTTAGTCATGGTATAACTAATAATGTATAATTTATTTGTGATAGGTAGGGATGAGTAGGAACCCAAGGAAGTCAAGTGGTACAATAACCCCCAGAATCAATGGTGGTTTACAATGGTAATCAATAAAACATTTGCTTGGGTTGGAAACGTATACATTGAACTGTTTCGTTCTCAACAGATCCTTTCCTCACAACCCTTATAGCTTACTTACAACTACGGTTATGAGGAGAGATAGAAACCGAATTAAAACACTGAGTGAAGTAATGATTTTGACAGCCAGTATCAGTCAAGTAAATGAGGCCATTAAGTGGAGAAGAGGGAGAACTTGGAATAACTTCCTGTTATACGGAGTGGGAAATGAGTCTCATTGCAACCAAACATAAACGATTTATAGAAAAACTGGATGAACCGAAGCGAATCAGTCTTCATTGACTAAGTTAGGCAATTAAAAAACAAACTATCTATACCAAATAATTATAACCCGAATAGGTGTATTCAAAAATGTAAATATAATGTGTACTAATTACTTCCTTCTAAGACAGAACCATAATAAATATTACGCATAAAATTAAATAATATTAGGTCGAATCCTTTATTAAAAGCAAGATACAAAACAAGATAATTGTGATTCTAAATATCTGTTAGCAATGATAAATGTATAGTGAACAATATTTTTAAGGTCCGCATATGTAAAAATTTAAGGAAATTGTATATTTCCTTGGTTCATATTGGGAGTAAATCGATCCAGTGAAAATTGAATAGAAACAATTTCAAATAATAAAAAAAATTTGAGTATGTATTATATCTTTCAGGATAATTTCTAATAAGAGAATATACAGTGCTCTGGAATGAGCAATGTTGTTCCATTTTTGTTTTGTTTACATAGTAACCTATCAAGGATTAGCTCTCGGTCGGATTATTCTTTATTGTTCAAATTATTCAATGAGCTCAGAAAACTCGCTTCACTGGTTACTAATAAAGGCTTCATCCTCAACGGGAAAGTTTGTGGTACTATTCAGTATTCTGTGGGTTTATATTCATCAACTTCTGCTCATGCTACGAAAATATGTTATTAAAGGTTATTCTTACATGAAATTCATTTTTAACAAATCACTACCTATTACCCGAGAGCCTTGCACAAATATAATATCGGAAAAAGAAAACATTTGTGCAAAACTACAAATCGAGCTCATTTATTTTTGTTATTACTGTACTACTGAGATCGGTTCAAAAACAATGGAAGAGACCTTATAACAAATATTGCTTTAAAGTTTAATAATTAAAGGGATTAACACTTATCAATTGTCAAACAGCATATGAATCGGCAGAGAAGAACGGACCGAAATAATTAGGTAAAATATTAAAAGATTCTCCTCGGTTTTTAAATACAATAACATTATGTTACATTAAATACAATAGTGTTTTATTTAAAAGAATTAGGTTTTGTCGTTTTTGATCAGTGGTCAAGTAGTAGGCTCTGGAAGCTTGTTAGCGGTCCTATATAATGCTTGATATGTAAAAAGTGTAGTTTATTAGCTGCGTTGCAATTGAACCTAGACGAATCTCGGACTGGTATGTACCAGTTTAAGAGAGGTTCCAGTCACAAAGCGTTTCGAATTTCTACCTGCTTATCGTATAAGGCCAACGTTTAATTTCAAAGCCCTTAACCCTCAACAGATTACTCAAAGTCACGGTACATTCATGGCTCATTTTATAAAGATCAAAAATATACCAAGAGATATCAGTGAGTAGAACTTTAATATCACATATATTAAATTCCAAAAGTTCAGTTAAATCTACTTAAGGAAACTTAAGGATAACTTGAGGAGAAGTTCAGTTAAATTCCAAAAGTTTAGGGTTTATGAATTTGTATAGGTTAACTATTTGTGGTATCATCATGCTGAATGTTAAATACTACTGTATTATTAATTGTGCAAGTATATTTTGAGTAACCCATGTCCGAATGAGACAGTGGTGCAGGGTCACTTTGTACAATGGTACTCTAACTAGACATCTCATTATCCCAACAGTCCATCCAGCTACTTGTGCACGGGCCGACTTGAACCCCATCTCCCAACAGTGTACACAACTGCAGCGTCTGTATATAGTTACGACCTCTGTCGGTCCCATCAACTGAATGTATATGATCTCTAACTGTTCCGTAAAATATGTTTTTTTCAGTCCTATACTTATTCATGACCTTGAGCCACTATAAAGAATCTGCATAGCTAGATGACACAATGTATTCTATATAAACTGTCAATATTGTCTGTTCAAATAGTTTAGTAAGTGTGTTTGTGTACACCATTGCAGTACATCTATATGTACATCTATATTTAAACTGCTAATTTTTTAATGTATTTAATCAAATGTGAAATCCACCGTGCCAAATTGAAATTGTGTTATCTTATAAAAAACCCTAATGCATATCAAAATTTTAGATAGGATTTCTGTATGTGTAAAAGGCTTCACCCCATTACCCCAAAAATTGCCAATGTTTATCATGACGGATAATTTTATTCGGTCAGGAGATTATATTGCCATTACAATTATTGCCTTTCACCACTGAAACACCTGTTTTGTGGTTTTTAAACTTGCCACTGAAAGATGGTACCACCAGTACAATGGCAAATAAACAAGTGATAATTTATCTTTAAATTTTATTTTGTAAGGTTAGTTTACTTTTCGCATTTAGCGGTAAAGAAAATAAAATATGATGGCTCAACTATTGATTTCTATGAAGTATTAAGGGATGCATAGTGCCCCGTCAAAAAGAAACCCCTTGAGAAGTAATATATGAAAATGTGTATATTAGTTACTACTGTAGTTGATGCCCGTGCTTCGCACAGCTGATTAAAATTCTCGCCGCAACTACATCTGTTTAAGTAATTATCTGATCCATTAAACCTACTGCCCATAAGAATAGCATTGTAACTTTAAGGGTCGCTGGGACGGAGTTCTAAGGGAATGTCAGGATGGGAATAGGCCTATATGTAGCCCAGATAAATTATCTACCTACAAGTACATTTTCAGCTCGATTGGTTTACCAGTTTTTACGTTAAAGCTGCAAGTCGTTAGAGAGACACCACCTTTATTTTATAAATGTATAGGATAAAAATTCCTCAGTTTCTCGACAGAATTCAGCATAACCAAATGTTATTTTCTCTCCTTTAATCTTCCCGATGTAACTTTGATCGTCATGCATAGTATTAGTTAAATCACAATAGGCTAAGTTGTGAATATTTAGGGGCCTTGTGCATCGACACTCTTCGAACACCATTTCGAACTAGAGCACAGAAGTGGCCAGGGTTAAAATCGTAGTTATGACAACTCAGTTGTACCAGCACCATCTAACTTGTGCTTTATTAAATTACTGTGAACTGAAATCATCAACGAGTGTTGTCACTCCCAATTTAACTATAAATGATACACTCAAATTGGCCAACTACTTTATTACGCAGCGTTAGATTAAGAATTTATGAAATAGTGATTCATACCCACGTCCCCAGCACCCCATGTCCCAGGTCCCAGCGTGATTCATGCCCCAGCGCCCATGTGGGGAAAATAGAGATTCATACCCACGTACTGCCCCAGCGCCTATGTGGGTAGTGATTAATACCCACGTACTGTCCCAGCGCCCATGTGGGTAGTGATTCATACCCATGTACTACCCCAGCGCCCATATGGGTAGTGATTCATACCCATGTACTACCCCAGCGCCCATGTCAGTAGTGATTCATACCCACGTACTGCCCCAGCGCCCATATGGGTAGTGATTCATACCCACGTCCTGCCCCAGCGCCCATGTGGGTTAGTGATTCATACCCATGTACTACCCCAGCGCCCATGTCAGTAGTGATTCATACCCACGTACTGCCCCAGCGCCTATGTGGGTAGTGATTAATACCCACGTACTGTCCCAGCGCCCATGTGGGTAGTGATTCATACCCATGTACTACCCCAGCGCCCATATGGGTAGTGATTCATACCCATGTACTACCCCAGCGCCCATGTCAGTAGTGATTCATACCCACGTACTGCCCCAGCGCCCATATGGGTAGTGATTCATACCCACGTCCTGCCCCAGCGCCCATGTGGGTTAGTGATTCATACCCATGTACTACCCCAGCGCCCATGTCAGTAGTGATTCATACCCACGTACTGCCCCAGCACCCATGTGGGTAGTGATTCATACCCACGTCCTGCCCCAGCGCCCATGTCAGTAGTGATTCATACCCACGTCCTGCCCCAGCGCCCATGTCAGTAGTGATTCATACCACGTCCTGCCCCAGCGCCCATGTCAGTAGTGATTCATACCCACGTACTGCCCCAGTGCCCATGTGGGTAGTGATTCATATCCACGTACTGCCCCAGCGCCCATGTGGGTTAGTGATTCATACCCATGTACTACCCCAGCGCCAATGTCAGTAGTGATTCAAACCCACGTACTGCCCCAGCGCCCATGTGGGTAGTGATTCATACCCACATCCTGCCCCAGTGCCCATGTGGGTTAGTGATTCATACCCATGTACTACCCCAGCGCCAATGTCAGTAGTGATTCAAACCCACGTACTGCCCCAGCGCCCATGTGGGTAGTGATTCATACCCACATCCTGCCCCAGTGCCCATGTGGGTTAGTTATTCATACCCATGTACTACCCCAGCACCCATGTCAGTAGTGATTCATACCCACGTACTGCCCCAGCGCCCATGTGGGTAGTGATTCATACCCACGTACTGCCCCAGCGCCCATGTGGGTAGTGATTAATACCCACGTACTTCCCCAGCGCCTATGTGGGTAATGATTATTACCCACGTACTGTCCCAGCGCCCATGTGGGTAGTGATTCAAACCCACGTACTGCCCCAGCGCCCATGTGGGTAGTGATTCATACCCACGTCCTGCCCAGCGCCCATGTGGGTTAGTTATTCATACCCATGTACTACCCCAGCGCCCATGTCAGTAGTGATTCATACCCACGTACTGCCTCAGCACCCATGTGGGTAGTGATTGATACCCACGTACTGACCCCGCGCCCATGTGGGTTAATATCCACTTTTTTCTGCTATTTCATAAAATTTGAAAATTCATCGATATATGTAAACTTATCTTTATAACATCAGTATATCCTAAAACCACTGTTTCCGTTATACAATAATTCCAGTGCGACTTTTTATTTCTATTTTTCGTTTTTGATTAAAATTTAACCTTTAGGGCTCCACCCCATAGGCATTTATACCACCTTTAATGTTAATCTCACGGGCTCTCTTGCTTACAAGGGTTCCCAGATGCCCGTAAATCCATGCACGGAGTACTGCACAAGGGTTTGGTAAGGCTATCAGTAGATTATTCAACACCAGTGTTGAAGATGTTTGCTTATGGCCTGCACCGTTATTGTTAATTATTAACCCGCACTAATGCAACGACGCCCCCCCCCCCACATCTACTGGTTTCTGCACTACCAGCTTTATTTATATGCGAGGTTATTTTGAATGTCATTTATGCCCTTATCTTACATTATGTATTTAAAATTAACCTTTTTGATTTAATTTGTATCCTAATACTCGTATACAGTTTCGTAAGGTGAAAATTGTACAGCCGTGTTTTTTGGATTTTTCTGAAGCCAGCCTACGACCTAGAAGGCTGGAAATTGGAACATTCATACAAAAAGATACGGGAAAGAACCTAAAAGAGCCCACTTTTGACCTATTTTTTCTTCAAACTGTCCTAAATGCATAAAAAATATGTGTCAATTTATAAATGTACTATTAATTAGCTGCAATTATTTATAGTATACTTAAATTATCTTAAATATAAACCGGGATAAATTCTTTACCCAAAGTGAGTGATTTTATAAATTATGGGTTTCATCGAAAGAATAATTCTGCTGTAACGAATTCAGAACCAACTTTCATTTAGTAGCATATTTGCATGTACTCGTCATAATTTAGGTAGAAAATCGTTTCCTTTTAATTGTGATTTTCGTTGCAGTTATTTTTAGCAATTATATGATTTGTCATTAGTATTAAATTGAATGACTGGTCAGCAGCTTAAAAACTTTTATAACGTGGAAACCTCTCATATTTTCCTGTAACTGCAGACCTGAACGTGAGGCCGCATCAATAACTGAGCTTCCTCTGCAGGGTCAACTTTGAAGAAGTTTGCCAAACCAATTATATACTCTTTACTCGCCCATCCTCCGTGATTACATTTGTACAGATTTGGATTTTTTTCCTAAAGTTTTGAGTTCTCCTTCGTTCTTACTATAATGTAAAATTAAAGTTAAATGTGCATGCCCCTTACCTCAAATTAGCTGTCATATTTTAAATGCAAACCAAACTACTGTCATGGCCATGACAATTAGCTGTCATATTTTAAATGCAAACCAAACTACCGTCATGGCCATGACAATAGGTATTTTTTACTTAACATTAAACAATTTACATTTTTTCAGCCAGAGAGGTAAATAAAACGTATAAGTTGCATATAATAAACATAGATATAAATAAGTAGGATCTTTGTTCCAATTTAAATTTGTTATCATTTTATTGTTTTTTGCGGTTTATTGGTTTTAGTGGTATGACATACTAATACCCAGTTAAGAGTATTAGTAGGACTTGCTACTCGAAGGATAGTTATATTTTTCTCAAACGTAATGTCTATAACATAATTCTTCCTGCTAATGTTCTGTGTTTTTTAAATGTATCAACCAGCTGTTAAATATGGAAACCAGTTACTGATATATTTGTCCATCAGATTTACATTGAAGTTTCGAAGACTTACAACTGAACGCCCTAAAGATGAATGTAAATTATAAGGACGTTCGTATATCTGCACCGCGACTTTTTTAATGAAAAAATCTAGCATAAAACCCGTTTAGTTCGAGAAAACTAAAACTAAAATTGTTCACCAAATGTCATTACATGCATACATAACCACAATACGGTGGCTACAACTATTAAAAATACTGCAAACAATTATTAACATTGGATTTTCAAGTCGACTGTGTAAATTACTGTGATATTAGTCTAGATTCCTTGGTTCAGGAGTAACTTAGTATTAATTGGATAATTGAACGAAGTGAAAGTATCCTTATACACAACTTGCTGCTTAGACTGGTAAGAGAATCAACTCAACTGGAGTGTCTGTGACCACAATAACTCAAGAATGCCTCCACAGTTAAACTTAAAATTTTCCAGAAAAACTTAACAGGTCAAAATCTCGGTCAAGTTCATTATTCAGATAATTTCGTTCAGTATTAATCAAATTATTTTAAAACCAATTTTATTTTTTTCTCCATAAGAATAACATTGGAAGCCATTTTAGTGGTACTTGAATCGTTAAAATTTAGCCGACGTCTATGTTTCAACAACAGAGTAACAATAGCTAGTTTACTAGAGTATACATTGTTATACTGGATAACAAAAGTTTTTTTACCAACAAAAAACACACAAGAGAGATAAATCGAAGTATATTTTTAAGTTGTGAGCATATTTATTATTTTATAAATTATTAAGTGTACGTTTAAAAAAAATATTTATACAGTTAATATTCCCTTAGTACGCCTACTCTGTGTAAATATCGTAAGTCGGTCAGAGCCGACGATTGTAACATTGTAACAGTGGCAGACGACAGACGACGCGTGTGGCAGAACGAAAAACTCAAAATAACTTTTTGATGACTGTAGATACTAAGATATTAACTTATAAAATAGTTTGTTTTATTACATTTTCTTAGACGATTGGTAAAATTGTGATTGTCATGTGCAAAAAGTATACAAAGCCTCAATTTGTCTAGAAAGCGTTGATGAAGTTAGTCACAGTAAGCGAACAACCTTAATATTTATTTTGTAGGACAATTATTTGCTAGGTTATATTTTCACTAAATTAATAATAAAAATTGTCTACATTACCTAACATATATTACCAGTAATGTAGTAGGTAACCACAATAAAAACTATAGATTATTCTAACCAAACAGCCTTTTTCGGAAGGTTATCTTGAATGATTTGACATAGCCTAGGGTTGGATTGCAGTAAGAGTAATCCGACATTAAACTGGCAATACAATGTTGTAAAATACTTTAAACACATTAACAGGAATGTTGTAGCGAACCAAAATAAAAGCTTTAAACTATTCTAACCAAACTAAGCCTTTTATAAAGTTTATCTGAAATGATTTGAAAAATCCTAGGTGTTGATTATACTGAGCTGTTTTCATCATAAACTTGGACCTATGGTTATAAAATGTAGGTCTATACACTTAGGCTACTTGCCATTTTAGAAGTTTCATGTACGGTCTTGGACCAACCCATGTTTATAGAATTTAATTTCATGATAGCCTAGGCTATTGAAACAATATGTTGAAATATCATTTTGTAAAATACAACTGTTGTTAAATACTTTAAACATGACCAGGAATGTTGTAGCGAACCAAAACAAAAGCTTTAAACTATTCTAACCAAACTAAGCCTTTTATACAGGTTATCTGAAATGATTTGACAAATCCTAGGTTTTGATTATACTGAGCTGTTTTCATCATAAACATGGACCTATGGTTATAAAATGTAGGTCCATACACTTAGGCTAATTGCCATTTTAGAATTTTCATGTACGGTCTTGGACCAACCCATGTTTATAAAATTTAATTTCATGATAGCCTAGGCTATTGGAACAATATATTTAAATGTCATTTTGTAAAATACAACTGTTGTAAAATACTTTAAACACATTACCAGGAATGTTGTACCGAATCAAAACAAAAGCTTTAAACTATTCTAACCAAACTAAGCCTTTTATACAGGTTATCTGAAATGATTTTACATATCCTAGGTTTGGATTATACTGAGCTGTTTTCATCATAAACTTGGATCTATGGCTACAAAATGTAGGCCTATACACTTAGGCTACTTGTCATTTTAGAAGTTTCATGTACGGTCTTGGACCAACCCATGTTTATAGAATTTAATTTCATGATAGCCTAGGCTATTGCAACAATATATTGAAATATCATTTTGTAAAATACAACAGTTTTTAAATACTTTAAACATTACCAGGAATGTTGTAGCGAACCAAAACAAAAGCTTTAAACTATTCTAACCAAACTAAGCCTTTTATACAGGTTATCTGAAATGATTTGACATATACTAGTTTTGGATTATACTGAGCTGTTTTCATCATAAACTTGGACCTATGACTATAAAATGTAGTCATATACTCTTAGGCTACTTGTCATTTTAGAAGTTTCATGTAGGACTTGGGCCAACCCATGTTTAAAGCATTTAATTTCATGATAGCCTATGCTTTTGAAACAATATATTGAAATCTCATTTTTTCATCTAAATAACTGGGCCTGACGATTTATTGTTAATCCTTAAGGATATTTTGACTTGGTCTATAAAAATTTTTGACATTAGTTCGTATAGGAAACTCGCTGTTCTCTTAAAAGTTAAATTAACCACACTGCTAAAGTCACTGCTTAGCCCAAAATGCTATGTTTGTTCTAAGATAACGCACCCATGCCAATCCTAACAACAAACCATGCCTGAAATCTTCAATATATTTTAAAAATAAATAAATTTAGTATTTATACAACATTTACTTTGATAAAAACAAGTGATAAATGTATGTATGCTTTTCTACGGATAAAATGTTAGGTCGGCGGCGGGATCCGAACCTGCGACATTACGCTCCAAGAGCCAGTGCGATACCCCTCAGCTACCGCGACAATTGATTCTTACAGAAGTGACTAAAACTATAGCTATACTGTATAGACATAAAATCCGGATTCTGGCGGCAGTTAAATGATAACGTAATGTATTCTGATGATGTTACTCAAATCAGATATTGAATTTTTTATGAGACTCGATTTAAGTTTGATCATGTGTTTCAATTATCCTTATACGCGAGGAATGAGCGTACACCTAGTATTATTGTGTATTAATATATTAAATAATTGAAGTGGGTTCTACTTTATTTTTTATAATAACTATGTTTCGTTCCAAATCTAATTGTAGGGTTAAACAGGGAGTCCCATCCAGTTTTAACTTACCGATAGAAGTGACTGAAAAGTTATTTTTTTCCAAGTTCACTAGGTTCGTGCCTTTAATTGATAAAAACTTAGGAGGAGGCTCCAGTCATGAAACATTTCATGTTTCTACCTGCTTCTCCCATAAGACCAATGTAATATGTCAAACCCCATCCAACCTCAAGAATATTATAAATCGTTGGGTGTGGCTCATTTTAGCGAAATTCCCCTATAGGGAAGAAGCTATTACCGTAGTCGGCAAGGTAAGACCTAGGCTTGGGACCATGATAACTTTTAGTTTTGAGGTCCCCAGATGCCAAAAACACCATTCGTTTAAAACTGTATATGTATATATGTGTGTGTGTGTGTGTGTGTGTGTGTGTGTGTTGTACCCAACAAATTTTTTTTTACATATCATTTTTGAAAAGTCAAATTCTAGTTTTTCCCATTGGAATCAGCTTAAAAAGACGCACAATTTGGGGTTTTGATCATTACTATAGGTCAAATTTTTACAGAGATATTGAAAGTTCTAAACAAAGTACGCTGTCCAATGTTATTCTAATGGAGAATAAGAAAAATTGTATATCTTGCTTATTTATCAACTTATCCTCATGAAACTTGGTATATTGCTTCATATCGTTGTGGTCCATTGATATTTGCACTAAAACACATTTTTTGGACGATAGTTCCCGTAGCAGCAAACCTGCGTACTCAGCCCCCATGTTATTCTTATGGAGAATAAGTAACGTGTTATCTCCCTTCATTATAAACATAAATTAATAAAATTTGGTATGTGGCTTTACCTAGTTGAGTCATATTGATATTTGTATAAACCCCTACTTTTTGGGTTTCTTGCTTCAGCAAGCCTGCATACTCAGCCGCCATGTTATTCTTATGGAGAATAATTAAAATGTCGTAAATAGTTTATTTATGAATGTATATTGTTGAAACTTGGTATTTGGCTTTATGTGGTATTAAGATACATATATATATATATATGCATTGTAAATTCGCCGAGTACGCAGGTTTGCTGGTACGGGGGTATTAAAATTCTACCTAGCGATTTCAGTGAGCAGACTATTGATATCACAAATATTTAATCCGTTAAAAAAATCCCAAATATTAAATAGTTTATAATTTTATTGAACTTTTATACTTTTTAAATCAAAATTCTACTCACTGAAATCGCTAGTATTTTTGTATTTTTGTTTCTCTTTATAATGAGGCATAAACCGATGATTTCGGATAATCCTTACAGGCGGAACGGGATTTGACAGTTGATGTTAGTCATATGTGAGAAGCAGTTATAAACGTGAAATATTTCATATCTGGAACCCCCTCTTAAACCAGAAGTAACAAATAAAAATCTACATTAAACTTATTTACTAAAGAAGAAAATCATACTCTTTTGTACTCAACTAAAATCGTTTTAGTATTTGTATTGTCATAATGAAAATAAATAGTACTGATTTTAGAGCATAATAAAGAATGAATGTATTAATACCATTTAGACAGTGGAAACAAGAGAGACAGAAATGAGGTAACGAGCTGCCCTCAACAACGTGGGACAGGGACGAGAGGTAAGGGCCTCTCTCTCGGGACAAGATAACTATCATTACCTGTTCCGGCGGATGTTACTCTAGCCTCTAGTTTATTACTTCTTTTACGTCAAAGATGCAGTAGAGGGTTTTTAAAGGTTATCTTGTCTACAGTTGCTCAAACAGTTTTTAGAGTTTAAACATAGTGTTTTGTGGCAAACAGTATTTGTTATTTTTTCTAGAACTAGATTATTTGTCAGAACCCCATTATTTTGTCTGTAAAACAAAATTGTACAGACTTTTAACAGTTATAGTTCAGTTTAATTCTCAACATGTTTTATTGGAAAAGATGATTTCGTCATACTGCTTGGAAAACGGTTGTTTTCAATACATGCGTTGCGGGGCGAAAGTAGTTTTTTTCAGTCCTTGGACGGAAAAGAATCAGCTGGTGTCGAGCTCCTCAGCTGTTCCGTTTCTGTCATTTGTAAAATATCGATGTAGTGAATCTGCAAAATTGTGTACGTCGATTGTAAGTAATCGATTGTATCGAGAGTTGTAATCAATTATTTTATCGATTGCAATTCACTGTTGCATTGTTATCGGTTTATGTATATTTGTTGCGTTTCAGTCCAATAATATGAAGTACATATGTACACGGTAAATAAATATATATTACAAAAAGCCCTCAGGGAGAAGATAAGCTAAGCGATAACGCTGTTCGCAGCGAGTCTGATTCCTGATATAGCTCGAAACGGTTGACTAAAGTATTCCTTCTTGCAATCGATAGTCCACAGCATTCGATATACCTATCGTTATAGTTAGTGTAACCTAACACTAAAACAAACGTAACAGATAATAGTTGAATACATCTGTAGTAACAGCTGTTTGTTTTAAATAGGAAGAACAAGATGGAAGCCGTTTTGGCATCAAGCTTTTAAAGGTAAACAAGTTGTAAAATATTTGTTTTTAGAAAGCAGTTAGCTTAATATATTGTGAAGTAAGACGAAAAATATAGTTCATCTCATGGGCCAAAAGTGGCTTTTCGATCCTAGTGATGAAATATACTATTGCTCGGTGTGGACAAGGTTTAAAGAAGAAAAGCTTGCTTGAAAAGATAATTTAGTTTCTTTGGAAAGTAATGTATTCATAATATTTTGTAATAGCACTATTATAAAATCAAAGAAACATATTACAAAATAAAATACAAATATAACAAACATCGGAATATTACAAAATCCGAGTTTGAGATCTTTCATATCTCAGAGAAGAATGGTTTTGCTTCAAACGACAGTATCTGAGGATGGAAAAAATATACAATTATGTAGTATATATTTTGCAGTCGTGTGGGACCATATGTTTGGAACAATTTTAAAACATCAAAAATACTTGCAACGGCGATTATGTATCCAAAGATTTTACTTTTTTAATTAAACTATTACCTTTTTTAATTAAAAAGGACAGGGAAAATAGCAAAGAAAACAGGCAAGGAATAAAAAAGTTAATGGGGGGGTTACTTGAACTGCATATAACAAGTTAAGATCAATTTTATTAATAAAATAAATAAATAATTACATCGTTATTTGCCATTAATTGACAATATCACATGTATCAGCAACATATTCAGTAATTAATATAGGCTAGGTAATACATATAGGTGATACTAAAAGGCTACCCAGAACTCTATGAGAAAATTCTACCAAAACCGACCAAAGAGCTGTTTTTAGTTTGTGTATTTAGGTTTTTGGCAATGTGCACTTATTTGTCCAAATTAACTCTCAGAGTTTAAAGTCAATGTATTCTTTTATGGTTATCCGTTACAGAAAATCGTGAAAGAGTGGTGTATTACCATGACGACATATATAAGGAAGGTTATACAGTTGTGTGCGTTAGCCGACCTTTAGAGAACAAATATGTCGGAAGTGGTGAGATATTAACCCTCCAATCTCACGTGGAGTTTACGTAATTGCATAATAATTCCAACTTTGACCAGTTTCCGTTTCCGACTTATTTGTCTGGTTGAGGTCGGATGTTTGATAATATTGTGTTTGATACGCTTACACCTTTAACCTGATGCACCGTTTCATCTGTTGTTCCTGTTTAAACCATTACTAACTCATTCCGTTTTCCTTGTGTGTTTGCCAATCAATTCGCTACGTCAATTTGTAAGAAGATAGTACAAAGCTTGCCACTTTACAATGGTTATTGATTATATGAACAATATGATTTAAGCGTACAGCTTTAACAATTTGCAACCATCATAGTAGTGGTACTGTGATTGTAAAAAATAATTAAAGCTGTACTTTTGAAGACCCTGAAATCATTATATCGTTGCATATCCGTCGTAGCAGCAACTATAAACAATTTAATATTTTTCCTGTAGTACATAATGTAATTTGCTTCAATAGTAAAATCGATTTATCGGTTAGTAGTTTAAATAATACCATACTAAAAGGCCTGCAATTAAAGAACATCCATCCTTCCTTTAATAAAGAATAATTAATTCCTTCCTCTTTTAATGAATTCCTTTCATTAAAGAATAGTGAAAACATACAGTTCCCTTTGAAAATCGCCAAGCCTCCCTATAAAACCCACAAAGGGATTATTATGTGGATAAATCTGATAAACGGTGCCAAAATAACAAGATTGATTTTATAACTGTCACCACTTGAACTCCCAAAAGCTGCAGCTACCCAAAAATAAATGGATACGAAAACGATTTGGCTCCTACCTATGAAGATTCATAAAAACTACCGAATTGCACGGCGGTTTGTTCAACGGCTAAGACTTAGATCTCTTGGTTGGTTCCAACCTAACTGTGATGGGCTATTCAAGTACGAGGGGATCGCAAAATGTCAACGTTTTAAAATACGAAACACCACTAACACCACTAGAGGGGCATGAGACCCTTAAAGCTTTAATATAAATTATAAAATTATTTCAAAATTTGATTTAACATCTTATTAAATCGAAGCGCTTTCCCCAACTCTAAGGCACAATTTATTTTCCTAAAAATTTGATATAGCCATTTTAATTTAATCTATGATATATTAAGTTGGCAACATTTGACATATGATCTTATTTGTTTAATTACCCTCTACTTAGCTGTTATCTGATTGTGGCAAATGATCTTGTTGTTATCATCATATAAATTATTAATTTAATATAATCTAAACCATAAACTAATGTTATAGCAATTAAGATTTATTCTGATAAATAATTATTATAATAGTTTCTTATAAAGTTACCAAACGGAGTCCTTCTTAAAAGGAGTTACAAAAATTCTCAAGTCGTTAAAACCTGGTTAAAAATCAAAAACGATAAAATAACTTCAGCTTAAATTAAATATATGCATACCAAATATATTTACTGTTTCAAAAATAGGTTATTATTGCAAAGCATTATACTCAATAACCAAAAGCAAGTTAATTAAGAAAGAATCTAGACAATCAGACGGGGAAGTCAAGTGACTGACATTCCCGCTTGGGGTTTGGGCCAGTGCCAATAGTTTGTCAAACTTTTCGAATCGGTGGGAGTTTTTTTTCCTTTGCTTGCGAACCTAATAAGTAACTTCCATATTTCACATGGATTGAACTGTATATTACGACAACTTCGGTGAACCATAATTTTCAACTTACTTTAAAGAGATTTGTTTTTACGTGCCCGTGAGCTGTGCCTCTTTTATCAATTGTGTTATTAGTTTGTGTTATTAGTGTAATGCAATATTAATAAACTAGCTACAATTGTTTAAGCGTGTTAAACGAGAGCACACAAAATTGCGTTACAAACAGAAAGGTGCTTTCATGAAACATCATTTGAATTATTAACGCAGCACTTTATTAACGAAATCAATGAATCACTCATAAACAATGACTTTATTAGTTTCTTTATTTACATAGGTTGTCCTTACCTATGGGTTGTCCTTACCTTACACACGTTGTCCTTACCAAACAAACTAAAATGCGTAAATCTTTCTTATGTATACTTCAGAAATTGCAAAATTTAGGACGCAAGTACTTTTATTTATATTTTATTCATGAACAGAGTTTATTCGGCCTCCATCAATGCTTTATATTGATATCAATTTAATTATAACAAATTACTTTATACAGAAAAAATTACAATTTGTCTCAAAATGTTTAGTTAATTGTTTTGATGGTGGGATTTAAAGGAACATTTATTGGGAACAAGGAGTGGGTTTTTAAGTTTAAAACGAGTTCGCACGGAGCACGCTGACGTTAGGTAAGAGAATTTCCGCATTAAAAACTTTAAACAAATCAACTAAAGGGTTTAAACAAAGTTTTGTGTCATTTTTAGTAAAATGTAAAATATTTAATTTGTTGGCTGTTCTAATGCACCTGTTTCTATTTAAATGCAGCATTGGAATGGCAATGTTGTGCATTATAAGCTTAGGCGGATATGCCACCAGGATCAAAAGGAGTGATAAAACTACTCAAGATATGAAAAACAGGATTTTCCAATATAAAATTCAGTCAATTTAAATTTTCTTTAATAACTCGGTAAATATGTGTGCTAGATTGATGAGAGAGGGCTTAGAATTTCCGCCTTTTTACGTCCTATAATTTATTATGCACTAAATTTAAATTCGGGGCTTTTCTGACCCTTTTTGGGCCCAAAAGCTTAAAATTCAAAATTTAAAATCCCATTAAAGGGGGTTAAAGATTTCCGATTGTTTTGCCCAACGAACTTGTCCAACTGATTACAGAAAGGAATATCCCTACCAAGTTTGAAGTTAAATCATAAAAACAAGCGACCGTTTTATATATATATATATATATATATATATATATATACACAGGGTGTCCCGGAACTCTCTACCAACTTTTTCAGGTATTAATCCTGAACCATAGACAAGTCAAAATATCATATTCGAAATTTTAAAAACTCAAAAGTTACTCGTAAAGCCGCCATTTTGTTTTTTCACAAAATAATTTTTAATTTAAAAACGGCTTGTAACAAAATAAAATTTGGTCTATAGCCTTATCACCTACAGACCTAATTACAAACAATTTTTTTTTTAGAATGATTCATTCCAAAATGGTGGCTGCTTAAAGATTTTAAACGTATATATGTCAAAAACTGCATTTGAAAAAAGTTTCAGCCATGAAGTTTTTTAGAGAACTTAATTACAAATCCAACGATACCAAAATTAAGGAAAAGAAAGTTTTAGCATGTCAATATCAACTGTTATTATGTAAAACCACTGCTAGTGAGCCTTAAAAATGAGGTTTCTCTCTTATTTATGAACAGATTTCCTTAATTTTTTTATTGTTGGATTTGTAATTAAATTACCTATAAAAAACCTAGTGTCTAAAATGTTGTTCATGTGCAGTTAAGCAGCCGCTATTTTGAAAACCAACATTCTAAAAAAATAATTTTGTTTCTGAAATTAGGTCTTTAAGTGATAAGTCTATGTATCAAATTTTAATTTGTTACAACAAGCCGTTCTTGAATAAGAAATTCGTTTGTTAAATAACCAAAATGATGGCTATCCGAGTAACTTTTGAGTTTTTGAATATGATATTTTGAATTGTCTATGGTACAGGAATTATACCTGAAAAAGTTGGTAGAGAGTTCCGGGACACCCTGTATATATAGACTATCATTATGAACGACCCCCAAAAACGTGTTCAGGGGGTCACGTTAGGAACTTCTATGGTGGTCCCGGGCTTAAGTTTCACGGGTTGCGGGTAATGCTAATAGTTCACTTTTCCAAAGGAAATTCACTAATAAAATTCAAATCCAGTTTGTATTTTTGACTCAATACGACATAAGGTCAAACGGAGACGTTAATATAAGATCAAGTAGAACCTTATATACGTATTCGACGTTATATACGTATACGACGTTATATACGCATACGTGACCGGTCATCAAGGATTAGGTTTACGACATTGTGAGAGGTTTAGAGCAGTTTGCTGATATAAACTATTAAGTTTTTTTATGCTTATCCACAACCTGTGACAGGATCAGCATTAAAGGCTGAAGAAACGAAAAATACATTATTTTCAAATGTTAAATAAGGGGTTTGGGTTTTTAATAGATGCTTGCAAACTTCGTCTTACATTTCACCTATTTATACAATGTTGACTTAAATAGTTTACTTACTCAATGATTTAAAATGTTACCCAATATGTTAAAAATACTAAAACTTATTGACCAAAATTCAAATTAAAAAGTTAATTTAAGAAGAATTATATCAAGGTTAGGAAGCTATTTAAGAGGTGCGTTTAAATTATAGGCTCTTAAAGGAAGAAGCCATCAAACGGTCATCAGTTTAAGCGGCTATCCTATTAATGTGAGCCTAGAAGTTTGATTGACTTCGTTAAGCCTTAAGCGTTGCTTATGTGCTTGTAAAATATTCTGAATTAATTCAAAATAAATAACTATGAGTTATATATCACATAAATTCTAACTAAATAGTTAGGAATAAGGTATATTAGTAAAAAGTAAAACTGCGATTTGTAAATATGAACTTCTGAGCTTTTATTTTAGGGAAAGTAAAAACCAAAAAAACACAATAAAGTTCTTGTATTGCTAATCTATGTAATACGTTACTTACCCAGGAGGTTTATATTCAGTTTAAAATATAATCTTATGTTAGTAAATGTTAGTAGGAACCACTGTGTTTCCATACAGTACACCATCAATTAAAAGACGCAAAAAATGTAACTCTGCAACAATCGATTTTGAATAAAACTGTTATTAGCGAATTTCCCCTATAGGGAAGAAGCTATTACCTTAGTCGGCATGGTAAGACCTAGGCCCGGGATCATGATAACTTTTTTTTTGAGGCCCCCAGACCCCAAAAACATCATTCGTTCGAAACTTTATATACAGTTCCGTGCTCGTGTGTCCGTGAGCATGATAACTCTCGTAAAAATGATCCGATTTTGATTAAATTTGATATAAACATGTAGAGCAACATTTATGACTTTAAGTTCGAAAACCAGCCAGATCGCTCCATCCAAAGGGGTATTTTGGGGGGGTTTGTACTCCAAAAATGGGTTTTTTGATTTGTTTACATATAATTTTTGAAATAGTCAAATATTAGTTTTTACCATTGGATTCAGCTTAAAAAACACACAATTTGGTATTTTGATCATTTCTCTACGTCAGTTGGTTACTGAGATATTCAAAGTGCTAAACACAGTACGTTGTCTAATGTTATTCTTATGAAGGAAAAGACAAAATTTATATCTCGCTTATTTATGAACGTATACTGACAAAACTTGGTATACGGCTTCACCCGGTTGTGGTCTATTGATGTTTGCTCAAAAAAAATTTTTGTCAAAGTATCCCGTAGTAGCAAACCTGCGTACTCACCGCCCATGTTATTCTTATGGAGAATAATTAAATGCTATGTCTCTCTTAATTATTTACATAAATGAATAAAAACTGGTATACGACTTCACCTAGTTAAGTTCTATTGAAATTAGCGTAAAAACCCATTTATTGTGTTCCTTTTTGCAGCAAACCTGCGTACTCAGCCCCAATGTTATTCTTATGGAGAATAATTAAAATTGCATATATCGCTTATTTGTGAATATATTTTTATGAAACTTGGTAAGTGGCTTTATGTAGCATTAATACATTATATCTCCATTGTAAATTCGCTGAGTATGCAGGTTTGCTGCAACGGGGGTATTTTTTTTTGTATGGAGTACATAGTAGGTTGTAGTAGAGGCAGTATGTTGTTAATCTTTTTTGAAAATCAATAAATTATCATTTCACTCTTATTTCAATGCTACAAATAACTGCAGGCGTTTAAAAAACCCAGTATCTGTTTATTCTCACTTAAGGTATTTTAAAACTAATATATATATATATATATATATATATATATATATATATATATATATATATATAAATAACGGTCAAAGTAATTTTAAAATAATTTCAAACTCATGTTTAATCAGAAACTCTATTAAATTAAATAAAAATTGGTTTATAAATATATTCAAAGATTGTTATACAAATTTGAATATAATGTAAATTTAATTAAACGTTCAGTTCACACTAGCTTCTGAGAAGGAGAAACAAGCGCTTAATGGAATTGCAGTGTCAAGTACAGAGATCGTTGTATTTGTTCAGAGCAGGTCCTTTTTAAAACAGCGCGTGTCTTAATAGAAACAAATTAAGTTATTTTAAAGAGTTTTTTTTAACATACGCCATCTATCTCTACTCCAATTATATATTATATTGTTTTTATTTACAAAAAGTGTCGTTTTTATCGTAAAAAGGTTTTTTTTACTTTGAGTGATTATTAACATGTGAAATGATTATTTAGAAGCTAATTAAAAATGACCTTATGATTTTAAATTTGCTAGTTTCATGTACAATCCAATTTCGTAGAAACATCATACATTATATTATCCAAGCCGATAAGAGTTACCGTTTAAATGGCCTATAAAATGAATGACTCACTTGAAGTTAACGACCTACCAAGTTCCTCAGTTAACGAATAGGCTCCCGAGCACTGGCATTGCTACACTTACGCTGATTTGATTGTCCTCCTCTCTACAAACCATTACCTTGGCTGCTACGTCCTAAAAATACCTAACAATTCTTATTTGATTCAGTCAATGAGAATAAAAAAATTATAAAATCTTTTTAATGTAAACCATATTTTCCAACTATAGACTGTCGACTATTTACCGTAAAGTTTACAATGATAAGCATTCGTAACCATAGGAGTTCGGTAGAGAATTGATAATTACCATGTCAATGAGATTCTTTAAAAAAATAATCTACATTTATTATGATCGTAACCCATCTAATTTAAACCGACTAAAATATAAAATTAACACAACTAGAGGATGTATTACTATTGTGTATAAAAATAGGTCGTACCTTTCCATATATTTAAACGGCCTTACAATACCTAAGGATATATAAAAAGATCTCAATGTTTCTACAACAATTTAAACTGTTGTAAATTATAAGTAGTACTTGGGGACCGGACTTTGCTAAGGGGAACATCCCATATTGATACTTTACCACGTGAGTGTTACTTTAACAGCTATCTGTGGTTTTTTATCAGCTGATATCATTACTTTTTAATAATTTTTAAACCAATGTGAAACCAAAACCCACAAGTGAAAATTATTCTTAATTTTCAAATTAGTTATCGTATAGTTATTAGTTGACAAAATATGACGAGACCGATTTTCCAATCGATTTCTGAGGCCCAACAACCCATATTTTCTAAGATTAAGTAATATATTTCCGAAGGATTCCGAAAGTCATTTTGCTATAATTCATAAATGCATTTTTAGTTTAAGATTTCAGCAAAACAAAAAGGTAAATGATATGAGGTAATACCCGTGTTACTATTAAATAGGGGAACAGGTAATATATGGCGGGCATATTACATCATCAATCCCACAGGTTAACTTACAACACACTAGAGTCTTACCAGTGTACTTACTTTTATATATATTCTAGAGTGCAATAGCCAAGTTATTTGCCTGCCTGAACTAGGACTGTTGTAATTCAGTACAGAATTACAAGAGGTGATATAAGATGGTAATATAAATTACGACATCTGTCTCCCATACTGACCTAGATCAAGTTAGCATCCTACCAGTCTACATCCACTTGGATATATTGTGGGGTATAATAGCCAAGTGTTTGTCCTGTTTGAACTAGGACTGATGTAATGTGAAGTGGAATTGCAATAGAAGGTGATATACGGTGGCCATATAACGACATCTGACTCACAGACTGATTTAAAACACGTTAAGGTTCTACCAGTCTAAATCCACTTGGATAAATTGCATAGAATGATAGCCAAGTATTAGTACTGCTAGAGCCAGGACTGATGTAATGTTAAGTGGAATTGCACGAAGAGGAAATATATGGCGACCATATTACGACAGCTGTCTAGCAGACTGACTTAAGTCCGCCCACTCACGTCTCACCAGCCTTCAATCACGTAAACGTCTGTGTGATATATTAATTCAAATTTGTATATTGATTTATTGATAGTATAAAACGTTTGAATTTTTTCTTCTTCTATACTTACATTTTGAAGGATCTAGAGTTTAATATTGTTCTGCTCTAGTTACTGAGCGTAACGTAATTGTTACCCGAAAGTATTAAGTTGAAGTTATTTGTTAATTCTCACGTGGATGGGAATTACACACAGCATACTGAAAGTTTGCGGTTATATACATTTCGTTTATAACGTATACGTCTATTTTTAATCATACATTAACAACGTTCGAAAGACAACTGTTTTAACCTTCAGCTAAGAATGATGGATAGTGTGCATTATGTCTGGAATATTGTCTTTCAATCAAATAACAAGGGAAATACGAATAATAGAAGTGCAGAAAATGAAAATCTACCGAGTTATTTCCCCAATATGTAAGGAAGAGAGAAAGGACGAGGCGGATTTAACCAATTTGTTCAGACTACATGGTATACAATTTATTTTAATCCCATGCATTCTGTTAGAAGAATATTCGGTGGACATCTGGTAAGCACAGTGCAAAAGGGCACAATATGATAACAATTGCGTAAAGAATTACAACACTGTTACTACTAAACTTTGTGACACCGTAAATGCAAGAAGAGCCTAAAATTTGTATTTTCGTATTCGAAAAAAGCAAAAGAGCTTTTTTTATCTT
Organism: Allygus modestus; assembly: GCA_963675035.1. Lineage (NCBI taxonomy): Eukaryota > Metazoa > Arthropoda > Insecta > Hemiptera > Cicadellidae > Allygus > Allygus modestus. The sequence continues at coordinate 104,896,751 of OY776112.1, forward strand.
TGTCGTTTTAAGTTTTGTTTTCATTTCTAAATTTGTTCCCTTTCCTTATACTAAAAGTGTCTTTCTGCGTTAAGTTTCATTCACTCTAAGGAGTAATGACAAAAATCTCTTGGGGTTTGGAGTCATCCAAAATTTCCCCTTTTTAACTTTTCTATTACTTTGACTAAAACGTATATAAGACTTAAACATAAAACGATTATTGATCATGTCATTATATATTACTTGCATCAAGTTAAATATACGGTATTTAATACATCCAATAACATTCCTTCTCGAACCCTTGATTCTAAAACATTAACAATACTATTCATTAAAGCAAACAAATTGCAATAAGTATGTATAGACCTATGGGCAACTGATATTCTTTTCCACTGGATGACTCACGATTTCTTTGGTGCTCAATGTCTAAATTAACAATCTCCATTATAGTTATGTTATTAAATATATGGGGGAGGCAAGGAATCAGTTTGGTTCAAATTATTTTAACATTAATTACATTGTAAATTAAATTAAAATCCGATGTTAGTGAAACCCAAAGTCGCAAATCCAACTTCCAACCGGGAACTGAATAGAGAACGGCATGCAGCCTGTCAAAGCTTTAATTTGTTGGACTTAAAAGTTCCAACATTTCCGGACAATTGTCGTTTAAGGCCGGATTGCAGCAATTTATACCAAGACCTTTTCATTAATAAACCTAACAATACGCCCAACAATAAACCTAATTGTACTGAACATTAGTCCAGTAGACTTGGATACTTACCACACAAAACGTGGATTAATTTTAATTTATCTACTGGAAAAATCCTAATATTTGGCTGCCTACTTTTGCACTTTTCCGTCATCTTGAAAAAAGCCCGAAATCCGTCCTTTTAGAGAATTTCCCCTATAGAGAAGAAGCTATTACCGTAGGTGGCATGTAAGACTTAAGCCCGAGACCATGATAACTTTTTGTTTTGAGGTCCCCAGATGCCAAAAACAATAATCGTTCAAATTTATATATATGTGTGTGTGTGTGTGTGTGTGTGTGTGTGTGTGTGTGTGTGTGTGTGTGTGTGTGTGTCCGTTACCGCGATAACATTTGAAAGAAGCGCCCGATTTTGATGAAATTTGGCGCAAACGTGGAGAGTAACATTTATGACTTAAGTTCGAAAACCAGATCGATCCGTCTATGGGAAGGGTGTTTTATGGGGGTTTAAAATGTTCTAAAAATCATTTTTTTTTACTTTTTACTCTAAAATAGTAAAAACACTAGATTTTGGTTATAGCCATTTTATAGAGCTTAAAGAAACAAACAATTTAGTATTCTGAATCATTAAGCTAGGTTTAGTTGTTGAGGAGAAAAGTCAAAAAATGCGTCCATAATATTTCCCATGTTAATCTCATGGGTTTTTAGATTTTCCTCAGGTAATTTCACTAAAAACTCCACATTTCTTTCTAGCAATCGGTTTAGCTATACAAAACAATCATTTTGGCGTTTTAATTGTTGTTTTCCATCCAACCGTTGCAGTGATATACAAAGTGCTAAACACAGTACGTTGTCCAATGTTATCCTTATGGAGGATAAATAAAATGTTATATTTCAATTATTTATGTATGTATATTGATAAAACTTGGTATGTGGCTTCAACTAGTTGTGGTATATTGATATTAGCACAAACAAAATTGTTTTTTATATTTTTCCCGGTAGCAGCAAACCTGCATACTTGGCCCCCATGTTATTCATGTGGAGAATAAGTAAAGTTTTATATCTCCCTTAGTTATGAACCTAAATTACTAACACTTGGTATGTAGCTTCACCTGGTTGATTTATCTATATATTAATACACTAGGGGTTTTTATTCACAGTCATAACTCGATAACGGCTGGACGGATTTTAACGTTTAAGGTGTTAAATTAAAGGTATTTTTACGTAGATTTGCCAATACGCCTCAGGATTTTGAGAAAGGGCATCACTTGAATACAGTAAAGGGCTGAATTTTCAGAACAGTGGCGCTATCGGACGGCGGAAGTCTAAACTACGCATTGATTGAAAGTACGTTGTTATCATCCGTATTAATATCAGATGTTTTGTTATGTTTGTTTAAAACTGAAGTAACCTTTCGTTGGGTACAAACTTGCTCGGATTCGAGCAACAGGACAACTAGTATTGATAATTGCAAAATAACACATATCTCATCTTCCTTGTTTCAGCAAACCTGCGTACTCAATTATAATGTTATTCTTATGGAGAATAAATAAAATGAATACATCACTTAATAATGAATGTATTTTTGTGAAAATACTTGGTAAGTGGCTCGAGGTAGTAGTAATACCTATATATATGCATTGGAAATTCGCTGAGTATGCAGGTTTGCTGCGACTGGGGTATTGTTTCTTTAACTCGCTTCCGTGGAAATACACCCTATTACCTTCCTCTATTACCTTATATTACATTACGTTATGTGTCCAAAGGCCATATTTCCCTTAGTTTTAGATTTAAATATGTTATAACTTATATTTCACAACAGTAACTTGTTCGACTAGATCTTTTTCAAATATTGTTAAGTATGCTAAGCATATAGATGCAGGGAACAAACTGGCTAAATGAAAACCAATTATATATATATATATATATATAAATTTAGATTTGTCCCAGTTCTAAGCCCATACTAATGTTGTATGGCAAAATTTATCGTTTAATACTTATTATATAGCACTATTGACACGACTTTCTAAGAAATGTTTAATTCCGATGGAATTATTGGGCAAAAACTAATTATGTTAATTCCACTTTTTTGAAGGTATCAAATACGGGACTAGATAATTTACTGTGAAGTCTTCATTAAATTGGAAAACATTTTAAATTACTGTTAATGTCAGAGAAACGATTAGAATATTACATTCAAATTATTAAATAATGATAAATTTGAATATCAAGATAAGTCAAACATGAATCGCTGTGAATAAAATGTTCTTCATTAAGTATTAAAAACAGTACGGTTTGTGAGTGATATTTTGGGGATTGCAGAATGCATAAGAAACAGGAAGTCGAAAACTATAATTTTTGATAAAAGGATTGAGACGTGTAATATTTCTAAAAGTATAAATTACTCCACCTTTTTGGCGACTCATTTAATTGGGGTTAATCTACTTCCTGCATTATCCTCAGTCATTTACAGATATGCACACAACTCCTCCTCTAATGCATGGTTCTAACAGGAGAGATGAAAAGAATCGAGTAATATGATGATAAAACCAATAACAAAACACTAATGTTCATTCAATACCAATGACCACCAAAGAAACATTAATGTATTCATGTATTATTGTATTTATTAACAATAACCACTAACAACACATTGATGTGCAGTCTTGACCGATAAGCAGATAATTATTTTTAGACAAATATTTAGTTTTGAAAGTAAAGTTAGGCTTACTAGTAATAGATTCTGGAGGAGTTATGCATCATTGATTGAAACACTGCTTGGCTTGCAGATCACGTCATGCATAAAGAAGACTTCACTTTCTGAAAACCGATCCGATTGTTCGCTTTGAATAAACATTTCTTTGGGAAATGTTTTACAATATATATGCAAAACACTCCGCTTGCTCAATGTGACATGGTTGATACGAGTACAGTTGAATACATTTTTTCGTAATTTACTAATAGGTTTACGAGTATGTAAAATATATTTTGATAATGACAAATATTTTAATTTAATTCTGTAAAAATGTGTGTATTCACTTGGCCATGATTTTTTAACTACAATGTCATAGCATATAAATATATCAGTATACTATTTAAATCAGTATTAAATTGTGAGCTGCACTATGTATAACCACCATGTATACACACTATGTCACTATGTATGTAACCACCATGAGCTGCACTGTGTATAGACACCATTATACACACTATGTCACTATGTATGTAACCACCATGTATACACACTATGTCACTATGTATGTAACCACCATGAGCTGCACTATGTATAGACACCATGTATACACACTATGTCACTATGTATGTAACCACCATGAGCTGCACTATGTATAGACACCATGTATACACACTATGTCACTATGTATGTAACCACCATGAGCTGCACTATGTATAGACACCATGTATACACACTATGTCACTATGTATGTAACCACCATGAGCTGCACTATGTATAGCCACCATGTATACACACTATGTCACTAGGTATGTAACCACCATGAGCTGCACTATGTATAGCCACCATGTATACACACTATGTCACTATGTATGTAACCACCATGAGCTGCACTATGTATAGACACCATGTATACACACTATGTCACTATGTATGTAACCACCATGAGCTGCACTATGTATAGACACCGTTGTAGCTGTTTACGGTTTTTTGCATTTTAAATGGAAGGTTCAATCTTAAGCTTATTTTCCATCTAAACTAAACAATTATCCAATCAAGATCACTAATCAAGAGTTGACAAAAAAGACAACCGGAACTGGCAACTTTATGTTCAAAATGTAATAAATGATATCAAATAATTCTGCAATTACAGAACTCCATTATTTCAGTTATAACAAACAAGTAATAAGTAAGTGAGTAATAAGAATTTCCGATGAAATTACTTAGTTTAAATCATAAACAATTAGTTTATGAAATTAAAGGTTAAGAATCTCAACCAAATCATACCAAAATCTGGTTTAGTAATTTGTACTTAAAATTTCACATTAAACTGTTGCAATGTTGTTTTTATTGCCATTATATATCTCATCCAGTAAAATAAAATAAAAACACCATAATCTTAGAAAATTACACCCTAAAATTATGTACATATGTTACTTTAATTTTTCAGTTAAACATACTAATTGTCCTCTGAAACTAAAGCTACGATAGAGAAAAGTTGAAATCCTTGATTAGCTCCTACTGTAGGAACATTAAGATGGTGATGCGATTGTTTATTAATCGTACAATTTTCGACGCTGTTCAAATGTTATACTCTGTACTTCTTTATGAATAAAGATGATTGACTATTGACTATTAACTATTTTATATTTTATTTCTGATATTAGGGTTAGAAAAGATCATACAAAATCACAGGCAACAGCACACTAATTTGAAGCAGTCGACGTTTTGGAACACTCTGTACATTTATCTTAAACACTTAGATAGAAACGTAGTAATAGAACCTCCCACTGGGACTGAGTACACTGGTACTCAGTCCAAAATTGGTATTACTATAAACTGGTATCGTTGAGCTAAAACCGGTGGGCTTAACAAAGAAATTGCTATGGTAGAAATATGAATAGTTTATTATACTCTACATTCTTTACCTCAAACATTTTCTGCATCTTCGATAGTTTGAGTGGTTATGAGCAAAACACTGTAAATCACAACTTCAGTGTCAGGCAACTTTCAGTATTGAACGGGAAGGCACAACCAACATTTTAACTAAATTCCTGTGTTGTACCAATTTCTTTGGGGAATCAAATCCTGTTTGTCTCGCATTGATCGGGCTATCAGTAACGGTGCAAGCTAAAGAAACAGTTGACGAATAATACTACAAAGCCGTCTCACTCATTTTGCATAATTCTTTGATACCTGGAAATCAACACAAGTGTAATTTGTCTCAAAATTGTATATACTTAGTGTTATCCTCCATTAACTATTCTTTATAACAAATGTATACAACCATAATTTTATGTTGAACGAGTATTTGGAAAAAAATAAACTGTTTCAAGAAACTGACACATACTTTCTCCCTTTTAGGCCAACTTTAATGATTAAATTAATTTTTATTTACTAAATATAGAATACAAAGCACGGTCAAATGTACAGAAAATCTTGTAAACAAGATGTTTTCCAAAACATCCACCAAATTCCTGTTTTGGGGGTACTACAGAATCCATTGTGCTACACACGTGGTTTTAAGAGGGGAAATGCCCCCTATTCACCCCCCCCCTCATTGTTATTAAGGGGCAACATATTTCGAATTTTCTCTGTTGGTCAACGCTAACTTGACAAGCATATCAAGTTTGAACGAAATTGATCAATAAATAAGGGAGAAATAGTAATTTTTGTATTCCCCAGAAGAATAACATTGGACAACGTACTATGTTTACCGCAAAATGAAAGTTTAAATTATCTCCTCAACCAGCAATCATATAATAGTAATTAAAAATACTAAGTTATTTAGTTTTTTTAGCTCTTTCTAATGGTGATTACTAAAATGTTTTATTTTTATGTTTTTTTATAAAAAATTCAATAAACGGAATTTGTTATGTTTTAAGTCCTGTAATTTCTGAACCGGAATTTTTACAGAAATTCGGGTGGTGTCATTTTGTTGGGAAGCTAAAGCTCTACAAACGACTAAAGTATAATCAAAATGTTAGAGCCGTGTTTGATAAATTTTGATTTGTTATGTTTTTTGGAGATTTTTGGGGGATGATTACCCTTTAAAATAAAAAATTCAAAGAAATTAAAAAACACCTGGAGATATCGTGGATTAGTACATAATACCAAATTTCATCAAAATCGGTCCACAGGTGTCGTCTCTAGCTCTGTACACATCCACACAGACAGTCAGATAGACAGACAGTCAGACACACAGACATCACGTAAAAATCGCTTTTTTGGATTCAGGGAGCACCAAAATGAATATTTCCACAAACAATTCAAATTTGAAAATTTTGACGAGGACAATACTTTCTCCATGTACTATGTATAGTGGGGAGAAAGTAAAAACAACATAATCCTATTACTTCTTAAGGTTGTTTTTTAACTGTCGTTTTTGCAACACAATTAGTTTTTAGTGACTGTTTATTCAACCAGTTCATGTGGTACCGACGCCCGACGGGGACAGTTCGGTGGTCAACGCCACGTCTCAGTGCAGGAGGTCTCGAGTTCAAATCCCGTCCCAGCGATTATGCCATTTCAGTTTCTAAAGTTTCCGATGTAGTTCTGGGCAAACACAGCACTCATTCCCCCACAACAGCCTTATAGCTCCACTTAGGTTAAGTGGAGAGGAATCTCTATTCCTAACATTTTAATCAACATAGCTGTAATTAAACAAACCAATGATCCAAAATGCTCTCAGTCAGACATTGATGTTTCAATTTTCGTCGGTTTCCGCACTTACGGACTTTTATAAACTAGCAATTTTGTTCAAATTCTTATAAAATACTAGCATGGATGGATATGTATGTCGGAGCAGTTAATCCCGTTAAATAACAATTGTAAATTTCAGTTGTATAATTAATTAACTCGCAAATAGATTTTTCCAAACAATTATAAACATTTAAAAACATTTTAAATTTAAATATACCTTTTTACCTAGCAAGTGGAACTTGTACTACAACAATCAAAGCCTAAGTGTTCGATTTCACATTTTGTGTATGTTCTTTCAATAAATTATCTTAAGAACGTCAATCAAAATTATACCCCGATGGTTTCTTTTTTTATTTTGATTTGTTTACTGTCGAGTTGAAAATTTCGTCAAAATGTGTTCCATCCCCGAAAATATAATTTGTTCAATACATTCAACTTTTTGAACAAAAGCTTACAAAAAATGAATGAAACAACATTACATCCCTTCAACGAGGGAAGAGACACTGAGTTCAAATAAATGCATTTTTAATTAGTTCATCCATAAATCTCACACATATGTTAACGTTTTAATTCATAGTAAAATAAAACCTTTATTTTTTAAAGTATTTTACGTTAGGTAGTGTTTCGGATTGATATGAAATAAATCCGATTGAGTTATCCAACTATACAACTGGAGTTAACTTTTGTTTGATCTCCACTATTCCGCACTATTCCGTGTTGCAAAGAGAAATAATTGTAGGGATTTGCCCGTCACAATATAAAATTGAATAACCCAAGAAAATCCTTTCCCTATACCTTATACTGTGTTTGAAAATTAAGTTCTCCTTTGTGTAAGAGGGCGTAAGAGACAGAAGGCATGTCGGGTTTATTCTCTATAAGACCTAATGTTAAACGCAAAGCACGATATCTCGTTTAGTTGTGGTTTAAATATTATGAGAGTCATTACAAATTAAATGTAAGACCACTTTTTTGGGAGCTGTTTGTTATTAAATAAATAAATAATTATAAAATCAACTTTTTACTAATATAACGCCGTTTTTCTATCAGAATTGGAGGAAAAATACTTCATATACAAATTTTAAAATAGTATTTAGTCTATAATAAAAGTTTTTTTTTTATTTTGTGAATTAGTAAAATAAAAATATAGCTTGGGTCAAGAGGTGTCAAGCACAAATCAACATGAAAACTGTCACAGGTTAGCCTGCACAAAACGACTGGCCCGTTACAAAAACCAACCTCTTTTCCATTGCTTAGGAATATACACTTATTGGTGGGCGAATCAAATCAAATAAATAAATAAAAAACAACATTCAGAAGTATTTTTCTAGCGACCACTCTGTTTTAACTTACGTGTATACTACATTGTATATTCCACGAGGTGTAATTTAGTATGATAATCCAAGCCCAGCCACTATAGGAGTTGTTACACTAGCACTACTATCCAGTTCAGTAGCGTGTAACATCATCGGAGTGCAATATATTTTTCAGGTATTTCCGAGATACGCTTCACCTTATGCCTGGCTAGCAGCACCTATAACTCCAACGTCATCTTAAAGTATTCAAATCGGTGCAACAGTATTGTCGTGATCCTTGATGGAAACTTACCCTAGACATTTTGACAAAACTGACAGGGGATTTAGGGAAAACCTGCCTCCTAGTTCGTTTTTGTTTAGTTTGATAGCGAGAGAACGGCCTGGTGTATTGGTTAGAGCGTGTGACTTTCGTCCGCATGATCCTGGGATTGACCTCCACAATCACCAATTCATTAGTTATAATTTCATTAGTTAATAGTGGAATAAGTACCTGCTTTATCAATACTCCAAAATCATTGCAGTGACAACTAGTTTCAACTTCCTACGAAGTCATCTTCAGGCCATCCAAGGATGGAGTTATTTTCATTAGAAGAACGTCGAAATGAAGAAAAAGTTAATTTAAAACACAAAACAAGGACAGGACGGACTCGGATATTAAACACTTTCACATACACATAATTTACGGCCGATTTTGACAAGCGTTTTTTGCGTATGTATTTAATGTCCGTGTCCGTCATATCCGTCTCTCGTGTTTTAAATGTACTTTTTATCATTTCGACATTATTCTAATGAAGGTAATTCCAGATAGTGTAAACACAGTTGCCACTGCAACGGTTAGACTACCAATAAGGAAGGTATTTAAATTACTGTTAGTATTTCTCGGTAATCCGGAGGCTAACAGCAAATGAGGCTATTATATGTTCGGAAATCAACTTAATTTGTAGGTCGACCATTCTAGAAGAATCTTTATAGGTTTCTGATGTATGAGAAACTACCTATGTATTAGAGGTCTCCCTCTATTCAAAACCAAACGATAAATAAAATCTGTAAAGAGATAATAAAAACAAAATTCAGTAATATTTGTAAATTTCTATTTATTAGCATAACTGATAAATAATCTAAAAAATATTATTAGGAGTGCCAGTTCGTCAACACATTTATTTGATGACTCGGGCATCCTTGACCTGTTAGGCTACTGCCAATATCCAGCGCATCTTGTATTCCGACAACAACTTGGGTCGTGCTTATACTTGAGTCAGCTGTCTGTGCTCAGGAAATATTAATATACTTAAAAGAATAACATATTTATTTTATTTACAGATCGTCTGAGTAAAAATAGCTAAATAAACTACAGCAACAATAAGTAATATGTTATTGTAATTGAATTGTAACAAACAATTTGTTGATAAAATTAGGGTTTTAGACCCTATGAAGTTATGAATTAATTATTTAAACTTGTACTAAAAGTAAAAATAATCATATAAACAACTTTTAGTTATACACATTTTTATCGAGTTCTCTCTAAGGGGAGGAAGCTATTATTAATTGGCAGCATGGTAAGACCTAAGTCAGAGATCATGATTTTTTGTTTGAAGGCCCCCACCGGAGACAAAAATACCATATCACGATAACTAATGAAATCGTCTATATTCGATAAAAAAACTGCATTACTTTTATAAGCACTAGAACTAGGGTGATCAGACAATGGAGTTTAATGGGGGTTGAATATTTCTAAAGAATCTGCGTTTTTTTCTAACATGTTTAAAACACACAATTATGTTTTTTAAATCTTACTAAGCTTAAATAATTTAGTATTGTGATTCATTAACTTAGGTTACTAGGTTGACGAGAAAATCCAAAATTATTTCAGCTACATTGACTTTTTGGGGGTAAGTTTAAAAAATATTGCAAAGGTTTATATAAATGGAAAAATTAATAAATCTATATTAAAATAAAATAATAAAATAGATTGCTAAAAGGAGTTGAGTAATGGAGCATATGTTTTATCAGTTTAAGAAAACAATTTAACGAGTGCCTAGTAAACGAATAAACCCCCGAGAGCCAACGCCGCCCCTCCGCTAATCTGACCCATCCGTCCTAGCACCGAGAGTTTGGCCTTCTTTGGCAAAAACACTTTAAGTAGATTCAACCCTAAATTGTTAGCAAAGAAAGCAGAACTAATTCTTATATTCAACATTCATCCGGAACGATTTTTAAAATTGCATTCCTTGCAAATGTAAAGTGACAACGGACTAAACATACAAAATTTTCAGCATTTACACACAGTGGTCTCACCAGATTACAGAAGAAGATTACCAGATTTGATTGACCTAGAAGCGTGAAACAAATTATTCCTTATTAATACAGAGTGTTACTTGTGCGGTTCTCTTGAGCAAACGTTTTGGAAAAACAGAACTAATTTTTCCGTATCCGTTTCAAAATGGCGGCTTTTTTTGTAAAAAGTATTGACACTATTATATACACTGTATTTTCTAAACCCCTAGAATGTTTTTAAAATTCATATTCTCTATACAAAATAAACTTATATTACTTCTATATGAAACATGGCAGTATAAAAGAGGAGGAATAATTCAACCTATGCTTACTTTTAAGATTTTCAAAACTGCCTCCACTGGACGCCCCCTCGGTAAAATGAATCCAAGAGTCAGTAATTTGCATAAGGATTAAATCCACAAGGTTCCCTGATTGAGTACCTCCCAGGATCGAAGAGTTTTTACATCTGATCTATGACTGTTTGTAAACCAATTATTCAGGCATATTGGTTATTGAATCATTTTTAAGAGTTTTAAACAACTGATATTTATTAGATCAGCCCACAGAGAAGTTACTTCTCTGTAATCAGCCTTCGTTTAAATGATTTTAGATAGTATTTTCATTGGTATGGTTACAAAAATGACATGGTTGGCGGTTTCATTGAGTACCTCCCAGGATCGAAGAGTTTTTACATCTTTAGTCAGATTTGGTGGACTTTAGACTATTTTTACTATATTTATACTATTTAGTAATTTGTATGTGTAAAAAACCAAAATTTGGTTAGGAATCGAGTTTCGTTGTCATTGGTTTAGTTGATTTACATAGGAATAATGATAAAAGTAAATATAAATTTTAAGAGGAGTTTATTAAAAATAAAAGATCTATTGTAAATTCAAATCTAACTCTAAATAAGACTTTAAAATATTCAGTTGCATCTACAACAAAATCCCGATTAATTACAGTAACATTAAACAAAATGAATGGAAAATAAAACAATATATTACCAAAATTATTCCATTACTTATCTCACCACGTTTAGTACGACATTCGTAATTTGACCAAGTGGAAGGAGGCTGGGGGACGCGGACGTGTCTGGTAGACAGCTGTCGTAATATGGCCGCCATAAATCACCTCCTCTTGTAATTCCGCATTACATCAGTCCTGGATCCAGCTGTACTTACTTGGCTGATTCTCCCTACAATAGTGAATTTTATTCATGGATTGTCAATTATAAAAAATTGTTTACTTACATCGAACAATCCTTTTCTTATTCTGGCGTATACATATTTCGGCAGAAGACGATATGAATTCTGAAATATGTGTACGCCAGATTAGGAGAAGCGTTATTTGACTAAGTAATCAAGTCGTACTCCCTACAATTTATGTAAGTTAAGTCAGTCCTAATCATTGTTTTTTTATTCACGCTGAGTTTATTTGTGATATGAACGTTTTTGCATGTACACATTGATAAATCGAAACAATAGCTTATAATTTGATCACAGTTTTTCGACATTAAATTTCTGAAGTGATCTCATAGAATTGTATTGAATAAATTACGTTATCAAGCAAAGTTGAATGATATCTGTGTATCTATATCGCCTATTTACATCAACTTCACATTGGAAATTATAATAGCAGAGTTATTTGTTTGTGAATGGTATAAAAGTATTATTTTTTAATAACAAGCTTTTACTTATTATTCTTTCTTATTGAAATGTCTTAATGAAAGTAGAACCGTTTAATTTTTAGGACGTAGCAGCCAAGGTAATGGTTTGTAGAGAGGACAATCAAATCAGCGTAAGTGTAGCAATGCCAGTGCTCGGGAGCCTATTCGTTAACTGAGGAACTTGGTAGGTCGTTAAGAGAATCATTAATTTTACAGGCCGACGTGTAAAAATAAAATATCTCTTATCGGTTTAAATAACCATTACTATCAGTCTTTTGGTGATAAGTAAATTTTATTTCTTGTTTATGGTGTAATTTTTGTTGGACTGAATTTTAAAAGCTTTAAAGCTCTATGATTTCTGAACCCGAACTTTCCTATAAATGACGGTCGTGTTATGTGGTTGGAGACTTGAATATTTTAAACTAACACATTTTAATTAATTAAAACCGTTTTATTTTTAATTTAGAATTTGTATATTTTTAGTAGTTTTGGGAGGATAATTAGCTTTCAAAAATGATTTTGTATAATAATTATAAAATCCGATGGATTTTCATGTACTCCTTATTAAAAAGTTTTAGAACCAAGCTCCTCAACAAATATTAGGGGAAAATATGGTATATGAAAAAGTGGATCCAGTTTCATTATTAGTTTCTTATGAGATAAAGTTTCACTGTGGAAAAATATTCCAATTTATGCGTCTTGATTTACTGCCCAATCTAAGTTAGTAATATAATGATTCAAGCAGTTTAATTTATTATTAAGGTATTATATATAATTTAACATTTTTCAATGTAAATTTAAAGCTGTATTAGGCAAAGAACAATTCCTAATGACATATTAATGTTGTCTGATATGATAAAACTATAAAAAATAACTTTATTTAACTTATAGAATAAGCTCAAGTATATATTAGCGGTATGTTAACACTTCCCTATAATAAATAAGCAACTTTTCTCTTAATACGTGCTTTTTAACAAATTAGAAACCTTTGCGTCTCTCCCCATGTATGTTTCATCTACTAGCCGATCATCAAGGTTTCCTTATCAGTATTAGAAAACTTAAATGAAATCATGTCAACAAATTTATTATTTTAACCACTATTACAATTACTTTAACAAAAAAAACCTTATTATTTATAATGTAAGTGTCAGTTGATACCAGGCAACTCTCAAATGAGAAATCTCAGGTCGGTTAAAAGTTCCATGACGCGAGGTTAGCGACACAAAAGTAATTCCAAGGTAAGCCATTGTTCAGCATGCAGCCCGCATACCACCCAGCTGACAAAGCTCTCCAGGTTAAACCCTTACATGCGAATTTGGGTTTAATTTAAATTACTCGTCCCGCCGCAGTTTTTAATGTTTTGAATTTATAAACTACAGTGGTTCAATATTCATCACTTTGCCGCGTGGTGTTTATCAATCCATAAAATACCGCATGCGTGTTTTTTTTCAATAAGACATATTTTGAACTTATTTTAATGACAAAAGCAATATAACTTTGTTAATTATTACCCTTACGCACGAAAAATGTTTTTTATATATTACCTATCAGTCGAGTTTAAGGTGACAACGAAAAGTATGTAGATGAAAGGGTTTATGAAATGGATAACGAGCTTGATGAAGGTTTGATTTTTAATGTGTTTTTTTTTATTTATTTCCAGCGGCAACCCGCTGTATCTATAAAAACAGCTTCAAAAGTAATGTAATACAATAAATCAACTAAGATAAACCGATTAGTCCATTCAGTGTGGAGCAGTCGTGGCAGTTGAACGATGCATAATATATAATGAACACATATAAAGCAGTCAATATGTGAGGTAAACTTTTAAAATGTACATGTGTACTCTGTACACGTATCTTACTTGCAAGGTTCGATCACAGTTGATCGTTTTACACCACTACGTGTACTGTTGGCGAGAGTAAAGAAGACTCCTGCAATATTGCCTACATAAACATTGTAGGCGCTCCCATATTTAACTATGCTGGCGCTTTATGCGGAATTCGTTGTTACCATTAGATAAGTTCCTGCTGACACCATGACACTGTAACAAAACTTATTGCGTTTGGAGACATAAGAACCATATAACAATAAACTTGTAACGCCGACGAGTGATCTTCTTTACTCTCGCCAACAGTATGGGAACATAGTTTCTTGAGTGGTCGGACAATACATAGCACATGAACAATAAGGGGGGTAAATGACCCCGCATCTCCTGCTCGCTTGCTATATTCACCTTTGTGCAGTGTTTTCTTATTCTTCAAAATACAGGGTGTTACAAAAAACCTTTCAGGATTTTGGGATATTGTTTCTAAGACAAAAAGAAAGGAAATAAACGGTATCAGGAAACTGACACATACTTTCTCGTTTTTAGCCCAACTTTAATGAATAAATTACTTTTTACTTACTAAATATAGAATATAAAGCACAGTCGAATGTACAGAAAATCTTGTAAACAAGTTGTTTTCAAAAACATCCACCCAAATCCCTGTTTTGGAAGCACTACAGAATCCATTGTTACACACGTGGTTTTAAGAGGGGAAATGCCCCCTATTCTCCCCCAGGGTTGTTAAGGGGCAACATGTTTTGAATTTCCTCTGTTGGTCAATGCTAACTTCACAAGCATATCAATATTGAACGAAATTGATCAGTAAATAAGAGAGAAATAGTAATTTTTGTATTCCCCATAAGAATAACATTAGACAACGTTCTGCTTTTACCGCAAAATGAAAATTTATAATTTTCTCCGCAACCAGCAATCATAGAATAGTAATTCAAAATACCAAATTATTTAGTTTTTTGAGCTCTTTTTAATGGTTAATAGTAATATTTGTTATATTTTTTTTATGTAAAATCCAAAAAACTTATTTTTTTATGTTTTAAGCCCTCAATTTTCTGAACCCGAATTTTTACAGAAATTCGGGTGGTGTCATTTTGTTGGGAAACTAAATTACTACAAACGGCTAAAGTTTAATTAAAATCGTTAGAGCCGTTTTTGAGAAATTTTGATTTTTCATGTTTTTTGTCGGTTTTTTGGGAATAATTACCCTTAAATATCAAAAATTCAAAAAAATGAAAAAACACCTGGAGATATCGTGGATTAGTACCTACATACCAAATTTCATAAAATTCGGACCATTGGTTTTGGGCTCTAGCTCTGTACACATCCATACAGACAGACAGACAGACAGACACACAGACATCACGTAAAAATCACTTTTTTGGGTTCAGGGAACACCAAAACAAATATTTCCACTAACAATTCAAATTCGAAAATTTTGACGAAAACAATACTTTCTCCATATACTATGTATAAGGGGAGGAAGTAAAAGTACGTATGAAGGTATGTCCTGAAACTAAAACGCTTAATGTTTCGTCTATCTGTCTGAGAGTGTTTTTTTTTTGTTTTTTACATAATATGTTATATCTTAGGGACTTCTGAAGATATCAACTTCAAACTTATCTAATAAGACCAATATTGATATGGAATATCAAGTTTTTACTTTGTACCATATCAAAAAGCTAAATATCTTAAAAACCGTAAGATTTATAAAAATACTCTAAGAATAAGAATTGTTTCATTATGGCCTAAAAGTAATTATATGAAGATTTAACTATAGTATCATAAGCCAATGAGAAGTTGTGATTTTTATAAGTTAAAACATTATGTTGTAATAATCGAGATATCAATATCCTACACTCTAATATGAGTAAGGCTTGCTTGATTGCTTGATTGCTTGATTGCTTGATTGCTTGATTGCTTGATTGCTTGATTGCTTGATTGCTTGATTGCTTGATTGCTTGATTGCTTGCTTGCTTGCTTGCTTGCTTGATTGATTGCTTTATTGCTTTATTTGATTGATTGCTTTATTGATTTATTGCTTGCTTGATTGATTGATTGATTGATTGCTCGCTTGCTCGCTTGCTCGCTTGCTCGCTTGCTCGCTTGCTCGCTTGCTCGCTTGCTCGCTTGCTCGCTTGCTCGCTTGCTCGCTTGCTCGCTTGCTCGCTTGCTCGCTTGCTCGCTTGCTCGCTTGCTTGCTTGCTTGCTTGATTGATTGCTTGCTTGCTTGCTTGCGACACGGATCTCAAAAACGGCTCCAACGATTTCCTTCAAATGTTCGAAATAACTAATTTCTGGGATAAAAATAAGTTCTAGACAGGCCTTATCTCCAGGAAAAATCAAATAATGTAAAAAAACTAAAATGAAAAGTTAACAAAATTAACATTGGGCTTATGGAGTTTCAAATCAAAACAAAAGAATTGTAACAGCGTTCATAATCAACCAGGGAACTGTCAAAGTAATACTCATGTTGTATATGATTATTAACATGTGGTTTCCTGAGAGCAGAGATTAAAAGATTTAAGTGAAGATTACATAAATAGAGTATTAAAATAAATTAAAGGGGCATTGAGCTATAAATAACAACTGGAGTGACCTTAAAACTGTAGAAGAGAGGAAAATAAGTTATACAAATCTGATTATCAGTAGGGGGAAGTGGTGAAATATTACTCCAAGTCATCTAAACAAACTGACTGGCTTTCCCCGAGCAAAGCTCGGCCCCCCAGGTACTAATAATAATGTAGATATCATTGTAAATTATACTTATGGATTTATTCTCCTTAAGGATAACATTGGACAACGTATTGTGTTTGGCATTTTGAATATCTCTGCAACGGTTGGACGTAGAACCACAATTTAAAAACCAAAATGATTGTTTTCTGGAGCTGAACTGATTGGTAAAAGTAAATGTGAAGTTTACATTAAAATTAACTGAAAAAAAGCCAAAAACCTTTTTCGTATAAGATTAATATGGGAGATTTTATGAGCAGTTTTTTTTTTTGGATTTTCTCCGCAACCACTTAACCTAGGTTAATAATTTAAATTACTAAATTATTTGCTTTTAAGCTCTATAACATGGTCCAAACCAAAATTAAGTGTTTAAAAAATTGTAGGGTGAAAAATTAAAAAATCTGATTTGTGGAAAATTTAAAACCCCCATAAACTCCCCTTCCAATAGTCCGATTTTTCTGGTGTTCGAACTTAAAGTCATGAATGTCACTTTACACATTTGAGCAAAATTTCATCGAAATCGGACGTTTTTTACTCAAGTTATAGCATTCACGGACACATATATCTATATCTATTAAAGGCATAGCCCGGGCTGACTGACACACTCATCACTAATTCTCCACCTTCCCTTGTAGGTAGAGAGCTGAAATTTTGTACACTGATTATTTAGGCATAAAATAGGAAAACTAAATGTTTTCATCCTGATCAAACCTGAGGGCTCCGCCAAAGACCCCAACAAAGTTCCCATGTATTTCTTATGGACATTCATTTTTGTTTGAGCTAATGAAAATACAAACAGCTGATCTAGATTCGTAGTAGTTCCACAGGCTAACCACAGAATGCAGTACACACAACTGTCATAGTTTTAGCGAATTTCCCCTATAGGGAAGATATATATGTGTGCGCGCGCACGTGCGTGCGTGCGTGTGTGTGTGTGTGTGTGTGTGTGTGTGTGTGTGTGTGTGTGTGTGTGTGTGTGTGTGTGTGTGTCCGTTAATGCGATAACTTGAGTAAAAAACGTCCGATTCCGATGAAATTTGGCTCAGATGAGTAAAGTGACATTTATGAAGTTCGAAAACCATAAAAATCGGACTATTGGAAGGGGGGTTTTGGGGGTTTTAAATTTTTCATACATCCGTTTTTTGCATTTTTTACCCTAAAATTTTAAAAGACGTAATTTTGGTTTAGACTATGTTATAGAGCTTAAAACAGCAAATAATATAGTATATTGAATTATTAACCTAGATTAAGTGGTTGCGGAGAAAATCCAAAACAACCTGTTCATAAAATCTCCCATTTTAATCTTTTGGGAAAATTGTTTTATGCTTTTCCTAAGTTAATTTTAATGGAAACTTCACATTTGCGTTTACCAATCAACTCAGCTCCACAAAACAACCATTTTGGTGTTAAAATTGTGATTCTACGTCCAACCGTTGCTGAGATATTCAAAGTGCTAAACACAGTACGTTGTCCAATGTTATCTTTATGAAAAATAAATACAATTTGATACCTCCACTATTTATGAATTTATATTGATGAAATTTGGTATATGGCTTCATATAGTATTGGTATATATATATATATATATATATATATATTGGTATATAGATATTTGTACAAAAAATTATTTTTTTGTTGACTATCCCCGTAGCAGCAAACCTGCATACTCAGCCTTAATGTTATTCTTAAGGAGAGTTTTAAAATAAGTAAAGTTTTATATCTCCCTTAATTATGAGCATAAATTAATAAAACTTAGTATGTTGCTTCACCTGGTTGAGTTATATTGATAATAGCACAAAAACATATTTCTTCCCTTTTTTGCAGCAATCCTGCGTACTCAGCCCTAATATTATTCTTATGGAGAATAAATAAAATTCTATCATTCACTTATTTATTTATGTATTTTTATTAAACTTGTAAGTGGCTTTATGTGGTAGTGAAAAACATATGCATGCATTGGAAATTCGCTGAGTACGCAGGTTTGCTGCGACGGGGGTATTTATAAATTATTTGCGGGGCGAAGCCTGCGGGAACAGCTAGTATAATATATATATATATTTGAACGAATAGTGTGTTTGTCATCTGGGGACCTCAAAACAAAAAGTTATCATAGTCTCGGGCTTAAGTCTTACCATGAGACCTAGGGTAATAGCTGAAAATTAGCTAAAAGGCAGATTTCGGTTTAAATATAAGTAATAAAGAAACAATTTAAATAACTAGAATTAATTCACATGACTATTAATTTAAAAGTCTCATTATTAACCTTACATTTTCATTTTTATAACAAAATACATGTTAACATAAACGTCTGTTTTCAGTGGTGTGCTCAAGCCTGAACTACATTATGTATATATGCGAATATTCTCCGGTACTAATTCCGATTAGTTCATGTTTTTGGGTGTTGGGAGGGGGTTAAGACAATGGTTGCCTCGGGCAACAAAAACTCTTACGTCCCAGAGTGGGAGCAAATCGCATTAGTGCACCATCATTTCCGCGGACGTACCTTGAGGCATGTGCGAGCTGATGTCCACCAGCAGGTAAGGATCGTTGAGGATCGCCTGGTGAGCGTCGTCCAGACGAACCTTGAGGAGGAACTTGCTGGGGGTACGGGCCTTCGCCCTTCTGGGGCTCCGCCGGGGGCTCCCACCCTCAGCCATACTGCTGAAAAATGAATAGCTCGTGCTAACTGAACTGTGTTTTATCATTGTAGTTTTAATTCTAGTTGATGAGTAAACGAACTATGTATGTATTTATCAGGTACAATGATTTATCGTCTGCGCGTGTGTATGTGCATGTGTATCTGTGTGTGCGTGAGTGCACCCTGATGTACATAACGTAATAACGTTAGACGGCTGCGGATCGTTACATATATTTTCCAGTATACTTTACAGTATTGGTTCAATTGTAAAAAACGTTCTTTCAACCACTTATTAATTAGCTTGATTAGGAAAACGAGTGTAATGTTCATTCAAACCATTTTTCTATTCTAGTCACATTACGAGTATCGTTGAGCTCATGTGATTCTTGTTTAAAATTTTCTCATACTGTCAGATAGTGTTTGTTTAAACATACATTTTTGATTGTTTTGTTTGTGAAATTTGGCAGAGTACATTTTTAAATAACTAACATTTTTAAATAAAACTTATATTCTTGTTTTCGAAATGGCATTTAATACAACTGAAATAAACATTTCACAGCATAAATTGAATTGGAAAATATAGTTAGACGGATAAATAAATTTATAAGAACACATTAAATTAAGAAAATGCAAAATCAAATTACATTATATGAACATAAAATAGTTTGGAATTCAATATTCAACTATCTAACCAGTTTTAAATTAAGTATGATACTAAATATAACAGTTATAATTTCCTACATAGAAGATGTAATTACCAAAAGAAAATAAATAAATACATTAGTTAAGGATGTTATAGTTTAGCAAATGAGCAATATACAAAAGGACAAAATATTTCCTTTTCTTTTCAAACTGAAACAAAAACGTTGAAACAGACATTTATTTCCCCTCGGTTCTGAAAGCAGAGTTTTGTAGCTCTTGAATGCGGAAAGCTAAAAAGATTGCAACCCTTTTAGTTGTGTTCCAGTTTCAAACAACTAGTGGCGATTTTAATTAAAGAAAAATAGCAGGTCGAATTTAAATAATTAATTATTTACTAAAATTATCAAGGCGTTTATTAATTTAGCTACGTCTAAAGTGAGTATCTATAGTTTTATTCTTGATTCAGATATTATTATTTCATAAGCGGGTTTTCAGATAGAACCACCAGTAGTTTTATATTACCTTTAATATTTGTTTGTAAAACTGTATCACCATTTCTTTTATCCTAATTTTATCATTGCATTTTAACGAGCCATTTCAATAACTTTACTTCTTTCTTGGCTAAAGTTTTGTTCAAATATATTTCATGATTCGTTAGTATACTTGAAAGAAATATTTACATTACGTATTGACAGAATGTAATATAATAATAGTAACGTAATAGTACTAATATAATAATAGTACTCCACAATATTGTTTTTAACATGAATTTACTAAGCAAAAATGTGCGTGAGGTAAAACAAACCGTATCAAAGGTAAATTCTCTTAAATTTAACTCGCCCTTTATTAACATTAATATTTTACATATTGTTATAAATAAGTGTTATGGTTCTAAATAAAACAGCACCACATTTTAAAAGTTTCCCGCAGGTATAAACTGGCAAACTGCTGAACTGGGTGAACTATATCTCTTTCACTTTTCGAATGAGATTTCTAGTAGTCTATCGCATTAGTAAATTTGACGACTTATTTAAAAATACTTCAATATAACTATATAATAGATATTTTAGTTTTATATATTTTTTAACATAATCTAGTATATGAATATGTAGTTTAAACATGTTTTGAAGTGTTGTAACACATTTTTTTGTTATGTCGAAGTCAAATTATTAGCTAAACCATATGCAAAGGTATTTTTAGGTCGCTTTGTAGAGAACCAAGAATATACAACAAATATCAGTTAATAGTTGAACACTCTTACTAGTTCAAAATGGCCCATTACATTCACAATTGATCTTATAGTCATTTTTGGCAGTCAAAACACACAACAGCAGTCATTTTTGGCAGTCATTTTTTCCAACAGCGCACAAAGCTAATGCAATTAAAACTCGGGTGACGTTTACTTTGTCCCCTTGACCCTCTTATCACACGTCAAGAGGCCTCGACATCCGCGCGCTCCGTGTGATAAGCCATGTTCTCGATCGATATCTACAACATGTAGTTTGTGCTCGCTCACCTTCTCGACAATTAATTATTAACGGAATTTCCGCTTTGTTCTCTGCTCTTCTTGTTGTCTTAAGTCGTCTCAACCCCGAAGCTGTTCGTTAGAACTACGAGGGTAATCTTAAAAGGAGGAAGGAGGAGTTTCTATAATTTAAAATATTTTTTATATAGTTGTTTATCCTTTGTTGTATCATAACTAATTCAAGTTAACACAAAACATCCTGATGTTTAACGACATTACATTGTTAATTCTTTATAGATTTGGCAATTTTATATGACTAACTACTCGCTTTTTGCCTGTTCAATAAACGTATTTTGCAGTTCTTATCGGTGAGGTGGATGTGTTATTAATTATTAATTAGCAGCAAGGTAGTTTGTGAGGTTCCAAGGGGCCTGTTAGATTTGTTTTTATTTCTTGGCCAACAAAAATACAGTTTGCCTTTGCAAATATTGATATATACTGATTCTTTAAGACTCAAATAGGGAAAACGTAAAGGTTCTTTATACATTTTTTACCTTAGAGCTACTACGCCCCTCGGGTTTTAAAAATTCCAATTTGATTCATGGACATTTTGTTTATTTTACCATATGAAAGCATAAAGAGTAGTTATAGAACATTTGTGACTTCGTGCAACCAATATGCAAACACCAAAGTAGCAGGTTAACAATTCAGAGACTCTTTTACCTTTGGAGCTTTGTAGACGATGTTAAGATATTAAAGTTTATAATATTTAAAAAAGTTGTAAATTATAAATATTTACAGTCATTTAATGTAGTTGTAGTATAATCTCGTTCATGCAGTACTGGATTTATATATAATATAAATGACTCATTACCGATTATTTGTTTTAATATAAGAATTTTTGAATAACTTTATAATTCAGTCGGAGACACATTTTCAATGAATATGCATTTTGCAGGGTCTTTCAACCCAGAACTTTAATTGAATGAAATGCATCTCATGTTCCATTGGATTCTTGAAATTGTCTAATTATACTCAAAATTATTAAATATTTGTCTTATACTTATTCGCAAGACTGTTAATAGTAATAATAAACATCTTTATTCAGCCAGCGTTCTTCAAAGTTACAATCTTTGTTTTACTAGACAACTGTTGTCAATAATAATACCAAAAGTCTTATGTTAATTTTATTTTTTACATTGTTAAAATTAGACCAATTAAAATATACAAAATTGTGTATCTACACTTATACATTTTATAAGTACCTAACGCCGAGCTTAACTTTGAAAAGGTCACTCAGTTTATCAGTTAAATAGTTTTTACTCAATTTTATCAAATTCACGTCATCCAATCTCCTTCCTCGCATGCTCTGTTTAAGAGTTTTTTTCTCGAAATCTGTAGTGTACTTCATCAAATTTGTATACAGTTTTCATTATTTAGTTTAACTTAATGTTTATATATCTTACCACAAAAATCAAATGTTCATGTAACTGTGTGCGATGGTGGTATCCAACTTGGACTTTGGATTTTGACTTTTTGACCGAGAGTTTTTGTGAATATAATTTTGAACTGCTCCATATGTATTTCGGTTTATGCCTGTATAGGTAGCAATTAAATGTAATAAATAATGGAGAATTTACGTTTTCTTCATTGATAATTCCTCTAAAGAACGGAAAAGCCAATGAAGGATGCAAATTCGATCTTTAAAAAAAGGGATCGAACAATCGTCCAAAAATGGGAGAACGTTCTGTCAGCTGCCAGATACTGCTTATTTTAATCCTCTACAATAATTTGCATGGTATTAAAACACTCAACAAAATGTGTATCTATTTATTCAGTTTATTTATCTGTTTATCCAGTCGTATTTTACAGCACAGCATACTAAATTGAAAAAAATACATTATTTTAAAGTTGTACAGTATTTTATTTCCGGATCAGTCTGCGTAGATGTCGACGAAGTTGGTGTCCGATGTTTCGGATGTATTACAACATCCAGCTTCATGGCGAAGTGAGGTAGTAGCACAAACTTACTAAAATTCTCTCATTGCTTGAATTATGTTACGTTAATCACTATTAATTTACGTCGTCCTGAAGATGGATATTGTAATAAATCCGAAACGTCGGCCGCCAACTTCATCGACATCCACACGGACTAACCTGGAAATGAACTACAAGAGTGTATCTTTGGACTGTGGAAGCCTACAGGATTAAGCGTAATTTAAAGTTATGAATAATATATACTTAGAGTAAAACTATTTTACTCGTAACAATAGAATGCAAAGTGACGAATGGATACATTTCAATCTACTTCACTGTTGCTTGAAAGCCGTCATTTCGGGCTCTTTAGTCTTGATTGAAAACAAAGACTAAAAGCTACGACCTCTTTAGTGCCAGCTACTGCAAACAAAGGGGCCTTCATGTTGAATAATAGAAGCACTAAACGACTGTGCATGTCGTTCGGCTCATCTCGGTATGTTTGGTTTCTATATTTTATGTTAAAGATAAAACAAAACCGAAACAATTATTGGTTATAGTGCTCGTGAACGTTTTACACGTGGTTGTATATGTATTTACGTTTATTAATTCTAAGGTTTTTTACTTTAAACCAGAGAACGTGTGAAAGATTGATCAAGTGAGAGAACTTTGTTAAGGTTATTGCTACTTTGAAAAAGTTTTAGATTTGGAACATCTTTTTTTAAGAGTGATGAAAACATTCGTAACAATAATAAAGTTCAAACCAATAGACGCTTGACCTTAAAGATTTAACTATGTAATATGGCCTGTATAAATACACGCAATCATTAGTTCAGTGCATAAATCACGTATTTTATATCAAACTGTCTGTAAAGGAGTATATAAATTATATATAGTTTAAAAGGGATCTCTGTCCATATTTAGCTTAAGAAAATGTATACCTATATTTATTTTATTGATTTGGCTAGTGCAATTTGTATTTTGTTGAACTAAGATTTGAGACTTATTACATTTAACCTTGAAGTTATTTTTTTATGAACTCTATTTACTCAAGAAATATTGCCCTCTCAAATATAATTTGAAGCCATCAATCTGCAAACTATATATTTAAAATTATCAATAGTTTTCACTTTCCCTGTATTGCGATTAAGTAATTTTAATGTGGTTGATACGGATACAATTGAAATAGTAGAAAAATGTATCTACATAGATCTTTTGAAAAGTGCTTTATGACGTACTTGTTTGAAAATGGCACTGAACTAAATTGTTTATTATAACTACAACAATATCATTGTTTCTTAAACTGATCAAACTTTAAAATTCATTGCTGACACTAATCAAATCCGCTTTCATTCAATAACTCATTAAATTTATCTAGTAGACTTACACATACAAAAAAGTACAAATATTCATGTAGGTTTTTCTTATTTCGTGGAAAAATTAGAATTAATCGTGGGTATCTTAACGTACTTTTAAAAACGGACCATCATTTACCTGGGTAAACCAACTCGGACGAAAAGTTAAAATCACGCAGCACTCGAACACAAGTCCCGATGGGCGGAAATACACACACATACTGAGCAAGCACCCATACAACTTAGGTGATGGGGCTTCCCTCAATGTCGCTCATGTGGCTAATAACCACCTCTCCCCATCAAACGTTGGCTATGCAATCGTAACGTTGTAGGAATGTAATTTGTGAAAGTATTTCGAGTATTAATATGGAAAGTATTTTCCATCGCCGATTAGAGAAATTTAAGTTTCACGACGTCTCAGGGTCTGGAATCTTATTTGCAGGTGAGAAAGAATACCTAGAACATAACAAAATTAGTAACACAATCCATCAGCTTTTCTTGAAGATATTTACCTTCCCTGAAGACGGTATTGGATTCCAGATTTCGAAACTTTGTGAAACTTGTTTATCTCTAAGCAATGACAGAAAATTAACTATTATTTCTCTTACAAAAGATAAACTCACCTCCACCATTAATGAATTTCAACAAAGAAGTCATAGGAATACTACAGATAAGTTAGTACATAAATGTAATCAACCTTTCTCGTCGGTAAACCAAACTGTAGTAATTGGGCGAGTGAGCAGATTCAGGTTAAATACAGACAAAGATATTTGTTATATACTTGTACATTTTCGGGGCATTATTAATCTACTCACTCACTCTTTTGGTGGTGTTATTCTTCTACTTCATGACGAATGTGAGCTCCACCTTATCTTTTGTCTGAATACAGAGTGATTGATACAATTGCGCCAGCTGTATTACTTACGTATGCTTCCCGTTAGCTATTTTTAATTTTCTACTATTGTTAAAATATTGTTGCCATTGGAGTTATCCACATATTCTTATGAAAGAAATGTAAATGATAAGTAGTTTTAAAATATTGTCATGTTTGGTTAGTTTTGATTTAAGTCTTATATAGTTTTTAAGTTTGAGAGATAAACGCTTTTAAAGACTGTTCCACTAATGTGTATTGAAATTAAAATTATCCTCCACTGGCCCTAACGCCTTATCCACTACCTACAAAATCTACAATTCTTGAACTTAAATGACCAAATTAAAATCGACATTCTAAAAACCCAGGAACCACAACAATTTGGACGATGGGTTTTTATTTAAAATGTTCGAGTTTAAGTTAAAGTTGGACATATTGAAAAAATTGTTGTAACTACCTTATTTTTAAAGATCACTAAAAATTAAAAACCCAAATTCCAAGGGAGTTGCCATTTGTTTGTTTTTTTTATCTCAAAAAGCCTCAAGTAAGACATCTTGCTCTCTTGTATCAGCCACTTAAGAGCAATAAATATAAAACAAAAAGCCAACGATATTCTAGTGAGTAATTCATTATTTTAATGGATATCCTGTTAACTTGACAGTAAAAATCATGCAAGAGCTTTTAAGATATCCATTTCAGTGTATTCAAATTGTACGAACAACCTTTATACACTTTCAAGCCACGTAATTGGATATCATATGCATAAGTGTTTTTATTAATTTGAATTAACACATTGAAATTTGTATTCTCTGTTTTATAATACAAGGCATGATCTCGATCGATTTAAAAAATGTTAATAAATAGTGTCTAGACGAAATGTGCTCACTAAATAAGCACTATATAAAAATTACTATTTACTTTGTGAAATGTAGACCACTGTGTTGATATTGTCTGCTCACTTTTCCTAATAATACATTCTATGTATATTTTTTATACATTATACTAAGTTAAATACGTAGAGGCAATAGTCCCGAACAATTTCTGGATTTATTTATATTAATAGACATTTATATTACCACTATAATTAACATTATTTAAATTTATATTAACATACATGTTCTTGTTTTTAGTGTTTACTGAAACACTTGATAATCTTATCTTTAATACCATTTTGAGCCTGATTTATAATCACAGGTCTTTCCCCCTTTTTAGTATGTACTGCGCAATGAAACTAAATGTAAATATTATTTGTCGCTATTATCAATATGGGCAAGGGAAAACTGGAATATTAACTGATATTGATTTATTGTAATTTGTATCTATTATTACCTATGACTCCCACATCCCAAAAAAGTAACATAATTAGTTTAAAAGTAAAATTCAAATTAAAGTCACACCAAGCTACTTTTGCTGGTTATAAATGAATCCGTCATCATTTACTGAAAGCAGCTAATTTGTGGTTTTGGTAATTACCTCCTGTCTTGCATTTTATCCCGTACAATCGTTTCTTCCATATAAAACAAACACTGAAAAAGTAGCAACAAAATAATTCTGTTGCCGTTTTTCCTTTTTATGGGACATAGAAAGTTTAAAAAATTTAAATACCTAGGATCAAATAAAATTATAATTTCTTAATTTTTAATTGAATAGCTTTATTTTTTTCTCAAATTTAAATAGATAAATAGTTTTCAATACAGTACAATTTAAATACATAATAATTTAAATAAATTACCCACAGAATTTATATACAAGTTTATGATTTTACACGTTCACTTCTTGAGGATGTGTTCACTTCTTCCTCGTCATTCTTCTCCTCCTTGACCTGGGCAGACTTGGGTTCACTGAGTTGCAGCTTGGTCTGGGAGAACTGCTCGGATCCTTGGAGGGGGTACTGGACAAGCTCAATCTGGAAGTTGGAGGGTTCTTGCTTCACCTGCTGGAACTTTGAGTCAGACGACTTCTGGTAGACGGGGTACTGAGGTTGGAAGTTGGACTCGGCGTTCTTGTACTGTGCGCTCTCGCTCTCTTGTGTGGGCCGGATGAACACGAGGTAGGCGGCTGGCTGGAACTTGAGCGGTCCTTGAGCATTGTACTGAGCACTCTGTTCCTTTTGTTCCTCCTGAGCCTGTATGTAGTACGCGGCGGGCTGATATTGCGGCTGTTGGAACTCTTGAGCGTTGTTGTACTGAGCACTCTGTTCCTTTTGTTCCTCCTGAGCCTGGATGTAGCAGGCGGGTTGGAACCTCTGTTGTTCGGCGCCGTTGTCCTGAGCACTCTCGTCGTTCTGAGGCTGCTTGGCGTCTGCAGGTGCGTTCTCCTCGGTCTTGAGGGCTGCGGTGGCGTACTTGACCATCTGGAGAAGACCGTCGGACAGGAGAACGTAATACTCGCCGCTCTCTAACAGTTTCTCGGACTGGCTTTCGTCTGACTCGGATTCCTATAACAAAGGAACATTGTTATTCTTAAAACTTACCAGTTCTGAAACTTCTTTCACAGCACTGGTGAGACCAGCTTGAAATATTATACGGTAGTACTGCTGATATTCTATTTTGTATTAAAGTTTAAAATACTGCATGGGTTGATTGTTATTCCTATTAACGATTAATGAACGATTAATGATTTAAGGGCTTAAAGGTGTTATGAAAATTTAAATGTATTAGGTATTTCCAAATTAAACTTCTTCTAAAGCGGATCAATTCAAATCACATTTTTGCAAAAATGTATTTAAAAAATACTTTCGACTATTTTTCCCCTCACTTCTCGTGACCATAAACAATGATGAGATAACGGGAGTAAATACAACTTTTACCGTGGGTATTTTTTACTGATTTCGCATTCGCATCCCTAGTTCTCTCTTAAGAACGTTAACGTAAAACTACCTTCCCCACTCAACGGATTGTCATAAATCTTTTTTTAACTAGTTTTAAAAAAGTAATATATCTTGATAGTAGGGGGCCATGGCCGACCCTGTGCCAGTAAGCAAACTGCACCTGATGTGGATGTGGATGTGGATCATGACGTCACCCCCCCCCCCGGTCACGTGACCCCCCCCGTTAACTTTGACTTCCCCCCGTGGACCTTGACACCCCCTCCCCCCCAGCGTGGACCTTGACCTCCCCCCCTCCCACCCGACCACCACAACCGCCCCCGGAAAACACCTTAAAAAATTAATAACTAGCCTACTTACCGGCCGATTGTAACGGGACTTTCGCTAGATGGTAGGTCTTTAGCTAAGGAAGCGAATGACGAAAGAAACTTGAAAATCAACCATCAAACAAACGTGCTTTTAATTTATAAATGTACTTTCCTTATGGGATCTCAGCTGTTTACCGGCCGATTTCGATGGCCCTTCGCCCTATATTAGGCCTTGGATTATGGAAACTATCCTTGAAAGAAATTTGAAAATCGACCTAAAACCAACTCCGCTATTAATTTATAAAAGTCTTTTCCTTATGGGATCTCCGCTGTTTTCCAGAGTGCTGCGGTATGCCAGCAGCAAAGGGACATACACCAGTAAGCAAACTGCACCTGATGTGGAAGTGGATCATGACGTCACCCCCCCTGACGTCACCCCCCCCCCCCCGTTGCAACATGATACGGCCTACGTGACCGCCCCAGCCTGTTTACTCACCAGCGGTCTTGGGAATTGTTTTCCGCTTTCAGGCCTACGTGACCGCCTCAGGCTGTTTACTCATTAGTGATTCTGAGAATTGTTTACCGCCTAAAGCACTATAGATGCCTACATTCCACTACGAAACTTCTAGAAGCTTCTAGAATGTTCAAGAACGTCGTGGACTGCGGTGACGTCATCCCCCGTGCCTACGTGTCCGCCTCAGGCTGTTTACTCATCAGCGATTCCGGGAATTGTTTACCGCCTCGGGCGCGCACCTCTCCACCGGTGTCTATATAATCCACCGCTATTCGAGGATGCTGTTAGTTTCCTTGTGTACTGCCGAGTGGAAGCCCAATAGTGCACGCTAGTGAGTTTTCCTGCTTTGTGTGCTGTTCGCCAGTGACTTCTTCCTGCTTTCTACAATATCTAAAGGTAAGTATGTTTCACTAAAATTAACTTTTAGAACTTTTGTCTTTTTTGCTAAAACTAATTTAATAAATGAGGAAACCTGTGTAATGTTAGACGTGTCATGGTTTCAACTCCTGGCTATTACGTACCAATCTAAAGCTTCCGTTCTGTTACTTACTCTATTATTTTTTTGCTGAAAACTAATTTAATAAAGAAGGAAACCTGTATACCAACATTATATTTGCCATAGCCTTGACTCTTGTCTACCAAGCATAAAGTATGTGTCATCCTCCTGCGTTACGCTAACAGTGAAGTGTTCTTGTTGCGATTCATTTTTTTTTAAACGTAAGAGACTTATCATATTCGTTGTTGCAGATGAACAACCAACATCTGTGCGAGGTCTGCGGCCGAGCCTTCAGCCTGCTCGGAAACCTGAGGCGTAACGCGGAGTCTGTCCACAACGCCAGACGTCACGACTGCCACGTCTGCGGTAGGCGCTTCGTATGAGGCGACTCCCTCCGCCACCACAGCGCCACGGTTCACGGACAACATCCCGTGGTGGAGCCCCAACCGCAACGAGCAGGCCATCCCTGCCGACTGTGCCCGGCCATCTTCGCGAGCCTAGATGACGCACTCCGCCACATGCAGGCGAGTCACTCGGCGAGCCCAGCAGCTTCCTCCTTCTCCTCTTCAAGCTCTACCCACCGAGTGGAGTGCGAGCAGTGCGGTCGACGCTTCCGACGAGACGTAGTACTGCGACGACACGTCCGCACGGTCCACGCACCGAGGTTCCGCTGCGAAGAGTGCAGCGCCACGTTTCGCAGGGAGGCCAGCCTGCGCCTACAAACCGCCCGGCTTCACGGCGAGGGCTCGAGGTTCCGCTGCGCTTACTGCGACAAGGCGTTTAGCCGCCGCGCCGCTTCAACCGGGACCAACACGAGTCTCACAAATGCCCCGTCGTGAGGAACCTGGTCCAAGACCTCCTGCCCAGAGTGTCCTCTCCTCCGAGCACCGAGCCCCGCCCCATCACCGAGCCCCAAGCTGGCCCCAGCACCGCGCTCCAGCCCGGCCCCAGCACCGAGCCCCAGCCCGGCCCCAGCACCGAGCCCCAGCCCAACGCCGAGCCCCAGCCCAGCGACGATGACGAGATGGAGGGTAGCGGCCTCCCCATGTTCCAGCTCGTGCACCGAGCCTTCCGTACTCGCCTCCTCACCTAACGACTGTCGCAACCAATGGACGCCTTGCTGACTGTCGAGGAGGCGCTGGTCTTCTTGTTCCAGGAGGTTCTCGACCTGTTGACCGATGTCAGGAGAAGACACCCCAGCATCAAGGTGAACATAGTACTGGAGTGCGAGTTCACCAACATCCACGGGGCCACCTGCTTACATTCGTTCAACACCGTCAACGTCCCGCTGACCAAGGCCTCCAACTTGGAGGATTTCCTATCGGCGGCCTTCAACATGATCATTAACAAGAAAGAGCAGTGCGAGTTGGTGGGCAGCGGTTGGACCTACCTGCGCATACGACGCAACCTGGAGATCCGCGTGAACCAGTACACGCCACTCGAAGGCAGAGCCTTTATCCAGCTGCCAAAGGTCATCGCGGTTGCACACGCCGTTGTCAATGTACAGAACGCAAACGACATGTGCTTCATGTACGCCATCCTGACCAAGTTCGTCCCGGAGCATCAGCAGAGGCCGGGGGAGTACACCTTGGATATCATCGCCCGTTACGACTGGACCGGCCTGCGTTTCCCCGTCACACTGAATGACATCAAGGCTTTCCAGCCCAAAAACGCCATCAGCGTAAACGTTTACGGGATCGAGCGGGCGATGGTGGAACTACGATGGATGGACAGCCACTACGCGTACATCGAGGACCTGAGTCGACTGATCAGGCCCCCGCTCACCAACCACGGGCATAGGATCTACATCTGTAAGCGGTGCTTCACTTACTTCGAAAACCGGCCCAACAAGCTCAGCCTGACAGGCGCTCAGCGTCTGGAGGAGCACAGGCGTTGCTGCTACACCAAGGCTCCCCTCCGCTTGGACATGTCGAAGAAGGAAAATATCCACTTCACCCACCCCGAGTTCACCCGGCGAGAGAGGTTCTGCATTTACGCGGACTTCGAGTGCTCCCTGCAGCCCATGCCCGACGACCCGGTGGAAGCACCGCGCGGCACCAGACCCCTGCGCATGCACGTCCCGTACGCCTTAGCCTACCAGATCGTAGACTCACTAGGCCTGGAGAAGTTTGAACCCCACGTCTACTTTGGGGCCGACGCGTCCAAGGTCTTCATGTAACGGCTCAAGATGGACGTGTTGAGCCTGTGGTAGTTCCTGTTCAACATGAGAGCTCTGCACCCTTCCCTGACCCGGCAGCAAATGGACGAGTACCTCGCGGCGACCCGTTGCTACCTCTGCGGTGAGGAGTTCACCGAGCTGGACATCAAGGTGTGGGACCACAACCAGGCCCCGCTTTACGAGTACCGCGGGGCGGCGCACCGCTCGTGCAACCTGCGGTACAGGGAGCAGCGCGTCGTCAACTGCTACTTCCACAACCTGTCTAACTTCATAGTGCGGGAGCTGGCCATCGACCCCGACGATGTGGACGTGTTGGCGCACACGGAGGAGCGCTACATCGCCTTCACCAAGCGGTTCCACTTTGGCCAGCCCGGGGACAACAAACGACAGATGCCCTTTGCGGTGCGGTTCCTCGACAGCTACAGGTTCCTGTCCATGAGCCTGGCCAGCCTGACAGTGGGACTGCCCACTGACAAGATGCGCAAGACCAGGAAGCGGTTCCCCGACGACCGGCTCTTCGACCTAGTGCGCAGGAAGGGCGTGTTCCCCTACGACTTTGTTACGTCGTACGACATGTTGTTCTCCACCAGACAGCTACCTCCTCGGGCGGCGTTCAAAAACAGCATGACCCTGGAAGACATCAAGGAGGTGGAGTACGAGCACGCCCTCAACGTGTGGCGAGCCTTCGAGTGTCACAACCTCAAGGACTACGCCGACAAGTACCTGCGCTTCGACATCGCCCTGCTCACCGACGTGTTCAAGCAGTTCCGCGACACCTCTTTGGCCGACTACGGACTGGACCCCGCCCATTACTACACCCTGCCCTCTTACGCTAGGTACGTCATGCTCAAGACCTGCGACGTGGATTTGGACACGCTGCGGGACTTTGACATGTACCTCTTCGTGGAGCAAGGCATCCGAGGAGGTATCTCCCAAGCCATCACCCGCTACGCCAAGGCCAACCACGAGCGGTGCCGTGCCGAGGACCGACGTCCCGACGAGCCGACACGCCACCTCCTGTACCTGGACGCCAACAACCTCTACGGCTGGGCCATGTGCCAGTACCAGCCCACCGGAGACTTTCAGTGGCTCAGCCGCGAGGAGATCGACGCCTTGGACATCACCTCACTGGACGCGGAGGCCGACCGGGGCTACATACTGGAAGTGGACCTCCGCTACCCAGCTCGCCTCCACGATTTGCACAGGGACCTTCCGTACTGCTGCGAGACCACCGAAGCGGCCTCCGAAGGGCAAGTTCCCCAAGCTGATGACCACCCTGGACGACAAGGAGCACTACATCTGTCACTACAGGATCCTGCAGCAGGCGCTGAACAACGGACTGAGCTTGCGGCTGTGCACAGGGCGGTCTCGTTCCGCCAATCTCGATGGCTCGAGCCCTACATCATGATGAACACCGAGCTACGGAAGAAGGCCAAGATCAAGTTCGAGCAGGACATCTTTAAGCTCATGAACAACACGGTCTTCGGCAAGACCATCGAGAACGTGCGCAAGCGCCTGAACGTCAAGCTGGTGTGCACTCCGGAGAAGTTCAGCAAATATGTGGCCAAGTTCAATTTTCTGGACCGCACGTATTACACGACGGACGTAGCCCTCGTCCATCTCGCCAGGGTGAACATCGTCCTGGACAAACCCATCTACATCGGCATGTCTGTCCTGGAGCTGAGCAAGTGGCTCATGTACGAGTTCTTGCGCAAGATGAAGAACCACTGCGGTGACCACCTGACCTAGACTACATGGACACGGACAGCTTCGTGTTTGACATCGTCCCTCAGGACATCTACAGGGAGATGATGGGTCACCTGGACGACTTCGATAC
Organism: Allygus modestus; assembly: GCA_963675035.1. NCBI lineage: Eukaryota > Metazoa > Arthropoda > Insecta > Hemiptera > Cicadellidae > Allygus > Allygus modestus. Next base: position 104,930,759 of record OY776112.1, read on the forward strand.
CAGTGCCTACTCCAGGACCCACCCTTGCTACAGCCCCGTCAATGCCAAGGTCATCGGCAATTTCAAAGACGAGTGTAACGGAAGATCCCTATTTGAGTATCTCGGGCTCCGTTCCAAACTCTATTTCATGGACATAGAAGACCCGAGTGAGGAGACAGGATCCAAGGCCTTCAAGCGCGCCAAGGGAGTCGCCAAGGGGGGTCGTGAAGAACGTCCTCACCCCCGACGACTACAGGGAGTGCCTGTTCAACGGGGTGTTGAAGACCACCGTCAACACCCGGTTCCAGTCCCACCTGCACCACGTCTTCGCCGTCCAAGTGGAGAAACTCTCCTTCAGCCCGGCCGATGACAAGCGCTACGTCCTGGCGGATGGGATCCACACCTTACCTTGGGGACACAAGGACATCCCGCCACTGCCCAGAGCCGAACGGCGAGACTGCCCACAGGAGGAGGAGGACCAACAGCGGAGGCAAGAGAAGGAGGAGGATGAAGAAGAGTTCCCGGTTTAGGGTTTATTTGTAAATATTATTTTTAAGTTTAATTGTAAATAGTATGTTTAAGCCCAATTGTAAATAGTATTTGTGAGCAATTATATTGTATTAGTTTGGTTTACAGCAGCAATCTGTGTTGTTATTACCCCCCATATTCCCCTCTTTTTCAAAATCACAAACATGTCCAGGTTATACTTTATATTTAAATTAACTTTTATCAAAAATTTACAAAAACTATAGAAACTTGAACAATCGATTCCAACATGTCACATTTATTGAAACATAATAACATAAAAAATTACAAAAAAGTTTATAGTATTAAGATCGACATTGCGATGAGAAGATGGAGTGGAAGAGCCTGCGGACCAGAGCGTCGTTGACTGCGGGAGCGGCCGGGTCGAGGAGCTGCACGTAGTCGCCGAGTGACATACTGAGGACCACCCGACAGTACAGGTAGGTGAGACAGTAGTGGCCACAAACAGAAGTACCGTAGCCCTGGAGTCGATACCTGTTGTAGAGACCACCACGTAGCTCAGTCCGGGGATTGTCGCCAAGCGCTTCTCAATCTGGGTGGTGTTCATCGCGGGCGGAAGCAGTCCCCACCGGTTGTGTGATACCTTCATTACTACCAGTTGCACACTTTATCACCACCGGCTTCACTGTCTGTGTCAAACCAGTGACTCTGGGGACTCCTGAATAACGGTCCACCCAAAGGTTTTCCAATCGCGTTATGATGTTCATAATCATAATGTAGATTTCATAGTCTTTATTTTCATCCAAATATAAGTTGCAACCATGTGTATGCTGACCTCTATGATGTAACTGGATGTTCAAGAACACATTACCCCGATTAATCTTTTTCCTCAAGCCCCAAGTCTCCAGGTAGTTCTGGGGGATTGACACTTCTACTGTTGTCGTTTATGCAACTGCTATCGGCACATAAACTGATGTTCTGAGAACCTCTCCCTTCGGATATTTGGTTGGATGATGGTGATGTGAAGTCTCCAGATATCTCCAGAGCATTGCCACTATCAGTGTCGTTTATGCAACTGCTATCAAAACATGTGCTGACTTTCTGCGAACCTCTTCCTGCCGAGATTTGTATGAACGATCTCGGTTGTGAGGACGATTGTTTCTTCGCTTCTTTCTAACACCGAGGTGGTGCTGACGATGATGGAGACGAAGTTCATCTCGCGACGTGAATGACTCCTCGCTTTATGGACATTTCCAGGTCACCAGCTTCGATGGTGTGGCGACTGATCGTTTCAGTGATGGTGCTGGTGGTGGTTGTTCAGGACTTTGTGGAGGAAAGTACATGGTGCTGTAGCCTTCCATCGCTTCCAACTCCGTCAACAACGTCTGGACTGATTCATTCACTTCGATTGCACTAGCCATGTTTGAGTTTATTCTGCAACATCACTAGACAAACTGAAGGTGCGCGTCTGCATTTATATTCACAAAATCCATCTCAAGAAGTGTTTCTTTAATTCGACCAATCACAGGGCAGAACGTCTAATTTTGATCACTCAGAGGGCAGGATATTTCCACCAATCACAGTACTCGCATTTGCTTACCCTATTTAGGGTTTTCCAGACATACTCGATAAGTGTTTGATCCCGCACCTTGAAACACAATGTAATGAGCGTCCAGCGAGATGCCACGCTGGCTCCTGTCCTGATGAAACAGGTTTTTCATGATGAACACACTCATGTTGTGATGAACCCTTGGCGAATAGGTCCGTCGCGCGAGAGTGAGCCTCATACATCATCCAAGTTAGGTTTATTGATGCAGGTTTAAGTTAGGTTCATTGATGCAGGTTTCACTTAGGTTTATCGATGCAGGTTTAAGTTAGGTTTTTTGATGCAGGTTTAAGTTAGGTTCATTGATGCAGTTTTCACTTAGGTTTAGCGATGATGGTTAAAGTTAGGTTTATCGATGCATGTTTAAGTTAGGTTTATTGATGCAGGTTTAAGTTAGATTTATTGATGCAGGTTTAAGTTAGGTTTGTCGATGCCAATTTTTGACATCAACATCGCGCGCGCGATGACGTCAGAGGGGTGACATAATGATTCACATCCACATCAGGTGCAGTTTGCTTACTGGTGTATGTCCCTTTGCTGCTGGCATACCGCAGCACTCGGGAAAACAGCGGAGATCCCATAAGGAAAAGACGTTTATAAACTAGGTATACAATGCAGTTGTCTGCTTGCAATATTGAGCGGAGCGAGTATTTATTTAATCAATAATTTTCAGAAATGTATCGACAAACAAACCACTAAAATAAGCAAAACAACAATTTCACAAAAAACTACTGTATTTACAAACAGCTGATAGTAACAGTCTGCATTTAAATTTGATCCATAAAACAGCTGTATAATCAACACACAGTAAACAAACCAAATAAAATATTTCTCCTATTAAAACAACATGGTAACTTTAAAGAGCCGTAGGGCAAAACCCTTATGTCCGATTTGGACCATTTCAGATTTATACTATCCCATAGATGGTTACTATGACCGAGCAAAATTTCCTCAGGATCACTCCAGCCGTTCAGGAGGAGTACGTGTAAATAAAAAGCCAGAGTGTAGTATAGGAGTTCCGCTCAATTAATAGCGGAGTTGGTTTTAGGTCGATTTTCAAATTTCTTTCAAGGATAGTTTCCATAAGCCAAGGCCTAATATAGGGCGAAGGGCCATCGAAATCGGCCGGTAAACAGCTGAGATCCCATAAGGAAAGTACATTTATAAATTAATAGCGCGTTTGTTTGATGGTCGATTTTCAAGTTTCTTTCGTCATTCGCTTCCTTAGCATAACGCCTACCATCTGGCGAAAGTATTTTTTTAAGGTTTTTACCGGGGGGAGGGGGGAGGGGGGAGGGGGGGTGGAGGGGGGTCAAGGTCAAAGGGGGGAGGAGGGTCAAGGTACACGGGGGGCGAGGGGGGAGGTCAAGGTCCACGGGGGGGGTCGGGGGGAGGTCAAAGTCCACGGGGGGGTCACGTGACCGGGGGGGTGACGTCATGATCGACATCCACATCCACATCAGGTGCAGTTTGCTTACTGGCACAGTATCGGCCATGGCCCCCTACTTTTGATAATTTAGTGAACAGAATCTTGATTTCGCAAATAATAATAATTGTTCAATGAACTCCCAAATTATTCCATGTTTGCGGATTTGTAGAAGATAAAAATTTGCATTGTCAAAGTTTTGCTTACTAATATATAGTAACAACGATCAGTATTTGGGATTTGGCTATGGAGCCTTCACTTAAGAGAGGGCTCCAGTCACGAAACACCTTTTTACCTATTTCTTCCAAGAGGCCAATGTTTCCTTTGAAATCTCGCCCCTCCTCAAACGATTATTCAAAATCGTTGATTTATGACACATTGTAAAGGGCAAATAAATACCTAGTGACTTCCAAGAGCAGAATTTTGAAATAATTAACCTATAAAAATAGCAAATATTTAATACTTTGGAAATTCTCTGAACTATTATCATTTGTGATATAAAAATTCTGTCACTTACATTATTAGGTATATTATTTCTCTAAAAAATGAGCCGTAAATCTACAATTTTGGGAAATCCGCTGAGGAGGGACGGAGATTTGAAAGCTCATCGATCTGGGAGAAGTAGATAGAAGCTGGAGCCTCTTTTTAAAGCTACAGCGTGCTACCTGAGCGATGCGAGTCCCGTTGGTCTCTGGCTGAGCGGTGGTCTGAGGGTACTCCGCGGGCGGCGGGTAGGCCTCCAGGCGGGCGGGCACCAGCAGGAGGCGACCTGAGGGGGTCCAGCCCGGGGGTGGGGCGGGGGCGGCACACAAGGCGGCAGCGACAAGGGTGGCGGATAGCAGGCACAGAGAACAGGCCTTACAACAAAGAAAGAAAGAAAGAACGAAAGGTTGACCAAACAATTATAAAGTTGTGTGTCAGTTGCATAAAATAAAATTATACTTTTAAATTAATTAATGTGTAAGAAATGTACAATCAATGACATGCTAGACATATCAACAATTTCAGAACATTGTAAAACAATTTTTTGATCACTTATAAGGCTTGATTTATAAATGGAATGTTAAATCTTTAACTAGGTTTTTGAAAGAGACCCGCCAATTCACCTGAATGACTTTTCAAATAAAGTTGTTTAAATCGAAATTAAAATTTATTCGTTGTAATTTATGCTTTAACGTAATTTGGTAAATTACTTTACAAACTGAATTTTGCATATGATTGAAGGAATTAAAATAAATTAAGCCTATGTAATTGATGCCTATAAGTTAATCTATTTATAAAATATAATGAATGAATTTAAATTTTCTGTAAATGTTAAAAACATTATTGTTCCAAAAATAATCGCATGACAGGGTTTCTATACTTTGAAATGCCTTTTCAGGACTCCCAGTAGCCTATTATCTATTCAGGGAGTGTTGGCAGTGTCGCGCCTCCAGTGCTGTAATGGTACAGGGTTCAAGGTATGACCTTTAAACTTTACAAGAACACACAATTTGATACCGTTTAAAAACTGTGTAGTGAGGACAGACGGTGGCTGCATGTCAATCGGCCCGACCCTAACCAGAGGGCGGGCGCGTCACTGCCAACACTCCCTGAATTAAGAATAATTTTTCAATAATTATAACTGATTTTTTCGTCTATATCTACGGAGTAAAAATGTCTCTAAATAAAAAGAGTTACTTTATGCAGTTTTATGTATGTTTAACGAAATTGTACCAACTTTATAGCTAATGCAAACTGTATTGTGTCAAAGTAATTTTTTGAAGTTTTTCTTACACCCAAAGACGTATTTATTATTAAATAACTCATATTTCATCCTGCAAAACTTGTTATAATCCATCCATCCATCAAATTCCCTAACGTAAACAATGAAAGCGCAAGGAACGTTATAGTGTAAACCAAACGTGTTTTAATTTTCATGTATTTTGGTAAAGTTTTGCTTATACATGCAACATTAAAAAATCATGCGCTAACGGGTTTATGGAGAACTTCTACCATCCCTCTGAAATTTGTCAGTGCATTTACAATTTATCTTAATTAAACAAGCTAAAATGTATCTTTGCTCAATTCAACTAGCTAAATTATTTCTTGACTTTTTTATTTCATTACCCAATTTTGAAACGTCAGTTGCATAAGATTAGACTGTTGTTTCAGAAACTTGATTTTATAGGAATAGATTAAAACCCTTTGTGAAACAGAAACATATATTAAGTGGTAAATATTAATTTTATTTACAGTAAATAAGAAACATTAAGTGAAGAACTGGTCTCTTTTGGTAATATTTACGATTTTGAGAACCCGAAAAAATGGGGGATTTTGGGGGCAACTCAAAATTTCCTAATGTAAACCCCTTTTGAAGGTTTTAAATTTACTTTTAACTGTCACCCTTCACCTAGGTTTAAAAGCTCTTTAAAATGAGGGGTCACTCAAAAGGGGTTTACATCAGAAAATGTTTGAGTTGCCCCAAAAATCCCCCATTTTTGCGGGACACTCAACATTTTAAATATCACCAAAAGAGACCAATACTTCATTTAATAGCATTTCTACAAGAGTCGTTCCAGTTTTAAGTCACCAAAGGTGAAATTAAACCTCCAAAAGTCTAAGACGCCAGGTTTCAAGAATGAGTTGTAATCAAAACTTTGACAAGCTGCCATTTTGGATAGAAACACGTTACAGACCTCCAACCTCCACCATTCGCCTATTTTTTTAAAGCTATTTAAAATGAAGGGTCACTCAAAAGGGGTTTATATTTTAAAATTTTGAGTTGCCCCCAAAATCCCCCATTTTTGGGGGACACTAAAAATTTTCAATAACGTCAAAAGATACTTTGGTTTAAGTCAGTATCGTTCCCCAAAGGTGACTTGTTCGTTTTAACAAACAAAAAAATTAAAGGTGGGGGCGGAATTGTTTTACACACTGTAAATTTCGAAAGCAATAAAAACAATTCCACTGACTTTATATTTTAATAAAGTTCTATAAACAATTTTGACAAAGGAATGATTAATTTTACATTGTAAATAAATGTTATTGGAACCAAAGAAGGAGAAACCATGAAAAAAGACAGAATGAATAGATTAGCCTATATAACGTAAAACTGTGACTTGTAGATTGGTGAAGAAACCCCCAATATTGATATTGTATCCAAGGTCTCAGTTCCCTTTTGAACTAAAACTGTACGATGCACGGTAAAATGTTAACAACTGAATAATGAAAAGATAATACCCAGTTTTATAGTAACGATAGGATATTCGTTTTTGACTCTGAATTTCCAAATCAGAATATAACATTTAATTTAAATAGTTGAAAAGTATATAAATTATAAAAAGGAACTTTAAATTTTAATAACGATATAAAATATAAGAAGCCTAGAAAGCTCTTTTAACGTGAAAAAATAAGTTGCCTCGTTTTACTCCCAAGTGATTACTTACCTTCATGTTGACGGTGGTGAGTACTGTGCCTTCCACTGCCCGCGGGCAGGCTATATACCCACCGGCCGCCTCAGCATTGACCTGGAGGTGTCCTAGGGACGTGCTGTCCGAGCGTGCCAAGGGCCTAGGTCGTCCACCCTCCACCGCCGACCATCGGAGTGGTGATTCCCCTTTGACTCATCCTCACCAAATCTTTGAGCTACTACTATCACTTTTTTATTAGCTGGGTAGCACAGTGGTTAGCGTGCTCGCTTCGTAATCTGAAGGATCTAGAGCAAAATCCTGAGAAAATGTAAAGGTTCGATGCTGGATCCAGCTGCTATTAGTCATTAGGCTGTTAATTAATTATCCTGGCTAAAGAATCAGTCAGTAACAAGGCTACGCCAGGCATTTCGCCCACTCTACACTCATTATTCATTTATATTCGCCTTAAAATACTCCCTATTTGCTTTGGCATCTTACTAAGTGATTGACTTTACTGGATTACTGTGCAATTTGCCTGGTAACAACAATCAAACAGTACAAAGCGGCTGAGACGTGTCATATCTCGATCTGTATTTTTGTTCTGTCCGTAACTGTTTTTACAGCCTTATATCTCAGAAACTGTTAAAGATAAAGTCATGAAACTCGATATAAAATACTGATATATAAGTAACTAAATAAGTAAAAAAATTATAATTTTTGTTCCTCTTGCACTAGAGGAACTAAATTTTCTAGAACTAAGAAAATATTTTCACTGCAGAAAAAAGTCATAAGACTGATTTATGGTATGGACCGATATGCATCATGCAGAGGTGAGTTTTCGGCAAACAACTTGCTATCTTTTCCATCGATTTACATTTTAGAGTGCCTTTTAATTCTGGTTAAAAATAAACACGTTTTTTCCGACACACATTGCCAATAGATATAATTTCCGCAACACTAACCTAATCCATATTCCTCGTCACAACACAACTTCCTTTCAAAACCAAACTTATTCTGCCATTAAGCTTTTTAATGTTCTCCCCCAAGTCCTGAAAACACAGGCGGATGATGTAAAATTTAGATATAGACTAAAAAAATACTTGATTGAAAAAGAGTACTACAGAGTTAAAGATTATACATCTGAAAGAAGGGATGTCTAGTTGGGAATGTTTTATGAATTGTTATCAGTCTGTTATTTTAGCTATTTAAGTTTGTATTTGTGACGATTATCAATGCCGTATTTATAGTCGTGTGACAATAAAGTAGTCTTTATTCTTGATTCTTACAACATTTGGATCAAGGTTTAATTTTTATTTCAAATTCACTTTGGGCCATTACAACATTTCACAGTCGGTATCAATTAAATTAAATGTGCAATACAGTTTTAAAAATAGTTATTTTAAAAATACTACATTAAATTTAAAATAATTAAAACAACTGTAAAGAGAATAATCCTAATAACCTAGTTTGGCTTCTATCAACTTGGATTATGTTTAGTACATGTTTAGCTATTATAAACTATTAAATCACTATATCATTTTTACAATGGTCTACAAATTGTCAACATTGTAAAAAGCATTTGATGATCAAAATTGTCTTGATTTATTTTTTAAAGTCGTATATTTTTTTCATTTTTAGCGAATTTCCCCTATAGGGAAGAAGCTATTACCGTAGGTGGCATGGTAAGACTTAAGCCCGAGACCATGATAACTTTTTGTTTTGAGGTCCCCAGATGCCAAAAACACTATTCGTTCAAATATATATATATATATATATATATATATATATATATATATATATATGTATGTGTGTCCGTTACCGCGATAACTTTTGAAATAAACGCCTGATTTTGATGAAATTTGGCACAAATGTGTAGAGCAACATTTATGGCTTTAAGTTCGAAAACCAGATTGAACGGACTATGGAAAGGCGGTTTTATGGGGGTTTTAAATTTTTTCAAAAATCAGTGTTTTGAATTTTTCCCCCTAAAATTTTAAAACACTCAATTTTGGTTATAGCCATTTTATAGAGCTTAACAAAACAAATAGTTTAGTATTTTGAATCATTAACCTAGGTTTAGTTGTTGTAGAGAAAAGTAAAAAAAACGCGTCCATAAAATAATCCATGTTAATCTTATGGGAAAAAGGTTTTTGGATTTTCCTCAGATAATTTTACTGAAAACTTGAATTTGCTGATACCAATCAGTTCAGCTCTACAAAACAATCATTTTGGTGTTTTAAGTGTTGTTCTACGTCCGACCGTTGCAGAGATATTCAAAGTGCTAAACACAGTACGTTGTCCAATGTTATCCTTATGGAGAATAAATACAATTTTATATCTCGATTATTTATGAATGTATATTGATGAAACTTGGTATGTGGCTTCGCGTAGTACTGGTATATTGATATTTGCACACTAAATGGATTTTTTGTTGATTATCCCCGTTGCAACAAAGCTGCATACTCGGCCCCCATAGTAGGGGGCATTGGCCAATTCAAATCCAGCAAAATCCTAAGTAAAAGAGCTGCGGATCGATCCGCCCCCCTGCGGATCCCCCCCGTGGATTTTGACCTCCCGCCCATGGACATTGACCTCCCCCCCGATGACGTCAGCCCCCCGTGGACTTTGACCCCCCCCCCCGATGACGTCAGCCCCCCCATGACGTCAGCCCCCCCGTGTACTTTGACCTCCCGTGGACCTTGACCCCCCCGATAATGTCACCCCCCCCGGTTGTCTGCGGCACTTTTAGTGATGACCTTGAACATGAGGAAAAAACTTTCAAACATTAATAACTAGCCTATTTACCCACCGATTTCCACGGGACTTTTTCCACAGTGTAGGCCTACCTTCAAGGAAGCGAATGACGAAAGAACCCCATAGATCCACCATCAAACAAGCTCGCTATTAATTTTTAAACGCGTTTTCCTTATGGGATCTCGGCTGTTTACCGACCGAATTTGATGTAACTTCACTACATGTTGTGTGCTGACTTAGCCAAACCAAACTGCAAACGGCTCCGCGGTGTCACGTTTCGAGGTGCGTGCTAGGGCCTACGTGATCGCCCGGGGCTGTTTACTCATCAGCGACCCTCTAGAAGCTTCTAGAATGTTCTAGAACGTCGTGGACCATGGTGACGTCATCCCCATGCCTGCGTGACCGCCCGGGGCTGTTTACTCATCAGTGGTTCCAGGAATTGTTTACCGCTTACATTACACTGCGATGCTTCTAGAAGCTTCTAGAATGTTCTCGAACGTCGCGGACCGCGGTGACATCATCCCCCGTGCATACGTGACCGCCTCAGGCTGTTTACTCATCAGCGGTTCTGGGAATTGTTTACCACCGCTATCACCGCCTAAATTACACCGCGAAGCTTCTACAAGCTTCTAGAACGTCGCGGCCGGCGCGGCTTAAAAAGCCCCCACCGACCGGGAGTGATCGGTGGCGCGCGTCGAAGCGTGCACGAACGAGTTGCTCAGCGGCTCGCTGACGCAACCGCACGAAGGAATTGCTCAGCGGTTTGCTGACGCTCGAGGGTGCACCCTCGAATTACTCAGCGGCTTGCTGTCGTGGCGCACCCTCTTTGGCCGACGCCACCGCTCGGCGGGGACATACTCGGCCGCGCGCGCCGCCCGTATATAAACCTGAGGTCCGGCCCCCGCGGCCTCAGTTTTGCCCGAGACGCCATGGCCAGCAGTAGCAGCAGTGCAACAAAAGTGGACCGAGCGCTCCGCTCCTTTATGGAGGAGATCAACGTGATGGATGAGAACGCCAAGCCACCCACTATGAAACCTAAGAAGAAAAAGCCCGAAGGGTGGACTGAAAAAAAGGACATACCTAGCGATTCTCCGGCGCTACACATTAACTTGGACCGGCGCTAATTACCAATATACTGTACAGAACCCCTCCAATCGCGGGAATATTTTATTGAAGATGTCGGTATTCAAAGGCGGACGCCCTACGCACAGTTGCGGCCTGTACCTGGACGAGGGGAGAGAAGACGAAATCTGCATATGCCTCGAGGACCTGCTAACGAGATTGGAAAACCTGTGGGTAAACAGCGATACCGGAGTGCCCAAGTTTAACGAAGTTGTCAGGACCGCGACCACAATACCCGCTAGGCGCAAGACCCACGATTGCGCAACAGTTGACGGGAAACGTAAAGGTGGCGATTGCGTCATGGGGGAAAAACGCAAGAAGATGTAAACAAGGCGAGCTTCCTACCGATTGCATCATCCCGAGTAAACAATTAGGCGATGACGTCATCCTAGCGATGGAAAAACCCCAGTCCTCACGTGTAAACAACTTCATCGCTTTGGACAAATAAGAGCGACTCGGCGGCGAGAGCCAGTCATTCTGCATCCAGCCGCGCCATGCTTAGCACGGACCAGAAGATGGACCTCAGGACAGCCCTCAATAGCTGCAAGGCTGCGGGTTACACTCGCATCGCAGACCTACGGGACAACGCGGTGTACCCGCATTCGCTCGTTTTAACAAGTAGACACACCGTTTGGAGAGACGGTTATGGCCACCTTGGAGGGTCTACGACCCGATTCGCATCTACATGCCTCGGCGGTACCTTGCAGTCCTGGACGATAACACCATCACACAGTACAACGTTGGCGTGGGGCCGAGGATGAGCCTTGTGAAGAGGAGCGGCCCTCCTGGCAGCAAAGGCCCTCTCCTTGAATTTGTGTAAATAAATGGAATACCCTATTTCCTTATTTCCTTTCACAATTGAAAAATAAATAAAAATAAAAATCAAATAAAAAGAAATAAATAAAAAATAACCCCGTTGCAGCAAACCTGCATACTCAGCGAATTTCCAATGAATATATAACATAACACATTAAAATATTAACAGGATTCATAAGAAATGTATTCACAAACAAGCGATATTTAAAATATTAATTATTCTCCATTAGAATAACATTGGGGATGAGTACGCAGGTTTGCTGCAACAAGGCACACAAAATAATGGGTTTTTATGCAAATATCAATAGAACTCATCTTAGTGAAGTCACATACCAAGTTTCATCCATATACATTCATAAATAAGCGATATATAACATTTTAAGTATTTTCCATAAGAATAACATGGGGACCAAGTACCTAGGTTTGCTGCTACAGGAACCATAGGCGAAAGATTTTGTTGAGCAAAAATCAATAAACAACAACCAAATCAAGCCATATACCAAATTTCGCCAGTTTATGAACCTAAATAAGCGAGATATACAATTTTTCTTTTTCTCTATAAGAATAACATTAGACAACGTACTGTGTTTAGCACTTTCAATATCTCGGTAACCAATTGACGTAGAGCAATGATCAAAATACCAAATTGTTTGTTTTTAAGCTAAATTCAATGGTATAAATTAAAATTTGATTTAAATTTAAATTAAAAAGAAAACCCCCAAAACCCCCCTTCGGATGGTGCGATTCATCTGGTTTTCGAACTCGTTCAAATAAATGTTACTTTACACATTTTTACCAAATTTAATTAATATCGGACCTTTTTTACGAGAGTTATCGGGTTTACGGACACATATATATATACCCCTCTATATATATATATATATATATATATATATATATATATATATATATATATACATATATACAAATTTGAACGAATGGTGTTTTTGGCATCTGGGGACTTCAAAATGAAAAGTTATCATTGTCTCGGGCTTAAGTTTTACCATGAGACCTACGATAATAGCTTCTTCCCTATAGGGGAAATTCGCTAAAAAATTTAGTTATAAGAGCCGAGGTGGCGGTGCACAGCGGTCAGTAGACGCCATGGACTTGAGGTGGAAACACCCGTTTACCGCCATCGTGACCGGGCCCTTGGGCAGCTGCAAGTCGCACTTCGTGGCTCGCTTCATAGAGCACGCCGACCGCATGTGCGTTACGCGGTTCGCCCGTATCACCTGGCACTACGGCAGCGGCGGCGGCGGTGGCAAGAGCCGTGAGGACCCTGCCGTGCGCTACGTAGCCGGTCCGCCAGACCTCGAGAACTACGACGGTAGCGAGCTTACTCTGGTTATGGTCGACATGATGCGCGAGGCTGGCCCGGGCGTGGCGGACCTGTTCACTAAGGACTCGCACCACCGCAACATGAGCGTGTTCTTCGTCACGCAAAACCAGTTTCACAGGGCAGGGGCCAGCGCGACATCTCGCTAAACGCTCACTACATCGTGTGTTTCAAGAACCCGAGAGACCGAGCTCAAATCAAACACCTGGCCCGCCAGGTATTCCCGGAAAACCCCAAATTCGTGGAGGAGGCTTACGCGGACGCCACGCGCGACCCGTACGCCTACCTGCTCATAGACCTGAAACAGTCCACACCCGAAGAGATGCGCGTATGTTCGGCCATTTTCCCAGACGACCCCGTAAACTACGTGTACCTGCCCAAGAAGAAGTGATAAATAGGCCGACCGCGCGCGCGCGTCAACGTCAGTCAGCATGTCGCAACGCGTGAAGAAGGGCGTTGATCTGCTGAGGGCTCTAATACACGCTACGCCCAAAGAACGCAATGCCCTGTTAAAAGCGTGCGACAAGAGTCGCATCAAGTCGTTGTGCGAGAGCGCGTATAACGTGCTACTCGGAAACGTTCCGCTTTCCCCCTGCCTCAAACGCAAATTGAGCAACCACAAACAGGCGCTCAGACGGCTGGTGAAACGCGGCGAGGGTTGGACCAAGAAGCGGCGCTACCTCGTCCAACGGGGCGGTGGAATCCTCCTACCTTTGCTGTTGAACGCTGTTCTGCCCGTTCTAGCGCAGAAGCTAATCGGACATGGAGTACGCTAGGAAAATGGTACCGCAGGAGCTCGTAGAGCGGATGCGCGAGGGGCCCAGCGGTGGCGCTGCCAGTGTCACCAAGCCGTCCAGCCTGGACGCTGAGATGCATCGCATATTGAGCGACAAGTGGCTGGGCGATACCGAGAAGTAGAAACAGTACCAACAGGTGTTGCAGAGGTTCCTGCACTTCTCCGCGGCCAAGCGCCAGCCTATAGGCTTACCCATCTTCCAGGAGGAAGACACGAGCCAGGGGCCTGGCCGCACGCAACGCGAGTCCGTCGCCCTAGTGGAGGAGATCGTAGAAACCTTCCCCAAGATCTACAAGACAGATGCGCGCAGCCTGTTGCGGTTCATAAACCGTCGAGGTAGTCCCGTCACCTGGGACGCTGACGGGGGCGTGTACGTGAACGGTCAGAAGATCACCGGCGCTAACATAATAGACATCCTACACGCCATAGTGAGAGTGCGAAAGCTCAACAGCGTACCTCCCGGTTGGGAAGAGGTGATGACCGCATTGAGGAACATGAACGTGCCCAAACAACATGTGGGTAACCCCATGGCGTTGGCGTTTCTAGGCGTGGACACCACGTCGAGCCCCTTGAGAAGCGCTTTAGCTACGTCCACACCCGTACCGCCGAGGTTTACACCGATGCTAGAACGCCTAAGATCGAGGCCTCTACCAGCCGCCAGGCAAAAGATATTAACCGGGTATACCGACAGGGAGCGGTCATTGGACAATTGGGAGCCGTTCGATACGCTCTAATGGAAAAACTGTACTACAACCCGAGCCAGCCCGGTTCCCTCGGCGGGGTGGCCGCCCTGGCCAGAGCCGCGTGCCTACCGAAACGCCGGGTGGCCGACTGGCTGCGCGCCCAGGACGCGTACACGCTGCACAGGCCGGCGCGCAAGCGGTTTCCCCGCAACCGCTACGACGTGTTCGGGCCTCGCGATCTGTGGCAGGCGGACCTGAACGACATGCGCGGCCTGAGCCGGTACAACGACGGAGTCCACTACTGCTGACTGTGATCAACGTATTCAGCAAGCGGCTGTTCGCGGTACCGCTGAGGAGGAAAAGCGGACAAGAGGTGGCGGCGGCGTTTGAGAGGATATTCTCCGAGGCGACTCCTCACTGCCTACAGACCGACAAGGGGAGAGAGTTCACCGGGGCCGCTACCAAGCGAGTGTTCAAGAGTCACGGTGTCACTACGTCACCACGCAGAACCCCGACGTGAAGGCGGCGGTGGTGGAGCGAGTCAACCGCACGCTCAAGACTCGCATGTGGCGCTACCTGATCTACAAAACACGTATCGCTACGTGGACGTGTTGGACAGGCTTGTGGACGCCTACAACCGCAGCCCGCACAAGAGCCTGGGCGGTGGCTTGCGACCCGCGGGCGTGGACAGCGGCGATGGGAAGACGGTGTACAAGGCGTGGCGTCACATGTACGGAAACGCGATCCGGCGGCGCATGCCCAGGTTCGAGCCGGGCGACACGGTGCGTATAGCCAAGGAGAAGGGCACGTTCGCTAAAGGTTACGAGACCAATTGGAGTAAGGAGCTGTTCGTGGTGGACCGCGTATACGGGTCGCTTCCCTTGCCCCTGTACGTGTTGCGCGACCTTAACGGTGCGCCGCTGGAAGGGCGCTTCTACGAGCATGAGATAGAAAAGGTAACAGTCGCCCCGGACCGCCTGTACCAAATAGATAAAATACTGGACACTAAAGGGCGAGGCCGCAGTAAGCGCTACTTGGTCAAGTGGGTCGGTTACAGAGAGGACTTCAACTCGTGGATACCCGCATCCGAAGTGCAACAGGTGCTATGATGACGAGGCGCAGCCAGCTGTACCTGACGTTGCCCAGCAACAGCTCCATGGACTACTATCCAAACAACACCGTGGCTAATTACATCACCCATCTACCTTCAGTCGTGCGATTGGGCGGCGGCGAATGGGAAGTCGCTTTAGTCGAGGCCCATTACCCGTGCTCGTTTGTCACAGTGGGCGAGGACGCTCGCGTATATCTCCACACTAGGGATGACACTGACAAGCTTGTACTGACCGCTGTAAAAGTGGAAGCCGGAAACTATAAAGACATCGATGAACTGGTTAACGCCATCAACGCCATTCCAAAATTGAACTCGTACCAATGCCAGTTCGAGTACGACAAGGAGACCGGGAAGGTGGAATTGATCTCGATAGACCGGACTGTGACGCAACTGGAATTTAACCCGACCCTAGCGTTACAGTTGGGATACGATGCGAACAGTGTGGATTTGATCAAACATAGAAAAGCTATAAGACCGCCCAACTTACTGGGCGGGATCCCTTCGCACATGTACGTGTACTGCGATCTAGTCGAACCCCAGCTAGTAGGTGACACGGTAGCGCCCTTGTTAAAGATTGTAAACAACGACGCTAAAAACTACACCTACGACGCGAGTACCACTGTGCATTTCACCGACCCTCACTACGTGCCGCTGATGAAAAGCTCTTTCGAGAGCGTGGAAATCGATTAAAGAACAGCGTCGGACACCACCTGCCATTCCGCTTCGGGACTACGTGCATGAAGCTTCACCTGCGCAGAGAGCAGCGGCTACAGGGGTATTTTTAGTCTTCTGTACAAGTATATTATCAATTTTATATTGTTATTCTTATAATTTTCATTTAGTCTTTATATCGTTTATTTGCTAATTTTGCTAGTTTGCTCAGAGATATTTTTTCATTTCCAAACCATAATATTTACCACCACGTTAGACTGTCAGCAAATTGGACTAAATCAGAGGCTTGGATTGTATTACTGGATTACATGACTGTAGCCTAAGTAATAAATAGAATTGGATTTTAGCCCTTTAGGTCCTTTAAATTGTATTTCTAGGAACAAAATTGATTCAGATGTGCTTCTTCTTTTACGTGATTCATCCTCTTGGTTTTTGGTTTTCCAGATAATAAAATCATTATCTTTGGCAATTATCGTTATTTCAAAAGGTTATGTTTATGTAACTGATTTATTTTTGCTAAAACTATCAAAACGTTTACGAATCATATTGGAGTGTAGGGAATTATTATTACTTTAAATATTTTCAAGCATAAAGGTCATATTTCTTCACAAATCATAAAAATAAACATATTCATTCAAAATACAAATCACTTTTAAGTTGAGTAATTTCTTTATTCTATTAAATAAACCATTTTACTATAAACCAATGTATTAATTATTTTACAAAATGTTGGTGGAATTGAGATTCAACTAAAATTATTATATCATTATTGTCACTTTTTCTTGTTCATAGTGTATTAGTGAAAATTGCCGTTAATGTAATAAAATACAATTACCACATTGCCCCTTTAATGTGTGTAATATGAGGTACAATGTATAAAAACAATAATATTTATTCAGTTTAGTAAAAAGGACAACCCACTTCAAGTGGGTACTAGTATTTTCTATTATGTTTTGTTTATGTTTTTAGTAGTAATCCAGATGCATTATTTTCCTTTTTGAGATGGAGCATTCCAAACCCTGGCTTTACAATTACCGGAGGTCAACTTTTATGTAATAGCATCGGATCATTTCAAAATAACCCAATGACAAATTATATTAATTACAAATTGACTATATTTATAATTTGCTTTCTATTTTTTGGTGACATTTAAAATATGTACATAGAATTTTTTAAGTTGAGTTTGCTAATCCTCCGTAAAGCATTTTAAGCAATAAGTAAAGCCTAAATTTTCAATTTGATATCTCAATATAATTGATCAGAACATTAACTATTACTGTGTGTATAACATCCATCAAATTAATGTTGTAGTGTAACACCTTCCAAACTTTCCCATTGTAGAGCAAACATTCAAGAAATTAGAAAACCTCAGTTTCTTCACCCGGAAAAAATATATTACTTTACTAGTAACCATTCTATTTGCTCCAAAAATTACCAAAATGCAAAGGGGTCACAGTCGCTGAAAGAGTTAGCCGTTCCTAAGACCTGCCTACAGATCAATCGACGTTCCAAAAATGTATCACTTACATGTAAGAATTAAACCAATAACCATTGATTGGTTAGACTCTCCCATCAGCAATGAATTGATTGGACGGTAGGCATGGACGTACCCGAAGCAGAGGAGGTACAAAACGGATCCTTGAGGAGGTCGCGAGAGGAGGTAACTTTTTTACAGTATTATACACTCTATTCCCATTCTGCCTAGAATTGTTGTTACTTATTGCTTCAAAGTTTCTATCCAAACCCCAAATTAAAAAATATTAGTTGTATGCTTCGTTTAGAAAAACAACCATAACCTCACTCAACTTCTAATTTTGGATTCTAAGTAGAGAACACATGGCTCGATGAGCAAAATTATCATAAATGATAATAAATTTCCAAATAACAGTGTTTGGCAATTTGAAAATTATAACTGAGTAAATTTAGAAATTCATATTTTTCATCATCCTTGGGCTAAGGGAAATCTATTGACAACTACCTGGCCGCTCAAACTTATAGAAAACTAATGAACAATTTTTTATTAGTAATAAAATAAATGTAGTTGCTTCAAAACTACCCTTAAAAATCTATATTTCAAATGCTAATTATAATATGCATGTAATCAAATAGGAAAAGAACCGTGCACAATTTAAAGGTTAAGGTTAAGGTTTAAATGTGCAATTATTCACTTTTGCACATTAAAAGATTTATCGGATATATCACGACTCAGAAAATATCTTTTTACGAAATACTTTTTACGCCTGCATGTAAAATAGCCCAAAAAGGGGATTAAATTGTTTAGTTTAAACCTTGCTGTCAGTTTAGTTTTGGATGGTATTGAATCAGCTTCAGATGAGTGTCACTTCAAGCTAAAAACTTTGGTTTCTTAAAAACTGATATTAAATTGTATTAAACATTTAAAAGATTGTTCACCGGGCTAAAATATTAAATAAACATTAATCTCAAAAAACACTTTTATTTTTTTGATCAAGAAAGTTTATTAGTATTACTGGAGGTAACACTACTAGATTTTTTTCGAAAAAGCGAGCTGGTAATTTTGCTATGTTGATACACTGGTGAGGCAAATTTCTAGTTCTTTAAACTATATCCTGATTCATTGTTTTCCTATAAGTAAATCTATTCATGCAAATCACTGGAATAAAAGTAATAAAAGTTGAAACGAATTCATATTTTTGTTTTATTTATGCATCTAATCTTGCCGTTAAATGTAATTAATTATGAGTAAATAAACAAATACAAGTTTATTAATTTTCGAATCATGAATAGCTATTTGTTTGATTCACTTTGTCGACTCGTTCAATTCCAGCGAGTAGTTCTTTGCCTCACCAAAATTTGGCAAAAAACAGCTCGAAGTATGGTTCATCAGTGTTGCCTACAGTAGTACCAATAGAACTCTTTGGTTTTGATAATGAAAATATAAATACAATCTACATATTTAACAACATTTAATTTAATTGTACTTCACCTGCTGATTAACAAGCTACCTAAAGACAGACAAAAAAACACAATTAGCTAAACTGCATAGAGATATATGTATGTTGTCCAATGCCAATTGTGTAATAGCTCTTTCGTCCCTAGTTTTCTTATCCCTTTTATAACAACTTCTTGCGAGGGTTTCATTCAGTTTCACCCAATTTAATCTAAAAATTATAAAGAAGAGAGAATTTCTGTCTGTGTGTCTGTCTGCTGTTCCGGGTAAACGCACAAACTATTGAACCGACTGGGCTGTAACTTTACACAAAGGTAATCTTGAACCCGTGCAACACATAGGCCTATTCACTTCCTTAAAATCCCCTCGGGTTACGCCCCGAGAACGTCCTAGGTTTCAATTTTTACATTTCAGAAGAAAGTAAACATTCAGAAACTGTATTGCGAACAGCTGTGGATACTTCCATTTGACAGCTTAAAGAGCAGAAGCAAGAACAGCTGTTTCAAGCTAACTTATAACATAGTTATTAGTACTTTTCTATCCCGTGCAAACAACGGGTACATCAGCTAGTTTAATCTAAAATAACCTGATAAATCAAACTAAATATTGTCAAATTGTATTTATGTCTTTAATCATAAAGGTTTGTTCATACTTATATACAAATTCCGCTTAAGGAAGTATAATGGCTATCATCGTTATTTACGAAAAACTTTTGATTCAGCTTTTCACAATAGTGTAAAAACTTCCTACAAACTACAGCTTTCAGCTTTCAGCTAATGCCGCCCTGACATAATAATTTCTGAAACCCAGGATTTAACAAAGAAGCATTGTTCTGCTTTCATTATCAGTAATAACACACAATTTTATTACTGCAAGAGTAAAAGAAACCAATTAAGTAAATAAATCTTAATTTTAACTACAAATTAATGTCACTGACACGATTTTACAGTATTATAAGCTCGATTCCCGTTTAGTACAGAATTTTGTCCCTTACTGCTAGTAAATTTCAATCCAAAAACCTAAATTTAATTAAGAATAGTTGTCTGCTTTGTTTACAAAACAACCTTAACTTTACTCAGCTGTTGTATTGAATTTGGATGCAAAGTAGGGATCTCATGGCTTAGTAAATAAAATTATCAAAAAGGCCAACAAAAAACAGTGTTTTTTACCAATTGTACACATAAACTAAGTAAATTTAGGATATCATATCTTTACATCATCCTTGGCCTAAGGGAAATCTATTGACACCAACCTGGCCGCTCTATGTTCAGTAGTTTACTCTGAATTGGTGGTTACACGTCGCCACTACACACTGTTATTATATAGGATAGAATTCGTTATAAGAAAATATCCATATTACACTTCACACCCAATTTTATACCAACTTTTAGATATCTGGGGGCAATAACACAAAAATTTGATAAAACAATTATTTATACAAATCAATAATAAGTTATTTATTTACATCACATATAAATGTATCATGTATACATATTTATTATAATAAATCTATGACATTTGCAATGACAATATATATACAGTAACTCCAAATAAACTAATTATATAAACATAAAACACCAACAAAAACAACTAGTTTCGCTGATCGAGTGGCCACTAAAGTATATTCAATTTATAATCAACTTCATAGCTGAATTGTTGATAGCTAGCTAAATATTTCATGAACCCAATGACTCATTTCATTTGACATTTTAATAATCAAAATAGTTTATCACATAAAGCAATAATTTAATTACAAATAACTCAAATACTACCAACGACATATAATGTGTGAATGTATTTCATTAATCAATTGATAACGAATTGCAATCGTTGGAGATGAAATGTAAGCATAACGTGACGGTGAAATCGATACTTATAAGCATTTACCCTATTGCGATGCGTTGGAATTTAATTAAGCTGGAATTAATTGAAGCTGGCAATGAGTCCTGATCACAGAGCTAATTTTTTAATATAAATTGATTAATTACTATATAGAGTACAAATGCATGCTATTTAATTACCATTTATAAAATCCAAAACGAGCTATTTAATTTGCTATTTTGGTGTTTACAAAGGAAACGTCTAACACTAAACTATTTTAATAGTATCTAGTTACTAAACAATGCAATGGTTTGAAGTACACCTGAAAAATAAGTCTGATAACATCATTATAAAAAGGCAATATCAGTCAATATAAATTTCATGATTGATGATACAACACTTACGTAAAATGTATCAAATTCAAATACACAATACTAACTAATATTAAGAGAAAAAATTATGTATGCGTGAAATAATAACACATCCATCCCAATTTTAGTGCAGTTTAGTGTTTCATTTTATGAAAACTAAATTTTTTGAATGTCGATGTATCAAAATGTAAGATTATTCTAAAACCCTAACCTACCTAGTATATCCAACACAGTTTACCCTAGATAGATTTAAAAACGGTTATATTTTCTTGAAGGAGAAAACATCACAGTAGAAAACTAGAATAAAAATATGATTGAACTGTTTAAATCTATAATATTATAAAGAAGAGGTGGTTTCTGTCTGTCTGTCTGTCTGTCTGTCTGATGTTCCGAGTGAACGCATAAACTACTTAACCGACTGGGCTGAAATTTTACACAAAGGTAGATCTTGAACCCATGCAACAAATAGGCCTATTCACTTCCTTAATATCCCTTCCCTCGGGCTACGCCCCGTGAACGTTCTAAGTTTCAATGTTTACATTTCATAAGAAAGTAAACATTCAGAAACTGTAATGCGAACAGCTGAGGGCACGTACATTTGACAGCTTAAAGAGCAGAAGCAAGAACAACAGCTGTTTCAAGCTAACTAAAATGCAATTTGCATTGACATAGAACGGGTAAGGAAAAACCCTGTGCGAAGAACGTGTACATCAAGTATATATATATATATATATATATATATATACTACAACCTACATATTATATATATATGTATATATATATATATGTATATATATATATATTTATTTCAATATACCGTATAATGAATCTATATAAATAAAATTGGAGTTTTGTCTGTACATTGCTTGGAATTATGAAACTTTTGCATATTTTCACGTTTTACACCCTAGGGAAACCAAAACAAATCTTATCTCAATTTTATGTCTTTCTGTCTGTCTGTCTGTCTGCCGGTAACGCTCAAGGACGGGTTTTTGTTCGCGTTTCACTGGAAAACGGGTGCACTGAAATTAATGAAACTTTGTTTCTTTGTTCTATATATGCGTGAGAAGGTTTTAGGGCACTATAAACTGGCATACGCCTTTTAAAAAAATAATGGCGGCCGCTCAAAAACATGATTTTGTGCGGTTTTGGTCATGTTTTGTTCGCTTTTCACAGGAAAACGGGTGCACCGATTTTTATGCAACTTTTTTTCTATGTTCTATATGTGCGTTAGAAGGTTTTAGACTGATTGGATTGTTTTAAATTACCTTAGGTCACTGCCCCATAGTTTTAAATATCCTATGCTATTCTTATGGACAAAGCATTTATTTATATTGAACCAGATGATGGCATAGTTATTCTATAAATAGGTGTTGTAGTTATTTTCTAAAACGTTGAGTAAAGATTGGTAATAAATAACATAAGTGGATCTATTATCTAAATCTATATTTGTCAGACTCATGCACTCACTGACATAGTGATCACTTTATCTAAGAAACGACAATGTCTATTGAGGATGAAATTTTGGATGATGGTTCCCCTTATGCTGCAGATTCACAATAAGAATACGTTTAAAAAGGTCCTACAGTGCTCTTCGCTAATTTACTTTGATGGCAATTTTATGAGTATTAGTATTTACTGGAACTTTATAAGTTACATTTCGGTAGGAACATAACTAATTCATCAGAACAAAACGCAAGCCTATTCCTGTTACGAAAATGTTTAAGGGCTTCGCCCCCCGGAATTTCAAAATACAATATTTTAACAATCTTGCACATACTCTTGGACTGATGGATCTGAAATTCGGTAGGATGTAGCTGATAGCTCAGTGCAGACATTTACCTACTCCAGACACAAATATACTCAAGGACTCTGGCCCAGTGGCCTTTAATATAAGCGTGTTAGTCATAACACACCAACTACTCAACCAGTAGAGCTGAAATTTGATGCCTTAAAGGAAATAAGAAACAACATCATGGGGAGTCACGGTGTTGTTCTCTGGAGATTTCACACAGACCCTTTGTCGTGAGACATGAGTGGACGAGTCTACGCCTCTCTAAAAATATATTTTATGTAGCCGACCACTGAGCGTCTGAACTTAACAGTAAATATGAAAATGTATTTTTGAGAAGATTAAGGGGTTGAGCAGTTTTCTTATGCGCTTTTAAAAGTTGAGATTGGGACATTGAAAAACAAAATTAAGTCTCAGAAACATCTATCCTTCACTCGGCACTATCGATGAATCACAGGATTTACTGATTGACAGTTTGTTACACCGAGGTTCATAAACAGTTTAATCTGGAAAGTGCCTGGCTCTGTGATTGTGCCATCCTCACGTCCACCAATGAACAAGCAACGGAGATCAACACAAATGTAGGTCTATTCCAAAGGGAGGAACGAACATATACAATATTTAATACCGTTCATTTAACCATGACCACTGTTAGAACAGTTCTTATATATTGATTTACATTTATTTAAATAAAATCAAGTAGTCATATGTTTTAAAACATATGATTTTTCCAAGTTTAAATTGTTTATTTACAATTATAATGAAAACAGGACCTGGCAGAATTTTTTTTTTTATAACTTTATTTAACTTTACAATCTGTTCTTAACTAGTTTGAACAATGAGTAAATAATTTGTGAGATATAATACAGAAAATAACATTAAAACTTGAGCTATAGTTGCTAACCACTGTTAACGCTAACAAAAATCACTAAACAAATCTGAAAGGCAAGTTCAAGATTGTGGATTGTTTCAATCTGTACACAGCGGTTGAATTGTCGAGCAAGTTCATAGCAAGATGATTCGGGTGGTTTTCTAATTTGCCAATATACTTTGTACTGAACCTAGTGATCTCTTCTTTAACTGTTGTGATGTTTAAGTCATGATGTAGCGTTCTATTGGATACAAACCAAGGTGCTTTGACAATTTTTCTTAGCATTTTTGATTGGTACCTTTGGATTATCTCCACGTTTGAGTTACTCGCAGAGCCCCAAAGTTGCACAGCATAAGTCCAAACTGGCTTTAAAATAGTTTTGTATAACAATAATTTGTTTTCCAAAGTTAGATTTGATTTAATTCCGAGTAGCCAATTTAGTTTGTTTGCTTTTAAATTTAGTTGCTGTCTCTTCATCCAAATGTGAGTTTTCCACGTTAGTTTACTAACAACTACTTAACCGAAACTGAACAAACGCAAGCCTATTCCTGTTACGAAAATGTTTAAGGGCTTCGCCCCCCGGAATTTTAAACATCATTTTTAAAACATCCTTTAACGTAATTATGCTTTAATTACGTAACATGCTTTAACGTAATTTGGTAAATTACTTTACAAACTGAATTTTGCATATGATTGAAGGAATGAAAATAAATTAAGTCTATGTTTATTAGCATAGGTACATTATTGAGCACATTCAACATTAACAAATTGACTCATTTTACCACACATTTACAAAATTAATGTTGCCCGATAAAGCGGGAAAGTGTTTTTGCAAACTAACGTCTATCTTATGCCACAAACATAACATTTGGGTGTTTCACAAACTGTATTGCAAGAACGAAAGGTAGTGTCAAGTACCCTCGAACCCCTCGAGTATCAAGTCAAGTAGAATTAAGTAATTATTTAAAAGTTAAAAAAACTCATTTGATTTTTTTATGGAAAACAATGTTTTTTACATATTAAACTTTAATTATAAACATAAAATGTTATTTGATTACTAATATTATTATTTTATTTTAACCTTTATTTTACCATGAATGAATTACAATTTAAATGAAAAATGATAAATATATACTGTATTCAACAATAACAAACAAAAAAGTATTACAAATATATATCCATACAAATGTTTTGGGTTAGTTTATCTAAACCAGAACATTTGAACAAGAAAGTTATTTTTTGCCACCGACCCAAACACTCCCTGTCCCCCCCTGTCATACTTACCTCACAGGTATCCACAAATAACCCACCTGTTGTCTCCTTTCATATGAGCTACAAATAGATTTTAAGCTCATTTTTTTATTTCAGTCACTTACTTTGTTAAACATTTGTTAGCGGCGTAAACGTGGGTAAACGGCCACCAAAATAAAGTCACACCAAGCTACTTTTTCTGGTTATAAATGAATCTGTCATAATTTACTGAAAACAGCTAATTTGTGGTTTTGATAATTACCTCCTGTCTTGCATTTTATCCCGTACAATCGTTTCATCCATATAAAACAAACACTGAAAAAGTAGCAACAAAGTACGTCTGTTGCCGTTTATCCTTTTTATGGTACATAGAAAGTTTAAAAAATGTAAATACCTAGGATCGAATAAAATTATAATTTCTTAATTTTTAATTGAATAGCTTTATTTTTTATTTCAAATTTAAATAGATAAATAGTTTTCAATACAGTACAATTTAAATACATAATAATTTAAATAAATTACCCCCAGAATTTATATACAAGTTTATGATTTTACACGTTCACTTCTTGAGGATGCGGACCAGCGGGGTGGGATTGTAGGCGTAGATGGGGGCCGAGATCGGCTTGACATCCCTGTACTGGACGTTGGCCTCGTATCCGGAAGCTTCCTCGTCATTCTTCTCCTCCTTGACCTGGTGAGACTTGGGTTCACTGAGTTGCAACTTGGTCTGGGAGAACTGCTCGGATCCTTGGAGGGGGTATTGTACAAGCTCAATCTGGAAGTTGGAGTGTTCTTGCTTCACCTGCTGGAACTTTGAGTCAGACGACTTCTGGTAGACGGGGTACTGAGGTTGGAAGTTGGACTCGGCGTTCTTGTACTGTGCGCTCTCGCTCTCTTGTGTGGGCCGGATGAACACGGGGTAGGCGGCTGGCTGGAACTTGAGCGTTCCTTGAGCATTGTACTGAGCACTCTGTTCCTTTTGTTCCTCCTGAGCCTGTATGTAGTACGCGGCGGGCTGATATTGCGGCTGTTGGAACTCTTGAGCGTTGTTGTACTGAGCACTCTGTTCCCTTTGTTCCGCCTGAGCCTGGATGTAGTAGGCGGGTTGGAACCTCTGTTGTTCGGCGCCGTTGTCCTGAGCACTCTCGTCGTTCTGAGGCTGCTTGGCGTCTGCAGGTGCGTTCTCCTCGGTCTTGAGGGCTGCGGTGGCGTACTTGACCATCTGGAGACGACCGTCGGGCAGGAGAATGTAATACTCGCCGCTCTCTAACAGTTTCTCGGGATGGCTTTCGTCTGACTCGGATTCCTATAACAAAGGAACATTGCTATTCTTAAAACTTACCTGGTCTGAAACTTCTTTCACAGCACTGGTGAGACCAGCTTGAAATATTATACGGCAATACTGCTGATATTCTATTTTGTATTAAAGTTTAAAATACTGCATGGGTAGATTCTTATTCCCATTAACGATTAATGAACGTAAATTTAAGGGCTTAAAGGTGTTATGAAAATTTAAATGTATTAGCTATTTCCAAATTAAACTTCTTCTAAAGCGGATCAATTCAAATCATATTTTTGCAAAAATGTACTTAATACTTTCGACTATTTTTCCCCTCACTTCTCTTGATCATAAACAATGATGAGATAACTGGAGTAAATACAACCTCTACCGTGGGTATATTTTACTGATTTCTCATTCGCATCTAGTTCTCTCTTAAGAACGTTAACGTAAAACTCCCTTCCCCACTCAACGGATTATCATAAATCTATTATTAACTAGTTTTAAAAAACTAATATATCTTGATAATTTAGGGAACAGAATCTTGATCTCGCAAATAATAATAATTGTTCAATGAACTCCAAAATTATTCGATGTTTGCGGATTTGTAGAAGATAAATATTTGCATTGTCAAAGTTTTGCTCACTAATATATAGTAACAACGATCAGTATTTGGGATTTGCTATGGAGCCTTCACTTAAGAGAGGGCTCCAGTCACGAAACACGTTTTTACCTACTTCTCCCATGAGACCAGTGTTTACTTTGAAATCCCGCCCCTCCTTAAACTATTATTCAAAATCGTTGATTTATGTCACATTGTAAAGGGCAAATAGTGACTTCCAAGAGCAGAATTTTGAAATCGTTAACCTATAAAAATAGCAAATATTTTATACATTGGAAATTCTCTGAACTATTATTATTTGTGATATAAAAATGCTGTCACTTACATCATTAGGTATGTTATTTCTCTAAAAAGTGAGCCGTAAATCTACAATTTAGGAAAATCCGCTGAGGAGGGACGGAGATTTGAAAGCTCATTGATCTGGGAGAAGTAGATAGAAGCTGGAGCCTCTTCTTAAAGCTACAGCGTGCTACCTGAGCGACGGGAGTCCCGTTGGTCTCTGGCTGGGCGGTGGTCTGAGCGTACTCCGCGGGCGGTGGGTAGGCCTCCAGGCGGGCGGGCACCAGCAGGAGGCGACCTGAGGGCGTCCAGCCCGGGGGCAGGGCGGGGGCGGCACATAGGGCGGTGGCGACGAGGGTGGCGGATAGCAGGAGGACCTACACAGAGAACAGGCCTTACAACAAAGAAAGAAAGAAAGGACGAAAGGTTGACCAAACAATTATAAAGTTGTGTGTCAGTTGCATAAAAAAATCATACTTTTAAATTAATTAATGAGTAAGAAATGAACAATCGAAGTAATTATCATCAATGACATGCTAGCCGCATAAACAAATTCAGAACATTGTTAAACAATTTTTTGATCACTTGTATGGCTTGATTTATAAATGGAATGTTAAATCTTTAACTAGGTTTCTGAAAGAGACCCGCCAATTCACCTGAATGACTTTTCAAATCGAGATTAAAATTTATTCGGTGTAATTTATGCTTTAACGTAATTTTGTAAATTACTTTACAAACTGAATTTTGCATATGATTGAAGGAATGAAAATAAATTAAGTCTATGTAATTGATGCTTATAAATTTATCTATTTGTAATCTATTTATACTATATAATGAATGAGTTTAAATTTACTGTAAATGTTAATACCCCCGTCGCAGCAAACCTGCGTACTCAGCGAATTTCCAAAGCATAATATATGTCTTAATTCCACATAAAGCCGCATACCAAGTTTCATAAAAATATATTCACATATATAAGCGATTTTAATTATTCTCCATTAGAATAACATTGGTAATGAGTAAGTAGGTTTGCTGAAACAAGGAAGACAAACAATTGTTTTTTATGCAAATATAAATAGAATTTAACCAGGCGAAGCCACATACGAAGTTTCAACAATATTCAATCATAAATAAGCGCTATATAACATTCTAGTTATTCTCCATAAGAATAACATGGGGCAGAGTACGCAGGTTTGCTGCTACGGGAATCATCAACAAAAAATCAATTTTTTGTGCAAATATCAATATACCAATACTACATGAAGCCACATACCAAGTTTCATCAACATACATCCATAAATAATCGAGATATCAATTTTATTTATTCTCCATAAGGATATCATTGGACAACGTACTGTGTTTAGTACTTTGAATATCTCTGCAACGGTTGGGCGTAGAATCACAATTTAAACATCAAAATGATTGTTTTGTGGAGCTGAACAGATTGGTAAAAGCAAATGTGAAGTTTACATTAAAATGAAATGAGGAAAAACAAAAATCCGTTTTCCCATAAGATTAACATGGGAGATTTTATGAGTAGGTTTTTTTGGATTTTCTCCGCAACCACTCAACCTAGGTTAATAATTCAAAAAACTATATGATTTGTTTTTTAAGCTCTACACCATGGTTGAAAACAAAATTAAGTTATTTAAACATTTTAGGGTGAAAAATGCAAAAAACTGATTTTTGGAAAATTTAAAACCCCCATAAACCCCCCTTCCCATGATCCGATTTTTCTGGATTTAGAACTTAAAGTCATGAATGTTATTTTACACATTTGAGCCAAATTTCATCAAAATCGGACCTTTTTTACGCAAGTATCGTGTTAACAGACACACATATATATATAACACTATAACGAATAGTGTTTTTGGCATCTGGGGACTTCAAAACAAAAAGTTATCATGGTCTCGGGCTTAAGTCTTACAATGAGACCTATGGTAATAGCTTCTTCCCTATAGGGGAAATTCGCTAAAAACATTATTGTTCCAAAAATAACGCATGACAGGGTTTCTATACTTTGAAATGGCTTTTCAGGACTCCCAGAAGCCTATTCTCTATTCAGGGAGTGTTGGCAGTGACGAGCCTCCTGTGCTGTAACGGTACAGGGTTCAAGGAAAAAGTATGAACTTTAAACTTTATAATCACACAATTTGATACCGTTTAAAAACTGTGTAGTGAGGACAGCCTGTGGCTGCATGTCAATCGGCCCGACCCTAACCAGAGGGCAGCGCACCACTGCCAACCCTCCCTGAATTAAGAATAATTTTTCAATCATTATAACTGTTTTTTTAGCGAATTTCTTCCCCTATATGGAAGAAGCTATTACCGTAGGTCTCATGGTAAGATTTAAGCCCGAGACCATGACAATTTTTTTTTTAGGTCCCCAAATGACTAAAACACTATTTGTTCAAATTTATGTATATGTATATATATATATATATATATATATATATATATATATATATGTATGTGTATATATATATATGTATATATATATATATATATTTATGTGTGTCCGTGAATGCGATAACTTGAGTAAAAAACGTCCGATTTCGATGAAATTTGGCTCAAATGTGTAAAGTGACATTTATGGCTTTAAGTTCGAAAACCAGAAAAATCGGGTAATAGGAAGGGGGGTTTATGGGGGTTTTAAATTTTCCAAAAATCAGTTTTTTGCATTTTTCACCCTAAAATTTTTATAACACTTAATTTTGGTTTAAACCATGTTATAGAGCTTAAAAAAACAAATAACATGGTATTTTGAATTATTAAGCTAGGTTAAGTGGTTGCGGAGAAAATCAAAAAAAACCTGCTCATAAAATCTCCTATGTTAATCTTATGGGAAAAAGGTTTTTGGCTTTTCCTAAGTTAATTTAATGTAAACTTCACATTTGCTTTTACCAATCAACTCAGCTCCACAAAACAATCATTTTGGTTTTTAAATTGTGATTCTACGTCCAACCGTTGCAGAGATATTAGAAGTGCTAAACACAGTACGTTGTCCAATGTTATTCTTATGGAGAATAAATAAAATTTGATATCTCCATTATTAATGAATGTATATTGATGAAACTTGGCACGTGGGGTCACGTAGTACTGGTATATTGATATTTGCACAAAAAATTGATTTTTTGTTGATTATCCCTGTAGCAGCGAACCTGCGTACTCAGCCCCCATGTTATTCTTATGGAGAATAAGTAAAATGTAATGACTCCCTTAATTATGAACATAAATTAATAAAACTTGGTATGTGGCTTCACCTTGTTGAGTTATATTGATATTTGCATAAAAACCCATTTTTTAGTTTCTTGTTGCAGCAAACCTGCTTACTCATCTCCCATGTTATTCTTATGGAGAATAATTAAAATGTTATATAGTGCTTACTTATGATTGAATATTGACTAAACTTGGTATGTGGCTTCACCTAGTTAAATTATATTTATATTTGCATAAAAACCAATTGTTTGTGTTCCTTGTTTCAGCAAACCTATGTACTCATCACCAATGCTATTCTTATGGAGAATAATTAAAATTATATTTATCGCTTATATATGAATATATTTTTATGAAACTTGGTATGCGGCTTTATATTGTATTAAGACATATATTATACATTGGAAATTCGCCGAGTACACAGGTTTGCTGCGACGGGGGTATTTTACTATGCCTACGAAGTAAAAATGTCTCTATATAAAAATAGTTACTTTATGCAGTTTTATGTATGTTTAACCAAATTGTACCCACTTTATAGCTAATGCAAACTGTATTGCGTCGAAGTAAATTTTTTAAGTTTTTCTTACCCCCAAAAACGTATATTTTATTAAATAACTCATGTTTCATCCTACAAAACTTGTACTGTAAATATAATTGCATTTACAGTAAATAAGAAACATTGGTTTTAGTACGGTGAAATGTTTTTCATTTTAAGCCAAAACGTAATTGGATAAGCATAATTTACTTTGTACACGAACTATAACATATTTTAACTAAATTCACCATAAATATTAAAATTAAAAATGGAACTTCTAAGATTTTAGCTGCGTTCAACTAAGAGCGGATGAATTTATATATATTTCGAAAGCAAGAAAAACAATTCCACTGACTTGTTATTTTAATAGAGTTCTATAAACAATTTTGATAAGGGTATGATTAATTTTACATTGTAAATCAATGTTATTGGAACCAAAGGAGGAGAAACCATGAGCTAACAAAAAAGATGTTATGGATAGGTAAGCCTATATTTAAACTGTGAATTGTAGATTGGTTAAGAAACCCCCAATATTGATATTGTGTCCAAGGTCTCAGTTCCCTTTTGGACTAAAACTGTACGATGCGCGGTAAAATGTTAACAACTGAATAATGAAAAAAATATAGCCAGTTTTATAGTAACGATGGGATATTCGTTTCTGACTCTTAATTTACAAATCAGAATATTACGTTAAATTTAAATAGTTGAAACGTATATAAATTATAAAAACGAACTTTAAAATATAATAACTATGTAAAATATAAGAAGCCTACAAAGCTCTTTTAACGTGAAAAAATAAGTTGCCTAGTTTTACTCCCAAGTGATTACTTACCTTCATGTTGACGGTGGTGAGTGCTGTGTCTTCCACTGCCCGCGGGCAGGCTATATACCCACCGGCCGCCTCAGCATTGACCTGGAGGTGTCCTAGGGACGTGCTGTCCGAGCGTGCCAAGGGCCTAGGTCGTCCACCCTCCACCGGCGACCATCGGAGTGGTGATTCCCCTTTGGCTCATCCTCACCAAATCTTTGAGCTACTACTATCACTTTTTTATTAGCTGGGTAGCACAGTGGTTAGCGTGCTCGCTTCGTAATCTGAAGTATCTAGAGCAAAATCCTGAGACAATGTAAAGGTTCGATGCTATTCGAATTAAATCCAGCTGCTATTAGTCATTAGGCTGTTAATTAATTATCCTGGCTAAAGAATCAGTCAGTGACAAGGCTACGCAAGGCATTTCGCCCACTCTACACTCATTATTCATTTATATTCGCCTTAAAATACGCCCTATTTGCGCTGGCGTCTTACTAAGTGATTGACTTTACTGGATTACTGTGCAATTTGCCTGGTAACAACAATCAAACAGTACAAAGCGGCTGAGACGTGTCATATCTCGATCTGTATTTTTGTTGTGTCCGTAAGTGTTTTTATAGGCTTAATATCTCAGAAACCGTTAAAGATAAAATCATGAAACTCGATATAAAATACTGATATATAAGTAACTAAATAAGTATAAAAATTATAATTTTTGTTCCTCTTGCACTAGAGGAACTAACTTTTCTAGAACTAAGAAAATATTTTAACTGCAGAAAAAAACCATAAGTCTGATTTATGATATGGACTGATATGCATCATGCAGAGGTGTGTTTTCGGCAAACAACTTGCTAACATTTCCATTGATTTACATTTTAGAGTGCCTTTCATTTCTGGTTAAAAACAAACACGTTTTTCCTCAACGCATTGCCAATAGATATAATTTCCATATTCCTAACTCACCTAATCCATATTCCCCGACACAACACAACTTCCTTTCAAAACCAAAATTACTATTCTGCCATTAAGCTTTTTAATGTTCTCCCCCAAGTCCTGAAAACACAGGCGGATGTTGTAAAATTTAGATATAGACTAAAAAAATAGATTGAAAAAGAGTACTACAGAGTTAAAGATTATACATCTGAAAGAAGGGATGTCTAGTTGGGAATGTTTTATGAATTTTTAGCAGTCTGTTATTTTAGCTATTTAAGTTTGTATTTGCGACGATTGTCAATGCTGTATTTATAGTCGTGTGACAATAAAGTATTATTGATTCTTGATTCTTGCAATATTTGAATCAGGGTTTAATTTTTAATTCAAATTCACTTTAGGCCATTACAACATTTGACAGTCGGTAGCAATTAAATTAAATGTGCAATACAGTTTTAAAAATAATTATTTTACAAATACTACATTGAATTTAAAATAATTAAAACAATTGTAAAGAGAATAAGCCTAATAACCTAGTTTGGCTTCTATAAACTTGGATTATGTTTAGTACATGTTTACCTATTATAAACTACTAGCAGTTACCCTGCGCACGTTGCTGTGCCCAAAACTTTTAATTTTTTTAATTACAGCTGTTAATTAATTACAGCTGTTAATTTTGTAAACACTAAATTTCTAAAACCTGACACTGCACTCTTGTATGCCCTCTGGGTCGGAGCCCTTTGGACAGATTTGCACCAAACTTCACACAAACCATCCTTGAATAATGCTTAATAATTCTTGAAAGTTTCATTACAATCTGTCGAGCGGTTTCGGAGTCCATAGGCTACATACATATATACTTACATACTTCCTCTTTTATAGATATAGATAAAATCACTATATCATTTTTACAATGGTCTACAAATTTTCAACATTGTAAAAAACATTTGATGATCAAAATTGTATTGATTTATTTTTGAAAAGTTGTAAATTTTTTCATTTTTAAAATTGGCGGTATTCTGTTGAGGAATTCAGGCCCAGATTCGGACGGTATACTGCGAAACATATTCACTCTATGTTGTGTTGGCCTGAAATATTGATTGAATCTTGCGTTATAATAATGCAAATCACATCATTTTTACGTTTGCAAATATTGTGGTTTCTAAAATTTTAAATAGAAGGAAGAGTAACTAAGATAAATATCTCACTTGTGGATAACGGAGAAACTCAAATTTATTGATTAGACGTAAGGAAATCGTAATGTAGAAAATCAATTTTTATTTTCTCTGTTATTTATCACAAATCGTTAAAAGTATAACTCGTCGGATCTGTCTTTAAGTTTTCAAAGAATCAGTGCCTTCACATTAGTTGTTAATTTTTCGGATATTTTGTATTGGATATTTATGTATTTTTTGCTTTTAAACTGCCACCATTTTGAAGCGGAATGTTTTGTAAGTAGGTAACCAATTTTTTTAAAGAAAGAAATCGAGATCGAGATCCTTATCCATTTTCAATGTTTTACTTTTAACAGTTACTTTTACCATTAAGGCTTTCGTAAAAATACTTACAGCCAAGCGGAAAACTAATTGAGATAGGGATTCGTTGTATTCGCTTGTTTTGACCTAGCATATAATCCAGTAAAGTTGATGCATTCGAATTTTAAACGTAATAAGGGGGAAAAGTATAATAAAAAAATTGTCTACATTTACTTACCTACTTACCAAGTGGTACTTCAAGGTAAGGTTTAAAGCCCACTTTTTGCACGAACACAATTAATGAACAAAAAGTCCAAAATTTTAAACGGTTTAGTTTAAACTGATTGATTGTTATGCTGATTTAAAATAAGCTGGTTTTATAGATTCGATCTGAAAGTTAAAGTACAGTATATAGATATATATTTTTAATTTTCACATACAAGATAAGTGCAGAGGTTCTAGCTATTTAGATTTATTGGCGTCTGGTGCAATAATTATTTTTTCCTAATGGTTGTATTGTTTGTTTCTTTTTTATAATTGACTCTTCATTTAGCGAATTTCCCCCTAAAGGGAAGAAGCTATTACCTAGTCGGCATGGTAGGACCTAGGCCCGGGACATTATAACTTTTCCTTTTGAGGTCCCCAGATGCCAAAAACACCATTCGTTCAAAACTGTATATATATATATATATATATATATATATATATATGTGTGTGTGTGTGTGTGTCCGTGTATATATAACTGTATATATGTGTCCGTGAGCAGGATAACTCTCGTTAAAATAACCTGATTTCGACAAAATTTGGTGTAAATGTGTAAAGCAGCATTTATGACTTAAAGTTTGAAAACCAGACAGATCGACCCATTCTAAGGGGTATTTTGGGGGGGGTTTTGTGCCCAACAAATGTTTTTTTTGAGTTTTTTACATATCATTTTTGAAACAGTCAAATTTTAGTTTTTTTTTTTTTTTATTGGAATCAGCTTAAAATACGCACAATTTGGCGTTTTGATCATTGCTCTACGTCAAATGGAGAATAAGAAAAATTGTATATCTCGCTTATTTATCAACTTATCCTGATGAAACTTAATATTTGTTTCATATCGTTCTGGTCTATTGATATTTGCACTAAAAACATTTTTGGCCGATAGTTCCTGTAGCAGCAAACCTGCGTACACAGCCCCCATGTTATTCTTATGGAGAATAAATAACGTGTAATCTCCCTTAATTATGAACATAAATTAATAAAATTTGGTATGTGGCTTTAACTACTTGAGTTACATAGATATTTGTATAAAACCCAATTTTTTGTGTTCCTTGCTTCAGCAAACCTGCATACTCAGCCACCTTGTTATTCTTATGGAGAATAATTAAAATGTCATAAATCGCTTATTTATGATATTAACGAAACTTGGTATGTGGCTTTATGTGGTATTAAAATACATATATATGCATTGGAAATTCACTGAGTACGCAGGTTTGCTGCTACGGGGATATTTTTAGTCTTCTGTACAAGTATATTATCAATTTTATATTGTTATTCTTATAATATTCATATAGTCTTTATATAGTTTGTCATTTGATAATTTTGCTAGTTTGCGCAGAGATATTTTTTCATTTCCAAACCATAATATTTACCACCACATTATACTGTCAGCAAATTGGACTAAATCAGAGGCTTGGATTATATTACTGGTGTAAAAACTTCTCCAACTGACACCATGTGAAATTACTCGCTTAGCTTAGTGAGACAGTACCCAGGATATCAATTGAACTAACACCAGAGTTGTAATGACATGTAACCCTTTAATATACATATTTGATATTTCACTTCAATGATAATCTATCTCTAACAACAAGTTCTGACCTTTTACATTCAAGTTAGAGGCCTCTGTGCTCTAACCATTATTTTTCAAGACAGGAATGACATTATTTGAACACAGAAACAAATTATCAACCCTCTTAACCTAAATATATATTGAATAGTCACATAAATTCGGCATCAGCCAAAGTCCATCAATACAACCCTTAAATCACGTAAGGCACAACTACTAAGTAAATTTCACACTTTAGACTCAGATAAATGAGATATTGGGCGGTAGCCGCTAGTCCAATTTAAAGGGCCCGTCACTCAAATCAACTCTTGTATAAAATAAATATATTACATTATTATATTCCAGCTATTAAAAATAATATTATTAATAAACACATACACATATAAAGCAATAAATTAAAGTCAAACAATATCACGCCTAAACTCCTTTTAGCCGTGTGGCCATTTCAATTCCCATAAATATTCTCATATATAAAGCTCAAATATTTAAGCTCAAGTTACCTATTCTAATTATATATTTTTCTCCATCTCGGATAAAGCACGTCAATAATCAATGATATCAAAACCTACGAAATTCATATACAAATATTTTACAGATATTATTACAGCCTGCGAGCCATTTTCATAATACAACTTATGTTTCTTACAACTTGTGATCTTACAATATCTCTCCTATTCGTCTCTATTAATGGGTGCTTAATTTTAGTAAGCTTACTCTTTAAATTTTAATCTTTATTAAATCATGATTATTTATTAAAGATCACTCTCCTTTATTATGATGATTATTTATTTAATCCTTCCTCTCAAATTTTTAGAGCGCTTTCCTATACAATTTATTTTAAATAAGAGCAGCAAGGTTAGCAGAAGATAAAACTTCACATACCCCGAAGTGAGAACTTGGTGACCCAGAGTGGTGAATGTCCCAGTGCGACGTCGGTCCTCGATCCCCCGTGGTGCTCGTGTGGTCCCTCGTGTGGTCCTGGAGGCTCCTCGTGGTCCCTTGTCGGTGACTCTTGTGAAGATCGCCTGGAAACTCCTCCGGTCGCAGACTCTGGCCGTATTGGACACCTTCTCCCTTCTCAGTTTGAAGCTCCTGGACTCCTCTCGTGGATGCTGGCTGGTGGCTGGCAGTCTTCTCTCCACTCTTCTGTTCCGCTGTACTCCAGTGATATCGGGCGATGTAGACGATGAGGACTTGGACTCTACGCAGGTGGCAATTTCACCTATCCTGACGTAATCCCGGGCCTACTCGATCCAGCCCTTCTGTCCGCTTCCTCTCTCCTGTCCCGACTAATCCCCGTACCTTCTTCTCTCCCCTTCCAAGTTTTTCCCACCAGTTCGATGTTTCCCCCAATTTTGATGTACCACGCCCACTACAACCAATCGTGTTATTAGTGAACTTTCGCCCCCGCTATTATTGGCTGCATTCTCGGTCAGCAGAATTCCGGGTGGGCAGTGATTAAACGGTGAATGAACCTATTTAATCAGCATGTTCGCTGTTTTTAGAAACCCAGGCGTGTTTTGTGAATGTTTGTTTGTCCGCTACCCGACACCTCCGGTAATTCGAGTAGGGTCAACGCCATCTACTTCCTCACCGTCGTTGAACTTTCCTACATCGAGTTTTGAAATTAAATTCATATTTGTTTTCAATATTAACTTAAATGAAATTCTACTTATTTTTATTCCATTTTGAAATATGTTTATACTGGATTACATGACTGTAGCCTAAATAATAAATAGAAGTGGATTTTAGCCCTTTAAGTCCATTAAGTTGTATCTTTAGGAACCAAATTGATTCAGATGTGCTTCTTCCTTTCATGATTCATCCTCTTGGTTTTTGGTTTTCCAGATAATAAAATCATTATCTTTGGCAATTATCTTTATTTCAAAAGGTTATGTTTTTGTAACTGATTTATTTTTGCTAAAACTATCAAAACGTTTACGAATCACATTGGAGTGTAGCGAATTGTTATTACTTTAAATATTTTCAAGCATAAAGGTCATATGTCTTAAAAAATCATTTAAAAAAACATATTTCTTCAAAATGCAAATCACTTTTAAGTTGAGTATTTTATTTCTTCTATTAAATCAACCATTTTACTATAAAACAATGTATTAATTATTTTATAACATATTGGTGGAATTGAGATTCACCTAAAATTATTACATCGTTATTTTCACTTTTTCTTGTTGATAGGGTATTATTGAAAATTTTAGTTAATGTGGTGAAATACAATAGCCCAACCATAAGATGGAAATGTGTGCAATATGAAGTACAATGTATAAAAATAACAGTATTGATTAAGTTTACTAAAAAGGTAAACGTTAAGTTTACTTAAAGTACTGTACAAGTACTTTCTATTATGGTTTTATTATGTTATGGGTACAAGTATTTTCTATTATGTTTTGTAATGTTTTTAGTAGTAATCCAGATGCATTATTTTCCTTTTTGAGATGGAGCATTCCAAACCGTGGCTTTACAATTACCGGAGGTAAACCTTTTGTAATAGCATCGGATCATTTCCGAAAATAACCCATTGGTCATTGGGAAAATAACCCAATGACAAATTATATTAATTACAAATTGACTATATTTATAATTTGTTTTCTATTTCTCGGTGACTAACAATATGAACATAGAATTTTTAAGTTGAGTTTGCTAAGCCCCTGTAAAACACTGTAAGCAATCAGTAAAACCTAAATTTTCAATTTGATATCTCAATATAATTTATCAGTTCATTAACTATTACTGTGTGTATAACATCCATCAACTTAATGTTGTGGTGTAACACCTTCCAAAGTTTCCCATTGTAGAGCAAACGTGCAGGAAATGAGAACACCTCAGTTTCTTCACCCTAACAAAATATATTGCTTTACTAGTAACCTTTCTATTTTCTCCAAAATTACCAAAATGCAAAGGGGTCACAGTCGCTTAAAGAGTTAGCCGTTCCTAAGACCTGCCTACAAACCAATCGACGTTCCAAAAATGTATCACTTACATGTAAGAATTAAACCAATAACCACTGATTGGCTAGACTCTCCCACCAGCAATGAATTGATTGGACGGTAGGCATGGACGTACCCGAAGCAGAGGAGGTACAAAACGGATCTTTGAGGAGGTCGCGAGAGGAGGTAATTTTCTAACAGTATTATACACTCTATTCCCATCCTGCATTGAATTGGTGTTGCTTATTGCTTCAAAATGTCTATCCAAAACCCCAATTTAAAAAAGATTATTGTATGTTTCGTTTAGAGAACACATGGCTCGATAAGTAAAATTATCAGAAATGATAATAAATTGCCAATTGGAAAATTATAACAGAGTAAATTTAGAATTTCATATTTTTATCATCCTTGGGCTACAGAAAATCTATTGACACCAACCTGGCCGCTCAAACTTATAGAAAACTAATGAACAATTTTTTCATTAGTAATAAAATAAATTTAGTTGCTTCAAAACTTCAAATGCTAATTATAATATGCATGTAATCAAATAGGAAAAGTACCGTGCAAAATTTAAAGGTTAAGGTTAAGGTTTAAATGTGCAATTATTCACTTTTGCACATTAAAAGATTTATCGGATATATCACGACTCAGAAAATATCTTTTTACGAAATACTTTTTACACCTGCATGTAAAATAGCCCAAAAAGGGGATTAAATTGTTTAGTTTAAACCTTGCTGTCAGTTTAGTTTTGGATGGTATTGAATCAGCTTCAGATGTGTGTCACTTCAAGCTAAAAACTTTGGTTTCTTAAAAACTTATATTAAATTGTATTAAACATTTAAAAGATTGTTCACCGGGCTAAAATATTAAATAAACATTAACCTCAAAAAACACTTTTATTGTTTTGATCAAGGAAGTTTATTAGTATTACTGGAGGTAACACTGCTACATTTTTTCGAAAAAGCGAGCTGGTAATTTTGCTATGTTGATACACTGGTGAGGCAAATTTCTTGTTCTTTGAACTATATCCTGATTCATTGTTTTCCTATAAGTGAATCTACTCATGCAAATCACTGGAATAAAAGTAATAAAAGTTGGAACGAATTCATATTTTTGTTTGATTTATGCATCTAATCTTGCCGATAAATGTAATTAATTATGAGTAAATAAACAAATACAAGTTTATTAATTTTCAAATCATGAATAGCTATTTGTTTGATTCACTTTGTCGACTCGTTCAATTCCAGCAAGTAGTTCTTTGCCTCACCAAAATTTGGCAAAGAACAGCTCACAATTTTGTTCATCAGTGTTACCTCCAGTAATACCAATAGAACTTCTTAATTTTGATAATCAAAATATAAATACAATCTACATATTTAACAACATTTAATTTAATTAATTGTACTTCACCTGCTGACTAACAAGCTACCTAAACAGAGACAAAAAAAACACAATTAGCTAAACTGTATAGAGATATATGTATGTGTCCAATGCTAATTGTGTAATAGCTCTTTCGTCCCTAGTTTTCTTATCCCTTTTATAACAATTTCTGCAAGATTTTCATTCATTTTCAACCAATTTAATCTAAAAATTATAAAGAAGAGAGAGTTTCTGTCTGTGTGTCTGTCTGCTGTTCCGGGTAAATGCACAAACTATTGAACCGACTGGGCTGTAACTTTACACTAAGGTAATCTTGAACCCGTGCAACACATAGGCCTATTCACTTCCTTAAAATCCCCTCGGGCTACGCCCCGAGAACGTCCTAAGTTTCAATGTATACATTTCAGAATAAAGTGAACATTCAGAAACTGTAATGCAAACAGCTGTGGATACTTCCATTTGACAGCTTAAAGAGCAGAAACAATAACAGCTGTTTCAAGCTAACTTATAACACAGTTATTAGTACTTTTCTATCCCGTGCAATGAACGGGTACATCAGCTAGTTTAATCTAAAATAACCTGATAAATCAAACTAAATATTGTCAAATTGTATTTATGTCTTTAATCAGAAAGGTTTGTTCATACTTATATACAAATTACGCTTAAGGAAGTATAATGGCTATCATTGTTATTTACAAAAACTTTTGATTCAGCTTTTCACAATAGTGTAAAAACTTCCTACAAACTACACTTTCAGCTAATGCCGCCCTGACATAATAATTTCTGAAACCCAGGATTAAACAAAGGAGCAATGTATACTTCTGCTTCCATTATCAGTTTTAACACACAATTTTATTACTGCAAGAGTAAAAGAAATCAATTAAGTAAATAAATATTAATTTCAACTACAAATTAATGTCACTGACACTATTTTACAGTATTATAAGCTCGATTCCCGTTTAGTACAGAATTTTGTCCCTTATTGCTAGTAAATTTCTATCCAAAAACCTAAATTTAATTCAAACTAGTTGTCTGCTTTGTTTACAAAACAACCTTAACTTTACTCAGCTGTTGTATTGAATTAGGATGCAAAGTAGGGATCATGGCTTAGTAAATAAAATTATCAAAAAGGCCAACAAAAAAACAGTGTTTTTTGCCAATTGTACACATAAATTAAGTAAATTTAGGATATCATATTTTTACATCATCCTTGGCCTAAGGGAAATCTATTGACACCAACCTGGCCGCTCTATGTTCAGTAGTTTACTGTGAATTGGTGGTTACACGTCGCCACTACACACTGTTATTATATAGGATAGAATTCGTTATAGGAAATTATCCATATTACACTTCACACCAAATTTTATACCAACTTTTAGATATCTGGGGGCAATAACACAAAAATTTGATAAAACAATTATTTATACAAATCAATAATAAGTTATTTATTTACATCACATATACAGGGTTGGTGAAAAGTCCCGGGACGGCTTAATATTTTTTAAACCGTTACAGATGGAGCTATACAAGTTGGTACACTGTTACTGGGCATAAAACACTATTTTACTACAATTTCAATGAGCCGCTACCACCTCAGGGGGACGGCCCACAAGGAGTCGGAAGACAATCTTAAATAGAAGCATAGGTTGATATGTACATCAAATTAAAGTTCTTTATTATTAGAATACAATGCCGCAAATCCGACTTTAAACGGACAACCGAGCCCAAAATGACAGCTATTAAAAGATGGCTTGAATTTGAAATGTTGATAAGTAGCTGTGTGTAATCTAATGTAACACATTTAAATTTTGCATTAAAATGTAAAATTACATTAATGTAATACATTTCAATTTAATTTGCAAAAATTTACTCTCCTAGCTAATAAATTACTAAACCGATTCAAAACTTAAGCACATCAAAATTTCAAATTCAAGCCATCTTTGAATAGCTGCCATTTTGGGCTCGGTTGTCCGTTTAAAGTCGGATTTGTGGCATTGTACTCTACTAATAAAGACCTTTCATTTGATGTGAATATCAACCTACGCTTCTATTTAAGATTTTCTTCCGACTCCTTGTGAGCCGTCCCCCTGAGGTGGTAGCGGCTCATTGAAATTGTAGTAAAATAGTGTTTTATGCCCAGTAACAGTGTACCAACTTGTATAGCTCCATCTGTAACGGTTAAAAAAATATTAAGCCGTCCCGGGACTTTTCACCAACCCTGTATATGTAACATGTATACATATTTATTATAATAAATCTAAGACATTTGCAATGACAATATATATACAGTAACTCCAAATAAACTAATTATATAAACATAAAACACCAACAAAAACAACTAGTTTCGCTGATCGAGTGGCCACTAAAGTATATTCAATTTATAA
The DNA here is from genome assembly GCA_963675035.1 of Allygus modestus. NCBI lineage: Eukaryota > Metazoa > Arthropoda > Insecta > Hemiptera > Cicadellidae > Allygus > Allygus modestus. The sequence continues at coordinate 104,973,663 of OY776112.1, forward strand.
TCAACTTCATAGCTGAATTGTTGATAGCTAGCTAAATATTTCATGAACCCAATGACTCATTTCATTTGACATTTTAATAATCAAAATATTTTATCACATGAAGCAATAATTTAATTACAAATAACTCAAATACTACCAACGACATATAATGTGCGAATGTATTTCATTAATCAATTGATAACGAATTGCAATCGTTGGAGATGAAATGTAAGCATAACGTGACAGTGAAATCGATACTTATAAGCATTTACCCTAATGCGATGCGTTGGAATTTAATTAAGCTGGAATTAATTGAAGCTGGCAATGAGTCCTTATCACAGAGCTAATTGTTTAATATAAATTGATTAATTACTATATAGAGTACAAATGCATGCTATTTAATTACCATTTATAAAATCCAAAACGAGCTATTTAATTTGCTATTTTGGTGTTCAAAAAGGAAACATCTAACACTAAACTATTTTAATAGTATCTAGTTACTAAACAATGCAATGTTTTGAAGTAAAATTTTAACACCTGAAAAATAAGTCTGATAACATCATTATAAAAAGGCAATATCAGTCAATATAAATTTCATGATTGGTGGCAACACTTACCCTTACACTTAAGTAAAATGTATCAAATTCAAATACACAATACTAACTAATATTAAGAGAAAAAAATTATGTATGCGTGAAATTATAACACATCCATCCCAATTTTAGTGCAGATTAGTGTTTCATTTTATGAAAAGTAAATTTTTTTAATCTCGATGTATCAAAATGTAAGATTATTCTAAAACCCTACCCTACCTAGTATGTCCAACACAGTTTACCCTAGATAGATTTAAAAACGGTTATATTTTCTTGAAGGAGAAAACATCACAGTAGTTTTAAAACTAGAATAAAAATATGATTGAACTGTTTAAATAACAAATATTATGAATATATTTTGTCACATGGACAGTAAAAACTGTTAACTAACATCTCTGATTATTTAATCTACATGGTTTAACAACAGTTATTAACACACTAACACCTAATCCAAGATGGTAGACCACTTTTTACATACAGTAGGTACATTATTGAGCACATTCAACATTAACAAATTGACTCATTTTACCACATATTTACAAAATTAATGATGCCCGATAAAGCGGGAAAGTGTTTTTGCTAACTAACGTCTATCTTATGCCACAAAATATAAGATTTGGGTGTTTCGCAACCTGTATTGCAAGAACGAAAGGTAGTGTGTGGAACAACAGAAGTGGCTTGATAAGACTGTAGGATTATAAATATACTGTAAATCACTTTTGCTTGAATACGACTAGGGATGAGTCGATTCTCGATACCACCGATTTTTGGACATTGGTAGCGGTATCGAGATGCATTCCTTCAATGTCGATACCTATACCATCGATATCCCCGCCGTTTACCCGCGCAACGAAGTGCACGGGAAGAATACTCCCGGCATTTACCTGTATTACTAAAGGCCCGGGGAGTGTTTGGGTCGGTGGACAAAAATCTTACCTTGAGATATGAAAGGAAGAGGGATGGGAGGGGAGGGTTGGGTCCGGTTGAAAGCAATGAATCAGTCGGCTGACCAACATTATTTCTTTGAGTCACTATCTTACGACCAAGTTTTTCCCATTATGAATTTATGATAAATAGTTTTTGTTTTATATATTGCTATAACATATTAGTGAAATTAACATTAAATTATGTACAAAGTTGCATTCAAAAATTTGTTTCATAATTAACTACTAAAAAAAAATACCACTCAAAAATTGTAATTGTACCTAACATAAATTTGTACGGGTAACTGTTTTTAACAATAGTTTAAACAACTATAGATACTGAAAAATCGTAGGTATCGATGGTATTGGTATTGAGAATCGAGAATCGATTTTTCTGGTATCGGTATCGGTATCGAGAATCGATCAATTTTGGTATCGACTCATCCCTAAATACGACACTGAAAAGTTATCAAACTGAGTAGAGATCCACTAAATAGTAATAGTCAACTTTCCATTAATACCAATGATTTACTTGTTTTTCTAAGTCAAATCTAAAAATGTTTTTTATTATTATAAAATACAGGTATATTTATAGGGTATCTAGGTCTACTGGAACAGTAATCAGTATTTGAAATTAATTTTTACTAAAAAACTTGTTCATTAAAGTAGGAAGAAAACCCATACTTAAACAAATTCACTTTGCCTCATAGTGAAGTAATGAAGTTAAACAAAAACGTTGCTATTACTGATTCTCTTAAAAAAATATAACTTCCATAGCTTCAAATTAACAACATTGTGAAATTTACATTGCGACCTTATACCCTGATTCTGCTAATACTATTGTACCTAAGATAGTTATCCCAGTAAGTGTACAATTTAAACTATAGCCCAAAATAGTACTACTTGTTACTCAAGCTTAATTCAAATTTGTTTTTGATAAAGCAAAATAAATATTTCAAGAAATGGATTTTGTAGTATTTTCAGAGTAGCTTGAACTGGGAAGTCACTTAAATCAGGTAACAAAGGGTGTGTTTTGGCTCAGTAAAATCTACTACTGTTATTCTTAGCTATGTTTCCAACTGTCTAAACAATTATCAGTCTGGCCTATTCAAAACATTAAGAGGCATTTTTCAATATTTTCCCAAAAATATTTTCACTTTCAAATTACCTCATTCTTCTCAAAGTCAATCAAAACTTTTTTTATTTATTAAGTTCAGACAAAACTATAATTTTTTAAATAAATACATTTATAATCTTAATTGTGATTATGAAATAGATTAATGTATTCTTACATACACACTACATCCAGTAGATGTACTACATTTAACTTCTACAAAAAACTAACCACTATTGTATATATATACGTATTCAATGTTTCAAAACATATGTATTATAAAAATAAATGGTAAAATATTATGACCAGTGAACTGTAATATTTTAAAAGGTTCATTGTGGTATTCATCAATTGTAACAGTTTCTCCATTACCTGTATACTAATTTACTAGGGTGCAAATCACAAAAACAATTTTTTTAATTGTTTTTAATCTCATAGTTTAGATCCATTGACCCTACATTTTATTAGATAATAAAATTGATGTTACAGTTTATCATCATCTTACTTAAACTTTGGCTGCCAGGCAAAAATGAGTGACTCATAGAGTCATCTGAGACGGCATATCAGTCTGAGAGCTACCAGTGCATTTCAGCCGTTTTCACAGTGCAAATTCAAAACCGAATTATGGATATATCCGGTTATTGATACATCAAATCGCTTGCGTAGTCGATTTGTTCATGTTTTTGCTAGAAGTGGGCGAGTAGTGTTTTTTTTAATTCGAGTAGAGTATTCAACCAAACTCCTCGAGTATTGAGTCGAATCAAGTATTGAACCAAACCCCTCGAATATCAAGTCAAGTAGAGTTGAGTAATTATTTAAAAGGTAAAAAAACTCATTTGATTTTTTTATGGAAAACAATGTTTTTTACATATTAAACTTTAATTATAAACATAAAATGTGATTTGATTACTAATATTATTATTTTATTTTAACCTTTATTTTACCATGAATGAATTACAATTTAAATGAAAAATGATAAATATATACTGTATTCAACAATAACAAACAAAAAAGTATTACAAATATATATCCATACAAATATTTTGGGTTAGTTTATCTAAACAAGAACATTTGAACAAGAAAGTTATTTTTTGCCACCGACCCAAACACTCCCTGTCTCCCCTCTCATACTTACCTCACAGGTATCCACAAATAACCCACCTGTTGTCTCCTTTCATATGAGCTACAAATAGATTTTAAGCTCATTTTTTTATTTCAGTCACTTACTTTGTTAAACATTTGTTAGCGGCTTAAACGTGGGTAAACGGCCACCAAAATAAAGTCACACCAAGCTACTTTTTCTGGTTATAAATGAATCTGTCATAATTTACTGAAAACAGCTAATTTGTGGTTTTGATAATTACCTCCTGTCTTGCATTTTATCCCGTACAATCGTTTCATCCATATAAAACAAACACTGAAAAAATATCAACAAAGTACGTCTGTTGCCGTTTTTTGCTTTTTATGGGACATAGAAAGTTGAAAAAATGTAAATACCTAGGAGCAAATAAAATTATAATTTCTTAATTTTTAATTGAATAGCTTTATTTTTTTATCTAAAATTTAAATAGATAAATAGTTTTCAATACAGTACAATTTAAATACATAATAATTTAAATAAATTACCCCCCTAATTTATATACAAGTTTATGATTTTACACGTTCACTTCTTGAGGATGCGGACCAGCGGGGTGGGATTGTAGGCGTAGATGGGGGCCGAGATCGGCTTGACATCCCTGTACTGGACGTTGGCCTCGTATCCGGAAGCTTCCTCGTCATTCTTCTCCTCCTTGACCTGGGCAGATTTGGGTTCACTGAGTTGCAACTTGGTCTGGGAGAACTGCTCGGATCCTTGGAGGGGGTACTGGACAAGCTCAATCTGGAAGTTGGAGGGTTCTTGCTTCACCTTCTGGAACTTTGAGTCAGACGACTTCTGGTAGACGGGGTACTGAGGTTGGAAGTTGGACTCGGCGTTCTTGTACTGTGTGCTCTTGCTCTCTTGTGTGGGCCGGATGAACACGGGGTAGGCGGCTGGCTGGAACTTGAGCGTTCCTTGTGCATTGTACTGAGCACTCTGTTCCTTTTGTTCCTCCTGAGCCTGTATGTAGTACGCGGCGGGCTGATATTGCGGCTGTTGGAACTCTTGAGCGTTGTTGTACTGAGCACTCTGTTCCCTTTGTTCCACCTGAGCCTGGATGTAGTAGGCGGGTTGGAACCTCTGTTGTTCGGCGCCGTTGTCCTGAGCACTCTGGTCGTTCTGAGGCTGCTTGGCGTCTGCAGGTGCGTTCTCCTCGGTCTTGAGGGCTGCGGTGGCGTACTTGACCATCTGGAGACGACCGTCGGGCAGGAGAACGTAATACTCGCCGCTCTCTAACAGTTTGTCGGACTGGCTTTCGTCTGACTCGGATTCCTATAACAAAGGAACATTGCTATTCTTAAAACTTACCTGGTCTGAAACTTCTTTCACAGCACTGGTGAGACCAGCTTGAAATATTATACGGATACTGCTGATATTCTATTTTGTATTAAAGTTTAAAATACTGCATGGGTAGATTCTTATTCCCATTAACAATTAATGAACGTAAATTTAAGGGCTTAAAGGTGTTATGAAAATTTAAATGTATTAGCTATTTCCAAATTAAACTTCTTCTAAAGCGCATCAATTCAAATCATATTTTTGCAAAAATGTACTTAATACTTTCGACTATTTTTCCCCTCACTTCTCTTGATCATAAACAATGATGAGATAACTGGAGTAAATACAACTTCTACCGTGGGTATTTTTTACTGATTTCTCATTCTCATCTAGTTCTCTCTTAAGAACGTTAACGTAAAACTCCCTTCCCCACTCAACGGATTATCATAAATCTATTATTAACTAGTTTTAAAAAACTAATATATCTTGATAATTTAGTGAACAGAATCTTGATCTCGCAAATAATAATAATTGTTCAATGAACTCCAAAATTATTCGATGTTTGCGGATTTGTAGAAGATAAATATTTGCATTGTCAAAGTTTTGCTCACTAATATATAGTAAAAACGATCAATATTTGGGATTTGCTATGGAGCCTTCACTTAAGAGAGGGCTCGAGTCACGAAACACGTTTTTACCTACTTCTTCCATGAGACCAGTGTTTACTTTGAAATCCCGCCCCTCCTTAAACTATTATTCAAAATCGTTGATTTATGTCACATTGTAAAGGGCAAATAAATACCTAGTGACTTCCAAGAGCAGAATTTTGAAATCGTTAACCTATAAAAATAGCAAATATTTTATACATTGGAAATTCTCTGATCTATTATTATTTGTGATATAAAAATGCTGTCATTTACATCGTTAGGTATGTTATTTCTCTAAAAAATGAGCCGTAAATCTACAATTTAGGAAAATCCGCTGAGGTGGGACGGAGATTTGAAAGGTCATCGATCTGGGAGAAGTAGATAGAAGCTGGAGCCTCTTCTTAAAGCTACAGCGTGCTACCTGAGCGACGCGAGTCCCGTTGGTCTCTGGCTGGGCGGTGGTCTGAGGGTACTCCGCGGGCGGCGGGTAGGCCTCCAGGCGGGCGGGCACCAGCAGGAGGCGACCTGAGGGGGTCCAGCCCGGGGGCGGGGCGGGGGCGGCACATAGGGCGGCGGCGACCAGGGTGGCGGATAGCAGGAGGACCTACACAGAGAACAGGCCTTACAACAAAGAAAGAAAGAAAGGACGAAAGGTTGACCAAACAATTATAAAGTTGTGTGTCAGTTGCATAAAAAATCATACTTTTAAATTAATTAATGTGTAAGAAATATACAATCAAAGTAATTACAATCAATGACATGCTAGACGTATAAACAAATTCAGAACATTGTTAAACAATTTTTTGATCACTTATATGGCTTGATTTATAAATGGAATGTTAAATCTTTAACTAGGTTTTTGAAAGAGACCCGCCAATTCACCTGAATGACTTTTCAAATCGAGATTAAAATTTATTCGGTGTAATTTATGCTTTAACGTAATTTGGTAAATTACTTTACAAACTGAATTTTGCATATGATTGAAGGAATGAAAATAAATTAAGTCTATGTAATTGATGCCTATAAATTTATCTATTTGTAATCTATTTATAGTATATAATGAATGAGTTTAAATTTACTGTAAATGTTAAAAACATTATTGTTCCAAAAATAATCGCATGACAGGGTTTCTATACTTTGAAATGGCTTTTCAGGACTCCCAGAAGCCTATTCTCTATCCTGGGAGTGTTGGCAGTGACGAGCCTCCTGTGCTGTAACGGTACAGGGTTCAAGGAAAAAGTATGACCTTTAAACTTTACAAGATCACACAGTTTGATACCGTTTAAAAACTGTGTAGTGAGGACAGCCTGTGGCTGCATGTCAATCGGCCCGACCCTAACCAGAGGGCAGCGCGCCACTGCCAACACTCCCTGAATTAAGAATAATTTTTCAATAATTATAACTAATTTTTTTTACTATACCTACGAAGTAAAAATGTCTCTATATAAAAATAGTTACTTTATGCAGTTTTATGTATGTTTAACCAAATTGTACCCACTTTATAGCTAATGCAAACTGTACTGAGTCGAAGTAAATTTTTGAAATTTTCCTTACCCCCAAAAACGTATCTTTTATTAAATAACTCATATTTCATTTTGCAAAACTTGTAATGTAAATATAATTGCATTTACAGTAAACAAGAAACATTGGTTTTAGTACAGTGAAATGTTTTGCATTTTAAGCCAAAACGTAATTGGATAAGCATAATTTACTTTGTACACGAATTATAACATATTTTAACTAAATTCACCATAAATATTAAAATTGAAAATGGAACTTCTAAGATTTTAGCTGCGTTCAACTAAGAGCGGATGAATTTAAATATATATTTCGAAAGTAAGAAAAACAATTCCACTGACTTGATATTTCAATAGAGTTCTATAAACAATTTTGATAAGGGTATGATTAATTTTACATTGTAAATCAATGTTATTGGAACCAAAGAAGGAGAAACCATGAACTAATAAAAAAGACTGTATGAATAGGTTAGCCTATATAACGTAAAACTGTGAATTGTAGATTGGTGAAGAAACCCCCAATATTGATATTGTGTCCAAGGTCTCAGTTCCCTTTTGAACTAAAACTGTACGATGCGCGATAAAATTTTAACAATTGAATAATAAAAATATAATAGCCAGTTTTATAGTAACGATAAGATACTCTTAATTTTGAGTCTTTGACTCTTAATTTATACATCAGAATATTACATTAAATTTAAATAGTTAAAAAGTATATAAATTATAAAAAGGAACTTTAAATTTTAATGATTATGTAAAATATAAGAAACCTTCAAAGCTTTTTTTAACGTGAAAAAATAAGTTGCCTCGTTTTACTCCTAAGTGATTACTAACCTTCATGTTGACGGTGGTGAGTACTGTGCCTTCCACTGCCCGCGGGCAGGCTATATACCAACCGGCAGCCACAGCATTGACCTGGAGGTGTCCTAGGGACGTGCTGTCCAAGCGTGCCAAGGGCCTAGGTCGTCCAATCTCCACCGGCGGGCATCGGAGTGGTGATTCCCCTTTGGCTCATCCTCACCAAATCTTTGAGCTACTACTATCACTTTTTTATTAGCTGGGTAGCACAGTGGTTAGCGTGCTCGCTTCGTAATCTGAAGGATCTAGAGCAAAATCCTGAGAAAATGTAAAGGTTCGATGCTGGATCCAGCTGCTATTAGTCATTAGGCTGTTAATTAATTATCCTGGCTAAAGAATCAGTCAGTAACAAGGCTACGCCAGGCATTTCGCCCACTCTACACTCATTATTCATTTATATTCGCCTTAAAATACTCCCTATTTGCTTTGGCATCTTACTAAGTGATTGACTTTACTGGATTACTGTGCAATTTGCCTGGTAACAACAATCAAACAGTACAAAGCGGCTGAGACGTGTCATATCTCGATCTGTATTTTTGTTCTGTCCGTAAGTGTTTTTACAGCCTTATATCTCAGAAACTGTTAAAGATAAAGTCATGAAACTCGATATAAAATACTGATATATAAGTAACTAAATAAGTAAAAAAATTATAATTTTTGTTCCTCTTGCACTAGAGGAACTAAATTTTCTAGAACTAAGAAAATATTTTCACTGCAGAAAAAAGTCATAAGACTGATTTATGGTATGGACCGATATGCATCATGCAGAGGTGAGTTTTCGGCAAACAACTTGCTATCTTTTCCATCGATTTACATTTTAGAGTGCCTTTCATTTCTGGTTAAAAACAAACACGTTTTTCCTCAACGCATTGCCAATAGATATAATTTCCGCAACACTAACCTAATCCATATTCCCCGAAACAACACAACTTCCTTTCAAAACCAAACTTACTATTCTGCCATTAAGCTTTTTAATGTTCTACCCAAAGTCCTGAAAATTCAGGCGGATGTTGTAAAATTTAGATATAGACTAAAAAATACTTGATTGAAAAAGAGTACTACAGTGTTAAAGATTATATAGCTGAAAGAAGGGATGTCTAGTTGGGAATGTTTTATGAATTTTTAGCAGTCTGTTATATTAGCTATTTAAGTTTGTATTTGCGACGATTGTCAATGCTGTATTTATAGTCGTGTGACAATTAAGTATTCTTGATTTTTGATTCTTGCAATATTTGAATCAAGGATTAATTTTTAATTCAAATTCACTTTAGGTCATTACAACATTTGACAGTTGGTAGCAATTAAATTAAATGTTCAATACAGTTTTAAAAATAATGATTTTACAAATACTACATTAAATTTGAAATAATTGAAACAATTGTAAAGAGAATAAGCCTAATAACCTAGTTTAGCTTCTATCAATTTGGATTAGGTTTAGTAGATGTTTACCTATTATAAACTATTATCACTATATAATTTGTACAATGTTGAACAAATTGTCAATATTGTAAAAAACATTTGATGATCGAAATTGTCTTGATTTATTTTTGAAAAGTCGTAAATTTTTTCATTTTTAAAATTGGCGGTATTCTGTTGAGGAATTCGGACCCAGACTCGGACGGTATACTGCGAAACATATTCACTCTATGTTGTGTTGGCCTGAAATATTGATTGAATCTTGCATTATAATAATGCAAATCACATCATTTTTACGTTTGCAAAAATTGTGGTTTCTAAAATTTTAAATAGAAGGAAGAGTAAGTAAAATAAATATCTAACTTGTGGATATCGGAGAAACTCAAATTTATTGATTAGACTAAGGAAATCTTAATGCAGAAAATCAATTTTTATTTTCTCCGTTATTTATCACAAATCGTTAAAAGTATAACTTGTTGGATCTGTCTTCAAGTTTTCAAACAATCAGTCTCTTCGCATTAGTTGTTAATTTTTCGGATATTTTGTATTGGATGTTTATGTATTTTTTGCTTTTAAACTGCCACCATTTTGAAGCGGAATGTTTTGTAAGAAACCAATTTTTTTTAGAAAGAAATCGAGATCAATATATCCATTTTCAATGTTTTACTTTTCCCAGTTTTTGAGACATTAAGGCTTTCGTAAAAATTCTTACAGCCATGCGGAAAACTAATTGAGATAGGGATTTTTAGTATTCGTTTGTTTTGACCTAACATATAATCCAGTAAAGTTGATGCATTCGAATTTTAAACGTAATAAGGGGGAAAAGTATAATAAAAAGAAATAGTCTACATTTACTTACCTACTTACCGAGTGGTACTTCAAGGTAAGGTTTAAAGCCCACAAGTAACGTGTTATCTCCCTTAATTATGAACATAAATAAATAAAACTTGGTATGTGGCTTTAACTACTTGAGTTATATTGATATTTGTATAAAACCCCATTTTTTGTGTTCCTTGCTTCAGCAAACCATTATAATTTACTGTCTTCATTTTAGCGAATTTCTCCTATAGGGAAGAAGCTATTACCGTAGTCGGCATGGTAAGACCTAGGCCCGGGACTTTAAGCAGCATTTATGACTTTAAGTTTGAAAACCAGACAGATCGACCTATCCGAAGGTATTTTTGGGGGGTTTTGTCCACAAAAAATGTTTTTTTGACTTTTTTACATGCAATTTTTGAAAAAGTCAAATTTTAGTTTTTTCCATTGGGCCAAGCTTAAAAAGACGCACAATTTGGTGTTTTGATCATTGCTCTAAGTCAAATGGTTACAGATATATTGAAAGTGCTAAACACAGGACGTTATCCAATGTTATTCTTACGGAGAATAAGAAAAATTGTATATCTCGCTTATTTATCAACTTATCCTGATGAAACTTGGTATATTGCTTCATATCGTTGTGCTCTATTGATATTTGTACTAAAAAACATTTTTTGGCCGATAGTTCCTGTAGCAGCAAACCTGCGTACACAGCCCCCATGTTATTCTTGTTGAGAATAAGTAACGTGTTATCTCCGTTAATTATGAACATAAATTAATAAAATTTGGTATGTGGCTTTAACTTCTTGAGTTTATTGATATTTGTATAAAACCCCATTTTTGTGTTCCTTGCTCCAGGAAACCTGCATACTCAGCCACCTTGTTATTCTTATGGAGAATAATTAAAATGTCATAAATCGTTTATTTATTAATGTATATTGACGAAACTTGGTATGTGGCTTTATGTGGTATTAAAATACATACATATGCATTGGAAATTCGTTGGGTATGCAGGTTTGCTGCTACGGGGGTATTTTGAGTCTTCTGTACAAGTATTTTATCAATTTTATATTGTTATTCTTATAATGTTCATTTAGTCTTTATATCGTTTATTTGCTAATTTTGCTAGTTTGCTCAGAGATATTTTTTCATTTCCAAACCATAATATTTACCACCACATTGTACTGTCAGCAAATTGGACTAAATCAGAGGCTTGGATTATATTACTGGATTACATGACTGTAGCCTAAATAATAAATAGAAGTGGATTTTAGCCCTTTAGGTCCTTTAAATTGTATTTTTAGGAACCAAATTGATTCAGATGTGCTTCTTCCTTGACATGATTCATCCTATTGGTTTTTTGTTTTCCAGATAATAAAATCATTATCTTTGGCAATTATCTTTATTTCAAAAGGTTATGTTTTTGTAACTGATTTATTTTTGCTAAAACTATCAAAACGTTTACGAATCACATTGGAGTGTAGCGAATTATTATTACTTTAAATATTTTCAAGCATAATAAAGGTCATATGTCTTCACAAATCATAAAAATAAACATATTCATTCAAAATAAAAATCACTTTTAAGTTGAGTAGTTTATTTATCCTATTAAATCAACCATTTTACTATAAAACAATGTATTAATTATTTTATAATATGTTGGTGGAATTGAGATTCACCTAAAATTATTACATCATTATTTTCACTTTTTCTTGTTGAAAGGGTATTATTGAAAATTTTAGTTAATGTGGTGAAATACAATATCCCAACCATAAGATGTAAATGTGTGCAATATGAAGTACAATGTATAAAAACAATAGTATTTATTCAGTTTACTAAAAACTTCAAGTGGGTACTAGTATTTTCTATTATGTTTTGTTTATGTTTTTAGTAGTAATCCAGATGCATTATTTTCCTTTTTGAGATGGAGCATTCCAAACCCTGGCTTTACAATTACCAGAGGTCAACTTTTATGTAATAGCATCGGATCAATTCAAAATAACCCAATGACAAATTATATTAATTACAAATTGACTATATTTATAGTTTTTTTTTTATTTTTTGGTGACATTAACACTGTACATAGAATTTTTGAAGCTGAGTTTGCTAAGCCTCTGTAAAGCACTGTAAGCAATCAGTAAAACCTAAATTTTCAATTTGATATCTCAATATAACTGATCAGTTCATTAACTATATTGTTGTACTATAGTTATGTTTAACTATGTTATATAGTTTATATTGTTTAACTATAGTTATACTATATATGTTATACTATTGTAATGGAGGGGAAGAGAGTTAGTTTATTATAATATTTCTGTAGTTAAATATGCAAGAGGGAAGTCAAGATTGTGTAAGGAGGAAGTATTGGGTATGTTGTGTGAGTAGGCTGGAATTGTTATCAAACAATAACTTGTTTTGCTGATCTGCTGAAGGCTCTGGCTTAAGTAGGTCAGTTGGGTAGTTTTGGGGGTCAGTCAGTCAGTCTTTGAGATGGAGTATTAGTGTGTAGTGTTGGGGCTGGGGGCCTCAGGGTCCAGGGCCTGTTAGGTCTCGGATCCAAGTAAGTTTTATAGTCACTAGTCTTTTTCTAAATTAATATTTATACTTTCCAGGCTACTCGCCCTTGAATCTGGATAATTAGTGTTAATATATTAAAGTATTTTCATTGTCATCACATTGATATTTTACCGTTTAATCACCATTTGTAAAATGTAGTTTTATTCTTTGTTTAATAAAAGTTATATTATTACATTACATGTCTCTTTAATTTATTGAGCTACGTCCTCGTGGTGGCAAGTGGGTTTATACTGTTTGGCCAGCAGATAAGCTTGCATGTCCGCCACAATAAGTGATGGAGCCGCCGGTCGTTTTGTTTTACAAAACGCTGGTTCTGGTACCTTTTGCTTAAATTGGCTGTAGTTTTTTGAGTTTACAGTTTTTTTAAACCAGTTTTTTTTCAAATTTAAAGGAGTTTTTTTTCTATATTTAATTAAAATAAAAGAGACATGTAATGTAATAATATAACTTTTATTAAACAAAGAATAAAACTACATTTTACAAATGGTGATTAAACGGTAAAATATCAATGTGATGACAATGAAAATACTTTAATATATTAACACTAATTATCCAGATTCAAGGGCGAGTAGCCTGGAAAGTATAAATATTAATTTAGAAAAAGACTAGTGACTATAAAACTTACTTGGATCCGAGACCTTGAAGCCTCGATTCCTTTAACTTATGTTCTTCCGAACGACCAGTTCAGGTTGCCCGACCTTTCATCTTTCCCTTTGCCTGTCTGTCCGTTATATGACATTCGACTGAGGAAAATGACGGCGGCAGCGGTGGAACTCGACCGGCTTATTATAGACCTTCAGCGGTGAGAGACTTTTCACAGAAGCATAACCGAGGAGGCGAGGGGTCGGCGAGCGATAGACACAATTGGAAACATTTTGAACTGGTGCTGTGGGACGGCGACGGACACAGAGCTGCATACGCTAACGAACAACGAAGAGGCTGTGAATAAACATCTTAATTCCCTGCAGGACGTTATGAAGGGTGATCATTTGGACTTGGTGAAGAATGTGGAGCAGATGAAGAACTTCTCAAGTGACGTCTCGCGGGTGTTGGGGAAGGTGCACGCGGCACTTGACGTCGTTAAGATGGATATGAGTCAGCGGGTACCAGCGGAGAAGATTTACAGTGTCCTGGTGTCACATGTTGTCCGGCTACAGTCCCAGTTCTATGTCAATCAGGCTAGCAGGATTCATAGCGAGGCACAGTTGGAATGCAAGAATAATTTGTTACCGTCATCGCTGGTTCCGGAAGATTTGCTGCTGAGTGATTTAAAGGGGCTGGCGAGCAATATTTCCAAGGATAGGTATGAACTTGCACTACCTATTGCTGATGTCAGTTCCTACTACGCTCTGCCAGTGACGTCATGTAAGGTGTCGCCAAAGAGGATCGTGTTGACGGTTAAGATACCTGTGAGGAAGATGGGGGACAGGTGGTCTCTGTTTGAGTACGTTCCATCGCCCATGTCATGGAGAGACTACACATGCACCATGGCCCTCGAGCCTATCTTCGTGGCGCTCTCCGGAACTTCTGTGAGGACTATCTCGGGTCTACAAAGGGAGGACTGCAGTCCAATGTCTACTCGGAAGTGCATGCTTCCACGCCAACAGGGAGGCTCAGCTTTTTCGACCGAGTGTGCGGCCAGGATGATGAAGAGACGCACCGTGGAAGACCTGCGGCAGGTGTGTCCGTTCTACTGCAGCCCTTTCCATGGGGGAGTTCTTGTGACTCAGGTGGCGGCCGAGTCCTACGTCATTACTAACCCCTCACCTAACCTTACTTTATCCTGTTCTAATCTATCTCAGACCTTACCTATAAATATGCCAGGGGCTTTTGAGTTAACGGTAACGTGCGATTGTGTTTTAACCGATGGGGATGTAATTTTAATTTCCAGGCAGTTTCCTTCTTTTCCGGGTACGGTTGTCCCTTCAGTGATGCATGTACTGCCTGGCATCACTCTGGCATCACTCTGCGGCGTGGACCTCTATGTCTAACGTTTCATTTGACCCTTTTCTGTCCAATTCCAGGCCCATATTTCACAATTTTTCTCGTATCTTAATTTTTCTCGTATCTTAGATTCAAATTGGACAGTTTCTTCTCCGTCTTTTATGGTCCACCAGAATGTTCCGCCAGCTTTGTTTGACCACGTGTCTTTGCCAGAGTCATGGTGGGATGTTCAAGATGTAACGTCATTAAAGTATATAGCCGTATTTATGTGGTTGGGAGTTTTATCAGTCCTTTTGGGGTATATTTGCCTAAAGATTTATGTTATTAGTGTGAAAGTGGCTCTATTGCAATCAAATTGAATGTTTTAAGTTTTTTTGTTTTATTATGACAGACGCTGAGGACATCGTCTCACCGATCAAGGGGGATGTAATGGGGGGTTAAAGGTTTAGAGTTATTTTATAAGTCATTTGTATTGTAAACAACTAATTGTAACTAGGTCTCTGAACCCTTGTTGTGAGAAGTAAGACCTCGCCGAGTAGGAAGCGTTCTGGAGGTGTTTATGTAAACACTGAGTGCTTTGACACTCCGTAGAAGGCGGTCAGTTAAATAGGGTGGCTTGTTTTTTATCGGGGTCAGTGGGGCACTGGGCCCAGGAGAGTCCAGGTGGGTGAGTAGACGTATTGGTTACTGTGTAGGGTTTAGCCCTGTCAGAATAGGAAGACTAAATTCATTTTGGGGTTTTGGTTTCGATAGTAGTTTTGTGTGTGGGATTAATTGATAAAAGGGAATATTATCGAGTGATTTATACACATTAAATTGGGTGGTCTGATTTCCTATAAATCAAGGTATAGTCTCTAAATTATTAAGGGGATCAAGATACTTTGACCGTACTGCCTCCAGGACGCTACCTGGGGTTAACCAATTTGATTATACTTAACTTAGGTATTATTACCAATTGTACTTTACCAGAGAGAGAGAAGTGAGGACCAAATAAAACAGTGTTAAACCTAGGAAACTTGTCTCATTGTGGGAAACCAACTCTAAAGGGTACTCATTAAGCTACGCTCCTGGTGTTTGTATATTGACGAGGTCGTGTACATCACACTATATATGTTTGATACTATAGTTATATTGTTTAACTATGATGTTATACACACATATTAATTAACTGTGTGTATAACATCCATCAAATTAATGTTCTGGTGTAACACCTTCCAAAGTTTCCTATTGTAGAGCAAACGTTCAAGAAATGAGAAAACCTCAGTTTCTTCACCCGGAAAAAAATATATTGCTTTACTAGTAACCATTCTGTTTGCTCCAAAAATTACCAAAATGCAAAGGGGTCACAGTCGCTGAAAGAGTTAGCCGTTCCTAAGACCTGCCTACAAACCAATCGACGTTCCAAAAATGTATCACTTACATGTAAGAATTAAACCAATATCCATTGATTGGCTAGGCTCTCCCATCAGCAATGAATTGATTGGACGGTAGGCATGGACATACCCGAAGCAGAGGAGGGACAAAACGGATCCTTGAGAAGGTCGCGAGAGGAGGTAACTTTTTTACAGTATTATACACTCTATTCCAATTCTGCTTAGAATTGTTGTTACTTATTGCTTCAAAATTTCTATCAAAAACCCCAAATTAAAAAATATTAGTTGTATGCTTCGTTTAGAAAAACAACCATAACTTCACTCAACTTCTGAATTTGGATGCTAAGTAGAGAACACATGGCTCGATGAGCAAAATTATCATAAATGATAATAAATTGCCAAATAACAGTGTTTTGCCAATTTGAAAATTATAACTGATTAAATTTAGAATTTCATATTTTTCATCATCCTTGGGCTAAGGGAAATCTATTGACACCAACCTGGCCGCTCAAACTTATAGAAAACTAATGAACAATTTTTCATTAGTAATAAAATAAATGTAGTTGCTTCAAAACTGCCCTTAAAAATCTATATTTCAAATGCTAATTATAATATGCATGTAATCAAATAGGAAAAGTACCGTGCAAAATTTAAAGGTTAAGGTTAAGGTTTAAATGTGCAATTATTCACTTTTGCACATTAAAAGATTTATTGGATATATCACGACTCAGAAAATATCTTTTTACAAAATACTTTTTACACCTGCATGTAAAATAGCCCTAAAAGGGGATTAAATTGTTTAGTTTAAACCTTGCTGTCATTTTTGTTTTGGATGGTATTGAATCAGCTTCAGATGTGTGTCACTTCAAGCTAATAACTTTGGTTTCTTAAAAACTGAAATTAATTTGAATTAAACATTTAAAAGATTGTTCACCGGGCTAAAATATTAAATAAACATTAATCTCAAAAAACACTTTTATTGTTTTGATCAAGGAAGTTTATTAGTATTACTGGAGGTAACACTGCTAGATTTTTTTGAAAAAGCGAGCTGGTAATTTTGCTAGGTTGATAAACTGGTGAGGCAAATTTCTTGTTCTTTGAACTATATCCTGATTCATTGTTTTCCTATAAGTGAATCTCCTCATGCAAATCACTGGAATAAAAGTAATAAAAGTTGGAACGAATTCATATTTTTGTTTGATTTATGCATCTAATCTTGCCGTTAAATGTAATTAATTATGAGTAAATAAACAATACAAGTTTATTAATTTTCAAATCATGAATAGCTATTTGTTTGATTCACTTTGTCGACTCGTTCAATTCCAGCGAGTAGTTCTTTGCCTCACCAAAATTTGGCAAAGGACATCTGGCAGTTTTGTTCATCAGTGTTGCCTCCAGTAATACCAATAGAACTCCTTGGTTTTGATAATCAAAATAGAAATACAATCTACATATTTAACAACATTTACAGTAATTTAATTGTACTTCACCTGCTGACTAACAAGCTACCTAAAGACAGACAAAAAAACCACAATTAGCTAATCTGTATAGAGATATATGTATGTGTCCAATGCTAATTGTGTAATAGCTCTTACGTCCCTAGTTTTATTATCCCTTTTATAAAAATTTCTTGCGAGATATTCATTCAGTTTCACCCAATTTAATCTAAAAATTATAAAGAAGAGAGAGTTTCTGTCTGTGTGCCTGTCTGCTGTTCCGGGTAAATGCACAAACTATTGAACCGACTGGGCTGTAACTTTGCACAAAGGTAATCTTGAACCCGTGCAACACATAGGCCTATTCACGTCCTTAAAATCCCCTCGGGCTATGCCCCGAGAACGTCCTAGGTTTCAATGTTTACATTTCAGAAGAAAGTAAACATTCAGAAACTGTAATGCGAACAGCTGTGGATAGTTCCATTTACAGATCAGAAGCAAGAATAGCTGTTTCAAGCTAACTTATAACATACTTTTCTATCCCGTGCAAACAACGGGTACATCAGCTAGTTTAATCTAAAATAATCTGTTAAATCAAACTAAATACTGTCAAATTGTATTTATGTCTTTAATCAGAAAGGTTTGTTCATACTTATATACAAATTACGCTTAAGGAAGTATAATGGCTATCATTGTTATTTACAAAAACTTTTGATTCAGCTTTTCACAATAGTGTAAAAACTTCCTACAAACTACACTTTCAGCTAATGCCGCCCTGACATAATAATTTCTGAAACCCAGGATTAAACAAAGGAGCAATGTATACTTCTGCTTCCATTATCAGTAATAACACACAATTTTATTACTGCAAGAGTAAAAGAAACCAATTAAGTACATAAATCTTAATTTCAACTACAAATTAATGTCACTGACACTATTTTACAGTATTATAAGCTCGATTCCCGTTTAGTACAGAATTTTGTCCCTTATTGCTTCTAAATTTCTATCCAAAAACCTAAATTTAATTAAGAATAGTGGTCTGCTTTGTTTACAAAACAACCTTAACTTTACTCAGCTGTTGTATTGAATTTGGATGCAAAGTAGGGATCGCATGGCTTAGTAAATAAAATTATCAAAAAGGCCAACAGAAAAACAGTGTTTTTGCCAATTGTAAACTTAAACTGAGTAAATTTAGGATATCATATTTTTTGCATCATCCTTGGCCTAAGGGAAATCTATTGACACCAACCTGGCCGCTCTATGTTCAGTAGTTTACTCTGATTTTGAGGTTACACGTTGCCACTACACACTATTATTATATAGGATAGGATTCTTTGTAGGAAAATATCCATATTACGCTTCACACCCAATTTTATACCAACTGCTAGATATCTGGGGGCAATAACACCAAAATTTGATAAAACAATTATTTATACAAATCAATAATAAGTTATTTATTTACATCACATATATATATATCATGTATACATATTTATTATAATAAATCTATGACATTTGCAATGGCAATATATATACAGTAACTCCAAATAAACTAATTATATAAACATAAAACACCAACAAAAACAACTAGTTTCGCTGATCGAGTGGCCACTAAAGTATATTCAATTTATAATCAACTTCATAGCTAAATTGTTGATAGCTAGCTAAATATTTCATGAACCCAATGACTCATTTCATTTGACATTTTAATAATCAAAATAGTTTATCACATGAAGCAATAATTTAATTACAAATAACTCAAATACTACCAACGACATATAATGTGTGAATGTATTTCACTAATCAATTGATAATGAATTGCAATCGTTGGAGATGAAATGTAAGCATAACGTGACGGTGAAATCGATACTTATAAGCATTTACCCTAATGTGATGCGTTGGAATTTAATTAAGCTGGAATTAATTGAAGCTGGCAATGAGTCCTTATCACAGAGCTAATTTTTTAATATAAATTGATTAATTACTATATAGAGTACAAATGCATGCTATTTAATTACCAATAATAAAATCCAAAACGAGCTATTTAATTTGCTATTTTGGTGTTCACAAAGGAAACATCTAACACTAAACTATTTTAATATTATCTAGTTACTAAACAATGCAATGTTTTGAAGTAAAATTTTAACACCTGAAAAATAATTCTGATAACATCATTATAAAAAAGGCAATATCAGTCAATATAAATTTCATGATTGGTGGCAACACTTATGTAAAATGTATCAAATTCAAATACAAAATACTAACTAATATTAAGAGAAAAAATTTTGTACGTGTGAAATAATAACACATCCATCCCAATTTTAGTGCAGTTTAGTATTTTATTTTATGAAAACTAAAATTTTTGAATCTCGATGTATCAAAATGTAAGATTATTCTAAAACCCTACCCTACCTAGTATATCCAACACAGTTTACCCTAGATGGATTTAAAAACGGTTATATTTTCTTGAAGGAGAAATCATCACAGTAGTTTTAAAACTAGAATAAAAATATGATTGAACTGTTTAAATAACAAATATTATGAATATATTTTGTCACATGAACAGTAAAAACTTTTAACTAACATCTCTGATTATTTCATCTACATGGTTTAACAACAGTTATTAACACACTAACACCTAATCCAAGATGGTAGACCACTTTTTACATACAGTAGGTACATTATTGAGCACATTCAACATTAACAAATTGACTCATTTTACCACATATTTACAAAATTAATGTTGCCCGATAAAGCGGGAAAGTGTTTTTGCTAACTAACGTCTATCTTATGCCACAAATATAAGATTTGGGTGTTTCGCAACCTGTATTGCAAGAACGAAAGGTAGTGTGTGGAATAACAGAAGTGGCTTGATAAGACTGTAGGATTATAAATATACTGTAAATCACTTTTGCTTGAATAAGACTAGGGATGAGTCGATTCTCGATACCACCGATTTTTGGACATTGGTATCGGTATCGAGATTCATTCGTTCAATGTCGATACCTATACCATCGATACCCCCGCCGTTTACCCGCGCTACGAAGTGCATGGGAAGAGATACTCCCAGCATTTACCTGTGCTACTAAAGGCCTGGGGAGTGTTTGGGTCGGTGGAAAAAAATCTTACCTTGGAGATATGAAAGGAAGAGGGATGGGAGGGGAGGGTTGGGTCCGGTTGAAAGCAATGAATCAGTCGGCTGACCAACATTATTTCTTTGAGTCACTATCTTGCAACCAATTTTTTCCCATTATGAATTTATGATAAATAGTTTTTGTTTTATATATTGCTATAACATATTAGTGAAATTAACATTAAATTATGTACAAAGTGGCATTCAAAAATTTTTTTCATAATTAACTACTAAATACCACTCAAAAATTGTAATTGTACCTAACATAAATTTGTATGGGTAGCTGTTTTTAACAATAGTTTTAACAACTATAGGTACTGAAAAATCGTTGGTATCGATGGTATCGGTATCGAGAATCGATCAATTTTGGTATCGACTCTTCCCTAAATACGATACTGAAAATTTATCAAACAGAGTAGATTTAAAGATCCACTAAATAGTAATAGTCAACTTTCCATTAATACCAATGATTTACTTTGTTTTTCTAAGTCAAATCTAAAAATGTTTTTAATTATTATAAAATACAGGTATATTTATGGGGTATCTAGGTCTACTGGAACAGTAATCAGTATTTGAAATTAATTTTTACTAAAAAACTTGTTCATTAAAGTAGGAAGAAAACTCATACTTAAACAAATTCACTTTGCCTCATAGTGAAGTAATGAAGTAAAACAAAAACGTTGCTATTACTGATTCTCTTAAAAAAATATAACTTCCATAGCTTCAAATTAACAACATTGTGAAATTTACATTGCGACCTTATACCCTGATCCTGCTAATACTATTGTACCTAAGATATTTATCCCAGTAAGTGTACAGTTTAAACTATAGCCCAAAATAGTACTGCTTGTTACTCAAGCTTAATTCGAATTTGTTTTTAATAAAGCAAAATAAATATTTCAAGAAATGGATTTTGTAGTATTTTCAGAGTAGCTTGAACTGGGAAGTCACTTAAATCAGGTAACAAAGGGTGTGTTTTGGCTCAGTAAAATCTACTACTGTTATTCTTAGCTATGTTTCCAACTGTCTAAACAATTATCAGTCTGGCCTATTCAAAACATTAAGAGGCATTTTTCAATATTTTCCCAAAAATATTTTCACTTTCAAATTACCTCATTCTTCTCAAAGTCAATCAAAACTTTTTTTATTTATTAAGTTCAGACAAAACTATAATTTTTTAAATAAATACATTTATAATCTTAATTGTGATTATGAAATAGATTAATGTATTCTTACAAACACACTACATCCAGTAGATGTACTACATTTAACTTCTACAAAAACTAACCACTATTGTAGTTGTATACGTATTCAATGTTTCAAAACATATGTATTATAAAAATAAATGGTAAAATATTATGACCAGTGAACTGTAATATTTTAAAAATGTTCATTGCGGTATTCATCAATTGTAACAGTTTCTCCATTACCTGTATACTAATTTACTAGGGTGCAAATCACAAAAACAATTTTTTTAATTGTTTTTAATCTCATAGTTTAGATCCATTGACCCTACATTTTATTAGATAATAAAATTGATGTTACAGTTTATCATCATCTTACTTAAACTTTGGCTGCCAGGCAAAAATGAGTGACTCATAGAGTCATCTGAGACGGCATATCAGTCTGAGAGCTACCAGTGCATTTCAGCCGTTTTCACAGTGCAAATTCAAAACCGAATTATGGATATATCCGGTTACTGATACATCAAATCGCTTGCGTAGTCGATTTGTTCATGTTTTTGCTAGGGGTGGGCGAGTAGTGTTTTTTTTTTTAAATCGAGTCGAGTCAAGTATTGAACCAAAACCCTTGAGTATCAAGTATTGAACCAAACCCCTCAAGTATCGAGTCAAGTCATTTGAGTAATTCTTTAAAAGGTAAAAAAAACTCGATTTGATTTTTTTATGGAAAACAATCTTTTTTACATATTAATTTTAATTATAAACATAAAATGTTATTGGATTACTAATGTTAATGTTATTGTTTTATTTTAACCTTTATTTTACCATGAATGAATACTGATTTAAATGAAAAATAATAAATATATATGGTACTGTTTTCAACAATAACAAACAAAAGACAAGTATTACGAATATATATCCATACAAATATTTTGGGTTAGTTTATCAAAACCAGAACATTTGAACAAGAAAGTGATTTTTTGCCCCAGACCCAAACACTCCCTGTCCCCCTCTCTTACTTATCTTAACTCACAGGTATCAAAAATAACCCACCTGTTGTCTCCTTTCATATGAGCTACAAATAGATTTTAAGGTTATTTTTATTTATTTCAGTCACTTATTTTGTTAAACATTTATTTCAGTCACTTATTTTGTTAAACATTTGTTATCAGCGTAAACGTGGTTAAACGGCAGGAATATTCAACTACTCAACTTGAATTTTCAAGTAGTCTCCAATACTCGCTCGGCCTTCGAGTATTAGAAAATACTCGACAAGTACTCGAAAACTCGAGTACTCGCCCACCCCTAGTTTTTGCTATAGAAATCATTGCATCAATAACTGTTTCCGAACATACGCGTAATTTTAGGGGGTGCAAAAGGAACAGCTGCCCCTCCCTCCCCCAATAATTTGGAGGGCATATATTGCTGTACAATGTATAAAAGGTTACAATAATCACAATCGTGGTAATTTGTCCCCTCAATTGAAATATTCAAATTGCACATCAGTTTCCGAAGTAGATTATCATTCTAAGTGATGTGAGACAATGTAACGGCCACTGGCAGTTTTCGACAGCCAAAGGATTAACAGCCTTAAAATTTCTGTTAAATATTTTAATTGGTGCACTGTAGTTTTAATGATTATGTATTCCCATGGTAGCCTCTCTTCCAGTTGTGTTGAACTTTAACTGAATATTAGTAATATTCTAAGTTTACCCTATGATCCAAAACAGTAATATTTTATGTATACCTAGGTTTCAGCATGAAAAACTGCCATCAGCTAAAATTTACCCTTTTGGCCTGTTTTGTCATAACCCTGAGAATATAACAGTTATTGTGTATGCCACATTATGTGGTTAATTTTGTTAACTATTTTGAATAATGAGAATAGTTAAAATTTTCAAATGATCAAACATAAAATTGGGAGTTCATAAGAACTTGGGACAAATCCCTAATTTAAAATAGGAATCACACTTTAATTTCTATTTTTGACCAAAAGAATCAGCGTACAGAAATTGTACCTCTTCAGCATATTGAGAAGTTGTAGAATTAAAGATGAGTCAGTGAGGGCTTATGTCTTCTTTTGCTTCGGTTTTTTGCTCAGGGTCAAAGCCATAGGAGAACCTCAGACTATGAGGTCGAGCACTCTAACCACTTGGTACCCAACCAATAAAATATAAATTTTAGCTATATTTAAAAATGGGTGAGGAATTTGTACGTTAAGAGCAGCTCCCACCTTTAAATACAACAGTTGTGAGTGCTGCATTCTGCAATTAACCTATTTAACTATTTTAAACAAAGAACATCTGTTTAAGTTATCAAATGGTCAATTAAAGATGTAATAAGTTATTCTTATCATCCATAAGAATAACATTGTAAATTTGAAGCCAATGGGGCGGAGCCCTAAGGTAAAATCTGATTGAAAACCCTATATATCTCCTATTTTAAACCTTGAGAGTCTGTGTACTGAATGTCACCTCTCTAGCATATCGGGTGGCGGACAGTTAGTGATAACTCACCCAAGGCTATGCCTTTGAAATGGTGGTGACAGAACCACGATTAGCCAGTCCCATTATGAAACCTCAGTATGAAGTGAAAGTTTGGCATGTGCAAAACTTATTTAGGTCTAAGAAAATTACTACCAGTTTCGGATTGTAAGGAAAGCCTAGAATATTTGTCACCAAAGGCCATAGTACCCAATGATTATGCCTAGGATCCACTCTACAGCATGAAGATTATCGTCCAGACTCCAGTTTACGGCAGAGTGGTAGAGACGACTTCTTGCTCCGTGGTGGTTCCGTCTTGCAGGAGAACGTCTGGGTTTGTTGCAGGTTCTGTGCCTTCCGCCCATTCACTCTTGTCTGAATCTGTGGTAGTCGGAGAAACCTCCACCTGCGGACAGAATGGTGTGAATGAGGCTGAAGCCAGAACATGTTTGAGGGTTTAAGATTATAATTGTAAGGTAGAAGTGGAAGAGAGGGTTTTCCATGAGACTTTTATAGTCTTGATCCATCGTGGACAGTAAAACCCTTGGCGGTGCAAACGCTAGTGGGCGGAATTATTTACCTTGTCAGACGCTATATGCAAGCTATACGCTCAACAAGCGCTATACGCTTGTTGGCTATATGCTTGTCTTGTACGCTATGCTATGCTATATGCTTGAAAGATTATGGCCATTGTTCGCTGCTATTTTGTATTAAAACAAAGCTATAATTATGTATATTAATTTAACAACTATTGAAATACAGTAGACACCCTCTTAACCGTCCTCGCTTCAAATGCCCATCAGATTAACCGTCTTTCCAGGAAGTGACTCCCCTCCCCCGCTGCAGCCTACGTCCTGATACTGTACCATAAAAAACGTTCAAGCCACATCAAGTCAATTATATTTCTCCGTAGTTAGCAAGTATTGCATCTTGGTATCAATTTTTGGCACCTATGTTTAACTTTAGCATAAGTTTTATAATTTGTAGTGCTTAATAAGACAATACCCAGGTATTAATCATTTAACCGCCCTTTTAGTTGTAAGACCCAGGGCTCGGTCCCATGGAAGGCGGTTAAGCTGTCTTCTGTAAAATAAAGAAATATAAACATAATTTAAATGTTGAACATTTGTTTCTCTGATAGTTTTGTAACAATAAGTGATCACTCTATTATTCAGTTTATTTTAGCGTTACATTTTCATAAAATTAAAACTAATATAGTAAAAATACTAAATAAAAACGGGTAGTAAACAACCCACAACAAATAAATATTATTATCATTGGGAGTGAAAATAATTTTCATTACTCATTAAATTAAAGTGGACAAAAATTCAAATTCAGCTTTTTGACCCGAATAAAACAATAACTATGCATGGGGTATTGGTTTACCCTTTGGTCACTGCTCCTATATATTCTTACCTCTGGCAGTTGATCAGCAAATAACACTTTGTCTACAAAAAACATGGTCCCCAGATTGTAGACAAACACTTCACTTTGGACAATCTTCGCACCCTCTACAGTAACGGTGCCATCTGGGAACAAAGGATATAAATATTCAATTGTTTTCTAAACTGACAGACCATTTTCTATATAGTTATATAATATATAAACAAGTTCGCACGAACGCTGACGTGAGGGAAGTGAATTTCCGCATTAAACTCTATAAAAAAATCTAATAAAGTGTTTAAAAACAACACTGGTAACATTTTTTTTTTTTAATTGAAAAATTTAATTTTTTGGTTGTTCTGATGCTTCTGGTTATATTTAAATTCACTATTAGGATGGCAATTTTGTACATTATAAAGTTAAGAGGAAGTATAGTGAGGATAACAAGTTGGTATAGGAGTATTGGGATTGATAAAACTACATCAAGATATGAAAAACAGCATTTTTCAGTGCAAAATCCCCATAAGACAACGTACTGTGTTAAGGCAATTAACATTTTCTTTCATAACTCGGTAAATACTTGTGCTGTAATTATGAGGGAGGGCTTAAAAATTTTGGCATTTTACGTAAAATAATATATTATGCAATAATAATACGTTCGGGGCTTTTGTGAGCCTTTTTGGGCCCAAAAACACAACATTTTTAATATTAAAATCCCCAAAAAAGGGGGTCCGACTGTTTTGCCCAACGAACTTGTCCTACTGTTTACAGAAGGGAAGGTTCCTACCACATTTCAAGTAAATCGGAGAAAAATCAGTTTGCACCGCTAGAGTGTGAACACATATATATAGGCACGACGACATGACAAAGCCCCTGGTAGTTCATGGAAAAGAACACAGTGGTGACACTTTTGGAAACACATACAAAGTTAAGCCGACTAGGCAGCTAAAGAATAAGTTTTCTGTGCCGTCACTCAGGAGCCTTGAAGAAGCCTGTCAGATGATAACCAAATCAAAACACCCAAATGGATTAAATCTTAGATAAAGAGAATTTAAAAAATATTAAAATTTAAATATGTTTTATACATATAAATGATATATAGTATAAGTCCATGGCAAACACCTACATCATATCACAAACAAGCCCATATGAACGTTGACTTAATGAAACAGATGTTTTTACTTTATCATTTTGGTTATCTTTAAGACTTTGTTTATCTAATTTGTTTTTACAGTGAAGTAGCTCTGAATATGGGAAACCAATACAAACGTAATTCTTTGATAATTTTTGTTTTTCTATAAACAAATATATATATAAAGTTCTTAGCGACCCCCCAAAACATGTTCAGGGGGTCACGTTAAGAACTTCTATGGTGGTCCCGGGCTTAAGTTTCACCGTGCGGGTGAAGCTAATAGTTCATTTTTCCATAGGAAATTCACTAATAATTTAATCTGATCAGGGCCGCTTTCTCCAAGTACAGTTTAACTTAAACTTTGGTTTTACTTAGGTTTATGAGAAATTCGGTACTCCCAATGTGTCACTAAACCTGGTTTAATGTTAAACCTATAGAGTGAACACTGTTTAGTGATTTTATTCTACTATAACATAATCTTGAATCCTGTACAATAAAAATGTGTTTTTAGTTTAACTAAATAAATAAACAAACAAAATAATTTGAAAAGTTGCTAACTTAATATTTTGTGGATTGAACTAAACTGGCTACATCAAACTTTTGGAAAAACGAATCGCACCTTAATCTCAGTTTCAAAATATTCCCAGATTTAGTTTAAACTTGAGTTGGGGAAAGCGGCCCTCAATTGGGAGTATATGGTAGGGAGAGTAGCAAGAAGTAACAGGTACACAACTATCATTTGTTTGAGCTTGATAAAGAGAATATCTCGAAGTATTGCAACAAAATGTTGTTAATTTCTTAAATGTAAATTATATTTATTAATAATATTACCGATGTAAGATAAATATTGTTATTAAATGTATGTATAATTAAGTTAACAAAACACTGTCTAAAAGTTTAATCTCAGAACCAGTGCTAATTTTTAAGAATCTACACAAGTATTGCTAAAAAAATGTAGTCAAATTAAAATTAAAATCTGTCTCAATAGTTGAAGCTTATTCAATTCACCCAACAACTGTTCCTTGCATGTTTATTTTTCACAATTTCATTTAAATTAAAGAAAATATTCCAGATTGTATAGCTTCAATAATGTTTACAACTACCAAACAAGACATCCGAAAAATTTAATTTTACCCACCATAAGATTAGAAAAATTTGCTAGGAGCCATAAATAATTGCAAATAAAATTCTTCAACAAACTTCCCGAAACATGCGTCTATGAAGCATGGAGATTATTAAATATTTCCATGCAACAACAACAAATTGGGGGTATGTTTTGTGGTGTTAGCAAACACAAACAAAATTTCTAAATGGCTCACCATTCATGCCTTTTATTATATAAAGACATTTTTAGACTCAGAGATAGATATCAAATGTTAATTATAATTACTCCAGAATGATTTTATTTGTTGTGTATTATATTTTAAGTACTGGACATTCATAGTAATATCTCTTGTTTATGTTGGTTATTGTTTTTGACACTGCCCATTCTGAAAAACAAAAATGTCAATATAATGATTCTGATTCTTATAAAGAGTTACATTTGTAATTTAAGTTGTATAAGGCCTTCTGAAATCATGTTAGCCATTTACCTTGAATGGAAGGCAACACATTGAAGTGAATAGCAAGTAAGTGGCCTCAAGCCAACTCAACTTTCACCAACAGTAGTTCAGTGTCATATGAAATATGTCCTTGTAATAATGACTTTTTTCCAGACATAAATAAAAAAAACAACCATAGATGTAACACTCACAACAAAATTGTTTTTTATACAGGAATCAACGTATCTGTCGAGGGGAACAACAAATCCAACAACAAATGTATTTTCCTTTCTATTACTTTATGTATAATATAATCAAAATAATTTTTTTATGAACATTTTCTAGTTCCAGTGAGATTGTTTGTTTTGACGCTTCCTGAGCCTTAGTAGAGTATGTACAAGTATCAAAATAATGGTTAATAATTTGCTTTGACCGCTTTTTGGTATCAGTCATTAATATCTTTATATATAATCCTGTAAGCGAAATTTTTAAGACAAAATTTTGGGAGTTTGGCAAATTACAGGATGATGGGAGGGGGCTCAAATTAAAGGTCTTGATCCCAAGGACTCGGGAAAAATGTCAGTATTTCCAGAATGTTACCAACAAACGAGATATAAAGTAAAAGACCCTCCATACAAAAAGCATGGGGATTTTAAAATGTCTGCTTTGTTTACATTAAAATATGTTATTGATAGTCTACTTTACTTACGAACTGACATGTGTTCCTACTTATATTTTTTATTTTCCTAAGCATGAAAAGAGTACCCAAAACCAGATGAGCCTGTTTTTGAACATGGTTAGGGGCTAAGGCCCCTTCAAGCCACAAGTATATATATGGTTAAATACAATCACACCACTGTAACTAAATACAGGTTAAATACAACCACACAAACTATACTGATTTTTATTTATCATGTAACAAAAATATTGTTCTAATGTAAAAAGGTCACAGTTCAAACATACGAAAATGGTTTTAAGACCGTATTTCAAGCTTTATTTCATAAAAACATAATAGTTTGCTTGTTTATCGTTCTGTCTACTTATGTAGACCTACCTTTTTTACTTGATAACACACTAGTAGCAATAGTTCCACCATAAAAGCACCAAATTATTTTGTCATATTTATAATTTTAGTTTTTTATAGATTTTAATTTTGTATTAATTTTTTAATTTTTGCTTGTATATTCCTTGGAAAACCATAATGCTACAGTAGACGCCCACTTAACCATGGGGTTCCATGGGACCGAACCCTGGGTCGGATAACTAAAAGGGGGGTTAATTATAACAAATAACACCTGGTGGTTGCCATATTGACACCTTTACATAGCCACCGGCCTGAGAGACCAGAGATAAATTTTACTTTTCTACGAGGCCACCCTGTTTGACCTTGACGATCCTGCGCTCAGGTAGCTTCCTCCCCCCTCCCCACACCCGAATTGTGTTGCTTATTTGTCGGTTTGAGTGATTCGATCGATGGTGATGGATCGATTTTCAAAAGCCTACCGGTCTCGCGTACTGGGCAGCCGGTACCGGAAACTAAGTTTTATTTTGACTTTAGTTTATGAGGAGTGATTGTATAGTAGGCAATCAGAATTTAAATTTGGTGGTCAAGGCTTTGTGTTGCCCAACTAGCCCAAGCTATTCTTACAAAGACTACTAAATTACAATAATTGATGTCTTATTTTGTCATTACCTTCATCGACTCTTCATAAATAGGTTTTGATTTAGCACTGATTAATTGACAATATATGTAAAATATAATTTATGAAATATGTGTAATAAACAAACTGAGGATTATTATGGCTAGTAGTAGTCCTCACCTGTGAACCAATCAATATAATAGCTTTAAAATTTATATTATTGATCCCCAGAAAGTGAGTACATATAGAACTATTCCATGGTAATTTATTCATTTAACCTTTCGTAGTCAATGCATTATTTCAATTAACTTTAGAGATAATTACTATGCTCTTGAATGTTAATGTGCGGGTTGAAAGTCAACATCTGATTGCCCACCAAAATGCTTACTGTCCTGAATTTCCCTAATTTTCTATACATTACCCACGCCTGCCCGCTGTTTAAGCTAGCAGACAGTTGTTCTTATAAGTTTTTAGGGATTTTAATAAATTATTTGTGTTAGTGGTCAAGTTTACATAAAAAATGTACATAAATACATTTATAAAAAACTTGTCTCCTTGTCCTCATTTCACTTTCATAACCCTTCAAGTGCTAACATCACGACTGCGATCCTTTTCTTCATGATGCTATACATCGATACTCGAATCGTTTCGGATTTAGCACCATACAATTCTCCATGAAATTTGTAATCAGATTATGTATATGAAGTAGTCTTACAGTTTTTTTGCGATTTTTGGAACCAATTACGAAATTTTGCATCTTTCCATTGTTGACGCTATATTTAGTAGTAAGGTACATCAATCCATTGGAAATTCACTTTTCAGTTTGCTGTAACAGGCAGGGTATTTTTACTTTGTATTAAATAAATGTGAATTATAATTCCAAATACCTTCTATCCTTTGAACATGCAGGATTCTCCCTCCCAGGGACTGGAAAGTAGCGTTGTTAGTGAGGTCTCTGTCATACAGGCGATCTTTGACGAAATGGCTGAGTAGAACTTGAAGACCGTCTCCTGACGATAAGAAGTTGTCTGGTGCAAACTTCAGGCCCTGGCTTTCAAACGCTTCGTCCGTTGGAACAAAAAATGTGTATCCTAAAGGAAAAATTCCAATATAACTTTAATCATGGAAAAATTCCAGTACAAAATTATTTTTAATGCCATCAAAGTATTTTCCAATTATGGATTATATAATGTTTAAGAATAAATTAAGAAATATGCAAAGCTGTGATCTGCTGACATTGATGATGTGTTCTAAACTATTAATTTTGAGTGAGGGTTGGCCACATAAAAAGAACGTTTGCACACTACTACGAGCCCAGCTTCCCCACCACTGTGACTGTGTGTGGCAGTCCACTCACCTCTCCGCCAAAGTATGAGCCGAGTCTTGTTGCTGGAGCAGTCAGGCATCTTGTTTCTACAGCAATTTGAAATAGCAGCGACAATTGAAAATCCCGCCAAACATGAGATCCACAGTGCTATTCAGTTTCTGAATGTGCAAAATATTCGGCCTATTGATTTTTTTAGAAAAACACTTAAGTTCCAGGTAAAAGTGAAATGAACAAGACTTCAAGGAGAAAATGGTGTATCATGTTTAATGAAGGAAGATCCAATGTGAAAACGAGGATTGGAGTGACAGGCTATTGCTGGTTACAGACTTACAGACGATTTGAGAGAATTGAAGGACAAATTTTGGAAAACAGGCGCTATACTGTTAACGCATTACATGAATTCTTTCTAAAAATTTCAACATCTTGTTTATTGTACTTTCACCAAAAGCGTTTAATGATATAATCTAATAATATGAGAAACATTTGCTTGCAACTCTGATCTCAAAAACGGCTCCAACGATTTCCTTCAAAAGTTTTAATTAACTAGCTGATTTCTGGGTTTAGAATAAGTTCTAGACAGGTCTCATTCAAAGGAAAAATCCAATTATGTACAAAAACTAATTTGGAAGGTTAACAAAATTAAAATTGGGCTTATGGAGTTTAAAATCAAAATAAAAGCATTATAACAGCTGTTCATAATCAACCAGTGAACTCCGTCCATACCTCGGTCCCCCAGATAGCCCCCCCCTACTCGTTTTCCAAGACCCCAACACAACTTCGTTCTTGGTATTTTAAGGTGAATATGAATTAAGTCAACCTTAAAAACATGTTGAAAATTGGCCTTAAGACCGTTTTCATCAATTTATGAATCCTTTCATTTCCTGAGTTCTTTTGGAAGCGTAACGCACGATCTTATCCATGACAGTGCTTTGGTTTCTGGGAAAATAAATTTAAAATTATGGAAGTACAAAAGTTTGATTATACATGGTGTAAAGTATAGAAATTTTATATGATGTTCTGTATAAGTAGAGTTTTCTACTTCTACCCACCAGCCCCCGAGATGTGTGGTGCCAAGTCGGCCATGTTCAGGAAGCGTGTGACGTGCGAGAAGTGCGGTGTCCGCTCAAGAGCGAGGAACGCATGCGACAGGAACTGCGCCCCGAACCACGGGAAGGCGAGCAGCGGGGGCGTCTCCTTGTCCTTGTGTTGTTGATGGAGCCGCTGCACCACCGTCTCGTTGACGAACAACACCTCCGACACGAACATGATGTTACCGCGGGCCACGGGCGTGTCGCCCTTCACCACGTCTGCGCCATTCACCGTCAGCCCCGCTCCTGTCAACAGGTGCAGTAGACAACCACTTTAAATTAAATATTGGATAGGCTATTTTACTGTTCATAATGATTATAGATTTCCAATTTGTTATTGTAAAATAGTTATCTTTGTTGAATGTACAATTTTACATCATAAACTATAGCCTATATCTATATCACTATACCACAGTTTTTCTACTGTCACCTTCTCTATAGAAACATCTTGTGGGAGAGTGTAGGAGTGTAAGAAATAGTGTAGGAGACAAGAAGGACACACACACAGTAAAGGATAGGTAAAAAGTAGCAAGTCACCTGATCAGATGTGCAACTCACAAAGAATCCACCTATCCCGTCAGCTTGGACCCGAGCCGTCCACCGTTTGCTTAAGGTCCGCCCTCCCCTTCAACTCCGCCACAGACAGGTGAACTCTCCATGAGTTGCACATAAAAACCACCGACTGTAACGGGATTCGAACCCTCGATTCAAGTGTTACCCCCGGCCGGGAAGGTAACTCCTTTGACCGCACAGCCACTGATCATTCTAGCAGCAATAAACTTCAAAATTTAAATATAAAAGGTAAATCGCTAAACTGGGTCATTAGTTATCTTACAAACAGAACACAACAAGTTGGAAGTGAATATTGTCTTAATCAAAATGAATTAAAAGCAAGATCAAATCCTCTCTCATCATACCAAGGTATTCCCCAAGTCTCAATACTAGGTCCGCCAATGTGCTTAATATAAATCAACTCTTTTCCAACAACTATTCCTGAAAATATAAGAATAACTATGTTCACGGACGATACCGCAATTTTATCACCGTCGACCGATATCAATAACTTAGACCAAATTATAGAAGAAACACTGAAGATAGCTGAGGACTCATGCAGTAGACTAAACTTAAAAAATAAATAAAAGAAAACCCATCAATGACAACTTTGAAACCACTACTGCTGCATCTGCAACTACTCAACAAACAATTATTACTTCTAGTACAACAAAGTTTCTTGGAGTCATACTGGATGAACATTTAAACTGGCACCCTCATATCGAACAGCTACAAAAAACACTGTCATCAACCCTTTTTGCGCTTAGAAGACTAAAACATTAACAAATAAAAGTAGAAAAATAAAATAATTATAGCTTATCACGCCCTATTTGCATCTCAAATAAGATACAGAATCATTGCCTGGGGAACTGCATCCGACACACTAGTTCAAAAAATTATGATAGTTCAAAAAAAACTATCAGAATCATTGAAGAATTACAATATCAAGACCACTGCAAACCACATTTTATCAGCAACAAAATCCTATCTTTAATTTCCGTCTACATCTAGAAACAATAAGCCTAATCCTGCACAATCCTCCAAAAAAACTACCAAACTGTCACCAATATAAACTAAGAAACAAAACAAATTTTGACTTCTCCCAATATCGATTAACAAAATCAAATAACACACCTTCCATTATGGGGGTCAAACTTTATAACTGTTTACCAGAAAGTTTAAAAATCATAAATAATAGAACAGCTTCTATAAAAAAATTAAAATCGTATCTTTTACTAAGGCCCTACTATAATCTAAAAGAATTCATTGAGGAACATAATAATAATTTGGGATAGGCTAATAAACGGCCAACACTATACTGACTACTAACCACTCAAACTACAAGTCAAAAGAAAAAAGATGAAGAAGAAGAAAGAACTGACGATTCCCTGATCTCTATGATCATGGAGAAGAGGACGTGGTAAATGGTAAATGCTGTAGCGGACCAGGTGGTATTAGAGCCTAGGCGCTGGACGAGGTAGTTCAGTTTGTGTATACCAGGTTTCACTATATGTCAGACTCAGACTGTAGACTGAGTGCCTAACGGTACAATCGCTTATGAAGCAGAACAGTGTTTATTGATAAAAGATTCAAAAGACGATTTATCGGACCATAGCACCCAAGGGTTAAGAACATAAAGTAGGTCTTTATCACTCAAGATTAAAACTATTAAAGACGCAAAAGCGATAAATACATTCAAATTAATTGCGTACACATTTTTTCCTACAACTGCAATTTTGAATACTCACATAACATACAAAAATTCACTTTCATTCACTTTCGCTGAATTCACGATCACTTAATCACTGTATAAAAGTAGCCGACACCACTCGGGTATATTTTAAGGTGAATATGAACGAATGACGAGTGTAGAACTGGTGAGATGCCTTGTGTAGTTTTGTTACTGACTAAGACTGACTGATTCTTTAGCACATTCGCTGCGGAAAATTGGATATTAGACGACACAAAGGTGCTGAACATTTGTATTTCATAAAATCTTTCCTTTTATGTTCAAAAGTCGGGAATAAGTGTTATAATCTATATTCAAGACTCCTATCAATGGTTTTTGGGCATAAATATTTATTGGTCGCCGGCGGATCCTCAACAGTGCGCACAAAAACTATCACACATCTTCGCAGCACCGCAGTCCCGTGTTGTTGAAAATGACACAGTTTAGTTTTATTCATAATCTATTGACTAAAACTGAACTATTTACATCATATACGTGAACCACATTGAGTACATACTATAAACATAAACACGAAATAGCGCGCTGCCCCGCCGGCGACCAAGCCGCACCCGCAAAACGGGAACGAACGGCACTATACTATGCACACACACTCTAGGAACAATGCGTTAGCAGATCAACCTTCCTCTCCGAGTGGCTGAACCACAACCACACTGAGTAGAGATGGGCGTTATTTAACATAACAGGATGAATAACAGTGTTGCGGCCGTGGCAACATTATCGTGGCAACACGTTGCGGAGAACTCCCTGTTATTCTAATAACGTTTCTACACCACGTTTCAGAAAAGCCGCACGGACAACGGAACAACATGCAATGCCGTTTCCGTAACGTTACCATAGCAACGATAACTTCGGCAACAAACTGAATAATTATTAATGTCATAAGTTTTGAAAGGGGTTTTAAATTACAATTATTGTTCGTTAATTCTCAGTTGCTGCTCATGATCAGAATTCCCCGATATTGTAATCAAGATTTGGTTAGAAGTGTTATGGATCTTATTTATTCTAATAAAAAAATATGCTACAAATTATTGACACTAATAACCAGTTGTTATTCATTCTTGAGCAATAGTTTAATTGATTTATGGGGAATTAATTAGAGATAGTTCTAAGCAGACGGCGACGAAATATATTTTAATACATTAATTTAAGTACTGTATAAGGTAACTGGTAACACCATGCAGCGAATCATGCAGTACAGTAATAACCTAGCATTGTAATGTAACGTTTTAGAATAACGACCTGTCTGGATGTTGTCCTACTTACAATAATTGTAATACAATAATTAAATAATTATTATTTAACAACCGACAACGACAACTGAACGCCGGCCAGCGGACAATGGTTTTAAGCGGCAACGAATTGGCAACGTTATTCAAATAACAGATTGGCGCAACACGTTATTGGAAAGCTGCGTTGTCGTTACAACCGTTGCCGGGAAACAACGATAATTCCCATCTCTAACACTGAGTAAACAAACAAACATAAAATGGCGCGCTGCCCTGCCGGCAACCAAGCTGCAACCAAGCGGCAACTCCTGTAGTCCGCCGGCGGACCAGCTGCAGTGGATGGGTTAGCCAGGATCAGGATCATTAATTACTAGCCTAATGACCAATGGATCCAGTATCGAACCTTCACAAAATTTTCTCAGCATTTTTCTCAGGATCAATCTGGCGAACTTCAAATATTGAGGTTATAACAATTTAGTCAGTTAGCCTGTTTTAGAGCCACTATTAAGTAACTGTTAATGTCCGTCAGTAAGAGGAAAAGTAAGTCACAGCGAGCGCTAACAACTTTTTCACTCGCTAAACAGAAAACAGCCATTTTATGATGTGTTTTTAGATTAGCTATAAAGAAACACTTTAGGGGCCGTTGTAGGAAAAAGTATTTAAGGGTTGCTTTCAATGAAAACATTGAAAGGCTAGTATTGTTTTTCCTTCGCAACCTTTAACTGCCATTTACATTAATTATCTCTGACTACCAAATATACTGTTTTACTGAAAACATCTCTCTAGATGGAAGTGTTGAGTATTTAATATATAGAACCAGCTGAATAGGGAGAATTTAGTTGCCTCAAAACTGCCAGGTGACATGGGTAATGCGAGAACATTTTGGCATTGCAATCCCATCTTCTGACACAACAAGGATTCGGCCGAACCAGTGTTGTTAAGACATAACAAAAACATTTAAAACTTAAATAGATGTAACGACACTGCTTCTTCCGAATAGCACCAGTTCTGAAGTTAGGTAAACCTAATTTATTAATAGAATAATTCAGGCACTAAAAGTATAGATTTGAATTGTAAATAAAGGACAATTGCCGTATTTTAATAAACCAATAACTAACGAGTTTTTCATATATCTTGTATGTTCTTTCTTGTTTAATAATCTAAGAAATATGTTCTTTTTTTCTTATGTGAATTTTGAGCAGATATTTAGTGGTTAGTGGATTTCAAATATACAGGGTGTCCCGGAACTCTCTGGAACATTTCATAAAAAATTGTTCCTTAGGTCGAGACAAACATATTTCACGTCTTAAACATGGGTCTCCGGTGACTAGTTTTCCGTCTGTCGGTCTGTATGTGTTTTTTACTTAATACGTTATATCTTAGAAATATCTGAACATATCGACTTCAAACTTGGTACATGTATTACATCTAATAATACCCATTTTTTATTTTCAAAGCTAAATATCTTAAAAAAAGTAAAATTTATGAAACAATTGTATGAATCAAAAAAAGTGTCATATTGTCCTAAAAATAATTATATGGAGATATTATCTACAGGATGATAAATAACGGAGTTTTGTGGTTTTTATAAGATAAAACATGATTTTTCAGCCCAGAAATGACAATAAATCATGTTTTAACTTATAAAAATCACAACAACATAAAATTCCACAACGCTTTTGATTCATACAGTTTTTGCATAAATGTTACGGGTTTTAAGATATTTAGCTTTGAAAAAAATTGCCGCCTTTTTGAAATCGTACAAAGTAGAAACTTGATATTTCATACAAAAATGGGTATTATTAGATGTAATACATGTATCAAGTTTTAAATCTATATGTTCAGATGTTTCTATGATATAACTTATTAAGTAAAATAAAACATACAGACCGACAGACGTAAAACTAGTAACCGGAGACCCATGTTTATATTGTGAAATATGTTTGTCTCGACCTAAGGATCAATTTTGTATGAAATCTTCCAGAGAGTTCCGGGACACTCTGTATATTAATAATATTTGGAGCAAATTTAATAGAATTTTTATCAGAGATTTCCTGATTATTTTTTTCTAAATATATATCAATAATATTTGGAGCAAATTTAATAGAATTTTTATCAGAGATTTCCTGATTATTTTTTTCTATTTTAATTATTGATCAACCTCTTAATCTCAATAATGAGCTAGGATTTGCATACTAATAACGATTATGTAATTTAAATTCAAGCATAATTTACGTTTATGCTTACACTTTTTACGTTTGCACAAAATTTGAAGAATAATTCCCTTAAATTTCAGGAAACCAAGTTTTATATTAGTTGGCACCAAAAAATAATTAATGTGTAGGTGCTGTAGGGCATTGAAAAGCTAATGATCACCCTGCTTCTTTTTCCCATATTAGTATTCTAGTACCTAGAGGTTAGTAAACTCCATTAACTTAACTGTTGTGGTTAAACATTAGTAAATATCAAAGTAAAATTTGTATCACATGGTTATTTGCATAACTCTGGATTTTTAAGAAACTTCAATAAACCCAGTTTCAGGGAAAAATAACACAATACTATTTTCAATCTTCACGGCTGAAACAATTGGCTAATAAATACCTTTTTTATGAAAAACTATTTCTTGCCCTGCTAATGTCTTGAATGTTTGGCCATCTTTGATTTGCTCTTGCCGAATGTTCTGAGGTACAAAATGATTTGTAAGGACATTCTCAGTGAATTCAGGCACAGAAAATGGATAGAATCCCCAGTCAATCGGGTGCCATCGCTGGAACGCTCGATCCGTCGGGACAAACACCGTGTAGGGTTCGTCTAAAACAAAAAAATAAATTCTGTAATTAAATGAGTGTATCAACTTCCAAATGTTTAGTGTTATAGTCTATTTTAAGTAGCTTTAGGATTGACTCTAGTGACATCTGTTGAGACTAGTGGAAACTACAAAGCAGTAGCGTCTCAACCGGCCAATGACAGGACAGCTCTGAACATAACCGTAGCAACCAAACACATGTGTCCTGCAGGGCCAGATTGCTTTTTGTTTACTGGTCACCATATTTGAGGTGTCTGCTTGGATTAAATAAATGTTTGTTTTTATTCACCACGGAAATTATAGAAAATGCGCAAGGGCCAGTTAAAATGTACACGTTTGTTTTTATATTGATCCTTTCAATGTTTTATTAAAATATCTCAGAAATAGCTTCTGGCAAAGATCTCTGTGTTTATGTAAAACATTAATTTTGTAATCTATTAGCCTGTACAAATGGATTCCGACAATTTTAATTTGAAAGTTATAACAGCTGCCACTATAAAATTAATACGTGGTGAATGGTAAACAAGTATAACAACTTGGTGAGGGAAGAGACCTGACCACCTATTTTTGTGACCTGTCATCTGTCACTCAAATACGAGGCTCCTATATGCTCTCTGAGGATTATAATGTGAAATAGAGTGTGGATTTTGACGTCTCTCTGGTAACAAAAAGTTAGTAAAAGTAACAGTGATCACACAAACAAATCTTTGCTGTTAGCTTTATTTAATGCTCGTTTCCCATGGTTTTGGCAAGCTGAGGAAAATGATTGTCATAATATTATTTCACTATATATAG
Source organism: Allygus modestus (assembly GCA_963675035.1). Lineage (NCBI taxonomy): Eukaryota > Metazoa > Arthropoda > Insecta > Hemiptera > Cicadellidae > Allygus > Allygus modestus. Next base: position 105,013,309 of record OY776112.1, read on the forward strand.
CATCATTGCCTATTGCTTGTAGATTTGGCAACATTGCACCACAAAAGCTTCCGATAGCTGTCACTTGAGTGCTACAGTCAATCCTAAAACAACTTTAAATAGACCATACTATAGATATAACATTGTTCAAGGAATTCAGAACTGGTTTGTAGCCCAGCTGACTAAAACTTGGGAAAATCATTCACTATATTACTATACAGGGTGATTCTTAATGATAGAATTAATTTTTTTTACGTTAAATTTCTATACAATGTATTTGTATGATGTATGTAGTATTTGGAAAAGGAGATCCATAATACTGACTTGAAACTTGGAATTGGTATTATATTTGATTAGAGTTGATTTGGAATCGAATTTGCTGTTTCTAACTTTTACCGTTTCAAAATTATGGCCATTTCAATGGTTTGAAACTTAATATCTTAAAAAGGCAAAATTTAAAAAAATCTAGAAATTAAAGCGTGTACAATTTTAAGCCAAAAAAATATGGTGTGAATATTTTAAAGACCACTCCGCCCATAGCTGAGTAACTGCAGTTTTTATGAACAAAATAACAATAATATTGTTTATTTCACCATCAATAACATACATATGATGAAATATATGGTTCAAATACACATAGGAAACACAATACATGGGTCTGTTTGATTAGTACACTTGAATAAAAGACAGGAAAACAAAAAATCATAGCCAATAATTAGAATGGTGGATGAAATAAGTAGGAAATTCCCTAGGTTGCCCTGAGCTGGAATTTCCAGCATTTAAACAAATTTAAAATAAGGTATAGGTATAAGTATATCACACAAACTCTGAGTAAATTACCACATGCACTCCAAATTTCTTCCATGTCAACAAAGCACTCAATTGAAAATACCCTTCCAAGAGAATTTCAGTTATGAAAACTGTTTTACAAATTGACTCAGGTCAAACATTAAAAAAAACCTTAATCCTTATTATGTAATGCAAAAATACAATTCAAGAAATAACATTAAAACTACATTTTTTACAAGGTTTTTTAAATTTGTTATAAGAGAGTGCTTTCAGCTAGCTCGAAATTGTGTTTTACTGAGCCAGCTCGAAATAGGAAGACCCATTTCTACCTGCTTCAAGTTCAACCTTTGGCATGTCCAGCAACGAGTCCTGTGGAGTTCTTCGCTCTCTCACGAGTGATCTTAACAATCAGTTTTTCTTTTAAGTATTGTGGTACTCCTGAGACAAGTGTTTTGTGGACAATACATGCGACTTGTTAGTCACAGCTGTTTTGAACGGATGTTGTCCCTGCCATTTTTCGGTAACTAGATATATGATCGTATTTTTTTAGATTGTACACAAACCTAAGCGCACTACAGTATTCTGTAGCCTATGCAGGAGCGTCATCTGTTACTGTGTAAGACAGTATCCAAAAACAGGGAGGTAGTAGTATATGATGGGCAAAATCAGTGTCTTGACCAATTTCAATTTTATCTTTTCCGGGAACAGTGTTCTAAACCTATTTAGTACTTTTAATTTGCCAGTAACACGGTTGCATATTTGTTTGATATGACTTAAAAAATTCAACTGTGTATCAATTGAACCTATAATTTAACCTTGTGTATCGTGCCAAGAACCTTAATTTTATCACAATTTGTCAGATCAATATTATTAACTGTGACTATCATATTGTTCCTATATCTAACAGTTCATAGACAGCTGGGTTGGCAAAGTACAATACAGATCATTTTTTCGGAATTTAATTGGAGTCTATGATCCTTTGACCACTCATTAACTTTAGAAAGGTCGTTGCTCATGCACTGCAGTGTGACATCAACCTGCTGAGGATCATAAGACATTATTATTTGGCAGTCATCGGCATAGGAATGCATTGAGCCAAAATCTAACACCGACTCCATCCCAACCACATACAGGTTAAAGAGGATTATGCCAAGGCAACTACCTTGAGGAACACTGACTATCCTTGGCAATGACAAAGAGACCTGACCACCTACTTTTGTGACCTGTGATCTGTCACTCAAATATGAGGTTACCACTTTAGAACTGTGGTGTTGAATTTGAAGTATTTTAGCTTAGAAATGTTGTGGTTCACTAAATCAAACGCCTGTGTGTAATCTAAGGCTGACAAAATACTACATTTCTTGTTATTTTCAGCTTTACATATTTCATCAGTCAGATTTAGTAACGCCATACATGTTCTATGCCCTCTCCTAAAACCTGATTGGGTACTAGCCAAAATGTGCTTCATATCAATAAACTCCGTAATCTGGTCCACAACAACCTTCTCCAGGACTTTGGGGAGACTTGGCAATAGTGACTGACACTGGTCTGAAATGTGAAATCAATGAAGCATTGTTTGTTTTGGGAAGAGGGATCACTATGCTCTGTTTCCAACTTGCTGGGAAAAATCCTAATTTTAGAGACATGTTAATAAGATGTGTTATGACATTTAAACAGTAAGGACTCAGACTCTTAATCATATGAATAGAGACACCATCAGTACCAACAGCTGCAGGGGATTTGCTATTCATAGGCCTTTTTATTTTACATTAATTTATATCAGTAAATCTGAAAGTACCTACTCAAAACATCTCTTGACTCATTACAATCATGATAGTATTGCGTATTAGCGCTAGTTTTATTACAGATCCCATGGCAGCAAAATAAGAATTCATGTCGTCTGCAGTTGGCAAACCAGTGTTAGCATTCCTTTGCTTTGAAATACACAGGCCTTCTCTACGAATTGACTTCCAAAACGATTTTAAATCATTTGTTTCAATCACATACTCAAATTACTTGATTCTTTTTCATTAGTACTCGAGTATATATTGAGTACTCCTCATCTTACTCGTTCACACGACCTTTGAGGAGGACCTTGAAATGGAGAGTACTTAATGACAGTCTTGTTGGTGTTTTTTGATTGTTTTTGTGCAAGCACGGTGTGTTTGCTTGCGAAAATGGGAAATCCACCATGACAATTTTGAAGATGTTATCGTGACAAAACCCAACATATTTTATATTGAAATGTTCGTTAGGAGTCCTACATCTAAACAGGATAAATAAAATACGTCTTACGACACTATAAAGTTTATTTACACTTATACTGTACTTACATACATGATGGTAAAATATACACAAAAGATGGTACCGGTACAAGGCGATCGATTTCAACCAGTTACACCAGTCATCATCAGACTGAGAATGACAGAAACAAGATGGCGAACAGCTTATATACTATTGGTTACCGTTTATTTGTTTCCGTAACTTCCGGTAACCAATAGCTAGTATATAAGCTGTTCGCCATCTTGTTTCTGTCATTCTCTGATTAGACCTGATGATGACTGGTGTAACTGGTTGAAATCGATCGCCTTGTACCATATTTTGTATATATTTTACCGTCATGTATGTAAGTACAGAATAAGTGTAAGTATACTTTATAGTGTTGCAATACGTATTTTATCCATCCTGTTTAGTTGTAACAACACGTATCATGCTAATAAAGAAATTATTTAGAGTCCTACATGTGTAAAAATTCAGAAAATGTCCAAAACTATCCCAATAGCTTTAAACATTGCAATGTTCATGTTCGGCAGATAATGAATTATTTATTTATTTATTTACAAACAAAAATTTATTTTGCTCTTCATGAATCTTCCCGGTAGTTTATTTTATTTCACTTGTAAGGCATTTGTGATAAGCTCCTTTGTAAAATCATTGACACAGTAAAGACATATTAGAAGACTCTCAGAAATCCGGACTAACGTGGCGGACAGTAGGTCCGAATTTCCCGTAGGTGGGGATGAGTCATTAATTCCGCCTTTGTAGAGCAATTATGACAGTATGCGTTTGGGTTTATATGCTAATACAAGAGTGAGCTTCTGAAAGACAATGCAAACATTTGTTCAAGACATGACATTTGTGTAATTTGGGCTAATCGCATGAAAACTGAAGGCGATAAAATTAGAAGTTTAGTTTTTTGTTTTTATCTGCAACAAAAGACTTTATACAAAAAAATCAAGATCATTGGTCCAGACTAGGCCGATCCGGTTATCTGAGAGTCTACTGTATGGCATATATTCTTAAAATTAAATATCTCAATAAATACTTTTCCACAACAATATCATGTAATCATGTGGGAAATTTGAAAGCCATGAGGCAGAGACTTGAGGTCTGAGGTAAGAATCAATTCCTTTTGAATAATCTAGAAGAAATCCCGTTAATTTGATATTTCAATCATCAAAACCAGTCATTAAATAAAATGCAATGACCAGACAACAAATTTCTTGGGTAATAAAAAGTAAGAAAGACGACAAAACTGTATTGTGCCTTTAAACAAGTTCTTTTGTTTCCAGGAAATACTTGTTACCTTGTTTCAAGAGTTTGGTGACATTCGAGCGAGCCAGTAGGTGTTGGAACACCCGAACTCCTCCTTGTAGGAATGACAGGACCTCGGTCATATCCTGCAGGAAGCTGTGGTCCTCCGTGAGATCCTCCGGGAACAGATAGTTCTCCAGGATGATCAGTCTCCCGTTGGACACATCCACCTTGGGGTTCGTCACTCTGGCACCATTGGCAATCAGCGAACCTTGAACAAATATCACAACATTAGAGGATTGGTGATTTTTAGGTTTTTGTCTCAAACCATTATTTTTTGCAAGGAATTACCTCTTCTTAATTACCTCTTCTAGTAAGGCATTAAAATTCTATTACATTAGTTGGAAAAAATATGTTTTCGTCATCATGCTTCGAAAACGGCTGTTTTCAACACATGCGTTTCGGGGCTAAAGTAGCTCTTTTAGCCCTAGGGCAAAAAATAATCAGCTGGTGCCAAGGTCATCAGATGCTCGTTTTTGTCATCTATATCAATGTAGTAAATTACAAACTTGTGTATGTCGATTGTAAGTAATCGATTGTATCGAGAGTAGTAAGATAATAGATTATTTTATCGATTGTAATTCATTATTGCATTGTCGGTTTAATGATAGTCCACAGCTTCCCTTCACATTTTCAAGATGAGCTTATTCTTTTCGCTCATTTACTACGCTCACTCGCCTATTTTTATTTTGTTTAAAGAGTTTGAGCTGCCATTCAAGTAGATTTGTTGTTTCCATAATGAATACATGCTCATGCCTTTGAAGTATGTTTTGATATAATCCTTGTAACAGATGTTTGGAATAACAACTAACATACTAACCTGACTTTGTTTTATGTAGGCTATTTTAGATTTGATTACAGCTGATCGTTAAACAATACTATGTTTCGTTGACAATTTCTTGGTAAGCTGTGTGCATATATTTTATTACAGCTGATCGTTAAACAATACTATGTTTCGTTGACAATTTCTTGGTGAGTTGTGTTCATAGATTTTATTACAGCTGATAGTTAAACAATACTATGTTTCGTTGACAATTTCTTGGTGAGCTGTGTGCATAGATTTTATTACAGCTGATCGTTAAACAATACTATGTTTCGTTGACAATTTCTTGGTGAGCTGTGTGCATAGATTTTATTACAGCTGATCGTTAAACAATACTATGTTTTGTTGACAATTTCTTGGTGAGCTGTGTGCATAGATTTTATTACAGCTGATCGTTAAACAATACTATGTTTCGTTGACAACTTCTTGGTTGCATAAACACTGTAAGAGGAGTAGAGGGGGCAACTTCCCCTTCAACCCTTTGTTCACTAGCTGGCCATCAAGTCACCTCAGTACAATAGTGTCTGCAAGGAGGTCTACATCTAGATAGGTCAAATACTGGAAACAACATTGATCTACAAGATTGCGAGCCGTTTACCGCCTTGTTATGGTGATGCATAGAACTACTTGAAATCAAACGAGTCAACATAGTGAATCAAATGAACAGTTATTCATGTATAAGTTAGGTTAGGGCTCCAATCATTAAACTTTTTGCGTTTCTACCTGCTTCGCCTATAAGGCCAATGTTAACTTCCAAAGCCTGTTCCTCCTCAACGGATTATTAGATATCGTTGATTTATGGCTCATTTTAAAGAGCAAAAATATACCTAGCGATTTCAGTAAGCAGAATTTCGATATCCCAAATAATAATCGATCAATAAAACTCCAAAATATATTTAGAATTTTTTTATGCGCAAACTATTTATGATAACGAAATTCTGCTTACTGAAATCGCTTGATATATTTTTTTCTCTTTAAAACAAACCATAAATAATCAATTTCAGACAACCCGTTGAGGAGGGACAGACTTTGAAAGTTAACATTGGTCTTATGGGAGAAGAAGGTAGACGCAGAGGACTGGAGCCCCCTCTTAGGCACATCTCCGACACTATACTCGACACCTACCATGCTTGGCCCTGACGGTGGCGGTGCGGCCGCCCAGGGTGGTGAAGCTGAGGTTAGGTTAGGTTGTACCACATCATAACACCATCCTCGGCACCTACCATGCTTGGCCCTGATGGTGACGGTGCGGCCGCCCAGGGCGGTGAAGCTAAGGTTAAGTTAGGTTGTAACACATCATAACACCATTCTCGACACATACCATTCTTGGCCCTGACGGTGACGGTGCGGCCGCCCAGGGTGCTGAAGCTGAGGTTAGGTTAGGTTAGGTTGTAACACATCACAACACCATCCTCGAGAACTACCATGCTTGGCCCTGACGGTGGCGGTGCGGCCGCCCAGGGTGGTAAAGCTGAGGTTAGGTTAGGTTGTAACACATCACAACACCATCCTCGGCACCTACCATGCGTGGCCCTGACGGTGACAGTGCGGCCACCCAGGGTGGAGAAGCTGAGGTTAGGTTAGGTTGTAACCCACCACAACACCATCCTCGGAACCTACCATGCTTGGCCCTGACGGTTACGGTGCGGCCGCCCAGGGTGGTGAAGCTGAGGTCCGCCCCGATGTCGAGGTCCAGTCGTTGCCCCAGCACCACATGATCCAGCAGTAGTTTCTTGACCGCCTCGGGCTGCGACTTGAGCTTCTCGCTGGGGATGTGCAGCGACGCGTTGTTGCGGGGCGCCAGGATCGTGAACGGCTTGTCTGCAAGTGGAACGTTCATTGTAAATTGGGCCAAATGGAAATAAACCAATTGATTGAATATAGCTACTATCTTTATACAAGGTGTACATAAAGTCCCGCACGGGTTTAATATTTTTTGAATGATAAGAGATAAATCAATAAGATTTGGTACATCAACACTACACTAAAAAATCTCCTTTTTGAAGGAACTATCAGTTTTCTGTCATATCATGGGGACGTCCCGCAAGGAGTCAGAAGGAAATTTTAAATAGGAGCATAGGTCAATATGCACATCACTTTAAAGGGCTTATCTAGCAGAGTTTAATGCCGCAAACCGCACTAAAAAAGGTTGATCCAGTAAAAATTGGCGGCTGTTCAAAGGTTTTACATGGTTACATTTTATTAGTAGCCACAACCCCATTAAAGCAAAACTGCAACTAAAATGAATACTGCAGCTAAATACTACATTATGCCTGTCAATACAGAAGTGAATTATGACGTTAGTTATCCTCAAGGGTTACAAATTTGGTCCAAATCTATTGATAACGGGGAAAAACTGGTAACAGTAACAATTAGAAAGATCTTTTTTTAATAAAACCTTTGAACAGCCGCCATTTTTTACTGGATCAACCTTTTTTAGTGCGGTTTGCGGCATTCAACTCTGCTAGATAAGCCCTTTAAAGTGATGTGCATATTGACCTATGCTCCTATTTAAGATTTCCTTCTGACTCCTTGCGGGACGTCCCCATGATATGACAGAAAACTGATAGTTCCTTCAAAAAGTAGATTTTTAAGTATAGTGTTGATGTACCAAATCTTATTGATTTATCTGTTATCGTTCAGAAAATATTAAACCCGTGCGGGACTTTATGTACACCTTGTATACAATTCTGTAAGCAAACTTTTTAAGTCAAAATTCTGGGGGTTTGGTAAAACGCAGGATGATGGGAGACTGGGAGACGGCTCAAATTAAAGGTCTCGATCCAAGGGACTCTGGAAAAATAACAGTATTTTCAAAAAGTTACCAGCAAACGAGAAATAACGTAAAACATCCCGCGTAAGAAAAGCATTGGGATTTAAAAACGTCTGCTTTGTTTGCATTGAAACATGTGGTTACGAGTGTACTTTATTTATGAAATGGCATGTGATTAAATCAGATGCATTGGAGCAAAGTTAGGGGCTTTGGCCCCTTCAAGCCACCAGTAAATTAAATTTTTTACAAATATTGTGGCTAATTCTTCTTTTTTAATTGAGTACTGGGGAGACTAAATTTTAATTTTTTTTCATGACTGGAGTCCAGTGTTAATACCTTTCTAATCTCAAGGTCCAACTGTATTTTCTCTGATTATAACGTTTCTCCGGCATTTCTACGACGTTTTACTATTTAATCTATAACATTTGGAATTATTCTGTATTTCTCATTCCACATCTCTCATTTGAACCTTGTCCCAACAGATCACATTTTTATATTCTACAAATGTAAACTTTTTCTATTAGAAAGATCGTACAATGACTGGTACAACGTGGGAAAACTCGGAATACTTATAAGGTTGTAATCCTTTTGTGTAAGTAAACATAGAGTACATGTAGAAGGAGAGAAGGGCATTGCATGACTGGACGAAGTATATATTACGCCAAGGGGACAGATTATTGCTGCGCCTGTAACATATCTGATGCAACGCCGCATTACTCTAATGAAATGTGGCTGGCCTGCCACGCAATATGAAGGCGCTCAGCTAAACTGTAGGTCACAGATGTGTTTATAGTGAGTGGCAGTCTAGTACTCACTGTTCTCAGCATGAAAACAATTCTTGGGTTTCATCCAAACTAAAAGTGAATTATTGTTAATTACCATAACTTTTACATAGCGTTCTTTTCGTTTACTGAATTTTCCTAATAAATAGCTAACAACATCATTAGCCTAAACAGCTACAACAGTAGTTATTATTTGCCAAGGCTAAATCTTCCTCCCAAACGATAAATATTTTACCTACAAACGAAAGATCTAAAATACGTCTAGGATATTTCTCATACATTTTAAACATTTAGGAGCTAAAGAAAAAAATAATTAAGCAATTTTTGTTTTTGAAAACATTTTATTTTAACCTTTAACCATGTAAACTTTTAATCTTTCCAGCTTCTGCACGATATTTTTTATTTATATATATTTCGTTATTTTGCCCTGGAAAATTAAGTTTACATTTTTAAACTTACAAAGACATTCAACCCTCCTTGATCTGAGCGTCAAAAATATAAGGAAAATATAATCTATAGAAATTTTGTATTAGTAGTGAGATATTTTTGTTTATTTTCATAATACATTTAATATAGTATATGACATAGAACAAATGGTAGCGATGGTAATATTGCCGTTGTAGTTCAGCAGTTGAGAAGGAATCTTAACAGAATTAGCTGATAGAACAAATGGTAGCGATGGTAATATTGCCGTTGTAGTTCAGCAGTTGAGAAGGAATCTTAACAGAATTAGCTGATAGAACAAATGGTAGCGATGGTAATATTGCCGTTGTAGTTCAGCAGTTGAAAAGGAATCTTAACAGAATTAGCTGATAGATCAAATGGTAGCGATGGTAATATTGCCGTTGTAGTTCAGCAGTTGAGAAGGAATCTTAACAGAATTAGCTGATAGAACAAATGGTAGCGATGGTAATATTGCCGTTGTAGTTCAGCAGTTGAGAGGGAATCTTAACAGAATTAGCTGATAGAACAAATGGTAGCGATGGTAATATTGCCGTTGTAGTTCAGCAGTTGAGAAGGAATCTTAACAGAATTAGCTGATAGAACAAATGGTAGCGATGGTAATATTGCCGTTGTAGTTCAGCAGTTAAGAAGGAATCTTAACAGAATTAGCTGATAGAACAAATGGTAGCGATGGTAATATTGCCGTTGTAGTTCAGCAGTTGAGAAGGAATCTTAACAGAATTAGCTGATAGAACAAATGGTAGCGATGGTAATATTGCCGTTGTAGTTCAGCAGTTGAGAAGGAATCTTAACAGAATTAGCTGATAGAACAAATGGCAGCGATGGTAGACTAATATTGCCGTTGTAGTTCAGCAGTTGAGAAGGAATCTTAACAGAATTAGCTGATAGAACAAATGGTAGCGATGGTAATATTGCCGTTGTAGTTCAGCAGTTGAGAAGGAATCTTAACAGAATTAGCTGATAGAACAAATGGTAGCGATGGTAATATTGCCGTTGTAGTTCAGCAGTTGAGAAGGAATCTTAACAGAATTAGCTGATAGAACAAATGGTAGCGATGGTAATATTGCCGTTGTAGTTCAGCAGTTGAGAAGGAATCTTAACAGAATTAGCTGATAGAACAAATGGTAGCGATGGTAGACTAATATTGCCGTTGTATTTCAGCAGTTGAGAAGGAATCTTAACAGAATTAGCTGATAGAACAAATGGTAGCGATGGTAATATTGCCGTTGTAGTTCAGCAGTTGAGAAGGAATCTTAACAGAATTAGCTGATAGAACAAATGGTAGCGATGGTAATATTGCCGTTGTAGTTCAGCAGTTGAGAAGGAATCTTAACAGAATTAGCTGATAGAACAAATGGTAGCGATGGTAATATTGCCGTTGTAGTTCAGCAGTTGAGAAGGAATCTTAACAGAATTAGCTGATAGAACAAATGGTAGCGATGGTAATATTGCCGTTGTAGTTCAGCAGTTGAGAAGGAATCTTAACAGAATTAGCTGATAGAACAAATGGTAGCGATGGTAATATTGCCGTTGTAGTTCAGCAGTTGAGAAGGAATCTTAACAGAATTAGCTGATAGAACAAATGGTAGCGATGGTAATATTGCCGTTGTAGTTCAGCAGTTGAGAAGGAATCTTAACAGAATTAGCTGATAGAACAAATGGTAGCGATGGTATTATTGCCGTTGTAGTTCAGCAGTTGAGAAGGAATCTTAACAGAATTAGCTGATAGAACAAATGGTAGCGATGGTAGACTAATATTGCCGTTGTAGTTCAGCAGTTGAGAAGGAATCTTAACAGAATTAGCTGATAGAACAAATGGTAGCGATGGTAATATTGCCGTTGTAGTTCAGCAGTTGAGAAGGAATCTTAACAGAATTAGCTGATAGAACAAATGGTAGCGATGGTAATATTGCCGTTGTAGTTCAGCAGTTGAGAAGGAATCTTAACAGAATTAGCTGATAGAACAAATGGTAGCGATGGTAATATTGCCGTTGTAGTTCAGCAGTTGAGAAGGAATCTTAACAGAATTAGCTGATAGAACAAATGGTAGCGATGGTAATATTGTCGTTGTAGTTCAGCAGTTGAGAAGGAATCTTAACAGAATTAGCTGATAGAACAAATGGTAGCGATGGTAATATTGCCGTTGTAGTTCAGCAGTTGAGAAGGAATCTTAACAGAATTAGCTGATAGAACAAATGGTAGCGATGGTATTATTGCCGTTGTAGTTCAGCAGTTGAGAAGGAATCTTAACAGAATTAGCTGATAGAACAAATGGTAGCGATGGTAGACTAATATTGCCGTTGTAGTTCAGCAGTTGAGAAGGAATCTTAACAGAATTAGCTGATAGAACAAATGGTAGCGATGGTAGACTAATATTGCCGTTGTAGTTCAGCAGTTGAGAAGGAATCTTAACAGAATTAGCTGATAGAACAAATGGTAGCGATGGTAATATTGCCGTTGTAGTTCAGCAGTTGAGAAGGAATCTTAACGGAATTAGCTGATAGAACAAATGGTAGCGATGGTAATATTGCCGTTGTAGTTCAGCAGTTGAAAAGGAATCTTAACAGAATTAGCTGATAGAACAAATGGTAGCGATGGTAATATTGCCGTTGTAGTTCAGCGGTTGAGAAGGAATCTTAACAGAATTAGCTGATAGAACAAATGGTAGCGATGGTAATATTGCCGTTGTAGTTCAGCAGTTGAGAAGGAATCTTAACAGAATTAGCTGATAGAACAAATGGTAGTGATGGTAATATTGCCGTTGTAGTTCAGCAGTTGAGAAGGAATCTTAACAGAATTAGCTGATAGAACAAATGGTAGCGATGGTAATATTGCCGTTGTAGTTCAGCAGTTGAGAAGGAATCTTAACAGAATTAGCTGATAGAACAAATGGTAGCGATGGTAATATTGCCGTTGTAGTTCAGCAGTTGAGAAGGAATCTTAACAGAATTAGCTGATAGAACAAATGGTAGCGATGGTAATATTGCCGTTGTAGTTCAGCAGTTGAGAAGGAATCTTAACAGAATTAGCTGATAGAACAAATGGTAGCGATGGTATTATTGCCGTTGTAGTTCAGCAGTTGAGAAGGAATCTTAACAGAATTAGCTGATAGAATAAATGGTAGCGATGGTAATATTGCCGTTGTAGTTCAGCAGTTGAGAAGGAATCTTAACAGAATTAGCTGATAGAACAAATGGTAGCGATGGTAATATTGCCGTTGTAGTTCAGCAGTTAGCTGATAGAACAAATGGTAGCGATGGTAATATTGCCGTTGTAGTTCAGCAGTTGAGAAGGAATCTTAACAGAATTAGCTGATAGAACAAATGGTAGCGATGGTATTATTGCCGTTGTAGTTCAGCAGTTGAGAAGGAATCTTAACAGAATTAGCTGATAGAACAAATGGTAGCGATGGTAATATTGCCGTTGTAGTTCAGCAGTTGAGAAGGAATCTTAACAGAATTAGCTGATAGAACAAATGGTAGCGATGGTAATATTGCCGTTGTAGTTCAGCAGTTGAGAAGGAATCTTAACAGAATTAGCTGATAGAACAAATGGTAGCGATGGTAATATTGCCGTTGTAGTTCAGCAGTTGAGAAGGAATCTTAACAGAATTAGCTGATAGAACAAATGGTAGCGATGGTAATATTGCCGTTGTAGTTCAGCAGTTGAGAAGGAATCTTAACAGAATTAGCTGATAGAACAAATGGTAGCGATGGTAATATTGCCGTTGTAGTTCAGCAGTTGAGAAGGAATCTTAACAGAATTAGCTGATAGAACAAATGGTAGCGATGGTAATATTGCCGTTGTAGTTCAGCAGTTGAGAAGGAATCTTAACAGAATTAGCTGATAGAACAAATGGTAGCGATGGTAATATTGCCGTTGTAGTTCAGCAGTTGAGAAGGAATCTTAACAGAATTAGCTGATAGAACAAATGGTAGCGATGGTAATATTGCCGTTGTAGTTCAGCAGTTGAGAAGGAATCTTAACAGAATTAGCTGATAGAACAAATGGTAGCGATGGTAATATTGCCGTTGTAGTTCAGCAGTTGAGAAGGAATCTTAACAGAATTAGCTGATAGAACAAATGGTAGCGATGGTAATATTGCCGTTGTAGTTCAGCAGTTGAGAAGGAATCTTAACAGAATTAGCTGATAGAACAAATGGTAGCGATGGTAATATTGCCGTTGTAGTTCAGCAGTTGAGAAGGAATCTTAACAGAATTAGCTGATAGAACAAATGGTAGCGATGGTAATATTGCCGTTGTAGTTCAGCAGTTGAGAAGGAATCTTAACAGAATTAGCTGATAGAACAAATGGTAGCGATGGTAATATTGCCGTTGTAGTTCAGCAGTTGAGAAGGAATCTTAACAGAATTAGCTGATAGAACAAATGGTAGCGATGGTAATATTGCCGTTGTAGTTCAGCAGTTGAGAAGGAATCTTAACAGAATTAGCTGATAGAACAAATGGTAGCGATGGTAATATTGCCGTTGTAGTTCAGCAGTTGAGAAGGAATCTTAACAGAATTAGCTGATAGAACAAATGGTAGCGATGGTAATATTGCCGTTGTAGTTCAGCAGTTGAGAAGGAATCTTAACAGAATTAGCTGATAGAACAAATGGTAGCGATGGTAATATTGCCGTTGTAGTTCAGCAGTTGAGAAGGAATCTTAACAGAATTAGCTGATAGAACAAATGGTAGCGATGGTAATATTGCCGTTGTAGTTCAGCAGTTGAGAAGGAATCTTAACAGAATTAGCTGATAGAACAAATGGTAGCGATGGTAATATTGCCGTTGTAGTTCAGCAGTTGAGAAGGAATCTTAACAGAATTAGCTGATAGAACAAATGGTAGCGATGGTAATATTGCCGTTGTAGTTCAGCAGTTGAGAAGGAATCTTAACAGAATTAGCTGATAGAACAAATGGTAGCGATGGTAATATTGCCGTTGTAGTTCAGCAGTTGAGAAGGAATCTTAACAGAATTAGCTGATAGAACAAATGGTAGCGATGGTAATATTGCCGTTGTAGTTCAGCAGTTGAGAAGGAATCTTAACAGAATTAGCTGATAGAACAAATGGTAGCGATGGTAATATTGCCGTTGTAGTTCAGCAGTTGAGAAGGAATCTTAACAGAATTAGCTGATAGAACAAATGGTAGCGATGGTAATATTGCCGTTGTAGTTCAGCAGTTGAGAAGGAATCTTAACAGAATTAGCTGATAGAACAAATGGTAGCGATGGTAATATTGCCGTTGTAGTTCAGCAGTTGAGAAGGAATCTTAACAGAATTAGCTGATAGAACAAATGGTAGCGATGGTAATATTGCCGTTGTAGTTCAGCAGTTGAGAAGGAATCTTAACAGAATTAGCTGATAGAACAAATGGTAGCGATGGTAATATTGCCGTTGTAGTTCAGCAGTTGAGAAGGAATCTTAACAGAATTAGCTGATAGAACAAATGGTAGCGATGGTAATATTGCCGTTGTAGTTCAGCAGTTGAGAAGGAATCTTAACAGAATTAGCTGATAGAACAAATGGTAGCGATGGTAATATTGCCGTTGTAGTTCAGCAGTTGAGAAGGAATCTTAACAGAATTAGCTGATAGAACAAATGGTAGCGATGGTAATATTGCCGTTGTAGTTCAGCAGTTGAGAAGGAATCTTAACAGAATTAGCTGATAGAACAAATGGTAGCGATGGTAATATTGCCGTTGTAGTTCAGCAGTTGAGAAGGAATCTTAACAGAATTAGCTGATAGAACAAATGGTAGCGATGGTAATATTGCCGTTGTAGTTCAGCAGTTGAGAAGGAATCTTAACAGAATTAGCTGATAGAACAAATGGTAGCGATGGTAATATTGCCGTTGTAGTTCAGCAGTTGAGAAGGAATCTTAACAGAATTAGCTGATAGAACAAATGGTAGCGATGGTAATATTGCCGTTGTAGTTCAGCAGTTGAGAAGGAATCTTAACAGAATTAGCTGATAGAACAAATGGTAGCGATGGTAATATTGCCGTTGTAGTTCAGCAGTTGAGAAGGAATCTTAACAGAATTAGCTGATAGAACAAATGGTAGCGATGGTAATATTGCCGTTGTAGTTCAGCAGTTGAGAAGGAATCTTAACAGAATTAGCTGATAGAACAAATGGTAGCGATGGTAATATTGCCGTTGTAGTTCAGCAGTTGAGAAGGAATCTTAACAGAATTAGCTGATAGAACAAATGGTAGCGATGGTAATATTGCCGTTGTAGTTCAGCAGTTGAGAAGGAATCTTAACAGAATTAGCTGATAGAACAAATGGTAGCGATGGTAATATTGCCGTTGTAGTTCAGCAGTTGAGAAGGAATCTTAACAGAATTAGCTGATAGAACAAATGGTAGCGATGGTAATATTGCCGTTGTAGTTCAGCAGTTGAGAAGGAATCTTAACAGAATTAGCTGATAGAACAAATGGTAGCGATGGTAATATTGCCGTTGTAGTTCAGCAGTTGAGAAGGAATCTTAACAGAATTAGCTGATAGAACAAATGGTAGCGATGGTAATACTGCCGTTGTAGTTCAGCAGTTGAGAAGGAATCTTAACAGAATTAGCTGATAGAACAAATGGTAGCGATGGTAGACTAATATTGCCGTTGTAGTTCAGCAGTTGAGAAGGAATCTTAACAGAATTAGCTGATAGAACAAATGGTAGCGATGGTAATACTGCCGTTGTAGTTCAGCAGTTGAGAAGGAATCTTAACAGAATTAGCTGATAGAACAAATGGTAGCGATGGTAATACTGCCGTTGTAGTTCAGCAGTTGAGAAGGAATCTTAACAGAATTAGCTGATAGAACAAATGGTAGCGATGGTAATATTGCCGTTGTAGTTCAGCAGTTGAGAAGGAATCTTAACAGAATTAGCTGATAGAACAAATGGTAGCGATGGTAATATTGCCGTTGTAGTTCAGCAGTTGAGAAGGAATCTTAACAGAATTAGCTGATAGAACAAATGGTAGCGATGGTAATATTGCCGTTGTAGTTCAGCAGTTGAGAAGGAATCTTAACAGAATTAGCTGATAGAACAAATGGTAGCGATGGTAGACTAATATTGCCGTTGTAGTTCAGCAGTTGAGAAGGAATCTTAACAGAATTAGCTGATAGAACAAATGGTAGCGATGGTATTATTGCCGTTGTAGTTCAGCAGTTGAGAAGGAATCTTAACAGAATTAGCTGATAGAACAAATGGTAGCGATGGTAGACTAATATTGCCGTTGTAGTTCAGCAGTTGAGAAGGAATCTTAACAGAATTAGCTGATAGAACAAATGGTAGCGATGGTAATATTGCCGTTGTAGTTCAGCAGTTGAGAAGGAATCTTAACAGAATTAGCTGATAGAACAAATGGTAGCGATGGTAGACTAATATTGCCGTTGTAGTTCAGCAGTTGAGAAGGAATCTTAACAGAATTAGCTGATAGAACAAATGGCAGCGATGGTAGACTAATATTGCCGTTGTAGTTCAGCAGTTGAGAAGGAATCTTAACAGAATTAGCTGATAGAACAAATGGTAGCGATGGTAATATTGCCGTTGTAGTTCAGCAGTTGAGAAGGAATCTTAACAGAATTAGCTGATAGAACAAATGGTAGCGATGGTAATATTGCCGTTGTAGTTCAGCAGTTGAGAAGGAATCTTAACAGAATTAGCTGATAGAACAAATGGTAGCGATGGTAATATTGCCGTTGTAGTTCAGCAGTTGAGAAGGAATCTTAACAGAATTAGCTGATAGAACAAATGGTAGCGATGGTAGACTAATATTGCCGTTGTAGTTCAGCAGTTGAGAAGGAATCTTAACAGAATTAGCTGATAGAACAAATGGTAGCGATGGTAATATTGCCGTTGTAGTTCAGCAGTTGAGAAGGAATCTTAACAGAATTAGCTGATAGAACAAATGGTAGCGATGGTAATATTGCCGTTGTAGTTCAGCAGTTGAGAAGGAATCTTAACAGAATTAGCTGATAGAACAAATGGTAGCGATGGTAATACTGCCGTTGTAGTTCAGCAGTTGAGAAGGAATCTTAACAAAATTAGCTGATAGAACAAATGGTAGCGATGGTAATACTGCCGTTGTAGTTCAGCAGTTGAGAAGGAATCTTAACAGAATTAGCTGATAGAACAAATGGTAGCGATGGTAATATTGCCGTTGTAGTTCAGCAGTTGAGAAGGAATCTTAACAGAATTAGCTGATAGAACAAATGGTAGCGATGGTAATATTGCCGTTGTAGTTCAGCAGTTGAGAAGGAATCTTAACAGAATTAGCTGATAGAACAAATGGTAGCGATGGTAGACTAATATTGCCGTTGTAGTTCAGCAGTTGAGAAGGAATCTTAACAGAATTAGCTGATAGAACAAATGGTAGCGATGGTAATATTGCCGTTGTAGTTCAGCAGTTGAGAAGGAATCTTAACAGAATTAGCTGATAGAACAAATGGTAGCGATGGTAGACTAATATTGCCGTTGTAGTTCAGCAGTTGAGAAGGAATCTTAACAGAATTAGCTGATAGAACAAATGGTAGCGATGGTAATATTGCCGTTGTAGTTCAGCAGTTGAGAAGGAATCTTAACAGAATTAGCTGATAGAACAAATGGTAGCGATGGTAATATTGCCGTTGTAGTTCAGCAGTTGAGAAGGAATCTTAACAGAATTAGCTGATAGAACAAATGGTAGCGATGGTAATATTGCCGTTGTAGTTCAGCAGTTGAGAAGGAATCTTAACAGAATTAGCTGAACATCTCGGACATGGATTGTGTTTATTTTCACCTTGAATTGTTAATGTTCCTTTTATTAATTCAAACTCCCTTTGCGCATCCCTCATAGTTCTGCTATTATTAAAATGTGATAAGATTAAATGTGTCTGCAACTATTTTATTTTTTGTTCTCATAAACTGACATTGAAACACAATTATGAGTGAAAAGTCAGTTTAAAAAAGGGACATTGAGAAAGTCATGTCTATAATTAAATTATTAAAAAGGTATTTTGGGAAATAATCAACGGTTTTTGGAATAGTCACGTGCAGCCTATAACTAAACATGTAGAGTCTATGTTAAAATTTACAAAAGCTGTTTTAAAACTTTTTGGACAAAACTTGATACCAAAGATTAATAATTGTTAAAAACCGCAGCCAGCTTTGATAGACCCAAAATTCGTAATAGAATTAATATGCGGGTGCCCAAATGTGTAAATTGAAATCAAAATTAAAATATTTGTTATTTGTAAATAACAGAACAAGTTTGTAGAGAGTAATTTGTATTAAAGTAAAGGGTTTTTTCGTTCAAGTTTGTTGAGCCTAATGAAGCTATAAGAAAAGCATTTGTTATCCTAAAAAGTCATCCATACTTTTATAAAATAACGCTTGAACCGATCTTGCACTCGTAACATCGCAATCCTTTAAGACGGCCACACACTATCGGACTTTTGCCCGAACCAGACATCGAACAAGACATCGAACGGAGCGGATTTGGCTTCGAAGGGAGAAAATCCGGTAGTTTGTGGGGCCTCCGAACCAGACATCGAACAAGACATCGAACCGAGCATCGAGCGCTCTCGAGGCGGTTTTTTGACGAAAGATCAAAGAAAGATCGGTCCGATGTCTTGTTCGGGGTCTGGTTCGGGGTTCGATAGTGTGTGGCACCTCCACGCTGCTCCGAGCGCCGCGCCGTCCCGAGCGCCGTCACGAGCCTATTACTATTTACTATTTTAAAGTTCATCAACTTATATTATTTAATATTCATAGTTGAATTATATGTATTATTAATTTAGATTCTCTTTAATTCAGATTTAAATGTTATTTTTATATTTAAGTCACGTAATCACAAACTTAGATTTTATCCAGACAGTTGTTATATAATTTTAACCGGACTTAATTGAAATAAACATTAACCCTACTACACTTTTGGTGGTTTTTTTTAATAAATTAAAGGTAGTAAGACTTAATTGTTGAAATGAAGGGAAGCGTATACAAACCTCGAAATGTAAAATTACAACATGTATCTCTTGTGTATTTTAATTTCTCATAAAACCAAGCAGTTCAAATTGGCAGCAAAAAACTTATAGGGCAACTTTGAGACACACTAGAGTGTAACCATAATTCTTTTTTATGTGAATAAGTTTTTTTGTAACAGTATAAACGTTACAAAGTTATGGTATTTGTTATGTGTTATTTTATTGCATTAATTTATATATGCTTTTTCCTATATTCCATTTGTAATAAATTACATGTTTCACTACTTTTTGATTTACTAAATTATTACAACCACCTTATTGTTGTTACAATCCTCCTACATAGTTAATAATATCCAGGCCTACTGCTTTTGCAAGAAACAGTGATAGATATTTGATTTGTTAACAGATAAATCTGCTAAACTAGTTTAACCTAAATAAAATGAATAATGTTAGTAAAATGAATTCATATGCAACTACAAATTAATCTCTACTACATAACCCCAGCCCCCTACCACCCTACCTGCATCCCCTAAACCACACAAGTACATGGCCGACCTGCACAACGGCAACTAAAATGGTCCCCACCGTTTTTACCCCGCTCGGTGTTTTCGCGCTCAATCTGTCCGATCCGATGTCTTGTTCGGGGTCTTAATCGGGATGAAGTTCGAAGCGAATTTGTGCCCTACTTCCTGCTCCCTGCTCGGTCCGATGTCTTGTTCGATGTCTGGCTCGGGCAAAAGTCTGATAGTGTGTGGCCGCCTTTAAGTGTGTTTTTGTGCATTTAAAATTGAGAACCTTTCTAATTTTCCATCCTATCAAAGTATGTGCCATAAGCTTTAACGAAACATCATAACCGTTTATTCCTAAACTGATTCGGTTGTTTTTTTCCTTGAAGAAATTTGTTTGGAAAACTATTTTTCAAAAATCTCGACGAGGTAGGCTTATTTTGAAATGCTGAGTCATATGTTTACTCATATACAAGTCAGGATGCATTTTTTTTACAACAATTATATTTTTACTTTCTCCCCCTTATACCATAGTATATGGAGAAAGAATTGTTTTCGTCAAAATTTTCGAATTTGATTTGTTAGTGGAAATACTCGTTTTGGTGCTCCCTGAACCCAAAAAAGTGATTTTTACGTGATGTCTGTGTGTCTGTCTGTCTGTCTGTCTGTCTGGCTGTCTGTCTGTATGGAAGTGTACACAGCTAGAGACGACACTAGTAGACCGATTTTTATGAAATTTGGTATGTATGTACTAATCCACGATATCCCCAGGAGTTTTTCATTTTTTTTGAATTTTGTATTTTTAAGGGTAATTATCCCCCAAAAACCACCAAAAAACATGAAAAATCAAGATTTCGCAAAAACGGCTCTAACGATTTTGATTAAACTTTAGTCGTTTGTTGAACTTTAGTTTTCCAACAAAATGGCACCACCCGCATTTCTGTAAAATTCGGGTTCAGATATTACAAGACTTAAAATATCAAAAATTCAGTTTTTTGGATTTTTTCATAAAAAACCGTAAATATAAAAAATATTACTATTCACCATTAAAAAGAGCTAAAAAACTAAATAATATAGTATTTTTAATTACTATTCTACGATTACTGGTTGCGGAGAAAATTTAAATTTTCATTTTGCGGTAAACACAGTACGTTGTCCAATGTTATTCTTATGAGGAATACAAATTTACTATGCCTCTCTTATTTATTGATCAATTTCGTTCAAACTTAATATGCTTGTCAAGTTAGCATTGACCAACAGAGGAAATTCGAAATATGTTGCCCCTTAATAACCCAAGGGGGGAATAGGGGGCATTTCCCCTCTTAAATCCACGTGTGTAGCGATGGATTCTGTAGTGCCTCCTAAATAGGGATTTGGGAGGATATTTTTGGAAACAACTTGTTTACAATATTTTCTTTACATTCAACCGTGCTTTGTATTCTATAATTAGTAAATAAAAAGTAATTTATTCATTAAAGTTGGGCTAAAAGGGAGAAAGTATGATTAGTTTCCTGATACCGTTCATTACCACAATATTTCAGTGTGTGGTGTTTCCGTGGAAAAAACTAAAATTCCGGTAACGGCAACTAGCCGGATCCCATTCAAGTTTTTGACCCCTCCTCTAGAGGGGGCTCCAATCCTGCTTCTACCTGTTTCTCCCAAAAGACCAATGTGAACCTTCAAACCCCGAAACTCATCAACGGGTTGTCAGAAATTGATGATTTATGGATCTATTTTTATAGAGAAAAATAATACCTAGCGATTTCAGTGAGCAGAATTTTGATACCACAAACAGTTACCAAAATCACAAACTTGTACTTGTACTGTGTTACAGTTACAAAATCGCAAATATTGAATATCCTGAAAGTTTATTGAACGATCATTATTAGTGAATTTCCTATGGAAAGTGAACTATTAGCATGACCCGCACGGTGAAACTTAAGCCCGGGTCCACCATAGAAGTTCCTAAAGTGACTTCCTGAACACGTTTTGGGGGGTTGTTCAAAACTGTATATATATGTGTGTTTGTACTCTAGCGGTCGCATTTTTTGTCCGATTTACTTCAAATTTGGTAGGGACGTTCCTTTCTATTAGTTGGATAAACTGATTAGTTCCTTAAACTGATTAGTTGGACAAGTTCGTTGGGAAAAACAATCGGAAAACTCTAAAACCCTTTTTTGGAGGATTAATCTTTCAAATTTCGAGGTTTTGGGCCCAAAAAGGGTCAGAAAAGCCCCGGTTGAAAAATTCATTCATGTAAAAAGATGGGAATTAGTGAGGCGAAAGTTTTAAGCTCTCCCTCGTCATTCTAGCATAAATATTTACAAAAGAGTTATTAAAGAAAATGTGTATAGACTAAACACAGTACGTTGTCATAATAATAATAATAATAATAATAATATTTATTTGCCGAAAAACAATTATAAATTGTAGGCTTTTACAACAAAATATCTTAAGTCTAAAAAAATATTGCACCTTAAATTTTCTATTTTTCCATGTTATCATAATTTTTAAATTTGTTGGTTCTTCTTTAAAAAATTATACCTCATATGGGGGTTTTACATTAGAAAAGCTGATATTCATTTGTAGGTGTACTTTTCTCATCCCCAGCAACCTCACGTCTACTTTCAAGCTTGACTGGACCCTCTCCTAACCTTATAATGCACCAAATTGTATTCCCAGCATTGCAGGTAAATAAAACCAGGAGCATCAGAACAGCCAAAAAATCAATGTTTTCAGATTTCAATAAAAATTTGAATAGATGTTTGTTTTTACACTGATTCTGAGTTTTAAAATTTGTCTCTGTGGAAATTCCCTTCCCTCACGCCAGCGTGCTGCGTGCGAACTCGTTTGAAATATAAAAATTATGCTAACTGAATTATGCTAACGCTAGATTGTTGTTCTTTAAAATAAACCATGAATCAACGACTACTGATAATCCGTTGAGAAGGGACGGGATTTGGAAGTTAACAATGGTCGTATGGAAGAACCAGGTAAAAATACAAATGCTACTTGACTGGAGCCCACTCTTAACCGCTGCAATCTCTCAAATCGCTGGTCTGAATGTTCAGGAGTATCGAGAAAAAACCGGCAAAGGTTAAAGATTAGTGCTGGTTAAGAATCGCACCGATACTTCGGGGACCTAAAATTAAAACGGTGGAGTTTTGAAAGCGCTGGAGCGGCTTTATAATTTCAGTTTGGAAAAAACGTATGAATTTTTAGAATAGATCAAACAATGTCAAAGACACACTCACTACAAAATACGAGCTGTAACTTTAACATTGAACAAGAGCACTCTACATCCAAGCTAATTTAGCCAATCTGCAAAAATAAGCAGTGACTCACGGCGCCGGCCTCGCCAGGTCGTGGATACCATCGCCGATGATTATCCTTCGTACTTAGTTGCGGATGTGGATGACGGCATTCGAGATTTACTACCCTAGAACGAGCACGTGCTGCGCAGACTGTTCCCATGGCCAGTCGGGTCGGGTCAGATGTAAAAATAGAAAATACTGTTGGTAACAAACGCGGATATTGTATTCTCTATGGTCTGATGTAAGATGGAGGTATTGAACACAAATACCACGCATGGCATTTTAAGACTATCACGTTGTCAGTAGTTTCAATTAATTTCTTAGCGTACGTGTCGGAGAGTTCGGTGAGAACAGCAGGACATAACCTTGGGGGGGGGGCGACGTCAAACTCGGACCCAGTGACTTGGCTAAACAAGGTCATGAGAACAATAAGTGGTACTCTTAACAGAAAGGATGCGCAATGTGTTCGGATGAGGTCCCCGTCCGTTTGGATTTGCGATCGTGCCCGGAATCTTTGCGTGTCCATCTTCTATCAGCGGGATTTGGGTCGGGCAAAACATGCCTTGTGGTCTGCGGGAATCAGATATAAACTGCCGATAAAACGTTATTGTTGATCCACAATAAGAAAGGGGTTAACTTCCCCTCCCTCAATACATCTCCTTCGTCAGGGTCATAAATGTAGACAACATACAATCCGCCCCAGCCCACTCACATAAAATTACTGGACAACTTTACCATTAGAACATAAGAACATAGTAGTGTTCCTATAGCTACGAGAAACTACCGTTTCTTTAACCTTTTGTAATAAATAAGTCCCTGAATCTTATGTCTTGCATGCAGAGATATTTAGGATTCCCTGGGAATTCAGAGATTTGGAGACGACAGGATTTGGTAGTGTGGAGATATCAAGACGGTTCCGTATTCTAGGTAGAAAAAAAATATGATCACCTTCCAATAGCAACGAATACGAAGAACACTATGTATACCTTTATGGTTTGTTTGCACATCGTTAGCAAGGTTACCCACCGGCCACTGTTGAGTGTTGACGGGATCAACAGTGTTTCCAACCGTGAAGAGTCTAGGCCGGGCATTTTCGGAAGGCGTGTAACGGAGTAGCACCCTTAGCTCTCGCACGCGCGAGGACGGTCCGCCAAGTAATAGGTATCGGTTACCTATGGGTACGTACCTTTCACTTTCACCCCATTATCGCCTCATGACAAGACACCTAAACTATATCTAGTTTTTCCAATTTGTAGATTTGTTTACAATTACATTACCAGCATTTATTTTCCATTCAGTGAAGTAAGAAACAAAACTTGACTATATTACTGCGAATGAATAATTTCAACAGTTTAAACCTAAAATTACTTATAGTAGAATTGTTATCAGTAATGTCGGTCATGCCGAAAACAAATAAACAAATCTAAAAAAATAAATGTAAATAAATACCTTTTTACACACTTATTACTCTGTTTCTGGATTTGTTTATAGTAGAATTTATATTTGTTGCATATTTATTCATCGTATTTAATCTGAATTTATTAAATGTGTAGAATCCAAATTGTTGCGATATATTTGATGAAAATAGGACTTATAATCCTTCACCAAAGGCAAGAAATCCCTCTTCAACCTCGAACGTTACCTTAAAAATCCCTCCTTATCCCTCTACTTACGTTCACTCTTAGAATAGCTCCTAAAGTCAATTTTCCTCATTCCAAAAAAATAGATTGATTGGCAGGGGTTTGTAACTTTTGAAACTGGTCGTTTCGTTTGATTACTTTTACATAAAAAACATTTAGGCTACGTTAGAAGTTTCAGTTGATATTGTAGTGCATTATTTTGCCTTGAGAAAACAAACAATCGAGCCAAGATGTCCTCTCCCATATTCGCATTATGTTTTATGTTTGGTGATATGTTGTCGTCGTAGTAAGATATCGTTTCTTCACCTTATTTCGGCTCATCAATATTCTCTTTACTCCTGAATCCCTTTCTAATTCTTAAGAGAACCAAAAATCCCTAGAAAAGGAAAAATAAACTCCAAGTAAATAAACTCTGGTGGTGAATGTGCCTCAGATAAGATAGCGAATGTTTCTTCGCCTTTCGGCCTTTCAATGTTCTATTTACTCCTCAGTCCCTTTCAAGTCCTTAAGAGATCAACAAATCCGTAGAAAGGGAAAAATTCCTCAAATGGAAACTCTGTTGAATGTGCCTCAGTTAAAATCGTGTTTCTTCCCCTTTCGGCCTTTCACTCTCGACGGTGAACTATGGCACTGTGTCAGGGAGCGGCTTCCAGGTGTCCAGGCGCCACGGACCGGTCTGGAATGGGTCTGGAATGCGCCCGGCGCCAAGGGTCAACGACATGCTCACTGGAACTGGAATGGAATCGGATCTCCCCTCGTATCTTCTTTTCGGGACATCTTTGGCGCCAGGTCAGTTTTCACAAGTGCTCCGGATTCGAAGAATCATTCGATTCGGGTTAGATGAAGTGAAATCGGTTCAGGTCGTTCTGGAGGTTGGAGTCTAGATATGTTTACGGGTGTGTAGATGTTGGGGAGTTTGGCTATGATCATAAGCGTAATTTGGGGTTGCAAGGTGAGAAGTTCCCCCTCCTCAATAATTTGGAGAGCATATTTAGTCGTAATATATGAACAGTCACGATAATACCAAGCATAATAATGTTGCCACCCCAATCGAAATACTTCAAAATAGACTTTTCAAAATAGAGATTTTTCAAAATAGACGTTTTCGTGTGACTCGGACGCTTTTATCAAGAACCGAGTTGGATGTAGGGCGGAACGTTTACAGAAGGCCCCACCGACCCACGACTCATTTTGGAAAGAGGAATGTTCTTTTAATTTCAAGGGCAAACAAATATTATTATTAACTGCTCGCTGGTTACGTTTCATCACTTCCATGCAAAATAAAACATTGAAGAACCAAAATTAAAGAATGTTCTTAAACCTGAAGTATCAAGTAATTTTAGGTCATTCTTCAATTGTTGAACACTAGCTATGGAGTCCTGCGTAATTAAGTGACAAGATTCTTCAGTGTATCTCAAATCTTAAAATGTTGTTTACGTAATTCCAGTCTATCGGATAAGCAAAACGTTTTAACTTATTGTCTTTCAGGACTCGAAGGTCCCTAATGTTTCAACTGTTTTGACTCAACTTGTTTTATTTAAGAGGGGGCACAGTAAATCCAGGTAGATTTCTAAACCCATGAGCTCAGTGATATCTTTCCAATCCCTTTCAGCCTAAACGGGTGGTCGGTTATTGTTGATTTATGGCTTGTTTAAAAGATAACAAAATAACGGAGCAATTTCAGTGAGCTAAGTTTTGAATCTTAATATATAAAAATGAATCCCTATTTCCCTTGGTCACGCCATAGCTTGAGAATGAGAGCACCAAATTGAATATTTTTGGGTTGTGTTCGTTAATGTCAGGACAAGGTTTTATAAAAGAAAATTGTTAATCCGACCTAAGGCAAGGCCACACTGTACTACAGGCCGAGTGCTCGCACTGTGACGTCACGGCACAAGCCGGTCCGCTGCCTCGTTTGCAACGGGCTCTTACGGCGATTCACTGTCGCGCCCTCAAAACTATTGCGCCCTGAGTCAAAGGTTTAGATTTAGCTATACAAACTATATATTTTATTAATCTGCATTAATCAGCAAACAACATGGTGACGTAAAATAGTTTTTTGAACGAAACTTAAGGCTATTTTTTTAAAGACTGAAATAAAAGTTGGCACCCCATGGGTTACACAATTGATATGTGTTTTTCTAAAATGTAATACTCTTGTTGTATAAAATTAAATATAATATTAAATACACCATTTAACATGTATTTATGCAATTTTTACTTAAGTCAAATATTATTATTTGACTGCATTATAATGTTTATTTGAATGATTTTAGAACTATTTCAACGTTTTATGATCAGAGACTAGATGCAAATGAAACAATGATGTTTCCATACCAATTATCGTTATTATAAACATATGGATTATAAATCTACTTAGAATCAGTACCAGAGCTTAATTTCTTAGCCTTTCTTTTCATTGCATTTCTTTCATCTGCAGTATTCTCCTTCTTTTTCCTTGACATCAGTCCGAAATGCTCTTTGAATAGTTATTAAGTAAAATATTACAGAATAAAAACAAACACTTATAAAATAAGTTTCTTAAAACTAAGTCCACACTCGTTACACGTCATATCCGTGATCGGGCCTTCGTTAATCAATACATCAATATTTTTATTCAAAACTTTTCTTTGATTTATCTTTCCAAGATAACAGTTTTTAAAACTTGTAAACCGACCACGATAATTTCTAAAAGCTCCTCTGATGGTTACTTTAAATCACCTCTATTAATTATTATTGAATAATAGTTTTCTGATTGAGGCTATGATAAACTCAGAATCGTTAAGGGTCAACAGGGTATTACATTAGTTGCAGTTATTATGCTTCAAAGCATCATAAGCTAGTACCCAGCTATGTATACCAGCCATAACTTATCATTATCAGACACTTCTACCTCCGTCAAATCTAATAAATCTTCCATAATACTAATTACGTTTTCATCGGCGTCGTGATTGTCCCCATCCTCATTATCTGAGCATAGTATGTCCGATATTCGAACTTCCACATGTTTTGAAGAGTAGGGTTTAATAACGGTTAAAGCTATTATTTATTTTCCAATTGCAGTACTTTTTCACAGACATTAGATAGCACGCTCCGCTCATTTGTCTATTCTGACCGAATCTCGCTTCTAGACAATCTGTCTGAAATTTACCCAATACAACACAGGACAATTTAATGTTACTCGTTAAATAGCCTACTATATAATTTCTAAAAGAGTGGTTGCTGTATGAAGTCAAGCCACGTGGGTTTCGTAAGAAAGTTTACCTCTCCTGGCATTTTATTTCTCACCTTGAATAACGAGACTGTTCCAATATATTAACCATTTGAAAAACTGTTTCAAAAATAAACAACATTCATCACTGCTGCTCTTATCAGGTTTATGAAAATTATCTTTAAATTTTACCCATTTAAAACTATATAATCAACAAGGGCGGTAAAGCGAAAGAGGCAAGCTGCGCTACCGACAGGGTCGTCGTCTGGGCGCCCGGCTTATTGCATGACATGGCACCGCGAGTAGTATAGTGTGGCCTTGTCTAAGGGCTCTGTCCTACTGGCCTTCAAAGTTCCCATTGATTTGATTAAAGTTCAGTTAGTTACACCAAACAGCTGTTAACAAGGATTATATCTAAAATACTTGAAATGCATAAACATACGTTCATTATGGAAATAACAAATCTACTTGAATGGGAACTCAACTCTTTTTTCGATGTCGAAGTTAGCACTGTATAAAAACAGGCGAGTGAGCGTAGCGAACGAGCTCTTCCGGGAGGCGAGTGATCGAAGCGAACGAGCTCATCTTGAAAATTAACCTCTTTTGTCGTTTTTAAAAACCTCTACCTTCAGAGCTTTTCTCCATATAGGTTTTCAAATTACCAATGTTAATCTTATGGGGTTATATTGTATAGTCCGCCGCAACCTAACGCTGGGCAGAGCCATCGGCCCGTAGGTAATCTGGTCTATTCAGTCCCCTCCTCGCCACCGGCCCTAAATTATCGCCGCTTGGCTGAACGCGTGACTCACTAAGTGCACAGTACAGTAGGAATATGTAATATGTCTTATTTTTAGAAAATAAGGAAAACGAATGTTATATTTAGCATCGTGACAAAACCCCGATAAATTTGATATCAAACTTCACGAAATTCGGACAGTTTTTAGATCTACTATGATTATGCCAATATGCTAGTAGAAATTTAACTTTTACACCTATGTCAGGCTCATGTCCCGTTTTTTAAAGGCAAGATGACAATTTATTTATTACATCCAAGTCTAGCTTGTGACCCGATCATAAAGAAATAACTTAATTGTTAATTTTTGGAACATAATTATTCGTTTGTATATATGTTTACTTTGCCTATTTAATTAAACCAGTTGTTTTATCTATGATTTCCATCACACTTTTCCAGGCTGTGGACTGGCTAAATATTCGAAACATTTACAAATATCTAGGCGTGTTTAAAATCTTTTTTTGTATTTTTTTTATTTTTACGGGGACTTAGTACTTTTATGTGTAAACTAACTTTAAGACTGTAGAGAAGCTTTTACACAAACTAAAAAAACATACGAAAATAATAAATAAGTCATAGTTAATAAATCAACTAAACTGTAAAATGTATAGGTGGTGCTGTAAAAAGGCCAAAACCAAATCAATTAAATAATATCAGAGAAATAATAATCAACGATTAAACAAATTTCAATAATATGATTGAGACGTGAAATATTATTATAAAAAACAATATAACGAAGTATAAACTCACGAAAAAATAAATAAATGACAATGTTGAAATACTAGGGTGAATGAATTAATTAAAAAGAGTAAAATGAGTCAAATAACAAATCACCGATTTTGAGAAATAGAAATCGCCATCTTTACAGGGATGACACGGCCGCGTGCCGTTTGTTTGTTTGTTTTGACAAACTGTGAGTCACTCTTCAAAAGTATTATCGAGCGATATATCTATAACTTCACCAAGTTTTGAGGGTATTAGGCCTACCCTGTATTTTTTCATTGTGTTAATGTCTGAATTAAACGTTTTTAGTTACGTGCAGTCCTTAAAAATATCTACTAGTAATTAGGGGTTCTCAGCTAGTAATTAATAATGTTGATTGTTTAAGAACGGGTCATGACCCTGTCATAGGTGTAAAAGTTAAATAATCAAAGTAGACCTAAATACTGTCCGATTTTCGTGAAGTTTGATATCAAATTTATCAGGGTTTTGTCACGATGCTAAATATAACATTCGTTTTCCTTATTTTCTAAAAATAAGACATATTACATATTCCTACTGTACGGTGCACTTAGTGAGTCACGCGTTCAGCCAAGCGGCGATAATTTAGGGCCGGTGGCGAGGAGGGGACTGAATAGACCAGATTACCTACGGGCCGATGGCTCTGCCCAGCATTAGGTTGCGGCGGACTATAGTTATAGTTGGTTAGCCAGCTGAATATAATGTAAATAAACTTTTAAAATGTCTGGCGTAGGCCTAAGCCTATTCCTGCTAGATCCCCGTGCGGAGAACGGGACATCAGCTAGTTTATTTTATTTATTGATAATTTCGCCTCAAAATACTAAAAACTTTAAAAAATTGTTATCGAATTTTAAAACATAAATTGGTTTCACTGAACTCGCTAGATAATCACAAGTACAACATTCCTACCAACGATATATTCACAAATAACTAATGGATGGAACTTGAAAGTTAGCATTGGCCTTATGGCGGAAGAACCAGGTAGCCAAATGTCTTGTGACTGGTGCCCCCTCTATACAATTTAATATTACTTTTTAAACTTCAGAACAAAATCACTGTCGACAGTAACATTGGTATCTTTTTTAGCGAATTTCCCCTATAGGAAAGAAGCTATTACCGTTGGTGGCATGGCAAGACTTCAGCCCGAGACCATGATAACTTTTGGTTTTGAGGTCCCCAGATGCCCAAAAACACTATTCGTTCATATATATATATATATATTTTTTTTTTCATTTAAATATATGAGTCCGTTACCGCGATAACTTTTGAAAGAAACGCCCGATTTTAATGAAATTCGGCACAAATGTGTAGAGAAAAATTTATGACTTAAGTTCGAAAACCAGAACGATCGGACTATGGAAAGGGGGTTTTATGGTTGTACGAAAATCGCGCCCAAAACCCCCTTTCCATAGTCCGATCGTTCTGGTTTTCGAACTTAAGTCATAAATTTTTCTCTACACATTTGTGCCAAATTTCATTAAAATCGGGCATTTCTTTCAAAAGTTATCGCGGTAACGGACACATATATTTAAATGAATATATATATATATATATATATATATATATATATATATTTGAACGAATGGTTGTACGAAAATCGCGCCCAATGAAAATAGCGCCCACTGAGGAATGTGTGCAAATCGCGCCCGGTCTAGAAATTGTCCTCGAGACTACCTGCCCCAGGAGTAGGGCTTGATTTAAAACCATCTCCCACCTCCAAAAACTAGATTAAAGTCTTTATCTTAAGGTAAAAAGTATTAAAAAAATAAGAAGAACCCAACAAAATTACGATGCTTTTGAGCTGATTTTACAACAGCGTAATGTCGGAAGATTACTTTTGTCATTTAGCCAGTCGACAATCTGAATACAGTGTGATAGGAATCAGTTTATTTGTTTAACTTCTATACAAATATCCCGTTTCAGCAAACCTGCTCACTCAAAAATGTGTATGGAAATTGAGCTCAGAAAAAAAATTACTGAGGAACGCAGGTTTGCTAAAACGGGGGTATTTCGAATAATTTATTTATAATTTTTATATTTTTCGCATATTTTACATATGTTGGAACTTTTTGAACATTTGAAGTAGACATATTTGTGGTAGAAGAAGGAATGTCTAGACCTTTGTAAATTTCTTCGATCTTCGGAGGAATTCCGTTTTATCCATAAAAATACACCAGGTAGAGACCGTGCTGAGCGCGATTTACACTTGGGCGCGATTTTCACTGGGCGCGATTTACAGGACACCGGGTTTTATTGGTGTTTTAAATTTTCCAAAAATCAGTTTTTTGAATTTTTCTTACTACAATTTTAAAAACACTTAATTTTGGTTATAGCCATTTTATAGAGCTTAAAAACAAATAGTTTGGTATTTTGAATCATTAACCTAGGTTAAGTGGTTGTAGTGAAAAGTCAAAAACGCGTCCATAAAATTGCCCATGCTAAACTTATGGGAAAAAGGTTTTTGGATTTTCCTCAGATAATTTTACTAAAAGCTTCACATTTCTTTTTATCAATCAGTTTATCTCTAAAAAACAATCATTTTGGTGTTTTAATTGTTGTTCTACGTCCTTATTCAAAGTACTAAACACAGTACGTTGTCCAATGTTATCCTTATGGGGGATAAATAAAATTTGATATATCGGTCATTTATGAATGTACATTGATGAAACTTGGTATGTGGCTTCAACTAGTTGTGGTATATTGATATTGGCATAAAAAAAGGGTTTTTAATGAATTTCCCCCTAGCAGCAAACCTGCTTACTCGGCCCCCATGTTATTATTATATGGAGAATAAGTAAAGTTGTATATCTCCCTTAGTTATGAACCTAAATTAATAAAACTTGGTATGTAGCTTCATCTAGTTGATATTGATAATTGCAAAAATACACATTTTTATCTTCCTCGTTGCAGCAAACCTGCGAAATCAGCCCTAATTTTATTCTTATGGAGAATAAATAAAATGCTATATATCACTTATTTATGAATGTATTTTTGTGAAACTTGGTAAGTGGCTCTATGTAGTAGTGAGACATGTATATAAGTATTGGAAATTCACTGAGTACGCAGGTTTGCTGCGACGGGGGTATTGTATTATAGTTTAATTTCTTTTGACACAGCAAAATTTTCTGTTTTTTTTTAGGAAGGTTAAAACAATTGAAAGTACGTATGTTTATTATTCAAGAGAGGGTCAAGATATATAATATAAATGTAATGTAATAAATGTATACTTTTGTGGTCCAACAACGTCCAACCATATACAAGTTGATTGTAGCTGGGGACGTAAAGACCGATTTAAAGAGATGTTGACTTTCTAAAGAGGGATTAAGCAAATCAGAGGGGATGATCGCCAACAATTTTTGGGATGATAATGAAATTCCATATCCTCAACTCAGTGCTAAAACATTTAGAAAGGGTCTCAAAACTATGTCTTTATGAAATCTTTTATCAATAGTTCTAGTCACTGTTTTCAAAGACTTACTTGTTGATACTTTACCATGTGTTACTTTGACAGTTTACTGGTTATTAATTCACAGCTGTTATTATTATTTTGTTTTTATCTTACACTCCATAATAAGTCCAATCTTAAAATTCCTAACTTTCAAATGAGTTATTTTATGTGAATTTTCCTGAGGTTGAAGTTTTCACCAATCAACTTTTTAGGTCCAAAAGTCCCTAACTCCAAAGTTTAATCAAAAGCCTTCCGGTGGATTCCGAGATAAATTTCGAAACAAACAGACAGACAAACATTGCTTAGAGTGTATATAGGATGGGATTATGCTCACTGAAATCGCTTTGTAAAATGAGCCATAAACCAAACATTTAAGATAATCCGTTGAGGAGGGGTGGGATTTCAAATTTAACCTAGGCCTTACGGGAGAAGCAGGTGACTCAAGAACCAAGAATACTTTATTGTCACACGACTATATAAATACAGCATTTACAATCGTCATAAATACAAACTTAAATAGATGAACCCCAATCTTAATTTTCAACCCCACTGACTCTGAGTTAGTCCATTTACAAGGTGTTTAAATAACCTGAAACATCGTCACCACTCACTAACGTCGTATTACGCAACAATTTTGAATTCCACTCTGCGTCTTCACAAGTTGACAGCATCGATTCACCACGGGGAAGAAGCCCGTAGTTGGAGTATCAGCCAAGCCGTGAGTGGTTTGCATCGCAAACACTGGATGCTTTATGTTCATGTCGGCCTAATGGTTTAATGCGGTGTATTTTTAGCCGGTAACGGGGCGAGCAGGTTTCGCAGCTAATTTTATCCGAGTGAGGCGCCAGGGGCGAATCCGTTGCAAAAAGAGAACTGGAATCCCGCACACCCGGAGTGCTGGAATCGTCGGTAGTTAAGTTGTAAAGAGCCTACTGGTATGTCGGGATGAGGTTTGTGTGTTACGAATGTAGACGGCATCCAGATATGTTGATTTGGTTCATCGAAACAAAAACGCATTCGCTAATACATTCTAATTGAAATAGCACTTCTGAAATGAATATAAACATCGGTTCAGCAGTTCCTTAGGTCTCACCCTTACAAAAGTCATGCTTATGTATTAACATATAGGATACAGTTTTATTCTAGAATTAATGGGTTCATTGTTCTTAACAAACTTACGTCTACATCTCTTCTGCAGATATCTTTGCCATCAGCGATTAGAGAACAACAAATTTCACGATTTTTCGGGAGTTTGGCAACGGTTAGACTACAACGGAAACCAAAACGTCTTGAAATTGTTTTTTTATCTAATCAGTGATATAAAATGTCCGCAATAATTTTTTATAACAAATATGAAAACTAGAGTGGCCCATGGCATGCGTCTTAAAACACCAGTTTTGAGTTAATTTAACACGTGTTGTAAGATGGTATACCACCCGTACGTAGAAAAATAAATAAAGGTGAATCACCCATTCAATTTTAAATGTTAAGGTTTGAATGGTTTGTTCATTTTTCGTACTTAGCATTAGAGGTAATGTTAAAAAAATTATAGCTAAAGTGTTGTTTGTTACTAATTATTAAGGGAGATATGGCGTACCGACAAAAACACCATTGAGAATATATAAATGCTACGTTCAACACACGTTCGAGTCCACAACAGATAGAGAGCTACTATCACCGTCGACTACCGGCTTCCCCAATAAGGCCAATGTTAAATTTCAAAGCCCGTCCCTCCTCAACGAATTATCCGATAGGCCAATAATTTATGTATGGGTTATTTTAAAGAATAAAAAATACTGTATCAATTGCAGTGAGCAAAATGTCGGGATCACAAATAACAGCCGATATATACAATTTTAAAATAGTCAATATTTACAATATTTTATTATTGATCTATTTGTGCTATCAAAGTTCTGCTCTCTGACACCGCTAGGTTTTTTGTTCTTAAAAATGAACTATAAATCAACGATTTCGGATAATTCGTTGAGAAGAGACGGAATTTGATAGTTATCATTGGTCTTATGAAATAAACACGTAGAAACAGATAACAGGAGCCCCCTAATATTACAAACTTACAAACTAACACACAACAACAAAACTGGAAAAATAACACGACAACATTGCATCATAGCCGGTCAGTCAGTTTATATAATGAACAAGATCGGACCCAGTTGAGTTTACGCAACACCCCGGCCCGGTAGGACTCGGGCGCTATGCGCTACGTGCTTCGTAACGAGCGAATCAGAGTGACGAGACGGGTGACGGACGTGACGCACTAATGACGGGTCCGTTAGTGTGACGTGCTGTGAGTCACTGCCCCGGCATCTTCACCGCAGCGAGTGCCGCTCCGGTCATCGGCGTTCCTTGAATTTGACAACAGTCATTCTCACCCGGCTCCGGTGTTCTGAAAGTGCTCAGAGGCAAGAGGCGGGCTGGCCGAGGAGGCTCTCTCCCGCACGGTGAAACTTAAGCCCGGGACCACTATAGAAGTTCCTAACGTGATCCCCTGAACAAGGTGCTGCGGTTCTGCGGTCTAAATTATATGTGTAGATTGAAAATGTCGCATATTTTTAAGCGGAGTCTTGAGTCGCCGGCTTCTATCAGTTTCTCCCATAAGAACATTTTCATATTACACGACTATGATAGCGTATATGCGCGACTAAAAGCCGCGTAAGGGCGCGACTTGTTGAGAAGCACTGATTCAAATGGGCCTTTCATATTGGTGCGACCGTAGTCGCGAGAAAGCACGACCAGGGCGCGACTCGTTTTGCAGTCGCGTCCCACCTCGTCTGGTCGCGTCAGTAAGCGACTTTATCTACAGGTTTCGGGACATTGTTTTATATTGGAACCTTCATACTGCGACTTTTGATGCGACATTTGGAGCGACTCGTCCAACTGCCGCTCGGGTTATTAGTGAATTTCCTATGGAAAGTGAACTATTAGCATGACCCGCACGATGAAACTTAAGCCCAGGACCACCATAGAGGTTCCTAACGTGACCCCCTGAACACGTTTTGGGGGTCGTTCAAAATTATATATACCTATTTGTGTACGTGTTTGTATGCACTCTAGTGGTCGTATTTTTTGTCCGATTTACTTCAATTTTGGTAGGGACGTTCCTTTCTAGTTGGACAAGTTTGTTGGGCAAAACAATTGGAAACCTCTAAACCCCTTTTTGGGGGATTATTCTTTCAAATTTCGAGTTTTTGGGCCCAAAAAGGGTCAGACAAGCCCCGGACGTAAATGTTATGCATGTATTAAAATGGGAATTAGTGAAGCGAGAGTTTAAGCCCTCTCTCGTCATTCTAGCATAAATATTTACGGAGTTATTAAAGAAAATGTATATCGGTTAAACATAGTACGTTGTCTTATGGGTTTTCACATTAAAAAGCATGTTATTCATTTGTTGGTGTATTTGAAACCCCAACATTTGTTGGTGTATCATCCCCAGCAACCTGACGCCTACTTTAAAGTCTGGCTGGACCTTCTACCAACTTTATAAAGCGCAAAATTGTATTCCTAGCATTGCAGGTAAATGAAATCAGAAGCATCAGAACAGCCAAAAAATCAATGTTTACAGATTTCAATAAAACTGGAATAAATGTATATTTTTACACTGGTTTTGAGTTTTAAAAGTTTTGTATGTGGAAATTCACTTCCCTCAGGTCAGCGTGCTGCGTGCGAACTCGTTTGTGGTTGTTGGGAGTTCTTGGGAATTTTCAGCGACGAACGGTAGAGAAATACTAATTTCGGACCTGGAGAGACAGTTTGTGTTTTTCAGAGTACCTGTGAGCTTTGTTACACTCGTAGCATGGCCAAACGAAAAGCTGGTGAGGGAAATAAAAAGGAGTTGGACCTGTTCATGACCAACTGTTCTGTTGACTCAACTAGATGAGGATTTTTAATACAGAAGATTTTATGAATTAAATCGAAGGACTTTTTCCTAATCAGTAGGTGTAGCAACAGGATTTCTTCATATGTTGCTATCGTGGGCGGTCTGACATTTGGATGGTTTGGATACTAGTCGTACACCGTCGCGACGACTCTGGTCGCGCGCACATGCGTCGAGAAAGTCGCACATACACGCGACTAAAGTCGCGTAATGTGGAAAGGCTCTGATCCGTTGAAGAGGGGTGGAATTAAAAGTCATCATTGTTCTTGTTGGAGAAAAGGGTAGAAACGCGAAATGGTACGTGTCTGGAGCCCCCTCTTAATCAAATACGTGGCTCCAGTCACTAAATGTTTACTTTCTTCTTCCTTTTCCCACACCAATGCTGACGTTCAAGTCCTTGCCCCTAAAGAAATTATCCAAAATCATTGGTTAATAACAATTGTTGAAGAAGGAAATTCCTAGCAATTCCAGTGAGCAGAATTTAGACATTACAAACGGTTGTCCAATAAAAACGCAAAAAAAAACTTATTGACACCATCATTGCCATTATAGATTCTGCAGTAATATATTTTCTGTAGCGGTGAATCTCGTTAGTGTCATCAAATCGCGACTACACCATATTATTTTATAGGATGAGTATTGCAACTTTGGGGGACCAGAGAGAAGTAATGGACGCGATTTTATACCTAAATAGTTTATATCGGTTCGGGAATAACATAAAAGTTTTATTTACAAACTTCTCATTAGAGTAAAAGGGGAATCGCCCTCTTATCCCCCCCAGGGTTAGGGGGATTCATATTTTTGAAAATCCTCTATTGGTTAATGCTAACTTGACCTGCATATCAAATTTCAATTAAATTATACATTAAATAAGAGAGAAATTGTAATTCTTGTATTCCCCATAAGAATAACATTACACAACGTACTGTGTTTACCGCTAAATAAAAGTTTCAATTTTCTCTATCTCGTCATCTCTATCTCTATACACATCCAGACAGACAGATAGACAGACACACAGACATTACTCAAAAATCACTTTTTTGGATTCAGGGCACTCAAAAACGAACATTTCCACTAACAACTGAAATTCGAAAATGTTGACGAAAACAATACTGTTTCCATATACTATGTGTAGGGGGGAGAAAGTAAAAACAAAATGGGGTTGTATATAAGTGAACAGTTAATCGCAAGATGATTCAGATAGATGTGAGCTAAATTTATTATAAACGGTCAAGGTTAATTTAAAACCTTGAATATGCACATGTATACACTACTAACAATTTCTCCGAAAACACTTGATGAAGAGAACAAAACAGTTCATGACTCCAAATTGAATGTTAAGCTAATGGCAAGGACGTACCATTCTAATAAGAGAACCATTGATAAACCCAGCAGAGATGACGCATCAATGACCGATTCTGCTGATCTGTTAATCCCGTAATTATTCAATCGAGCCAATTATTCATCTGACTCACTGAATCGCCAAAGATTTCGAGAACCAATAACTTACTAATTAGTCAGAGCTCATCACAATCCCCTTGGGTATATAACAGTTACGTTTATACTACATCCTAGCGGCATTCCTACCGACTTCTCGGCATCTGTCTCTGTCATCCTACCATTCTCTTCCTTCAGACTCTGAAGGAGACACGCCAATGGACTCCAGTCACAAATCATTTGGCGTTTCTTTCCCCATAAGGCCGATAAGACCATCCCTCCTAAACGTCCTTAACCGATTAGGCCTATCGTTGATTTATTAACAAATTTAAAGAGCAAAAAAACTTGTGATATCACAGAGCAGAATTTTGGTATCACATAATAATCATTCATTAAAATTCCAAAATATTTTAATATTTGCGAAGGTTTAATGGGTGAACTATTAGTGGTATTGAAATTATGCTCACTGAAAACGGTAGTTATTTTGTTATCTATAAATAGCCATTGCTCATAAATTCTGTTAATCCATTGAGGGCGGGATTGGTCTTATGGGAGAAGTGGGGGAGCAACAGGTGGAATAAGGTGACAGGAGCCCCTCTTGAGTATCGCAAATCATGAATAATGTTAGAGAGAGGACAGCGGTCCAAACCGCTCACAGAGATGAGACCGTGGGAGATCGTACTCGTGACCCCTTGTACCGATATTCATGAAGCATTGTGTAATGCTATGACCTTTAAAATGACGTATGTTATAACAAAACACACGTCATGACGCTCTTTTAAGTCATAAAGTAATTCATCTAAAGGACGACCCTCAATGGAGGTGTTGCATGTATTAAGAAAGGCAAAGGCCACATTATATGCAATTTTAAAAGTATTATATAGCATTACAAAATGCCATAAACCGGACCTAGAAAGGAATTTTTTATCGTATACAAGCGCATTTTGAAGTTTTGAAAACAACACTTAAGGAAAATATTGACCGGGTGCTATTTCTGACTCGGAAGATCCGTTTGAGGACGGGTTTATGGCATTGTGGTCTACTAGTTAAATCCTTTAAATTGACTTACGCCTTTATTTAAGCTTTTCTTCTTACTCCTTACAGGCTATAAAACAAAACAAGAAAACATTTGCAAACTATTCTTTTGTGAAGCTTACTATAAATAATACTGGAATCAGGTGAGTTTTCCAATCAACGAAATACTGACGTAAACTCTATTTTACAAGTGGAGCTACAAGTATCAACTAAATATAGGACTAATGTATGTGATAAGGACTAATATGCGAGGGGGTAAACACATTTCGAGAACAAATTTCATTTCCAAGACTGAGCTCGTGGCACGGTCACGACATAGGCGGAAATTTGCATATAGAATGAAGAATGGGGAGACCGACATACTTGGCTTGGCGCCTTGGTCTACTGGCAGTCTGGAATCCACACTTCGCACCTGCAGTCAGACAGCTACTGTGCTATACCGTTTGCCACTGCGCAAAATCAAAACTTCCGTCAAATGTTAGGAGCATAAAGTTGGCAGAACGTGAATTAGTGTACACTAGGGGCTTGAAGAGGCCATCATAGCCCCTAACCATGCTCCAACACTCTGCCTCATCCAGTGGCGGATTTAGGGGGGGGCTATAGGGGCTGTAGCCCAGGGCGGCAAGTTTTTAGGGGCGGCAAATTTACAGAAAATTAATAAGTTGTTTAGAAAAGAAATGTTGAAACGGGGAAAATTTTGACGAAAACTGATTACAATGACGGTGTGCCGCCCTTTTAAAGGTAAAGGTACTTAGACTAATACTACTGAGACTAATGTATGTAATGTAATGTAACCCTCACACTGCAGTTCCTCAAAACAGTCACAATTCATTTGTCATTCATCCGTACTAGCGACAACACGATTACGCTACAGAGAAAGGGCGGCAAGCCACGAACTACATCAGGCACTGCGCCACTATGACTACGTCCAACCATAGATTAAACATACTCCTTGTGGTATTCTTAATCTATGGTCCAACTCACGGACTTCCAAGTTTACCTATACATTCGCATAGCATTACAATTATTTGTTACACAATATCAATAATGACCAAGGCACACGGATGATAAATATTACAACAATCGAATTTGAGATGACAATAACAAAATTTAGACTACAATGATATTGTCGTTTCATTTTCAAACTCAAGGTGACAAAGAAAGTTATTTCAGCCGTCTTCAGTGTTGCCACCAGGTAGATGAAATTTTACCCTAAATGTGTGGTGAAATTACCCTAAATTACCCTAAGAGTTGATTTTTTTCTATAAACGCTTAAAATACACTCGAGATTGGTTTTAAAACATGATTAAGGCATACAAAGTAAGGTAGCATAGCATTTATTACTCGCCTTTGGTACTATATTACACATAAAACGAAATATGTATTAAAAAATTCAAATAAATAATCTGTTGTAATATTTTTATTCAGTGCTATCTATACTTAATGTGCTGGTATCCCTGATAATAGAAACTTGCTGATAAATGTCATTAACAGTTGTCGGGACTGGGAGTACTTAGTACTTTGTTGTTTTATAAACTTATTTCAGTTGTACAAATGTGTTAATGTTATTTTTTTATAATAAGGTTTGTCATCTTATTACTATTTGATTAGATCAATAGGTTTCATTGCAATACAATACTACATCACACAAATTTACACATGTTATGCCTTGTTGTAATGTTTGTATGTGCGCTCACGTGGCTCACCCATGGGCTCACTATGGGGATTTCACAGGCATAAAATACAATTTAGCTCCTTCATACAAATATGTGTCAAAATAGAGACAATCTTCAGTCAAAATAATTTCTACAACAGCGCTGTAAATCTAACAACCTATATTTAACCAAATTAACCAGATATATTTTTACTGTTTAGGGTATTCTATATTATTATATTATGCCCAATTTTGGACACATAACATAATGTGCCTCAATTTTATCTGTTCGAAAATTAAACTTTGTGTCCTTTGTGATTACAAGCATCTCTAGTCTAATACTCAATAGGATATACGATGGGCATGCAAGTTATATATCTTTTATAGTACTTTTAATTTACCCAGCACTTTATGTAAATGTTTTAATTCCTGAAAAAAACATTGCCAAAACATCTAAATTTAAATTATAAGGGTCTCTAGATTTTACCCTAGAATTACCCTAAAAACTCCATTACCCTAAAATTACCCTAAGACCAGTAAAATTACCCTAAAAAGAGTAATTACTCTAAAAGTGGCAACACTGGCCGTCTTATACTTACCATCAAAGGCTACCACACATAATCGTTCATTCTGGAGGATATTTTTTTAAACAAAACATCTGACCAAAGATAAATAAAGAATAACATAATTTGTAAGGAAAGGATTTGATTGGTTGTTGCCATGGGAGCATAGTTGACAGAGGGTCAAAATGGTGGTCAGCATGTAGGCTGCAGTGTTTTACTCCAGGCGAGACCTCTATATATATTTTTTGGGTGGGACGGTGTAAAAATCTCCCATTTCATTAATTGAAAAACCGTGATAATTGAAGTCTTTAAATTAATATCGTGCCGCATTTTAGGCAAATCATGATGGTAAACTTAACTTTATAATCTTAAGACATATTTTATACGTAATTTTATTGTTATTCTCAAAGCAAAGTTATGATTTGAGTTAAATTAAAACACCCTTTTATTATAGCTTTGGAAATAGTGTTGAAAACAAGCCGCCTTGTACGTCGAATGACACCGTCCCACCAACAAGTTGACACCTCAACAGGACAAAATACCAAATATGACGGCACGCTTTATGAAGGTTATTTGTCAGAGAGTAGTGACTCCTGTAGTATTATATTTTAATTCATTGGATCTACAACATCATGGAGGTGAAACTAGAAGAATTGTTTGAAAATGTGTAGAGTTTTATGAAGATTAGGCCTACATCAATTAATTTTATATTTTGATCGTCTAAAACATATAAACAATTCTTTGTATAAAAGTATAAATTAAAAAATGACTGAAAAACTGTATTGAAAAGCGCTAATTCAGGATTAAAATAGTCCAAATTTTGAGGCTAGTGGTCCGAACGCTACAATGTCATCATATCTTATTTATAGGTTATTTATTATAATTTTCAGTAGTCAATGCGTTGGTGTAAAAATTAAT
Organism: Allygus modestus; assembly: GCA_963675035.1. Taxonomy (NCBI): domain Eukaryota; kingdom Metazoa; phylum Arthropoda; class Insecta; order Hemiptera; family Cicadellidae; genus Allygus; species Allygus modestus. The sequence goes on from OY776112.1 coordinate 105,055,632, forward strand.
GTTTTTATTAAGTATAAAAAGGGATTTTTAGGCTTTGTTGAAGGATTTTCTTGTTATTAAAAGTAGCACTAGCACTGCTTTACTGCTTTTAACACCAACATTTGTCTCTAATGCTGATTGTCATTGGAGTAGGTTATATTGAATATTAAACTGTGTTAATGTGAATCATGTCAATTATACATTATTTTACTGGATTTTTCAACTAGGAAATAAAAGAAATTTCTTAAACTTATTCATTCAGTTAATTCGTAACTTCTTTGGATACTATCACAAAATAACCAAACAACATATATATAACATGTGGGTAAACCTGGGCGGCGAAAAGGACAAAGATTATATAGCGGGGGGGGGAGGGCGGCAAATTTCCTAATAGCCCTTAGGCGGCAATTGCTTAGATCCGCCACTGGCCTCATCTGATTTCAACACGTCAGTTGGTAAACAAAGTACACACTATTAATCACATGTTATAATGTAAATACCCCCGTCGCAGCAAACCTGCATACTCAGCGAATTTCCAATGGAGATATAAATGTCTTAATACTACATAAAGCCACTTACCAAGTTTCATAAAAATATATTCACAAATAAGTGATATATACAATTTTAATTATTCTCCATAAGAATAACATTGGGGCTGAGTACGCAGGTTTGCTGCAACAAGGAACACAAAAAATTGGTTTTTATGCTAATATCAATATAACTCAACTAGGAGAGGTCGTATACCAGTTTTTATTAATTTGTGGTCATAATTAAAGGAGACAGAGCATTTAATTATTATCCATAAGAATAACATGGGGCCTGAGTACGCAGGTTTGCTGCTACGGGATGATTATGCAAAAACAATTTTTTGGAGCAAATATCAATAGACCTCAACGGGATGAAGCTGTATACCAAGTTTCGTCAGTATACGTTCATAAATAAGCGAGATAAAAAATTTTTCTTTTCCTCCATAAGAATAACATTAGACAACGTACTGTGTTTAGCACTTTCAATATCTCGGTAACCAATTGACGTAGAGGAATGATCGAAATACCAAATTGTGTGTTTTTTTAAGCTGAATCGAATGGTCAAAACTAAAATTTGACTTTTTCAAAAATTATGTGTAAAAAATTCAAAAAACCCATTTTTGGGGTACAAAACCCCCCCAAAATACCCCTTCGGATAGGTCGATCTGTCTGGTTTTCGAACTTAAAGTCATAAATGCTGCTTTACATGTTTATACCAAATTTCGTCAAAATCGGATAATTTTTACGAGAGTTATCGTGCTCACGGACACATATATATATATATATATAGAGATATATATATATATATATATATATATATATATATATATATATATATATACAGTATCGAACGAATGGTGTTTTTGGGGTTTGGGGACCTCAAAACGAAAAGTTATCATGGTCCCGGGCCTAGGTCTTACCATGCCGACTACGGTAATAGCTTCTTCCCTATAGGGGAAATTCGCTAACAAAGCACAACGATTTTTTCAATCCCCATGCTTTTCTTATGGGGGATGTTTCACGTTTTTTCTCGTTTTCTTGTAAATTTTTAGAAATACGGTTAGTTTTCCCGAGTCCCTGGGTTCGAGACCTTTAATTTGAGCCGTCTCCCATCATCCTGCGATTTGCCAAACTCCCAAAATTTTGATTTAAAAATTTCGTTTGCAGAAATTATATATTAGTACCTCGGGGCCGAGCTTTGCTCGGGAAAGGCCAGTCAGTTTGTATAGATGACTGGGAGTAATATTTCACCACTTCCCCCAACTTATTACCATATTTTTATAACTCATTTGCCTCTTTCCTGCATTTTTAAGTTCACTCCAGTTGTTATTTATAGCTCAATGTCCCTTTGATTTATTTTACAACCCGTATATATGTAATCTTCACTGAACTCTTTTAATCTCTGCTCTCAGGAAACCACATGCTAATAATCATAAACAACATGAGTCCCTTTGACAGTTCTCTGATTGATTATGAACAGCTGTCTCAATTCTTTTGTTTTGATTTGAAACTCCATAAGCCCAATGTTAATTTTTTTAACTTTTCATTTTAGTTTTTTTACATTATTTGATTTTTCCTGGGGATGAGGCCTGTCTAGAACTTATTTTTATTACAAAAATTAGTTATTTCGAAGGAAATCGTTGGAGCCGTTTTTGAAATCCGTGTCGCAAGCAAACCTTACTCATATTAGACTATAGGATAGGATACAGCCACACATTACTGTTACATTACTGGTACTGTTGTTGTTGTGTTACATAAGTGTTATCTTAAAAATCACTCCTAAAAGTGTTTTCCGTAGGTTTCTCCCATGACCTACTATCATTACTGAGACAATTTGTACCAATTATCATACCGATTTTTAATGTGTGGTGTGTGAAAAAAGTTAATTCTAAATTTACTTTCCTGTTTAAAACTTCATTATACAACAGATGTCAGTTTTTTCTCAATAAAACAACACTATATATTTTGGGAATTTGTAAGGGATTTAACGAATGTATCTTAACTAGGCCTGGCAATCTCAATAGCACCGTAAAGAAATAAAATCATATTTGAATAACCACTTGACCTAAATAAAACCATGCAACAGATACACACTGAAAGTTTAAACGCCAATGGGGCTTTGTAACATGTGCTAAATTTCGGCTCGTGTATCTCAACAAACATTTATTTCTTATGGCTTGTTTTTTGTCACGATAATTCTAATTTGGTACGGCGGATTTTCCCTTTCATTTATCACAAGTGTTCAGTTTTAAATACAAGAAGAAAGGTCAAGATACAAAAATATTATATATTCCTTGTACTCACTAGACATGGGTACATCACGTTTTCCTTTTCCCTATTTTTTCTGTTTCTCACTTTATTAGCTGCATACAGTTCTAACATTTTATATATTTTCCAGTAACCATCTGTTAATAACATATTTTTAAATATCATATGTTTTAATTTCCTTTGTTTTTATTCTGTTTTCATTGTTCACATAGCAACCCCAAAAACTTATTGTTTTTCATTTTTTCACAAAAACCTTTCCACATTATTTAAAAACTACATTTTTTTATCAATTCCTATAATTCTCTCAGTAAAGTATTTAGTATTTCCCTTCAATCATCTCCCTTTAATATTAATATTTGAATATGCATTATTAACGTATACAATCTGTGATTATTGTGTGTGAAACTTTCCTTGTATGAAATGAATGCAACAACCAACCATGGACCTACCTTGATGATCTACTGTGGAGTAAAAATGAACTTCATCCTTTCGTGAGTGACTTGAATTATCCATTAACAAACTTTTCAACCATAAACATTTTGTGACATTGAGACCTTTATGTAAAATTATTATTTCATACCTTTGTAAAATGCAATATTCAAATAATTGTTAACTCTAGTCTTTTCTTTTTTTTCAACTATTACTATTGGTTTCACAAGGTACCAAATTAACCTTGTGTGGTCCTTCAAACAGTCTAAGCTATAAACCCCCTCAATATACAATCTTAGCAAATTATAAGATCCCCTCATCCATTTGGTCGATTCGAACCGGATTAGGTGAATGGCCCATTGGACCATCATTCACTCTCTAATTCTGAGCTTTTATGTATCTCATATCACGTGTCTGGCCCATGTCTAGATTATGAACAACCCAGAGTTAGTATCAAGTGTTTTCTATGAATAATGGTATTATAAATTAATCAAGACTTGATTATGGCACCAACGCGAGGGACGGAATTGCGGTTTGAAACTTACGAGCGACTTAATGCTATTACAAAAGCAAGATTTTTGGTGATTAAGAAAACCGTGGATGAATTAACCGGTCAGTTTGATCATTTGACTAAAATTCAAGAAAAATCATTATTTGCGTATCGTGCTGAATTAAATGCAAAAAAAAGAAGACTTTGACGGCAACTTTAACCGTGTACTTAATTCTTCTGATCAAAGCATTGATATTAACGTATTAACCTCGGACCAGAATGACATCAACGAACTGTTCGTATACATTTCAAGTCGTATCGAGACGCTAATTGCTGACCCTATCGAAAGTGATAAACCTGGTTCGGATGAAATCTCCTCTCCTAGTCCTTTATCCGTGTTAAGTAGCGCTCAAGTACGGTTACCGAAAATTAACTTGCCTAAGTTCAATGGTGACTTAGCTACGTGGTCGTCCTTCATAAACCTCTATGATACAACCATACATAACAATAGCTCCTTGTCTGATGTAGTGCGTTTCCAATATTTGTTAGGATTACTGGAAAAGGAACCTTTAAGTCTCATACACAGTCTTAATGTCACATCCGAAAATTACCGCATCGCGTATCAGTTGTTACGTGATAGATATCATAACGATCGGCGTCTTCAACTGTTGCATATCAACCAACTCTTAGATCTTCCTAACATTTCGGCGTCCAACATCAACGCAGTTAGACACTTCGTTAACCTATTCAACGAAAACACACAAGCTCTGTTAGCATTGAAATACGATGTCCAGAATATGAATCTACTTTTGTCTGTAGTTTTATTGCGAAAAATGGGCCTCAATCTTCGTCATAAATTGGAATCAGTTCGCAACTCTTCTGATGTGTGTGATCAAACGTTGCCCACATCACAACAAATCATTGCTTTCCTTAATAATGAATGCACCCATTTAGAGGACGCAATGCTATCTCAAAAAATGCGAACCCATGACATCCAAACAACACAAGTCCGATCAAAATTCATTAGTCAACCAGTTCCTCTCAAGAAAAATGTTGCAATGTATGTCACTCAGTCCCCAGAGCATAAACTGACATCCGCGCCATCCATCTCATGTTTTGTATGTAACCAATCAAGTCATAAGGTGTATACATGCCCTTCATTCTTATCTCAATCACCCTCTGAACGATTTCAAGTAGTGAAGAAATCTCAAACATGTGTTTCGTGTCTCGGCTCTCATGCTACCAAAGCATGTAAATCACTATTGTCATGTAAGAAATGCAATAAACGACACCATACTCTGTTACATTTTGACCCAATTGAGGCTGGTAAGGTTGTACAAACATCAAATCAGCCAAACCATCAACCTGTACACGAAACCACTGTTTCGGGAAAACAGAACACAGCTGTGTCACTACATAATCAGCCTGTGTTACCTAGTATGAATACTACTGTATTACTCGCTACACTTTTAGTTCAAATCACATCTTCATGTGGCGAATGCCATACATTTCGTGCTCTCATTGATTCCGGCAGTATGTGTAACTTAATCACTGAACGTGCTGCAATGCTTTTGAATTTGAAACGCTGTAAGTCAACAGTTCAATTGTCAGGTATTGATCAACATGTCACCAGGAACAAAGGACAGATTTTTATTGATCTCAAAACAATGTCAGGGAAAACTGTAATTGAAGCATTACCTACCTTAGTTCTTGATAAACTAACAGTCGAATTGCCACGCACACCTATTTCTAATGACGTTTTACGTCTCACACAATCTCTTGAACTTGCTGACCCTTCATTCCATATACCAGGACGCATTGACATAGTCATTGGCAGTGCCATCTTTCCACATCTTCTGACCCAAACCCAGTTTTCACTTGGTCCTAATTTACCTTCTGCATTAGGAACAATCTTTGGTTTTGTACTCATGGGTACAGCTCCATGCATACCTCCCAGAGATGATTCTCACGAAAATAACTCTACATCCACCCTAAACGTATGTCTTCACACAACCAGTGAGGCTGATTTGCATTCTGCAATCCAGCGGTTCTGGACACAAGAATAATTACCTTCAAAATCCATACGGTCACATGAAGAAACATTATGTGACAATCATTTTTCTGTTACACATGCCCGTGATGAAAATGGACGTTATGTTGTGAGACTTCCTCTCAAAGAGTCTCATACTTGTCTTGGTGAATCTAAGCGTGCCGCTGAAACACGTTTATGTGCCATGGAACGTAAGTTTGGTTCCAATGGTAAATTCTCACAACATTATCATGAGTTCATGGATGAGTACCTGAGTCTAGGTCATATGTCCAAATTAACAAATGTGGATCTCACTCAACCACATTATTTTCTACCGCACCATGGAGTGATTAAAGAGAATAGCAGTACCACGAAACTCCGCACAATTTTCGACGCCAGCTGTAAAACAAGCTCTGGTTTATCACTCAATGATATTCTCTTGAAAGGTCCCAAGTTGCAAAACAACATTTGCGATTTACTCTTACAGTTCCGTTGTCACAATGTCGTCTTTTGCTGCGACATTAGGCAAATGTATCGCCAGATAACAATTCACCCTGACGACCGTCATCTTCAATTAATTCTTTGGCGTCAAAATTCCAAGCAACCTGTTGATATATTTCAATTAAATACCGTTACATACGGTATGAACAGTTCCCCATACTTAGCTATCCGCACACTCCATCAGCTTGCCATTGATGAAGGATACAAATACCCTTCTGCCGCTCATGCATTGCTACATCATACCTATGTTGACGACATAATTACAGGTGCGGAAACTACAGAAGAAGCGCTCTTGCTTCAATCTGAACTCATTAAAATACTAAAAGCAGGTTGTTTTGAATTAAGAAAATGGGTTTCAAACTGTCCAGATGTGCTGATTACTGTTCCCCAATCTCATCTTGAAACTCCTAAGTTTCTTCAAAACTCTGATGTCCCTCACTTTAATGTTTTAGGACTTCAGTGGTCATCCACTTCAGACACATTTTCCTATAACTTTCAAACCTCACAGTCCAACAAATTACCGACCAAGCGGACAGTTCTAAGCACTATTGCACAAATATTTGATCCTTGCGGTTTTCTAGTTCCATTTATCATGATGGCAAAATGTTTCATGCAGCTACTTTGGACAAAAGGCCTATCATGGGATTCCCCCCTACCTGCTGAACTTCACACCCAATGGAAATGGTTTTCTGATGACATGCAATACTTATCACAAATTTCTATACCTCGTTCTTTAAACTTATCATCAAATTGCAACTTTGAATTACATGGTTTTTGTGATGCATCTGAATTAGGATACGCAGCTACAACGTATGTAAGATGTGAATTCCCTGACAAATCTATATGTACGAAACTGTTGATGGCAGAGAGTCGTGTGGCACCATTGAAAAGGGTTACTATTCCAAGACTTGAACTATGTGCGGCATATTTACTGTCACAGCTGATTAACCACATTCAACTTTTATTTTCTGATATTTTTAATACACATAACATTCATTTATGGTGTGATTCAACGATAGTGTTGACATGGATACAGACTCCATCCTATCGATTGAAAACTTACGTTGCCAATCGTGTTTCACTGATTCAAGAACTAACACCAACAGAAGTCTGGAGACATATATCATCGGAACACAACCCTGCAGATTGTGCATCTCGCGGAATACGACTCTCATCTCTAATCAATCATAACTCTTGGTGGTTCGGCCCGAATTGGCTCTCTCTCCCTGCTTCACAATGGCCGTCTTCTAAGTTTAGCCTCATTCCCTTAGATACTTCTCATGAAATTAAACCAAATCATCTACCTTCTTTTATGGTTGTTAACAAACCTGAGTGGTCCATTTTAACTAAATTCTCTTCATGGACTACCATTGTACGTGTTATGTCATACGTTTTGAGATTTGTACATAACTGTCGTAATTCTGACTCTAACCGCCATTTTAACTATTTAAGTACTCAAGAGTTGAACACCGCACGTAGCAAGATTTTTTATCTTGTTCAACAATCTGTCATGTCTGATGAATTTAAACATTTGTCTCAAGAACAGTCTTGCTCTAAACGTCTCCAACGTTTAAAACCATTTATAGATTCGGACAAACTAATACGAGTTGGCGGTCGCATCAGTCAAGCACCACTCCCTCACGATATTCGGCATCCAATTGTGTTACCTAAACACCACCACATAGTCAATGTTCTCATAGATTATTATCATAATCTTTATTTACACGCTGGACCTCAACTGATCCAACCATTGCTGTCAAAATTTGTTTGGATAATTTGCGCTCGGAACGTGATCAGGTCGCGTATTTTTAAATGTATCACTTGTTTCAAACTTCGTCCGAAAACAATGTCACCTCTTATGGGAGATCTACCACCATGCCGTATCACACCAGCTAAACCTTTCTTATCTACGGGAATCGATTATGGAGGACCATTTAACATCAAAGTCACAAACCTAAGATTTATCAAACAGATAAAGGTGTATATTTGTATTTTCATCTGCATGGTAACCAAAGCCGTACACATCGAAGTCGTGCATGATCTTTCTACCTCTGCCTTCATTGCTGCTCTTGTCAGATTTACAGCACGACGTGGCCAATGTAAGCACATTTATTCAGATTGTGGTACCAATTTTGTTGGAGCTAATACAGAGCTAAGAAAAATCATAAAAGAACTTAAAGTCAAAGAAACACGTGATATCGTCAATCATTTCGCCACCGAGCATGGAATTACTTTCCATTATAATCCACCAGCTGCGCCCCACCATGGTGGCTTATGGGAATCAGCGATCAAGAGTGCCAAACATCACTTGTACAGAGTTATCGGTTCAACAATACTAACATATCCAGAATTCACGACACTTACTACTCGTGTTGAAGCGATGCTAAATTCTAGACCGTTAACACCACTTTCATCTGACCCTTCCGACTTGTTCCCACTTACTCCAGGACATTTTTTAACCGGAGCTCCTCTTGTTTCAATTCCTGAAACTGATTTGACTACTGTACCAACGAATCGGTTGAAACTTTGGAAACTTTCATCTGCATTTTTTCAACATATTTGGAAAAGATGGACTGCTGAATACTTTCACACGCTACAACAACGATCGAAGTGGACAATCTCAACCAAGCATTTAAAAATCGGAGACTTGGTTTTAATCCAATCTCCAACCCCATCGTTGCAGTGGCCTCTTGCCAGAGTCACAGCTTTATTTCCTGGTCATGATGGTGTTGTTCGAGTAGCTGAAGTACGTACTACAAACAGCTGTTTTCGTCGTCCCGTAACCAAACTGTGCGTTCTACCGTTGGATTGACATTTATGTTGAAGTAAGATACTTCAAGGCCGGGAGTATGTTCAGTTTTAAATACAAGAAGAAAGGTCAAGATACAAAAATATTATATATTCCTTGTACTCACTAGACATGGGTACATCACGTTTTCCTTTTCCCTATTTTTTCTGTTTCTCACTTTATTAGCTGCATACAGTTCTAACATTTTATATATTCTCCAGTAACCATCTGTTAATAACATATTTTTAAATATCATATGTTTTAATTTCCTTTGTTTTTATTCTGTTTTCATTGTTCATATAGCAACCCCAAAAACCTATTGTTTTTCATCTTTTCACAAAAACCTTTCCACATTATTTAAAAACTACATTTTTTTTATCAATTCCTATAATTCTCTCAGTAAAGTATTTAGTATTTCCCTTCAATCATCTCCCTTTAATATTAATATTTGAATATGCATTATTAACTTATACAATCTGTGATTATTGTGAGTGAAACTTTCCTTGTATGAAATGAATGCAACAACCAACCATGGACCTACCTTGATGATCTACTGAGTGTGGAGTAAAAATGAATCTTCATCCTTTCGTGAGTGACTTGAATTATCCATTAACAAACTTTTCAACCATAAACATTTTGTGATATTGAGACCTTTATGTAAAATTATTATTTCATACCTTTGTAAAATGCAATATTCAAATAATTGTTAACTTTAGTCTTTTCTTTTTTTTCAACTATTACTATTGGTTTCACAAGGTACCAAATTAACCTTGTGTGGTCCTTCAAACAGTCTAAGCTATAAACCCCCTCAATATACAATCTTAGCAAATTATAAGATCCCCTCATCCAACAAGTATTTCAACAATTAACGTTTGAAATATAGAGTATACTTCCGCAGTTAAGATTTTATAAACAAAACAAACTGGTAGGAACGATATCTATACATTATCTTCCTTACTTTATCTTATCTGCTGTACTTGCGATGTTTAATCATACTGCTAAAAACGATCTATATACATTGTCTTCCTCTGGTTATCTAATCTACTTGCATTGTTTAATCAGACTGGTATCTCTTTACATTTCCTTCCTTAGTTTATCTCGACAGTTGCAGTGTTGACAGAAGGGAAACTCGCTGGGAAAGTGAAATGCCGAAGTTGCAATTACGACACTTGAGTGCCGCTTGATAATTAATACCCTGTCCGTGTCCGGCGCTACTGTCCGACCAGAAAACATCCTCGCTGATGCTTGAGCTGGAATTAGAACCGGGTATTTTTAATCAAAAATGTTAAATCATTTTGTGAGGGGTAGTACATGAGAGGATGGTTTATGCGTGAGGGTAGGACAGGTGAGTCCAATCTTTGAGGAGGATCCGGTTAATGCAGGCTGGACGGTATCTTTGGTATTCACCCAAGCTAGTTCTACCTGCGAGTTAAATTTGAGTTAGCTATATTAAAGATATTTTATACTTTATTTTCCCTTAAGCCAAATTCCAGAGCTTGCTCGTGACATTATCACAACCAATAGAAGAACAGAAGCCGGTAGATGATGCGTGCTTCAGACGTTTCACTTTGTGTAAAACGGATTTTGTTTTGAGTAAATACACATTTTAAACCAAATATGTGATCATGCGAATTTGATTTAACTTTAATAAGTTGTGCCAAACATTTTTCAATCATTGCTAAATGGTGTTATTGAGCGAAGCTCTCTTTCCCTCACTTTGTCCCTTCTTTGTAACGGCATCACAATGTAATGGCTGTACCGATTGATATGAAATTTGGCCAGTAGCTAGGTGATACCGAGGAGAAGGGTTTTCTTTAGAGAGATTTTAAAAATTCCTCCTAGGTTGGGCCCCACTGGGTCTTAAAGTTCACCAGGGGCGGCCCGTCAGTTTTTCAGCGCCCGTGCAAAGACCAAATTTGCCGCCCCCCACCATAATCCAAAACCTCCCTACTCCATAGTTCTGAGATAGACTGACACGTGCGCGCCTCTCTCCCTTATTCGGCTGAAGAGGGCCCAAGCGCCCTAAACAGCCACAGTGGGCCAGGGACTTTCCCGCTCACTGTAATTTCACGAAACGAACGAATCTCTCCCTCGCTTGTTGTTGCGTTTGCGATGTTTCTGGTTCCGTGCTAAGCTAATCACCTGAAATGACAAGCTATGGAACACATTCAGATAAGAGACTTGTGAAGTTCAAAATCTTGATTTCATATATTATCGTCCTGGAAATGTATCCCGTTTCCGATCTCCCGCGCCACTAAACTTTTTGCCATAACAAAAAATTAAAAACCTTAAATAACTAAAAAATCTAAAATTTTAAAACAACAAATGTGCGCACTTGTAATCAACGTATCACAATACACTGTGTATCATAAAACAATCATGTGTTTCTTTAAGAAAAATAATAATGACAACAAACCCTTAAAACTGAGCAGGAACGGTGAAGTACATACTGATAACAGTACATCTGTTCTGAGCGTGTGAAAGATTTCGTCCAGGGGAACCAAAACAATATTCAAAACGCTGATCAAAACCTACCGCGATTCTGACGGTTCCTGGAATCTGTAAGGCTGAAATTTGCGATGGATACAGCAAAGTTTGTTGTTATTTTTGTTTTTGAAAAAATCTAATGATTTCTGAATATAATATTTGTTTAATGATTTTAATGTATAACACGTTTTTCAGTTATACTGACTATATCTTCGAGTATTTAATCTTTAAGGTTTTGTGTAGCTATAAAGCTTATTTTTATTTTTTTTTTATTCTGTGATATATTGAATCTTATCTTCTAAAAGTGTTTGGATCAATTAAGTTTAACACCAATGACTCTAAAAACTCAAGTTGGGTGTAAACATGTTTTTTTCGATAGTACTATACTGTGATACACTGTCGCAACTTATTTAAAGTATTGCCAATTACTAAGAAATACAAATGATTAGTCAATTAACTACGACCAGAGCTCAAATAATCTTAATCTGTAATGAGGAGAAGTATATGTTTACTTCTTAACATTTCCGACTAAATCTCCAATACTCCGAAATGACTCAGTTAACAAGTAAGAACTTGGTTGAAATGGTTACTAAACAGACAGAACGATAAACTATATTTTTCAAAGTAAACTAAAGAGTTAACCTTACAAGTAACGATTAAGGGGGCGCCAGAATCTGAGGAGGGTGCATCATATTTCCCCCTTATTTCATATAATACTAAACTCAAATAGATCAAATCCCTATTCAATACTCTCCAGCCTCCAAACCATATATTTCCTTATCTATAGGAACTAGTTTTAAAAAATCGGCGTGGGCGGATTAAAACAATTAGTTGCATTGTGTTACTTTATACTTTAACATTGCAAATTTCTTGCATCGTATTGCGAGTTTTATTCTAACTCTCAATACCAATCAGTATGCCCTGAAGTTGTCACAAACCGATAGAGGTCAAAACAGCCGCTCGTTTTGGAATAGAGGGGAGCAGAAGTTGTATTGTCTGATATGTAAATTTAATGTTTAAGTATGATGAAGGTGCAAAACATGGTGAATGTTCATAACTTTCTTTCAAATATTGCCTTTCAACAACTTATAATACTAATATACAACAATTTACAGAATCAGTTTGGTTTTTATATATTTACAAATACTTTGTTAGCGTTACGGCCTATGCCGCCCACCCCGCATCAGGTGGTGTACTGTCGAGGGGGGGCGGTCCGCCCCAGGCCCCGCTTTGGCATAGGACCCCAAATTCTGAAAAATGTTCGAAAGTCTGAGCGAGTATTTTCCGCCGATCTACGGAGAATCGCTACCGATCTTCTGTCATATTTTGGGCCGTTATTACGTAGTAAAGTCGTCATTTTTCAACAGTATTTTGTTTTCCGTCGACGTTTATAGCCGATATTACGCGGCAAGGACGTTAATTCCAGATTATGTCATCTGTAACGTCTTCAACTACGGCCGATAAAACGTGGTTCGGTCGCCATTTACACAGTTAGGTTGTTTTTTATGTCCGGATTCATGTGCAATACATAATGTTATGTCTCGTAATTTTCGGCCGATTATACATGGTGCGATCGTCTTTGGCGGCCGTTTACTACGTGATTTGGCAGGTCGCGATCGTCCAAGATTGGCGGGAAATACTCGCTCAAACTTTGGAGTATTTTACAAAACTTTGAGTCCATTTGACTATTTAAATACTCAAATTTTGAGTATTCGTACGCCCTTAATCATCGTACACATATATATGAATAGGCTTTCCTCTTCAATCCCTACTGTATATATAGACCCTAACAAATATATCCGCCGCCCCAGGCTCCCAACTCAAAGCCGCCTTTAAAGGCGGCTATACCCAACTAAGACAATACGCCACTGCGGCCGCATCCCACGACCCGTTATGAGCGCAGAGCGCCGCCCCCCAAAAAGCGCCGCGCCCCGCGCGCCCCGTGCTGGAGCACGGCTCGCACTGCCCTAGAGCCGGTACTGAAGTTCACATGTCATTGTAATGGAAGAAATATTTTATTGGGTTTATGACACTTGTTTTTAACTGACTTAATTTAAATTAAATAAACAGCAGTTAAAAACTGTCCTGTTTTGTTTACATTATTTTAAGTTTTTTTACTAAATGTAGCGTTCTTCCCCGTAGATTTTCTTTGTTCGCGCTTTAACGTTGTAACTGTTGCTTCGCTCATTTATGCGTCTAAAGTGTAACGGCATACCTTCCTAGTTTAGATTTATCATAACTAGTAGAGAATCCTGCTCGAACTCGAGCAAATGTTCTTCTCATGCCTCTCAATTTCTGTCAATCATTATTGTGTGTCGTGCACACTGTGTTGTCATTTAAGAAGTCATTATTTATATCATGCCTCCAACATCTATTCTGTTCTTGCCGTCGTGTTGTGTTTTGTTGTATCAACAAGACTGCATTGAAGCTTTGAAGGACTGTGGGGCAGAGCCTTAAAGGCGATTGTAAATTGTAACGTAAGGATATTCGTAGAATATGAATTGATCTCTTTTAACTGACACACCAAGCATAACAGTTGGCTCAGTAGTCTCTTATATCTCGCTCTCACAAAACACTGCTTTTGTATTAATATACAGACCCTAGGACTATATAGATGGTTCATACGCAGCTTGAGCTTTGTACCCAAATCTACTATTAATAAAATATCCCCGTCGCAGCAAACCTGCGTACTCAGCGAATTTCAAATGAATTTAAAACATTACACATTTAAAACACTTAACAGGATTCATAAGAAATATATTCACAAACAAGCGATATTTAAAATATTAATTACTCTCTATAAGAATAACATTGGGGATGGGTACGCAGGTTTGCTGCAACAAGGAACACAAAGTAGTGGGTTTTTATGCAAATATCAATATAACTCATCTTAGTTACATACAGTAAGTAAGTCACATACAGTACCAAGTTTCATCCATATACATTCATAAATAAGCGATATATAACATTTTAATTATTTTCCATAAGAATAACATGGGGACCGAATAACTACGTTTGCTGCTACGGGAACCATAGGCGAATTTTTTTTGTGCAAACAACAATAAACCACATCCAGATATGAAACCATATACCAAATTTCGTCAGTTTATGTTCATAAATGAGCGAGATATACAATTTTCCTTTTTCTCCAAAAAAATAACATTAGACAACGTGAACGTACTGTGTTTAGCACTACAACAGTACGTTGTATATATATAAATTTGAACGAATGGTGTTTTTGGCATCTGGGGACCTCAAAATGAAAAGTTATCATGATCTCGGGCTTAAGTCTTACCATGAGACCTACGGTAATAGCTTCTTCACTATAGGGGAAATTTGCGCTAAACATAATACAAACGGCAATACGACTACTGTCATCCAATATGTAACTTCGATTGTCACCAGTGTTGAGTTTGTTTAAGTAATTTGATGCTGTAAGTACTTAGACAAATCACATAAGTGAGAATCCCCATTAAATCATAATTTTTAATGTAATCATCATGACATTTTTAATTGTATGTTTATTTATAGCATTTATCGTTGAAGGTAATGTTCAAAATGTTGGCTCAATTATATGTATTGATGGTATTAAGGGGGATATGGCCTACCGACGAAGAAACACCCCTAAAAAAGAATACATAAATACGTATCTGATAAATTAGCGAGTCGAATAATCTTCGAAGTGAAAGATTGTCTGACGTATTTCCTGAAGGGTGGGTAGCTTCCTATGAGGGTGGGTAAAAGTCCCGTTTGTCCTACGTTATAAGTAATTGTAGCGGTAGGTAGTTCCAACATACGAACTGTCGTTCCAAATAACTTTCTAAAAAGCCAATTCGTCTCTCGACTTAAACAGGGTTCATCATGTTATATCGCATAAAAGGTTTTACAACCGATATCATAACACTGAGTGCAGGAGGGATGTTGCAAAACCAAACCATTAAGGGGCTTGAGGGGCTCACCTGCTTATTCTTGTTTTTCCCATGAGAATAATACAACTTTAGAATCCTGTTCCCTCCTAAAAGATGATCCAAAAGTTTTAATTTATGGCTCATTTAGTAGAGTAAAAAAAACTCCTAGCGATTTTTGAGCCAAATTTTGATGCCACAAATCGTTAAACACTTAACAAAAATCGCAAATATTTAATATTTTGGAATTGTATTCAACGATTATTATTTACCCTATCAAAATTCTGCTTAGAAAAATCGCTAGGGATTTTGTTGCTCTTTAAAATGAGTCATGAATCAACCATTTCGAATAACCCATTGAGGCTTAGAAGGTTAAAAGCCTTTGGAGAAGCAAGGAGAAACGCTAAATGTCACGTGACTGGAACCCCTTCTTAGGAGTACCATAATAATTCCCGTGCCAACAAATAAAAAGCCTATAAAAAGATAAAAATCGAAAATAAAAATCTATTTAAAAACACACATAACAGTTCTGCAGGACTGCGAGGACGGTCTGAAGGGCCGGGACCAGTGGTTGATGGGAGTAATTGGATAACTAGACAGCCTCATACCAACACAGTACGAGCCACGTCCGCCGCTCACTGGCCAATCGCCGTCTACGGTTGTACCGAGTGGAGAACACTGTTGAAAACAGATTGGTACCTTACAAACTACCGGATTGGATAAATTAATAAATCGGCCCTTAGTAAATTGGATTTCGGGTGGTGGAATTGTAAATCAACAAGCTACTGGACGCGTGAAAAGGAGGCTCTAATCATGTAACATTTCACGTTTTTCCTGTTTCTCCTAAAAGGCCAATAATTTTCAGATCCCGTCCCCCCTCAAGGATTATTCGAAATCGTTTATTCAATGTTTATTTTAAAGAACTAGGCCTAATAAATACCTAGCGATTTGAGTGAGAAGTAAATTTATATCACAAATAATCGTTCAGAGAAAATCCAACATATTCAATACTTGAGATTTTTATGAGTTAACTATGTGTGGGATCAAGCTTATATCCACAGAAATTGTTAGGAATTGGTTTGCTCTATATCATAAACAGCTTCGGATAATCCGCTGAGGAGCGGCGGGATCTGACGGGAGGAGTTACGGGAGAACCAGGTAAGAGGAACTCCCTCTTAGAGAGCGCACTACAAGATCATAAACAGCTTCGGATAATCCGCTGAGGAGCGGTGGGATCTGACGGGAGGAGTTACGGGAGAACCAGGTAAGAGGAACTCCCTCTTAGAGAGCGCATTACAAGCCTTGAAACCGCTGACGAGTATACGATGATTGTGATATTCCTATGTGATTTACTTGCGCTTCTCAAGTTTGGGATTAAATTGGAACTAAATGTAAGTAATTCAAAATATGTTTAAGGGTGCGCCCTACCCCAGATTTAAAGATCCACACGATGTTGTTTAGTGCCGCGCTGCCTACAAGCGGGCCATGCATATTTACGCTTGAAGACAATTTTGGTCTCCTTAATCGCACTGTTATTTCAGTATTTTAAAAATTTCTACCAAACTATTTGCAGTTTCACACTTCCCAGATTCCAGTCTAGGAATCATACGGTTCCTTTTTTCCAAAATATTGTTTCCCCTTACGTTAGGAAGCTTTAGAAAAGCGCTTAATTTGAAAACTTTCTAATGGCCTACCACTTAGTTTAAATTAAAATCACGATTTTTAAAACGTAAGAATCACAGATGAACATTTAGTGAATGAAATAACAACAATTATTTTTAATTAGTTAATAATTGAGCCTACAGTGTGGGAGATGCAAAACCCTTACTTTTTAGCGTGCGGAAGGCAGGTAGGGCGCACCCTTAAGCACTTTGGAGAATGAGTAGGCCTAATAATGCATACTTAGAATGCATATATATGACGGAGGGGAAAGCCTTTTTTAAGACGAATTACTCGTAGTTTCAATGACACATTTAATTTTGTTATTCCAGTTTGCTGAATAACGATACATTGAATTAGTCTCTTAGAATGTTAGTATATGAGTAAGACACCGACGCAACTAGAGCGAATATGAATGAATGATGAGTGTAGAATGGGTGAGGTACCTTGTGTAGCCAAGTTACTAAGACCGAGTCATTCTTTATTCGGGATCATTAAATTACATATTATAGACAAGAAGTGACATACATACTGAGTTACGTCATGTCTTGCATACAACCATCTTCCGTAGGTCTGTCTGTACACTAAGATTTCTGTGGGACTGCTTAAAATCATGATACTGTTACTCCCTGACTTTTAATAAGACGGTTTAACTGATTTATTTTTTCAATAGAGTAGTTATTAGTAGGCCTTAACGAGTTTAATGCAAAAATACAGTATACAAAATAATTTATTGAATAACTTCTAAGACGGTCTTGTACCGTCTTGTGTGTAATACAGGATAAGTGTAAGTTTTTTTTGTGTGATAAGACTAATTTATCGCACCTTTTAAAATTAAAAACATGTAATCAATAACCGATTCTAAATAATAAGTTCAACGTCCGACATTTTACAAAATTTAAATATGTATACAGTCTGTACGGAATTAAGAGATTTTGTATAATGTAAAGCTAATAACTACGCCACAACTTTAAAAAATCTTGACTTCTTTGTGGATAAATGAACAAATGTTCTTTTCCTTCATTAGTGTATAATGTCCTTTATTTGGCAAATGTTTGGTGAGAGGCAGTTAAATGAGAAATACGAAATAAAAAATATATCAAATATAAGAGAAATTCATTCCTTAAAGATATAAACAAACTTTAAACGTGTTCCCACATCGGCGGGTCACCATAGCAACCTCCCCTGGATCTGTTATCCCAAGACGATGCGCAAAACATTGTTCAACCACACTCACACACGCACACCCAGACAGCCTCGACTGTCTTATCCACGATCTTATTTTTTTACAATCGATAACTGACTTACCGGACATGGAGACATCGTCGTTGTTGAAGACGAGCCAGAGGGAGAAGAAGTGGTCGACGGCGAGTTTAGCGGTGAGTTCACCGTCGATGCCGGTGGTATTGGGGAGTTGAGTGGCCGCCGAAGATGTCACCACGAGCACGCACGATAGCAGCAGGAGCATGGTTCCGGCGGGGGTCAGAGGTCCGGCCAGCTGGGAAACGGCGGGAATACTGCCACACTAGCGCCCGCGTCGCCGATCGATGCGGCGGGTCCGGCAACTACGACACCCACGCTCCCGGCTGACAGATGTGCTGGGAGTGATTCCTAGAAGAGGGTTTGTCATATAAGTAAAATGATTTATCGCGATCTTTCAATCAGGTTACGACTTGGGATAAACGCTGGCGAAAACTTAACAGTGGATGTAATCTTAAATTAGTAAATGAAATATTCTTAATTTACTCATTTGATGTTGGGTTTTGTTATGTGATCAGCTACGTTTTTATTTCATGGCCGATTTAAACAATTGAAATTTCAAATAGGGATTATCCTATAGATGTTTCTAAAGGAAATTTATTTAAGCTCCGACATCAAGGCTCCAACCCACTGGCCCTCAAATTATATTGGGCTTATGACACATTTAATTAATTAATTAAATCTAAACAAACGGAAGTTTTACGAAACATCTCTAACATTAAAATGTCACCGTGCTGTTTACCTTTCATTCGTTTACTACTGAGTTGCACTTTACGTCTGCTGCGAGATGCTAGATCTCGTGAGGATAACGGGATATCGATATCGGTTAGTAAATACAGTACTAACATTCTCACTACTGTATATTAATCACACGCAGGTTATGGAGGCTTCGGTCTACCTTACAACCAAATTAGCGTCACCGTGTGAAATTGTTTGAGATGGGGAAAGAGAACGTTTTAAAGACCCGTAGGACTACTGCGTTTTACGACTATAATAATCCAGTAAAAAAAAACATTCCAAACGGAATTACGAGTAAAAAATTAAGTATACCCTACATTCTTGCTTTAATGTATGAATTAAGTTTCGTTCCAAAAACCTATACTTTAAATTTTAAGATGTTTTAATTTAAATCACTTCAAGATAATAAAAGTAAAATAACAGACCGCCAAGGGTGGACAGTTTCTTCCTCATTAACACTAAACCTACTTAGATTAGTCTAATGAGTTCGCTCCGGTAAGCGTAATCTGGCGAACCCTCTCTTGCACTTCGCTGCCAGGGTTTACGAATTGATATTTTCCAATTCTCTGGTCTATGCAAATATTTACATTACGGGATACGTAATAAAAATACGTTGAAGTTGCGAATGAGAACTCTACTAGAAAACAAAAGACAGTTTTGGTAAACTAAACAATTTTTTCTTAAAACGTTGTGCTTTCGATACGGCCGTATTTCTAACAACAGACAAGCGATATGTTTTATTAATTATATTATGAAGTTTCGGGATATATTGTTTGTTTTTTTAAGTACTAAAACTTTTAGTGACGCATGTTTAATTAGAGAATCGTAATCCAACAAGGCTAATTATTGCTTTGACTGCGAGTATGTATAGCTTCTGTAGTTCGGTTAAACATGACTGGCAGCACTTTATGAGGTACCAGTTGTTAGATGACTATACAAATACAATACAAATTTATGTAGGCCTATTTACAACAAAAAACGTTTTAGTACTCGATTCATAATGTCAACTGTAAGGTACTATTCATAATTCATAAGGTATTTTATTCCTTTAGGATAAACAGAACTGTTCCAGAAACAACAAAATCATGCCTAACGGTTAGCGTCTTGGACTTCAGTTCAAGGGGTCACGGGTTCAAATCCCTGGGTGTCCACACAAATTTGGAGGGATTGGACCGCTTTCCCTAAAATCGTTTGTGTACTCTATTAACAAAAGTGACATTGGCGTTGAAATACAACAAAATCCTATACTCTAATGTGAATAAGGTTTACGTGCTTTTGTGCATGCTTCCTGCTTGTTTGCTTGAACCTCTGATCTCAAAAACGGCTCCTACGATTTCCTTCCAAAGTTTTAAGAAATTTCTGGGTAAAAATAAATTATAGACAGGCCTCATCCCCAGGAAAAATCAAATAATGAAATTACCCCTGTTGCAGCAAACCTGCATACTCAGCGAATTTCCAATGCATATGTATGGGTCTCAATACTACCTAGAGCCACTTGCCAAGTTTCACAAAAATTCATTCATTAATAAGTGATATAGGCTATAGCATTTTACTTATTCTCCATAAGACTAACATTAGAACTGAGACAGGTTGCAGGTTTGCTGCAACACAGAAGATAAGAAATGTGTTTTTTTTGCAATTATCAATATAACTCCACCAGGTGAAGCTACATACCAAGTTTTATTAATTTAGGTTCATAACTAAGGCAGATATGAAACTTGACTTATTCTCCATATGAATAACATGGGGGCCGAGTATGCAGGTTTGCTGCTACCGGGAAAAATCAACAAAAACCATTTTCTTTGTGCAAATATCAATATACCACAACTATTTGAAGCCACATACCAAGTTTCATCAATATACATACATAAATAATCGAGATATCAAATTTTATTTATTCTCCATAAGGATAACATTGGACAACGTACTGTGATTAGCACTTTGAATATCACTGCAACGGTTGGACGTAGAACAAAATTTATGAGGAGAGAGTAACATTTAATGTTACTCTCCACTTTTGTGCCAAATTTCATCAACATCGGACGTTTCTTTCAAAAGTTATCGCGGTAACGGACACATATATTTTAATATATAATTTAACGAACAGTGTTTTTGGCATCTGAGGACCTCAAAACAAAACGTTATCGTGGTCTCGGGCTTAAGTCTTACCATGCCACCTACGATAATAGCTTCTTCCCTATAGGGGAAATTCGCTAAAGCGAATTAAAATATAGAAAATTAACACCAGGCTTATGGAGTTTCAAATCAAAACAAAATAATCATAACAGATTTGTATAATAAATCAGTGAACTGTCAAATTAATATACCTTTAGTATAAACTCATGTAGTTTCCTGAGAGCAATGACTAAAACCTTCGAGTGAAGATTATATACAAAATAACTCCCTTTCGTAAAATAAATCAAACGGACATTGAGTTATAAGTAACAACTGGAGTGGCCTTAAAAATGCAGAAAAGAGGAAATTAAATGAGCTAAACAAATTTGCTAATCAGTAGGGGAAAGTGGTGAAATATTAGACTACTCAAAGTCATCTAAACAAACTGACTGACCTTCCCCGGGCAAAGCTCAACCCCAGGTACTGTTCTTCAAGTAAACTACCAGTACTGTCTCTATATAGTGCCGTGTACTGCCGAGCTCCAGCACGGGGCGCGACGATTTTAGGGGGGCGGCGCTCGGCACTGGTCCCTGGCAGCGACTAGTCTGTCGCGCTAAAATAAGGTATTTGTAAATAGATAATAAATTGAACCATGTTTGATTTTATAAACGGTTTTTATATTAGTGGTTTAAGTTATTTTAAAACATTATTACAAATTAAATTAAGCTGTGTATTAACGTCATAATCTTGGTCGGTTTTGATGACCATTTTGATTTCCCCTGACAAACTCTTCCCTACGCTCAAAACAGGTGCTCTATTAATTATACCATGTACTCCTCCTTCCTATTCGTTTATGCAATGTGTGTTCATTATTATTCTTAAGGAAACGCATCAACTGAACTGAAACGCATTAACTGTTGCTACGCTGTGTATTGTGATATGTGGACTTCAAGTCGTAGCAACACATAGTTAGGGTGGCCATATGTCCCGTTTTTAACGGGGTGATCCCGTTAATTACCAATAATTAAAATTATGTGTGCTTCAATTTTTGAGGATCATTAAAGCCGCTACCGACTCGCTAAACCTGGAATTATGAGTACATTTTGGGTACTGAGAAAAGTGCGTGGATTATGCGGGAAGTTAGGCCGAGCCGGGAATTTTAGGTTGCAATGCGCACTATATCAGTCGGCGTGGCGATTGCGCAATCTCGATCATCGAATTGATTACGGTACCGATTTAGTCGCGATTGTTGAGGACTACACAATGCGGTCTATTTCTTCGGCGACTTTACTAATGTGCTAGTGATCTTCTGCAACTTTCAGCGATGTCAGTACGAACATCGAGGGATACTCCGATACAGTCTTGATCATCGGCAACTTTTCCTCTCTGGTAGGGGAACCCCCTTCTCACTGCATTATGATACCCCGCTTTGGACCAAATCATTTATGGCCATACTACATAGAAACAAACGCACGTCAAGTCACAGACCTCCCCCCATCCCCTGACATTGATTATCCTATGATTAAAGGAAGGATGAATATTGAGTAAATGATGGTGACTGTCAGAAAATGTATCATGTTGGGGAGGGGAGGGTGAGGGAGAAGGGACGGTAAACCGGGACTTTACACGAACAGGCCACCCCAGCACACCACTTTACGGTGAACATTGTTTACATATACAAATAAATGTCTATTTAAGGTTTGTGAGAGGGTCAAAACAGTCTCTATGCATGACCCTCCTTGTATCTGCATCTGCACGAGGGCCAAATGGTCAAAGAACATACCTTACTCTCGTAAATTTGTTGGAAGTCGGGAAAAAATAGTAGATAGAAGACCAGAACCTCAACAGAACATTATGATTTGTTTCTGGTCTAAAAAATGTGGTGGATGGTTTTAACAATCGATTGGTTTGAAGGACTCAATCACCATAATTGCTAAACTAACACCACCTATGCAGGGACACCGTTTATTAATATTTACATCAAATCAGAAAGCTTATGGTAAAAGAAAACACATGTTCAAAATCAAAACAAAAGGCGTCAACTTCGGGGGATGCGCAGAACGTTTCCGAATTTCGTCGGCGTTGGAGCACACCTATGCCTGGTTCTTACATCATGGTGGGCCCCTAGACACAACCAGTGGTGCGGCCCTTGCTGCTGGCCCTGGACCTTTTTTTTGCTTCTATGAGTGGCTTTTGTATGTGGTTTTGTATGGTGCGGGCCCCTAGGTGCACGCCTATGCTTAAATCCGGTCCTGCACCTATGTACAATAGGTGGTGTTATAGTTCAGCAATTTATGGTGTTGTGTCAATTATATTCAAACTTATTCAAATCCGGCCACCTTTCCCCTACCTCATGTCCACTTTATAATTTCTATGTAACATTTACTCAACGCCTGCTTCACCCTCACCTTCGCCAATCGCCATTCGTCTGCTTTCTTTTCTGCTTTGTTGTTTACGTATTTATTCATGTAACTTATTGCCTTGCATGTTACCAATGACGTTATAGGTTAAGTTTAACTGTAAATTTTAATTAATTTGTATATAACTTATGGTATTAGGATTACAAGAACAGTAACGATGTCAGTTAGAGAATATAATAAGTCAAAACTTTCCAAAGGTATTTTGGAGATGAAGGTAAGTGTCAATTTCAGAATAACCTCAGCCTGTCTCAGTTGTTAAAGGTTAATTGTCAAGAACCTAGAATACATTTTAGACTTGCAGGGAGGCAATTTACTGCCATATACCAACTAAGGCTTTACAAGGTTTTCTTAATTTGCCCCCACCTATTGGCAGAGAATTAATGCACCAACACATTTGGAAGGTCCTCAAAAGAAGTTACAGATCTTGACAGGATCCCTAGCATGTAGAGGTGGTCGTGTGAGCAGGGCCTACAATAACTAACGGGCCTGCATTTATTTTTGGTCACGTGACTCTGCGGCCGACTTGCAGCTGTAAATCTCATATAAAATCACTGCAAAAACCTGACTTGTTGCCAGTATTTCCCATCTCTTTAACACGGAAATCGCAAAATATAACTTATAAATTTTGCTTATTATTTTAAACTGCATTAAAATACGGATACAAAGATACGAAAATTGTACTATTTTTTCATATATAAAATAGACTTTTCGGGTTTACAAAAACATGTCCTTCATCATTTACGATTCGCTAAAGTTTATTTTGTAAGGAGTACTTCTCCGACATTTATGAACAAATTTTGACAATTGAAGTAGCCTATCTAGAGAATCCCCTCAATCCGTATTAGTGCAGAGTTATTTTCAATTTTGGACACTAACATTGTGATGGGCACAGGTCGGCCTCAAAGTTTGTTTTTTTCAACCATCAACTGTTGACATAAAAAAAACAGAAGAATAAAAGCAGCTGATTTTAGTTTTATAACGTTCTGAAAAAAGTGTAAACAAATGACAAATTTCAAAAAGCGTAAAATATTTTACTTTAACCCGTAATAAGTATTAAAAGAATAATTAGAAATAGGATGGTAACGGATTCATTTTAGTTTTCAGTTAAACATTACATATCAGAGACATTTTAGTTTAACTAACTTTGTCTCTAAATCAGTTGGTTAAATTCGCAAAAAATAGGCCTAGTTCTGGAATGAAAATCAGTTGTTAGAGTAGTCGATACTTAGCAAAATAGATATCATCAGCGACCAAAGAATAACATAGACTGGCAATTGCATGCTGGGTTTGAAGCCGGGCAGCCTCTGAGTGATGGGGATGAATCCACGTGAATCACTCACTACCGAGTGTCGCTTGCACTGTCCCGGTGATCTCTGTGCCAACAGATTTAATTTATTCTTATTATTTACCTCATTATCCTCGATGAATAATATTTGTTCACTAACTTGTAGCCTTTCTCACATTACTCCTAAGAAATATGTATGAGATTTGATTGAGAAGATTAATGAACCTCAAGTGAATCCCACATTAAAAATATAAGTTTGTTGTTTTATAAGAATATATATATTTGCTCTATATCAATCAAACATATAAGGAAAACACAGGCCTAGTCATGTTTTGAACGATTCAGATACATTGTGTGTTTTACAACTATGTTATTAGTTTGGATGCCTTATCATTATTCCTATGTATATTACGATATTATACTGAAAATGTGTACACAGTACAGTTCCTAATAATTAGAGAATTACAACAAGCATAAAAACATAAAGTGTTGAGAAGTGGCGATGTATACAGTCAGCGTACTATGCCTTTCGGTAAAAGCTAACCGATAACTTCTAACTTTGAGGCGCCTGCAGGCTAAACTAAGCATTTTGAGAAAGAATATGAAAAATGCAAATTGTTACAAATTGAATACAAATCATGTCTTTTCCAAAAACTTTCTCGCTGACAAAACTCGCCTGATCAAATAATATAACAAATTCTCACAGATCAACTTTTTGATGTCTAAGTTTGATAACTGAACAAAAACTTGATCTCCTTAGTTTTTAATTTTTTTGAGTCGTTAAAATGTTGTATTTTTTCCCTATTTGACCCATTGCCATTGGTATACTGTTATATTCAATTTCACAAAAAATCAAAATTTTATCTTAACTCTAACTGTGGGTTTAGACGGTTGTAATGAAACACGGCGAATTAAAATTTGTGCCAGTAAGGGCCAGTGGCTGAGGCGTTTAATTCTCTGAGTGATGGGGAACCAGCATGCAGGGATTGCCAGTCTATGTTATTCTTTGGTTTATCATACTGTACCCCAAGTGAGAGCAGTGAACGAAACACAATTATGTGCGGGAGTTCTCTCATGGTCGTTGGTCCCCAACTGACTCCCACCACATAAGCCATACATCTCTACAAATCCTATTGCATCCTTAGCTGCACTACAGAGCACATTAAATGACAAATATCAACTATATTCAACGTTTACCGTGCAATCCTAAAAATGTTAACTTACCTGGCTTTGTTATAATGTTTTATTTAGTCCAATCAATTAAGTGTTATTAAACTTTTGTTAGTCAGGTGTTTTTCTTTCATAATACGTTTATCGAGTTACAAGCACAACAGATAACAAAAATTAAACCATTTTTATTATTAGGCTAAGTACAGGTTAGGCTTTAGCACCTTCATGTGGGTTGCGAGGACAATTGATTCAACCCACATGATAAATACAGCACAGGTAGCAGCTTAGCATGGCTATCTCCCACAAGATCTGTCTTGCACGGTGAACATGGAGTAGAGTATAGTCATAAGTCATAGTCATATACTGGAGGTGGGTGGGATAAAAATATTTTTAAATTAACTGCAATCGACGGATTTGTGTTTTAATTTTTGGCGAATTTCCCTTATAGTGAAGAAGCTATTACTATAGGTCTCATGGTAAGACTCAAGCCTGAGACCATGATAACTTTTTGTTTTGAGGTCCCCAGATGCCAATAACACTATTCGTTCAAATTTATATATATGTGTGTCCGTGAATGCGATAAAATAAGTAAAAAATGTCCGATTTCAATGAAAATTGGCTCAAATGTGATAAGTGACATTCATGACTTTAGTTCGAAAACCAGAAAAATCGGACCATGGGAAGAAGAGAGGTTTATGGGGGTTTTAAATTTTCCAAAAATCAGTTTTTTGCATTTTTCATTCTACAATTTTTAAAACACTCAATTTTGGTTTTGACCAAACAAATAATAGTGTATTTTGAATCATTAAACTATTTTAAGTGGTTGTGGAGATAATCCAAAAAACACGTTCATAAAATGTCCAACGTTAACCTTATAGGAAAAAGGTTTTTAGCTTTTTCTCAGTTAATTTTACTAAAACATTCATACTTGTCTTTACCAATAAGTTCAGCTTTACAAGCGATCATTTTGGTGTTTAAACTGTTATTCTACGTCCAACCTTTGCAGAGATATTCAAATTGCTAAACACAGTATGTTGCCCAATGTTATCCTCATGGAGAATAAATATAATTTGATATTTCGATTATTTATGAATGCATATTGATGAAACTTGGTATGTGGCTTCACGTAGTACTGGTATATTGATATTTGCAAAAAAATTGATTTTTTGTTCACTATCCCCGTAGCAGCAAACCTGCATACTCAACCCTAATGTTTTCTCATGGAGAATAAGTAAAGTTGTACATCTCCCTTAGTTATGAACATAAATTAATAAAACTTAGTATGTAGCTTCACCTGGTTAAGTTATATTGGTAATTGCTCAAAAACATATTTATTCTCTTTCTGTTTGCAGCAAACCTGCATACTCAGCCCTAATTTTATTCTTATGGAGAATAAATAAAATGCTCTAGATCACTCATTTATTTATGTATTTTTATGAAACTTGGTAAGTGGCTTTATGTGGTAGTGAGAAACATATGCATGCATTGGAAATTCCTTGAGTACACAGGTTTGCTGCGACGGGGGTATTAGGAAATAATTACAGTGCAGTTGTATATATAAGAAAATCCATCAATCCAAACATTTCTACTCCTCTTCATTTACAGTACAATATAAAGGATTACCAGACAGGCCAGAGTTGTGAAAGCCATTTAAGTAGCCATTTACTTTAGGCTACTTTAAACATAAAATTTTAAGACATTGATTGGTAAGAATTCCAAAATAGTTTTGAATCAATCAAATATTTTTGATAATTCAGTAATATGTGAATTGATTATTTCAGTTTATGAAAAGGAGCAAAGAAAAGGTCATAAAAGAAATCCAGGATGAAGAAGGGAGGTTATTGTTTGGAAGTCAAATAACAGAGGGAATGCGAGCTGGAATGTAAGTAGCCTTTAACAATTTAAATACCGTAGAGCTAAACGATCAACCGAAATAATATTTTTCCAATACCAGTAGGGGACTTGTATTAACACACAATGAACATATTTAGTAAGATATTTAGGGAATTATTTAGAGAATAATGCAATTTAACAGCTTAAAAATTATTAACAAAAAGTGGAGCGGTGTATTTCAACATAATTTAGGTTAGTTAAAAATTTAATTTGTACATTTTCTGATTTGAATCTTAGACTTTAAATAGAGTCTATTTTAAGTTATGTTTCACGCCAGGTACAAAGCATTGTGTCGAATTAACAAAATAAAACATGACGTTGGAAATAATTGCATACAGTACTCAGTGAGTTTTAAACATCTCAGCTATACACACATTTCATAATACTGTACGCTTAACCCTTTCAGTGCTAGGTAATGATATTTCATTGTGCGCCTTTCACACGAAAAGTGCTAAGGAATGATAATCATACTGCTTTGATTCCATCATCGATAAATCGTACCAGATCAAAAGTTTATATCAAAAGCAAAATGACTAATGTAGGCCTAAGATTTTGGTAAAGAATTAATTCTTTTACAGTATTTTTCTTGTTTATACAGGAGCAACTACATATTGGAACCGAGTTTTATTGCTTGTGAGAATTTAATCAATGGTCGATTGTCCTACCGAGGAATGAACCCAGAAATAGAAAGACTGATGGAGTTAGAAGAAATAGCCAATCGGCCACCAGTAGACAGATCCATGGCTACCGATGTCAGCAACGCAGAGATGGCAAAGTTCAAGGAGTCTTTGGTCGAGACTGTGGCGAGTAAATACAAGACAAAGAAGAGTAGAAGAACTGATAGTTCAAATATTTCTTCAACCCCAGAAAAAGAAGAACCTCCCAGAAAAAAAGCCAAATTTCTTAAACCTAAAGACGAGTAGCATGTACAAAATTAACTTTTTCATTTGCATTAAAGTAATCAGCTTTTTGATTAGCTTTTTGATGTTATGTGTGTGTAATTAGGGGGTGAAATAAAATGCATATTACGATAGGTCAAAATAAGTTTACGTATTTATACTGTACTCATGTTCACAACGGTAAGTATACATCAAAGATGGTACGACACTATCGATTTTGACCACTCACACCAGTCATAATGAGAATGACAAAATAAAAGTCAATTCTGGGCCTTATGATTACTGGTGTGTCTGGAAATTTATAGCCTTATTTACCGACATGAATATGGATACTGGTACAATATATGTCCATGTATATTCAAGTGTTGTAAGTAGACATGTGCCATACCAGCTCCGGTTGGAGCAGCTCAGTGAAAAGAGCAGGTTAAAGTAGCAGCTCCAGCCGGAGCAGTTGCTTCAACTGAGCAAGTGAGCAGAGATCTGTTGAACAGTCCAATGTCTGAATTGGGGAATGCCGAACATTCACACTGTTCCTTTCAAGCAAGACCAGAGTTACTTTCCTCCTAGTATTAATGAAAATCACATTAACACAGTTATTGAAGTTTTCTTTTAAAGGTTCTTATAAATTAAATATTAGAGCTTTTTATTATAAACGTAAAGAAAACATTATTAGATGTTTAAAGGCAAAAATTAAAGCTACAAATAGTTACACAAACAAATTCAGTTTAATACTTATGGATTGTTAGCATTTAAATAAACTAGTTTTTCAACTTTTTGAGAATTTAAACGGGTTCGGCAATTACTTATAACAAGTCTAGTTTTTAAAAACACTTGTTCGCAAGGAACTGACGTTACCACCTACAGAGACAATTGAGCAGGTTGGGGGTGGAGCTGGTTTCAGGTGTGACTGGGAATTCCAGCTCCGAGAGAGCAATGCACTTTCTCTCACGACAGTTCAAAGTTCAACCCCAAAGGCCGGCGGCTCCTGCCGCTCCTGGCACTGCTCCCGGAGCATGTTTGTTTGGTGAGCTGTTCCAGACCGGAGCAGCTCAGTTGTCTGAGCAGTTCCAAAGTAGCAGCTCCGGCAAATTTCAGCACACCTCTAGTTGTAAGATGTATGTTATTTTATACCATATTAAAAAAATAAATCAGCAAACTGTAAATATTTTAATAAAAAATTAGGCGGTATATTGGGCTTATTTATATAAGAATAGCTTTAACCGTTACTATTCTGGGCCATTCCATGCCAAATCATGCAGGGGCTGACACCCATGGTCTCAGATTTTAATAAAAATTTGTATATATTAAGTGACTATAAAAATAATAAAAAATACTAAGTTTCACCTAATTCTAATTATTAGTTTCAGAATTATGGTCGTTTAAAGTTTTAGAAAAATGTAATTTCCGAGGGCAGTATGAGCGGTAAATCAGCTTGTATGTTTCCACGTTTTATAAATAAAATTTATATGTATGTAGCTAGAGGCTTCAAACTTTATGAATTTGTCCTAAATTTAATGGAGAATCAGATGATACTAAAAGTGTTGGCATTATATCTTTTCATCATTGTTTAAAAAATCATAAAACACAAAAATTATGTGTTTTTCAAATTGTGACGGTAATGTAATAAACAATCTTTGGCTGAAATCTCTCTCCAGATACCCTAATACAACCATATATTACTGAAAAGAGCATAAAATTTCCTTATAAATGGTGAAATAATATTTGTGGGTTTATGTGGTCTAAAAGTTTTATTACAATGTAAAGTAATAAATAAATTTTTGAATAGCGAAAAAGGTATTTTCATTGACAAAGACAGAGTTTGTGGTAAGGATGTTAGAAAGTCAATAATATATTCTAAAATATAGGACTATGGAGCTAAAATCATATGGAATACAATTTGCATGGCATATTTTGTAATTACATAAGGCTTACTGTTGGATGTAACACGTTTACAACAAATAATTTTGTACAGTATGATGTAATTTTGAAATTAAATGTATACCCTTGTTAGCCTATGTATTACTGGAGAGCATGCATGTCAGTCTCAAATGATGAAATAATGTTTGCAATTTGTAGCATTATAAGAGGTTTAATACAGTATAAAAATATGAAATGACCTGGCTTAAGAGTCTTCATCACCGGAAGTTGCTAGACATCATCTTGGAGTTTTGTTCCATAAGGCCAATGTTAACTTTGTGCCTCCATTACTACTCACCTGATCGTCACATACAATTCATTTTGGCGTCAAATTAAAGGTTTCGTCGTCCTCTAGGGAAATACAATGTTGATTTTTTTAATTTGGGTATCGTAGTTTCATAATAAATAGTTTAATTTTAAACCGAAACACTGTACATGATATCATTAATTTGTAACAAAATCCAAATTCGACTATTGTATTTCCCTAGAGGACAACGAACCCTTTAATTTGAGACCAAAATTAATTGTTTGTGACGATCAGGTGAGGAGTAACGGAGGCACAAAGTTAACCTTATGGAACAAAACACCAAGTTGGCGTCCGGCAACTTCCGGTGATGAAGACTCTTAAGTTCTCCTTTTTTACCTCAATCCTGAGGGTGTACTATGTATGTAACAGGCAGAATAGAGATTGCATGCTTCGGCATTGTGATCAATGCCCTAAAACACCTGAGTCACTTAAACTTATTTGGAAGAGGTTTTGGAAGACTGATGATGAAGAGGAAATAAAATGTTCACAGTGGATTAGGATGCCGGATGAGATTACTATCTATGCTTCTACACTGCCAAGAATTTATTGATTTTACCATCCGTAAAATTGAATCCCTAATCCCTCACTCCTTTATTACCAAATCGCAAAATTCATACATAAAGCTCAGAAAAGAAAATCTAGGATTTGATGAGGTTTTGGTCTTAATAAATTTCGCTGAGAACTATAGATTTTTTCTTCAAAATTAAGTACAGTCATACCACTGGAGCCATTTAAGTTGTTCAGTTATCCTATAGTATTATATTATAAAAATGGAGATGGTACCTTACTAGAAACGTAATTGTGTTTAATTTCTGATGACCTAAAACACTATTTACCATTTGTCTACTCTGTCCAGGAAAAAACGATTGATTTAATTAAGTTGACATTTCCTTCAGTTGGCAGAGTGGAATACATTACTGGTGGGTGCAGTGCACAGTATACAAATTTCAAAACCATGATGAATTTGTGTTGTCATGAAAAAGATTTTCAACTTAAAGGAAGTTGGTCTTTTCATGCAAGAAACAAGTCATGGAAAAACTGTATGTGACGGAATCGCAGGCACAGTCAAAAGAACTATTCCAAAGAGAAACCTCAAGTTCAAAAGCAAGTGAACAGATTGTAAATGCTTGGCAAATGTTCACATTTTGTAATAATCTGTTTTCAAAAATAAAATTTTGTTTTTGAGTGAAGAAGATATTTAAAATATCAGAATAACCCAAAGTAGTCGTTTTGAATCTGGGCAAAGTATAACTGGAACAAGAAGTTTTCATTTTTTCCAACCTGCATCGTCAGAAGAAATCACAGCAAAAAGAGTGAGCTCTGATATATGTTTAAGAAAAAACATGTTTAACTCATCAGGACCAATGATTGAACCTAACCTCCATTCTTTTGTTGCCTGTGTTTATGAAAGCAACTGGTGAATTGGAATGGTTCAGCAAATTAATGAGGAAGAAGGGAATTATAATATCCTCTTTATGCATCCTCATGCACCGGCTGAAAACTTTTATTGGCCTCAAAAAGAAGACAACTGTCCCGTACCACCACCTCATCTCCTTTGTGAAGTAAAACCTCCAGTGGTAACGTCACAATTGGGTCGAACTATAAGATTGATTCTGACACTCGAAAAGAAATCAACAAAGCCTGGAACAACTCTAAAATGTCACTATAGACGGTAATCAGTTTTCAGTTTCAGTGATTGTGTTTACTTACATTTCAAGTTACTTTCGAACCAAGATAAGACTTTTAAAAACTATATAACAACTTTTAACTTAACACATTGTGAAGATTTACTATCATGTTGTATAATTGAAGAATTTTCCCAGAAAAATCTGGATAAGAAGTAAGTAAACCAGTACAGTAACTACAAACTATCAGTATGAAATGTAAATATTGTATATTTCGTGTAGGTATCATGAATTTAGGAGGTTATTTTTAATGTAAGCTAACTCAGTACACCCTCAGCATTGAGGTAAAAAGGAGCACTTAAGCCAGGTCATTTCATATTTTTATACTGTATTAAACCTCTTGTAATGCTACAACTTGCAAACATTATTTCACCATTTGAGACTGACATGCATGCTCTCCAGTAATACATAGGCTAACAAGGGTATACATTTAATTTCAAAATTACATCATACTGTACAAAATTATATGTTGTAAGTTACATCCAACACTAAGACTTAGGTAATTACAAAATATGCCATGCAAATTGTATTACATATGATTTTAGCTCCATAGTCCTATATTTTAGAATATATTATTGACTTTCTAACATCCTTACCACAAACTCTGTCTTTGTCAATGAAAATACCTTTTCCGCTGTTCAAAAATGTATTTATTAACTAACTTTATATTGCAATAAAACTTTTAGAACACATAAACCCACAAATATTATTTCATCATTTATAAGGAAATTTTATGCTCTTTTCAGTGATATATGGTTGTATTACAGTATCTGGAGAGAGATTTTAGCCAAAGATTGTTTTTTACGATTTTTTAAACAATGAAGGAAAGTTATAATACCAACACTTATAGTATAATCTGATTCTCCATTTAATTTAGGACAAATTCATAAAGTTTGAAGCCTCTAGCTACATAAATATAAATGTTATTTATAAAAACGTGGAAACATACAAGCTGATTTACCGCTCATACTGCCCTCGGAAATTACATTTTTCTAAAACTTGAAATGACTATAATTCTGAAACTACTTAATGGAATTTGGTGAAACTTTGCATTTTTCTTATTTTTGTACACACTTAATGTATACCAAATTTCATAAAAATCTGATAAATTTGGGTGTCAAATTGTAATTTGGCTGGATGATTTGACATGGAATGGCCCTTCTTCTTATTTTTAGTTCTAAGAATTGAAAGTATGTAGTCATGAGGTTTTCAAGGAAGTTTCCGTGACAGAGATTAACGGCTCTAAAAGAAGAGACATTATTATCAGTGGCAGGAAGAAGGGCCGAGGATTTATCAGAGATCCAATTTTGAGGTTTGAGACTCATAAATGTCAACCTGACAAAGTAAATTCCCAACAGTACTTAAAAGTTTGATGGCCTGTAATTTTTGACTCAAGAGGTCCCTGTGCAGTCAGGTTTAGATTTATATAACAACCACAGCTAAGTTTATTTTGAACAAAATTAGTATTCAATGTATTGTGGTAACAAGACCAGGGTTTGGGCCGTTCCCTATCAAAATATTAAAACGTGCTTCTGGTCTAGAGACATACAGAAAATATAAATTAACAGCCTGAACATTAGCTTTCGCTTGTCTAGAGGCTCAACCTATGATATCAAAAATTACTAGCACAGCCTTCAACCTCAGTTTATTTACAATAATAATAACAATATTGTTATTGCCACTACAACAACATATGTTTAGCAATGTTAAAGTTGACAAATAATTTGTAAGTCAACAACGGTAATTACAAAATCATGATAAAATAATATTGCAAAACCTATTTTAATATATTCATCCAATCATATTAAAATTGTTATTTCAAATGTCAATAGTAAAAAGTTTGTATTAAATTATTGCTCTGTTATATACATTTTTAGAATTATCTATGAATTCGTCAATAGTATAACATTTATTTTCAATTAGGTATTCCTTTAGTTTTCTTTTAAAAGATGAAGAATTTCTTAAATTTTGTAATTTCGCTGGTAAATTATTAATGAGTCTGGCTTTTGCTTGGGATAAAAGTTTTTTTATAAATTTAATCTGTGTGGTTGAGAGGTGGAACTTATCACTTGATTTTGTGTCATATTTGTGAATATCCCTACCACACATTGAATTCACATTTGGAAATACAATGTACTATTGTTTCCAATGTGTGGAAACAATAACCTCACGCTATATATGGTAGGGTGAGTAAACTCACTTTTTTGATTTACCTCTTTGGACTATAACCACTCACTCACACATTAAGTAAGTGTGAAACTAACTCAATGGATAAGTTTGCAATGAAAAGCGTTATTGTTTAGAGTAGAAATCATATTTCAACATCAAAAATAATTCACAATAATTTACAAGGTACAGTTCTGAACAAAGAACAAAGACAGTTCATTGTAAGCTTAAATGCATTTTATTACATACAATATGTACATCATTTGTATAAAACAGAGTATAGGACATAACGGTGGTAATACACACTTTCTGTTGACCAGCAATACAAAATTTCACAAAGGGAGTTGCTGCTCCGTGGATATTTGTCAGGTGAACTAACTTTTTTTCTTTAATATTTCTTGTTTACACGTGACCTGAGTGTTTTGCTGAGGACTACTTTTAACTTACAAACTTTCCTTAAACATGTTACACATGATATCTATCCTGAAACCCAAGTAACTGGAAGTCAACTAAGTTGACCGTACACAATAGCTGAACGTGTTTCAAAAGTCCCAACAAGGTTTACAAGAGTTTTTGTAAGATCTTTGGTAACTTCAAGCTTGATCTAATCTGAAAAAAGAAAAGTAAGGTGTAATGTTTTTATAACAGATCAAGTAGTAAACAATGAGACACAGGATACAAATAATATTTTACCTAAGTTCATAACCAAAATTGTTTCAGCACAAGCCAGTGTCCTGTTCTCAGCACGGGAATCTCAAAGGCATTTTATATTTTAATCAGTTTACCAACTAAACGAGTTCGCACGCAGCACGCTGACGTGAGGGAAGTGAATTTCCACAAAAAACTTTTAAAACTCAAAATTATGGTAAAAACAAACATGTATTCCAATTTTTATTGAAGTCTGAAAACATTGATTTTTTGGCTGTTCTGATGTTCCTGGTTTCATTTACCTGCAAAGCTGGGAATACAATTTTGCGCATTATAATGTTAGGAGAAGGTCCAGGCAGGCTTGAAAGTAGGCGTGAGGTTGCTGGGGATGATAAAAGTACTCTAACAAAGGAATAACAGGCTTTTCTTGTGTAAAACCCCCATAAGACAACGTACTGTGTTTAGTCAAAACACATTTTCTTTAATAACTCGGTAAATATTTATGCTAGAATTATGATAGAGGGCTTAAAACTTTCGCCTCACTAATTCCCATCTTTTTACATGCATTAATTTTACATCCGGGGCTTTTCTGACCCTTTTTGGGCCCAAAAACTAGAAATTTGAAAGATTAATCCCTCAAAAAAGGGTTTAGAGTTTTCCGATTGTTTTGCCCAACGAACTTGTCCAACTGATTACAGAAAGGAACGTCCCTACCAAATTTAATCGGACAAAAATGCGACCGCTAGAGTGCATACACACACATATATATATATATATATATATATATATATATATGTCTATATATATATATATATATAATTTTGAACGACCCCCAAAAACGTGTTCAGGGGGTCACGTTAGGAACTTCTATGGTGATCCCGGGCTTAAGTTTCACCGTGCGGGTCATGCTAATAGTTCACTTTCCAAAGGAAATTCACTAATAAAATAACTCCATAACATTGGAAGCCCATGGGGTGCCCTATTTAACACCCTTAGGGATGGATTAAAAAAATCTTTTCTTAGTGCTCATCTATGTTGAAACTACTGTGCTTCTTGACCCATAGGTTTAGACTGTGCTTGGATTTTACGTACGATCAATTTTAAGTCATTTTAAGTCCCCAGCTCTATCTTAAAACTACCTGGCCGACCGCCATATTTTCATTGTTCTTATAAACACAGCCTACAATATAATGATCAGGTCAGCCTAATCCAGATCTAGTTCATAATCAAAGTGGCTAAGGGATTAATAGTCCCATAACTAGTTAATCTTTCTCCAACTAATTGCTCTTGATAGTGTTTGGAATTCCTTTCCCAAAATTCCACCAACAGTTGTGAAAAGGGGTGTAAAATAAGGATGTAACATTTGCAAGATAAAAGGTATTTTAATTTGTTCTTTTCTCCAAAAGCATTCTATATGGGGTTTTTCAATATGAAAGGAGACATAAGATGGAGTATCAGTGTCAATGACATTGTACATTAAACCACAGAAAACTATAAAATACTACAAAAGGCTGACTGGAATAGGAGAAGGGTTGTGCTCCCATGGCAGCGCCACTAGTCAGGTCGCTGTGAGAAGAGGCAGCAGGTGGAATGAGGACTAAGACGGATCGCCAAAAGGAATGGCAGCAGGTGTACCCGAATGCACCCCCTCTGAGCGACCTAGTGCCAGTGCCACTAGCTTTCAAAGTGGCTGGTGACCGAACTAACTGTTCTAAACGCAATTACCCTTAACATGGTAGTCAGCCTTCTGTAGTGCTTTACAGTTTTCAGTGATCAAACAATGGTTCCATCTGACCCTCCCAAACTCCCGGAAAGCTACATCAGATCAAAGCTGGTACAGTAAAGTAACATTCTTCTGCAATAATAAGTTCCTCTACACGATTCCCCTGAGCTGCTCCATAAAACTTCCTAAAGCATCTCTAGTGTGGAAGTACGTCAGTCATTGTGTCTGACATAAATACAAGGTTCTAGATTTCACAGAACTAACAAATCATACAAGCATAGTTACTAGCTCTATTACTTTCTCTACAATATTTTGTGTATGTTGAAAAAAAGTAAATTGAGTTGTTTAGTTAGCAGCAAATTTATACTAAAATTTTCTACATTATTAACTTTGTTTCAACATTACAAAGGGTTAAGGGCTAAGGGGCTGCAGTTAACTTGGGCCTAGGGCTTCAAAATCTGTAAGTCTGACACTGGGCACAAGAAGTGTTTTTACTGACAAAAATACAATACACATCCATTTATTAAAATAATAAGTGTAAAGGCTAACAGTGAAACTACTA
Organism: Allygus modestus; assembly: GCA_963675035.1. Classification (NCBI taxonomy): domain Eukaryota; kingdom Metazoa; phylum Arthropoda; class Insecta; order Hemiptera; family Cicadellidae; genus Allygus; species Allygus modestus. Next base: position 105,093,482 of record OY776112.1, read on the forward strand.
TATCTTAAATGATCAACTATGTTTTTTTCTGAAAAATCCTTAATAACTAAATGAGCCTTTTGCGGTTTTGGAGAAAAAACCATTTTTAGGGCTCCACCCCTCAGCTACAAAATACCAATGCTTATCTCATGGAAGAATAGCAATTGAGTTAATTTAATATTTAACACTTTAATTAAATTCAAGAAGTCATTAAGGGTGTTTGGCCGCTAGGCGGTGAGGAGCAGAAGTTCTAAAAGTCGCCACCGCGCGCCGCTAGGAAGACAACTCGGGCATTGCTCGAGTGCTGTGAGTGTGTGTGTGATCTGGCTGGGGAGAGAGGAGCGCGTTCTCCTCATTTCTCCCCCTCCCCCCACGCAGCACTGTCTTTCCGTCTACTCTGTCTTCTTCGGCCCGGGGCGCACGGCCACGGCCCGCGGCTCAACTGGTTGAGTAGGGTTGGGTTGCTTACTATTTTCCACTGATGTACCTTTCAATGTCGCCGACAACTAATCTTAAATTTATTTTTATTTTGAGCGTTCACTTTATAGATTTGATGAGTACATTTCTTGTAGCCTATACAGATTTTATCATTAAAAATTGTTGACACAATTGTGAGCACATTTAAATACAGTGGAACTCCGATAGTTCGAATCTCAAGGGGCCACGATAATAAAATTCAAACTATCCAAAAAACTATTCAATTTTAATTATAGAGGTTTGAATTACCCTAGCTTTACTGTATTAAAAACAAATAACATTATTTTTTATTTTTTTCTATTGTGGTTTAAAAATTAAAAAAGAGGTTCCAGACTTAATTGTCACCCTGTATAAACATTAATTATAAATATAAAATGGTTTTTAATTTTAAGAATTACAATTTAACAAATTTATTTAATCATAATACAATGATCTTATTAATTTCTTAAAATACTGTATTAAATAAATGTGCAGGGTGTCCCCGAACTATTCCATAAAAATGTTTCTATAAATATACAATTGTGGGATATTTTACCCCAATCACCAACATACTAACCTTTGTTAGATGTAATTTTTTGCTATTGTTGGAATTTAGTATCCGTTTGTTGTTAAAGCTAAAGAAGAATTTGTTACTGTTACAAAGTAAAATTCAGGCACGATCAGGGGCAGATCCAGGGAGTCACATTGGGTGGGGGGAAATGCCCGGGTTTTTTTTGGGGGGTGTATAGAATACCCCTCAGGGGCCCCACCCCCCGGACCCCCCGGTCCGGGAGTCCTCTTCCGGAAATTTGATAAATATTCCTTATCAATAATAATCTGATCGGCCGTAATGAATAGCCGAACGTGTTTTATTGACCAACATGTGTGTTATCGACCGAAAAAGACGGCTGTCTTGAATTCATGGACAAAAATCAGCAATTTGACCGTTTTTTTTTATATATAAAAAATTGCAATTTGACCGCAATTCATGGTCGCCGTAACTTTTAAACCGAAAACGACAAGTAGGCCTAAACGTACTTTATCGGCCAAGGAAAACCGCAATAGTTTATAACCAAACCGTAATTTAAAGGCGGCCACACACTACCGGACCTTTGCTCGAACAAGACATCGGATCGAGCAGGGAGCAGGTCACGAAAGTAGCTAAATTCACTCCGAACTTCTTCCCGAACAAGACAACGGATCGGACAGATAGAGCACGAAAACCACCGAGCGGGGTAAAAACGGTGGGGACGACTTTTAGTTGCCGTTGTGAGGGGGGCAGTGTGCTTCTGTAGATTTCACCCACTTCACCCATGTCACCCACCTCCCCACGATTTCACCCACTTCTCTCCAAGCGTCATTCCTCTTCACTTTGTGGTAGTGAAGGATGGGACAAGTCCCATAAAACTGGCCGATTGTTGTACTCGGAAATAAACATCAAAATGTTTTCCTCAGACCACTCCATCGTGCAGACTACTTAACATAAACTAGTGAACTGGAAACTAAAATGACAACAGTCGAGATCAGCTGTATTATGTGCTCGCTGGTCAAGACCGCAACCCTCACTGTCGTCGTATCGCTAGCAGCGGGGCTCGTAACGGCGCTCGGCGCAGCGTATGGAGGTACCACACACTACTGTACCCCGAACAAGACATCAGACCAATCTTTCTTTGATCTTTCCTCAAAAAACCGCCTCGAGAGCACTCAGTCTGATGTCTGGTCCAAAGTCTGGTTCGGAGGCCCCAACTAACTACCGGATTTTCTCCCTTCGACCCCAAATCCTGTTTGGTCCGATGTTTTGTTCGGGAAAAAGTCCGGTAGTATGTGGCCGTCTTAAAGGCTAACACGCCAGCGGAAGTATAAAAGTATGTAATCTTCGAAATCGAAGATTTTACCAAAACTAATAAGATCAAAACACATTTGATCGGCCAGAAACCGACGTCCGAAACGTATTTTAGGCCGTGTTTTATTGGTACAAACGTAAATTTTGCCACAACATGGTGTTCAAAAACACTAAAACGACTGAATTTTTTTTGTATAGTAGACCGCGTTTTATTGGCCTGAAGCGGCAAGCGAACCGCATATTATCTACGGAAATAGCAAAACAAAATAGGTAATTTCACAGCATTATATTTGCCGAAAACAACCGTTCCTCGAATTCTAAAGTTTGAAATCGAAGGCCACAATATGGTGTTTATTAACCGAAAATGATGACAGAGCCTCAATATCTGCCAAAATTCACAATCTAACCGTGATTAATCACAACAATTGGCAATCGGACCCAATCAGACCACATTTTCCCAGCGAAAAATGAAGCCGGATCCCGTTTTATAGACCCGAACGACTACCGGAACTTATATTTTACGAATACAATAGGCGATTCGACCCCGTTCTATCACCAATGAGCGCCTATTTTTACTATTTTACTGATTTAAAATCATATATACTCAAATCAAAAATATACAATGCTTGGAAAATAAATGGATTTTATGGTTCTCTTTATTTATTTATAAAAAATATTAAAGGTTATCAGTAAGGCTTCAGGAAATTAATTAAATTGAATTAAATCGTAAATTTTCAGTAAGGCTTCGGGAAATTAATTAAATTGAATTAAATCGTAAATTTTCACTTTCCTATCACTTAATTAAATACATCTTCAGAAGAAGCTGGATCTTCAGTTACATGAGCTGAATCTTCTAGCCTATCAGTGGTTTCACACAACAATGTTTTACTCGCAATTGCTTTTCTATTTATTGTATGCCTATATTTCTTACAAAGCATTAATTTATACGGTTGCAGTAATACCATAATACTCTGAAAACTGAAAAACGCGGACAAGCGGTACTCGTGTTGAGCGAGTGGCGGGATTCGTGGAGGGTGTGGCTGGAGGGAGTGTAGGGGGCGGCGCGACCTTGAACTACGCGCTCGTGCGTGGGGTGCACGCGTGGTGGCACTGTGCGTGTGAGCTTGTGTTAGTGAGGCGTAGTGCGGCCGGCCTACTCTGCCCCGGAAGGCAATTTCCAAGAAGCAAAGGAGCAGGTCACAGACCAAACGAAAAAAGATATAAACTTCAAACAAATTTTAACATGAACATCATACTGACCCGCACAACTACATCTATTATTTATACCACAAAATTGTATAAATATATTTTTAACGGTTTTTTAAAGTAAAAAACTTATTTCTGATTTTTTTATTTTGAAATTAAACTATATTAGTAATAATAACCAGAATTTATCCCACACAACTGCAAATTTTCATTGAAATCGGACCAATGGTTTTCTTACTGACCTCCCAACATTTGACAAAATCTCTACTTTTAAGATCCATAACTCCTTTAATAGTAATGCGAATTATTTAATATATATCTATTTTGTTTCCTAATCTTCATCCTGATGTGAAAAAATATATTACAAATTAATTTTTTTGACCCAACACCCTTAACCCTTTCAGTGCTAAGGTCCGATATATCGTCTTTTGAATCTGATATCAATAAACACTGTTACTGCTTCATAAGCGATTGTACCGTTAGGCGCTCAGTCTGCAGTCTGAGTCTGACATGTGGTGAAACCTGGTAGACACGAATTGAACTACCTCGTCCAGCGCCTAGTCTCTATAATACCAACTGATCCACTGCAGCTGCTAGCCTGACCAGTGGCTGTGCGGTCTAAGGCGTTACCTTCCCGGCCGGGGGTAACACTTGGATCGAGGGTTCGAATCCCGTCACAGTCGGTGGTTTTTATGTGCAACTCATGGAGAGTTCACCTGTCTGTGGCAGAGTTGAAGGGGAGGGCGGACCTTAAGCAAACGGTGGACGGCTCGGGTCCAAGCTGACGGGATGGGTGGATTCTTTGTGAGTTGCACATCTGATCAGGTGTTTTGCTACTTTTTACCTATCTTTTACTGTGTGTGTCCAGCGGAAGCACGTTTTTATTAATTTTAACTGTTCAGGCGTTCAATATATTAAAAAAATCAACAAAACATCACGGATTCAACTACTCCTTTCAGAAGCTTAGCACTCAAAGGGTTAAAGGAGTTCCTGATGCAGAAAGCTCTGTACTCACTAGATGAAAGAAATAGTAAAGACTAATCATTATTTATGTTTTGACACTATTTATTGTACCTTTGTGCAAGAGACGAATAAAGATATTTTGATTTGATTTGATTGGAACACTTTCGCTGCGGCGCGGTCAATTTCCACCGGGCTTGGCCGCACGCGAATGCTGCGCGGTCGGAACCGGCCTCCCTCTCTATTGAAACTAAACCAGTCAGTGAGAGCCCAACACTTGCTAGAGGCAGCTTATTTGTTGTCAGCGTGTAGTGCGGGTCCCGTAGTGTTGTCGGGTGGCATCAGATTTCGGATCTGGCGTTTGTCATTTTTGGCCGTGATACGTTGTTTTCAAGTGTATTCTCGTGTAATTTTATGCTGAGTAAAAACAGTGTAAGTAGGAAATCATGTCAGTTCGTAAACAAAGTACACTTAATCACATGTTTTAATGTAAACAAAGCAGACGTTTTTCAATCCCTATGCTTTTCTTATGGGAAATGTTTTAGATTATCTCTCGTTTGCTACTATCACTTTTTAGAAATACTGCAATTTTGCCCGAGTCCCTGGGTTCAATACCTTTAATTTAAGCCATCTCCCATCATCCTGCGATTTGCCAAACTCCCACAATTTTGACTTAAAAGTTTGGCTTACAGAATTATATATAAAGATATTTACTACTTATACTTCAGTTCTTGTTTAATTTTACTCTTGTGGCGAAACTGGGTTTTATCTCTGTTAATGGAACCAGAAGTAGATGATTTTCCTTTGATAAATCCTGGGCCTCAGAATATATGATAGCAGGGTGGCATTCTAGCATTTCACTGCTGGAATTGTAGTTTTTTAGATAGTTTAAAAACTGCAATTTTTTTATAAACTGAATCAAAAGCTTTTTTTAAACATCGATGATAGCCATTACACTCTCTACAGTAGTATAGTGATTTGTGTATGAGTATATAACAAAACATGACTAAGACAGAAATACAGTTAAGAATGGGAGGTAAAAATGTGAAGGTAAAATTAACTACATAAGGTTTGTGAAGGTTAACTCTTTCACCGCCAAAAGCCGATATATCGGCTTTGCAATACGTTTCATAAACCGCCGCGAGCCGATATATCGGCGTGAGTAGTGTGACGCATTCACCGCCATGAGCCAATATATCGGCGAGAGTGCTGTGGAACGTTCGCCCCCGCGAGCCAATATATCGGCATCCGGCATTTTTGTAATTTTTATGATTATTTCTCGAATCCAACAAAAATTAGCACCATTGAATGCACAATGAAATGATGTTTAAAAAAATGTATGTTACTTTTTATTGATGAATATGTTATATAATATATTCTTTCAAACGTCGTAAAATTTAGATAGCCATGGCTCCAGCTGACATAGTGACTCAGGCGCTTGTTTGTTTATTCTCTGTGTCTGTTTGTTTTAGATCGCTTGAGAGAGGTTGTGTACTTAGTAAACACATGTTTATAAACAATTATTGTGAACGTTTTTATTGTTTCAGTGTTGTAATACTTACTTACATTTAATTTGTCAAGTATTGTGTTTAGTTATAAACAGTGAGTAAACGAAAAGATTCTCCTTTGAGTGAAAGCACACTTTTAAAAACAATTCATCAGCCAGGAATAAACATCATAGATAATAATGAAAGTGATAACAGTATGGCAGGCTCAAGTAGTCCAGAAGAAGTAGCGGACGATACCGACGCAGACCCAAGCTACGACCCGGATGAAACTTGCCGTCATCTAATTCTAAGCGCGTTCGTCGCTTTATCATTCCGAATTGGCAAACTACCTGTAGGCCTAAACATGATGTATCAATGTTAGATAATTATGATACTATCCCTAGCACATCAAACAGGCCTGCGCCCAATATATTTGATGAAGCAGAGCTTGTTATGCAAAACGTCTTTGATGACGAAAGTGATCCAGATGATCCTTCTCCTGTTACTTTAGTGGATCCACTGACTACACATGGGCATGATTTTGGAAATGTTTCTGAAGAGGTATGTGACGATGGAATTGAAAATACTCCTAGAAAAACTGGGGTGACAAGGAATGCAACCCCTTATACTAGATCTATTCATGACACACAAGGTATCTCGCCATCTCATGAAGGAAGGAAACTGGCAATTTCGTTAGAAATAGGGAGAGGCCTTTGAGAGGCGACAAAATAGAAGAGGTCGAGGTAGGCCTAGGGGTAGTGGTATGAGAGAAGAACTAGCTGAGCCAGAGAGTAGTAGCTGGGATGAGGTGGCTGAGGGGAAGGACCCTGGTTACCAACCTACGTTTGTATTCGCTGAAATTCCTGGCCCAAAACACTGCCCTCCACAAAACTCAAAGCCAATATTATATTTTAATCTTTTTTTTGACCGCATCTTTACTCTCAATATTTGTTGTCGAAACCAATAGCTATGCGATGAACTATTTAGCATCTATTGGAAACACAATGTCCCTGAAAAGTCGACTAAGGAAGTGGGCCAACATAACTGTTCCGGAAATTAAAGCATTCCTGTCTATTTTGATGAACATGGGGCTTATTAAAAAACCAACTATAGAGAGCTACTGGAACAGTAAAGCCTCCCAGTCAACGCCATGGTTTGGAAAAGTAATGAGTCGGAACAGATTTGAACTCATTTTGAAGTTTTTCCATATAGTAGATGAGTCGACCTTAGCAACACGTGGCCAGCCAGGGTATGATCCCTATGGGCAATTTCAGTTTCTTATTGATTACGCTAACAGGCTTTTTCAGTTTTATTACACCCCTAATCAGTCACTATCAGTAAATGAATCCTTGGTAGGTACAAAGAAACACATTGATCTCACTCAATATATGCCAAAGAAGAAGCACACCGGTGGGGCATAAAATTATGGGTTTTATGTGATGAAATAACACACTACTTTACAGCATTCTTCTGCTATAAGAGCGCTGGAAGCATGGAAGACGCAAACCAGAGAAAATCTAATGGCTTAGCACATACTGTTGTTGTAAAGCTGCTCGAAATGGGGAATTACCTAATCAAGGGTTTTCATCTTTTTCTGGACAACTTGTTTACAAACATTAAACTTGCAAGGTTTTTGTATAGCAAAATGACATGCTAGTAGTAGGGAAAGGGGACTTTTGGGCCAAGTGATTTATGGCTTCCGGTCACGTGACCGGAAGCGCTGAGTCATGAAAGACGTCATCTGAGGCTGAGCCAGTGACGTAGGCGGTTTTGTGACGAAATGAGTAAAAGTTCAAAGTTCAAGGTCACGGTGAAGTTTTTTTAAAAAAATCTACCTCGCACTCGTAAAACGATTGTGATTCGATAGTTAATCGATAATAAATATCGAATGAAAATTATCGAATGAAACAATCGAATGATATGAGTGCGAGGTAGAACAATTACAAATATTACTTTATTTTATTAACAATAATTCATATTACAAATATTACTTTATTTTATTTACAATAATTCATGTTTACAATAGTTCCCCGTTGTTGGTTGTCATCGATGTTGTTGATCCGGACGAGTTGCGGCCATCACTTTGCTTTCTGAAGAAAGACGGTAGATACTTCGTTCCCTGCGCAGAGTCCATGTTGTTTTTTGATGCGTAAAGTTCCAAAGATAAATCGTAACCGGACGCAATAAGAAGTCTTAACTCTTCACTAAACACCTCGAGGTCTTGGTAAGTCGCAAGATGAATAGAGTCATAATGAATACACCTAATTTTAATGGACATTTTAATATAATGTTTTACGTTTGTGAAGAGCACTCGATGTTCACCAGTCGAGAGCCGGAGGTGTACTGACTATTCGCTAGCTAGCGTTCTGGTATGAAACGAAATGGTGGGGGTAAAAGTGTGGTGGGGCGGAGAAGATGGCGGACAGCAGATGGCAGGCGGCAGGTGGTGCGAGGCAGATGGTTGCTACTACATTCGCCGCCACAGTAATGCAATCCTTCGGCGTAATTCTTGTATTTTATCTTGTCGGTTCATTTGATACGTTTTACATCTACATATGCAATAGCTAAAACACTTGCACTTACGACAAGCTTTCCCGTCAACTTGATCGCCTGGTATTTTAAAACATTGTAACTCGCAACAATATGTCTTCAAATTGTTATCGAAAAAAAAATTGTTCATAGGTGGCACCGACATGTTAGCTGCAGCGTGTGTTAGACAAGACTGAGACTAACTTCACTGCTCCCTCTCTTTTATACCTCTTCATAAGTTAACCCTGAATGAAAGTTCAAGGTCATCCATTTGAATTTTAAAAAAAGCAACACAGCAGTATATAAAATAATATACTGCTGTGTTGCTGTTTTTATTTTTTTTATTTTTTTTATATTTTTTTAATATTTTCTTTATTAAACAAACATCTTACAATACAATAAGCTTAAGTCTAACATTGATGACTAGAAATACAAACAGAAAAATACAAACAAAGACATTATGTACAAGGATGCGTGATGTGCAGAGTGAGTTCCGTCGAGTTGTTGCCGCTTACACCGTGTGATACCAAATACAACGTCCCCGGTTGAATATCTCGCAAATCTTCATTTTGTAGCAGTTGAACAAATCGTTTTGGAAGAAATACTTGAAACTTCGGCTCATCTCCTGGAGTGAAAGGTCCTTCGCTCAATGAAACTAGAATTGCTTCTCCATGTGTGGTTTCCACTTTCTTGATGTTATGAATAATGTAGTGTTTTTGTTCTTTTAATTCTGAACACTTTTTAGTTAGCAGAAGGTCGGATTTTGAATGAGTGTTGAATTGATCAACCAGTGTTTGTAGAAACTGTTGTGATGCCATCTTCGTCAGTGGTGGTTGTGGTGTCTTCTGTGATGTTGCCTCTTCGGAGTCTCGAATAATACTCGTGCTGGAGCGGTGCTGTCTCCTCGTATTTATAGGCCCCGCTACCCCCACCACATTTCTGTTCTCCGCTACCCCCACCACATTCCTGCGTTTGTTTCAAGTAAGCAGCCAAACGATACGCGTTGTACAATGCACAGTTTGTTTGGCCGTGTTTAAGATCTTTTGTAGCGACACAAATATTATTGGATTGGATATTATGGATTACAAACAAAGAAAAAAAGTATATTAACTGAAAATGCTGGTGAATTTGACCATTGTAAATTAACAAACTGTAAAGTGTTCCTGAATTCACAATTCTTTCCCTACGACAACTTTAATATCTCTTTTGATAAAAAAAGGTACAGTGTTTTATACGATATGTACGCTAGGTTCCAAAATTCATATTACGGCAAAACAAACACACCTCTACTATCTCCCGTACAGTTTGAATCGAAAGCTCCGATTGTTGTAATTGATTGCTCCAAACAAAACGAATCTGTAAAATCGTCTAGTGTTGATATAAAAATAGAAATGGAATTTCAAGAAAACGTACCTGCAAATACATCTGCGTATTGTTTAATTTTGCACGATAAAATTGTTACATACACACCGTTGACTGGTATCGTAAAGACGGTATTGTAAAACGTTGTACCACCACCGGCACCGCCACTGTCGCTAACCTATAAATAGCGGAGCAACAATGCAGGTCTTCAGTTGATCGTCTATCGTCGCACATCATGAGTGTGGACAAGTTTGGACGGTATTCCGAGTTTGGAGTAAAATCTGGATATAGTGAAAAAAGAGCTGGGTTTCCGTTAACACCTGATGGTAATTATAATTTTGAAAGAAAAGTAATTCAAAATGTTGGTGATCCGCTTTTGTCTTCTGATGCGGTTACGGTACAATATATGGATAAAAGAACCCCGATTGTACACGAAGACCATTGGGGATTTTCCGGTAAAAGGTTAAGCAATATAAAACATCCCATTTATGATGGTGAAGCAGTAAATTTAGCGACTTTAAAATTGTTAACGATTTACAAAAAGAATGAAACTGATACAAGCTATGATGTAAAAAAATTAAAATTGTCAAATGTAGGTGATTGTGAGCAGGATGGAGACGCTGTAAATAAGAAAATATTTGATATAGTACACAAGAAATGGACTACAGAATATGAAAAACATATGGAAAGGTTTGGTGCAGCTTTATTTAATTATATCCATCGGGCTTCAGGAAGAGCTGTAGCTTCAGATGTTGACAGCCACAATTATTTAGACTGGAAAAAGATACACAATCCAGAAAAACCTAATCAATTAGATAAACCGTCTGAGCCTTCTAAAGTCAAGACATTAGGAAAGGGGGATAAAGTGAATGTGATTAATGAACCAACAGAAAACGATGAAGATTATATAAGAGAAAAAAGAATTTAAATACCCATGATAAGGGATAAAGCATCAGTCATATTCGAGAGATAATACAGAGAGGATGATGGAATCCAATATTACTGCGTGGAGTTTAATATCTCAAGAGCCGAGATTTCCCCAAGGAGTGCTGACAGATGGTTTTGTTCAACGGTTTGATAGATATATGGATTGGGAACAACTTTCCATACACTACCTCTTCACAATGACTATGTTAAGAATTTATTTTCACAGAGTTAACTGGATTCATATTTTACAAAGACAACAGTTTTCAGAAGACTTCCTTGTAGAGATGACATCAAATTTTAATAACTGTTGGGAAGTAATAAGTAAATATCAAAATCTCTCTGAAAATTACATTGACAATTTTAAAGATAAACTAGACTGGAATGTGTTATTTAATTACCAACGATTAAGTGGCAATTTTCTAAGGGAACATGACAACTATTTAGATTTTATTCATTTTACCGAAAACAACGATACCATCACCAGCGGAGAAACATTTGAAACATCTTCAATTACACCTTATTTCTATTTTTACTACTTTTATTTATTATGTCTACATTTAATTAATTAATCCATTTCTATATAATAAATGGATTTTAAACAGTATATATAATACAAGAAGCCAAGACTAATATTACATTCATTGTAAAACATTTATAGAGTGCACCTACTGATTGTAAGTTTGGCTATAAATAGTCATGCCGAGGGCTAAACGCATCAGTCATAATCGAGAGAGATTACAGAGAGGAAGGGGAATAGCATCAACAGCATTTTCTCTATTAAGTAAACCGGTTGGAGCTATAGTTAACAAGGCGATTGATTTATTACCTGTGGAATTACATTTACCTGGAGGATATCAATATTGTGGTCCTGGAACCAAATTAGAGAAACGGCTTGCTAGAGGAGATCCTGGAATAAATAAGCTTGATCAGGCCTGTAAACAGCACGATATAGCGTATTCCAAATTTGGTGATACAAAAAATAGATCAATAGCAGATAGAGCACTTTCTGAGAAAGCTTGGCAAAGAGTAAAATCTAGTGACGCGAGTATTGGTGAAAAAGCAGCGTCTTTAGCAGTAACAGCAGCAATGAAAGCAAAAACTACGTTTGGAGGAGGAAAGAGAAGAAGGCGTGGGAAAAGACCCGCTAAGAAACAAGGAGGTAATATCAGAAGAAAACGTCGATCTACTAGTGGTAAAGGTAAAAAGAAACCAACAATATGGTCAATGATAAAAAAGGGAGGAGGACTATACCTAAGACCGTATCGTGTGTATTAAATAAGAAAGAGCAATTAATAATTAAAAACAAAGAATTAACCAATGAAGAACTGATTACATATGCTTCTTGTTTGAAAATCCCATTTTTTAGAGGAGTATTTATGAAAGATGAATTACCGGTTAAAATGTGGAAAAATGAGACTGGTATAGTAAATTTGGATAATAGTGAAGGATTAGGCACTCATTGGGTGTGTTACAAGAAACTTGGTGAAACGATTTATTATTTCGACAGTTTTGGAAACCTTCCACCACCGAAAGAACTTCAACAATACTTTCGTGCGGCAGAAAATGTTTTTTACAATTATACAAGAAAACAACCTGATGATACATCCATTTGCGGTCATTTATGTTTAGACTTTTTAGCTAAAAGTGTTAGTCAACTTTAAGATGTCTTCGTATACAGTGTCATTAACCGGTAACTCATGTACTTTGCGCAGTATTCTGTTTCCAGCGCTACGTTTGCAAAAAGGAAGACTATGGGAAGCCGCATTATTGGATTTAACAACATATAACTCTATTCCAAACGTTAGTGAAGGAATTAATAACAAAATACATTATTACAAGACAAAAGATAATAAAGGAAAATATTCAGCTTTGGAAGAATTCAGTTTACCAACAGGAGCTTATGAAATTGATAATATAAATGAAGTTATACAAAAACATATGGGAAAAGAAAATATAACGATAAAAGGCAATAACAATACAATGAAAGCCGAAATTACTTCTAAGTATTATATTGATTTTGGCCAAGAACGTTCAATTGGTAGTTTATTGGGGTTTTCTAAGGAAACAAAGGTATTAGAACCTAATACAACTCATTCTGGGAATAGAACTGTGACGATCATCAAAGTAAACAGCATAGACATTACATGTAACATTATACAAGGATCCTACAGAGATGGAGAAAATCGGCATATATTACACACATTCTACCCATCAGTCGCACCGGGTTTCAAGATAGTAGAAAAGCCTCAAAACCTTGTGTACCTACCGTTAAACACCATTTTCATTTCATACATCGTGCTGAACATAGTGGATCAAGACGGAAACCTTATTGACTTTCGAGGAGAAGCTATTACTGTAAGAATACATATAAAATCATCCGCTTAGATAATGGGGTTATCATTTAAAAAGAGAGAGCCAACCAGCAAAGAGGTCAGTAGCTCATCAGCTGTAGAAGGATTAACAAGTGACAACATTCGTTTTCTAGAAGAAATTGGATTAAAGGTCATTAACAATGGATATACTGGATATAGCGCAGGGCCCAACATTCGACGAGACCTTATGGGAAAAGGAATATCACACGCACAACCCTTACGCTTCGTCCAAATTAAACAATAACGATGAAATTAGGATTCCTATACAACAACAAGACATTTATACTCTTCCATGCGAAAGTTATTTATATATTGAAGGAAAAGTAACAAAAGCTGACGGTACTGTTGGAACCACTGTTCCGTTCATAAATAATCCTATGGCATTTTTGTTTGACGAGATTAGATATGAAATTTCAGGAGTTACAGTCGATTCAACAAAAAAGGTTGGAATTTCCAGTACATTAAAAGGATTAGCGTCTTTAACACCAAATGAGAAGAATCTGTTAGCTGTTGCAGGATGGGTTGCACCAGACAAAAGTATAATTACTCCTGACGCTTCGGGAAACTTTGATTTTTACGTACCTTTAAGATTACTTTTAGGATTTGCTGAAGATTACAGAAGAATAATAATAAATGTAAAACAAGAACTAGTTTTATTAAGGTCATCAAACGATAATGATATTATTAAAGCATCTGCTGGAACAACTGAAGCCAATTTAGACTGGAAACTAACATTAGACAAGATTGTTTGGAGAGTACCACATGTGCGACTAAATGATGAACACAGGATTACATTATTAAGAAAGTTAAAATCAGATCGAGACATTGTAATGCCATTCAGAAGCTGGGAGTTTCATGAATACCCCGTTTTACCTGCAACACAACGGCATACATGGACTGTAAAAACTTCTACTCATTTGGAAAAAGCGAGATATGTAATCTTTGGATTACAAACAAAGAAAAAAAGTATATTAACTGAAAATGCTGGTGAATTTGACCATTGTAAATTAACAAACTGTAAAGTGTTCCTGAATTCACAATTCTTTCCCTACGACAACTTTAATATCTCTTTAAATGATAACCCCATTATCTAAGCGGATGATTTTATATGTATTCTTACAGTAATAGCTTCTCCTCGAAAGTCAATAAGGTTTCCGTCTTGATCCACTATGTTCAGCACGATGTCTGAAATGAAACTGGTGTTTAACGGTAGGTACACAAGGTTTTGAGGCTTTTCTACTATCTTGAAACCCGGTGCGACTGATGGGTAGAATGTGTGTAATATATGCCGATTTTCTCCATCTCTGTAGGATCCTTGTATAATGTTACATGTAATGTCTATGCTGTTTACTTTGATGATCGTCACAGTTCTATTCCCAGAATGAGTTGTATTAGGTTCTAATACCTTTGTTTCCTTAGAAAACCCCAATAAACTACCAATTGAACGTTCTTGGCCAAAATCAATATAATACTTAGAAGTAATTTCGGCTTTCATTGTATTGTTATTGCCTTTTATCGTTATATTTTCTTTTCCCATATGTTTTTGTATAACTTCATTTATATTATCAATTTCATAAGCTCCTGTTGGTAAACTGAATTCTTCCAAAGCTGAATATTTTCCTTTATTATCTTTTGTCTTGTAATAATGTATTTTGTTATTAATTCCTTCACTAACGTTTGGAATAGAGTTATATGTTGTTAAATCCAATAATGCGGCTTCCCATAGTCTTCCTTTTTGCAAACGTAGCGCTGGAAACAGAATACTGCGCAAAGTACATGAGTTACCGGTTAATGACACTGTATACGAAGACATCTTAAAGTTGACTAACACTTTTAGCTAAAAAGTCTAAACATAAATGACCGCAAATGGATGTATCATCAGGTTGTTTTCTTGTATAATTGTAAAAAACATTTTCTGCCGCACGAAAGTATTGTTGAAGTTCTTTCGGTGGTGGAAGGTTTCCAAAACTGTCGAAATAATAAATCGTTTCACCAAGTTTCTTGTAACACACCCAATGAGTGCCTAATTCTTCACTATTATCCAAATTTACTATACCAGTCTCATTTTTCCACATTTTAACCGGTAATTCATCTTTCATAAATACTCCTCTAAAAAATGGGATTTTCAAACAAGAAGCATATGTAATCAGTTCTTCATTGGTTAATTCTTTGTTTTTAATTATTAATTGCTCTTTCTTATTTAATACACACGATACGGTCTTAGGTATAGTCCTCCTCCCTTTTTTATCATTGACCATATTGTTGGTTTCTTTTTACCTTTACCACTAGTAGATCGACGTTTTCTTCTGATATTACCTCCTTGTTTCTTAGCGGGTCTTTTCCCACGCCTTCTTCTCTTTCCTCCTCCAAACGTAGTTTTTGCTTTCATTGCTGCTGTTACTGCTAAAGACGCTGCTTTTTCACCAATACTCGCGTCACTAGATTTTACTCTTTGCCAAGCTTTCTCAGAAAGTGCTCTATCTGCTATTGATCTATTTTTTGTACCACCAAATTTGGAATACGCTATATCGTGCTGTTTACAGGCCTGATCAAGCTTATTTATTCCAGGATCTCCTCTAGCAAGCCGTTTCTCTAATTTGGTTCCAGGACCACAATATTGATATCCTCCAGGTAAATGTAATTCCACAGGTAATAAATCAATCGCCTTGTTAACTATAGCTCCAACCGGTTTACTTAATAGAGAAAATGCTGTTGATGCTATTCCCCTTCCTCTCTGTAATCTCTCTCGATTATGACTGATGCGTTTAGCCCTCGGCATGACTATTTATAGCCAAACTTACAATCAGTAGGTGCACTCTATAAATGTTTTACAATGAATGTAATATTAGTCTTGGCTTCTTGTATTATATATACTGTTTAAAATCCATTTATTATATAGAAATGGATTAATTAATTAAATGTAGACATAATAAATAAAAGTAGTAAAAATAGAAATAAGGTGTAATTGAAGATGTTTCAAATGTTTCTCCGCTGGTGATGGTATCGTTGTTTTCGGTAAAATGAATAAAATCTAAATAGTTGTCATGTTCCCTTAGAAACTTGCCACTTAATCGTTGGTAATTAAATAACACATTCCAGTCTAGTTTATCTTTAAAATTGTCAATGTAATTTTCAGAGAGATTTTGATATTTACTTATTACTTCCCAACAGTTATTAAAATTTGATGTCATCTCTACAAGGAAGTCTTCTGAAAACTGTTGTCTTTGTAAAATATGAATCCAGTTAACTCTGTGAAAATAAATTCTTAACATAGTCATTGTGAAGAGGTAGTGTATGGAAAGTTGTTCCCAATCCATATATCTATCAAACCGTTGAACAAAACCATCTGTCAGCACTCCTTGGGGAAATCTCGGCTCTTGAGATATTAAACTCCACGCAGTAATATTGGATTCCATCATCCTCTCTGTATTATCTCTCGAATATGACTGATGCTTTATCCCTTATCATGGGTATTTAAATTCTTTTTTCTCTTATATAATCTTCATCGTTTTCTGTTGGTTCATTAATCACATTCACTTTATCCCCCTTTCCTAATGTCTTGACTTTAGAAGGCTCAGACGGTTTATCTAATTGATTAGGTTTTTCTGGATTGTGTATCTTTTTCCAGTCTAAATAATTGTGGCTGTCAACATCTGAAGCTACAGCTCTTCCTGAAGCCCGATGGATATAATTAAATAAAGCTGCACCAAACCTTTCCATATGTTTTTCATATTCTGTAGTCCATTTCTTGTGTACTATATCAAATATTTTCTTATTTACAGCGTCTCCATCCTGCTCACAATCACCTACATTTGACAATTTTAATTTTTTTACATCATAGCTTGTATCAGTTTCATTCTTTTTGTAAATCGTTAACAATTTTAAAGTCGCTAAATTTACTGCTTCACCATCATAAATGGGATGTTTTATATTGCTTAACCTTTTACCGGAAAATCCCCAATGGTCTTCGTGTACAATCGGGGTTCTTTTATCCATATATTGTACAGTAACCGCATCAGAAGACAAAAGCGGATCACCAACATTTTGAATTACTTTTCTTTCAAAATTATAATTACCATCAGGTGTTAACGGAAACCCAGCTCTTTTTTCACTATATCCAGATTTTACTCCAAACTCGGAATACCGTCCAAACTTGTCCACACTCATGATGTAACTGAATCGCTATCGTTTAGGTTCTTACTATATATATATACGTCTACTGAACAATTATTTCTCGTTTTCGCAGTTCATCAACCAAAGCTACCCATTCGTTTTCTAAACCAGTGTGCCCGGCTTCCATAGCTTCATGTAATAACCTCATTCGATCAACTAACTTATTTATATCGTTGTAATATATTATATTGGTTTTATACAAATTTTTTAATAATCCCCTTCCAGATGTAGTAGGATCAATTGTTTTTCTTTTTTTATGCAAAACATTTAATTCAGCAGAAGATAAAGCTCTTCTTTTAATTGGAGCTTTATTTGATTTCGAGGGGAAAAGACTAGATATAATGTTTGTGTATTTTATTGACCTGTTTCTATGAATAGGTAGGTCTTTGGAATATTTTTTTCTATGTGCATTTGTATACTCTAGTATATTTTTAAACAATTGTAAATCCTTTTTAGTATATTTACCAGGATTATTTTTAAAGATGAGTTCAAACAAACCTGTTGTACCTTTATATTTCTTATCACCAATAACTATATCATCATTTTCGTTTATATCTAACTTTCTATCTCCAATCATTAATCCTTTATCCTCTATTCTAGCTCCATATGTATGATAATTTCGATTAGCATGTGTGCCATGTAACATTTTTAATGTATATTTTCTTCCAAGTGTTCCTTTAAACATAATATCTGTGCCTAATTTGCTTAAGTTGGATGGGTTGATATCCTCTTCTTCTGCTCTTGTATCTTCCGCACTTGTATCTTCTGTACTTGTATCTCCTGCAATGTTCTTTTCCCTTAAATCTCCTATATCTCCGCTTTCTTCATACTCGTCGCTTTCTTCAGATGTTTGTAACTGGTCAGAACTTTCATCATTCTGAAATTCTTCTTCATATTTGGAAATTGGTAGCATTTTGTCTCCTTCGAAGCGAATTGAAGGTTTTTCCATATTTTGTGCTAATCGCTTTAAAGGTTCAGTAACAGGTTTGAATGTTGTTTCTAAAAATTGCTCTCTTTCATTTATACCTGATTTTAAAGCTCGGTTTTTTTGTCTAATAGAATCACTAAGTGATTTTATTTCCTTTAATAGCTTTTCCTGGTTAACCATCTTCACACCTTGACGACTTGTACAGTAATACCGCTAATCAGTGTATTAAAACGAATTTATCAAAACCTATTCTATAACGACCATCTTTTATAGCTTGATCTTTCATAATAACCAAAAATCCATACTTTTCCGCCCATGCTTTTCCGCAAAGCTCTTTAAACTTTTCAAATGGCATATCCGCATTCACATGATCGTTATATATATGTTTTAGGTTAGTATCATCTTGTTTGAATACAATTAGAATATTTGCATTATCTCTGATAAGTTGTTTTGGGATTTTGCTATAAGTTTGTCCTATATATATGCTGTCGATGTTATTATGTCTTCCCATGGCAAAGTAGTTTCTAATAGTATCCTGATTTTCACAAGATACATCGTCAAATATAAATACAGAATACGGTTTCGCTTCGTTTGGTTGCATAATGCTATCACTAGCGTTAAATTTGTAAAAATTAACATCAGACACATCAGATAGGATTTTATCCAGCAATTGATACTTTGGTTGATGTAGAGACTTTGAAAAAATATATAGGTTACTAAACCTTAATCCCTGCGGATTAGTGATCAAATTAAAGACAACATTGGTCTTTCCACAGTTTGAGGGGCCACTTACTATACATCGAACAGTGTTTGGAAGTAAACTACCGTGTTTACCATTGTTGATTTTAACGTTATCCACAGTTAAATCATCTATGTTATTAATATTGAATCGATCTTTATGGTGAATAATCTCCATCCTGCTCAAAGGTTAACGATGAAATGAGTTGCTTGTATTAAACCAAGTCCTTTATAGGTATCCATGAATCCTCAGTTTTGTTAAACCCTAACCACCGCACTTTAACTGAGTCCTTTTTTCTTTGTAACACTTTTTCAACAAGATATACATCACCTACTGTTGACTTTAACATTTCATGTCCATAAAATGCACCTTGCAACAAATCTCCTTTGTTATCTTTTAGGATATACGTTTCAGGTACAGTCGGTTGCACTTTATACACTGTAAAAACTTCATTCGTCCAATTGGGAAGGTATTTTTTGGTAAACACTCCCTTATATTTACTAATCCGTACTTTATCACTTACATTAAATTTTCTTGGCTGCATTTTTTCTACTTTAGGCTTTGTATTTTTCTTTATGCGTTTTAATACATCTTTTGCATTTCTTCTATTTACTTTGTTAGGTTTCATACCAATAGTTCTATGAAACCTGTTGTTATAATCATTTATTAATTGTGGTAAAACATCATACCATACGTAAGAACCTCTTTTTGAAAATTGTTTATACAGTGCTCCTTTTAAGGTTCTATTAAATCTTTCTACAATAGCAGCTTTTTTCTCTGAATTTGTAGAATAATGATTTATTTTATATTTATTCATTAACTGTGCAAAGTTTGTATTAAAGTATTCTGTTCCATCATCAGTTTGTAAATGTTTAATTTTGTTTTTATCTCTTTTTATGGCTATTTTCATGGCTTCTGTTACGCTTTTACCAGTCTTGTCCTTTAGAGGCAAAGCGTCTGCAACTTTTGTAAAACAATTAATAATTGTGAGTATATATTTAAATCCTTTGTTTATTCTGCTATGCGGTCGCATTTCAATTAGATCCGCTTGATATAGATCATTTATCCCTTTTATAACAGTATTTCTTCTTGGAAACTTTATTCTTGCAGGTTTGTGTAGTTCATTAATAATCTTCTCCTTCAGGTCTGACATGATGGTTTCACAAAGGCAGCTGATATGGTATTAAATATTCTTTGGTATAAATCTGCTTATATATACATATAGTTCAAGGTCATTCAAAACTTGTGTAAAAAAAAGGGAAACACAGCTTAACATTGCTGTGTTTCCCCTTTTTTTACGGAAAGGAAAAGGATCAAGGATCTAGGACGATGAAAAGGTTACTCGTCAATAGGGTTGAGGGAGTAGTGGCCGAATGGCAATGTGTTGATTTTGTCTGGAAGGGTTTGTCTTTTGTCGTCATTACAGGATAGCGCCTTTTTAACTTCAGTCACGCTGTACAGCTGATGGTTAAAACTTCTGATGGTGTTGAATTTAGCTGTAATGATGTTATCCTCAAATAAGCATTGCTTGTAGTGTTCAAAATGCACTTTCTTCTTTAAATATAAACTCTTTACACCTTTAGCTTTCTTAATATAGCTATTCTTCTTTTCTTCTTCTTCTTCTTCTTTTTCATTATAGAGTTTCAAAGAATATAGTTTAGACATCAGTGCAACAATCTCTTCAAGTAGAACACCATTAGCCTCATCCTTGAATTTGCCTAGTACTTTTTTGTGTCTGCCATTATCGTAGTTTGGATGATCTTTTGGATAATCGGAGAAATCAAAGTCGTTCTTGTAAATAAATGTACGTAAATCTTTATACATGTCCAATGTTACTATGCGATATATGAAAGCGTCAGTGTCCATATATGTAATAGATATATTTTCTCTTCCGTAGAACGCCACCATTTTGTTGTAGTGAAAATCGTACATGTGTGTTTTTGAGATGTCCAAGATTGACATGCCTATATACAAAGGACGATCCATCTTCACACTCGTCTTCTTCATGGACACTGCTACAAGTTTTTCATTAATAATTATCGATGTTCCAAAATTTGGCTGCTGTACTAGTTTCTGTAATTTTTTTGCGTCGGTAACAAGTTTAACATTTTTATGTCTTCTTTTGTTTTCCAATGTTTTTCCAAATATCGCATTATTCATTAATTTAAAGAAATCTTTTTGAAAGTCTGATGTAGCTGCTGCTCTTCTGATGGTATTTGAATCAATGTAGGGTTTCAACCAGCATGATTGAGAAAATTCCAAAACTCTATTAATTTTTGTTAAACGTAGTCCTAATTCGATAGCTTGTTGAACCACCCAAAAGTGAGCCACGTAGCGTTGTTTATTATTTAATGTCATCATTAATTTGGGGTGTTTTCCAATTGGTGAAATTTCTGTTTTAGCAAGAAGTGGTAGGTCATAATGAAGATCATGTAAATTTTCTGGGTATTCAAAATCGCAATCCAAAATATATCCAGTGTCACCATGTTTCGGAATTTGTAAAATATCGCCAATAGAGTCGGGATTAATCCATTTAAAGTTATCAAAAGGAAGTGGGTTTGACATTGCCCAACCGTACAGGTTATTTGCATCGAAATATCCTAAATAGGTTGACGGTTTGGTTTCATCATAATCGGGTAGGTATTTGTTGTTGGCTTTGACATGTCTGGTAACACTTTGGGTCAATCCGCCTCTTACTCCAGCTTCAACCATTAAAACCATGTCAATGTCTGTTAAAAGTTGGAGTTTGCATTTTGTTTCTTTTAACATGGCTTGCCAAGCTAATCCTGGTGAAGTATACGAATGTAGAGGGTCCAAACCGTATGCAGCAAAACAAGTGTTTCGGAATTCTTCCATTACATCACAAAGAAGAGTTACATCTAGTTTGACATAAAAGTCCGAGTAATCTCCTAAGGTCTTCATATCTAACTCGTTCCATACTCGACGTGCGTGTTGATAGTCCTCAAGTGATATTTCCGAATCATTAAGTTTGTTTTTGAAGTTTTCTGGTGGAGGTAGTGATGTTTCATCAAATCTATGCAGTCCATCGATGTAATCATAGGGGAAGACTCCTTTTCGAAGAACCAAATCCATTTTACTATTGGGTACAATTTTGCTTGTTTCTATCAAATCTGTTCTTCTTAGATTTTCAGATAATTTCATGAGGCTTGAAGGCATAAATCTAAATGAATCAACAAACCTTAATTTAATTTTACCCACCTTTTTTGAAAAGCTTATAAATTTTTCCATTGTAGTAGCCAAAACGTCTATTGCTCCATTATCTCTTCCTAGTTCGGGGATTATGAAGTGCGAATCATATCCACTCAGATTGTGCAGAACTACGGGGATGAAATATGGTATTTTGTAGTTCAAGTTGCAAGCGTTACAGGCTGCACCTCTATACGCTCCCGTAAGATGATCGTGGTCACGAACTTTAACGTTATCCAGTGTAAAGGTGTTATTACACAAATAACACGTTGTTGTTGAATAATAATGTTGAAGCTCTTCTTCTTCCATAGGTGTCATGGGTACCTTTGTTCCATACAGTTCTTCTACCTTTGCAGCTATTTCATACAGATCATCGACAAAGTATTTGGCTGCTTCTTCACCGCATTAAATCTTTGGAGAAGATGATAGTCCATATTTTTGAAGATGGTCTTCAGTCAACGTGGATTTAATTAGTATGCAATAACTGTTTGGTGAATGAAGTTGGTATTTGCTTCTTCTTGTAACGTCCTCTTCTTGTTGTTCAAGTGGATGTAAAGAAGACTCAAAATCAGCGTAAACAGCAACAGGTACACGGTATTGTTGTATTATTTTATCAAATTTTATCTGCGCTCTGCTGGAATGTGGCAATTTAATTCTAACCTCATAGTTTCCATTACATAACCTTTGATGTTCTACTAACCATTCTGAACCTCCCCTTTTTAATGGTTTGCCTACATGACAAAAACATCTTTTACAAATGGTTTTCTCTCCGTGTTTTTTTGATATTTGTTTAGATACAAGAGCTGCAAAGTTTTTTATGTAGACATAGTGGGATATGTCCCCTTTAGTGATCAATAGCAAATCCGTATGATCTCTGCGCTCAATAGGTGTTATGCGCAAGGGGTACGCATTGTTTGACGAATCTAAGCCGAAAATGTTGACAGAAGCTGAAGGATTTCGCTTTTCAAATTTTGATATATCAGTAATTGCAACAGGGTAAGTCATTCCCTGAAAATTATACTTATGTTGAACTTCTTCATATGCTTGACTTGGTCTTTCAGGATGGTTTTTTACATATTTAGCCAACATAACGTATTTAAAACATTCATTATTTTCATTTTGCACATTAATACAGGATAAGGTATTTCTAATCTTTGTTGGTAAAGGGATATAGCTACTGCCACGAATTCCATAACCGTGTTTGTGCACTCTTAAGTCTAGCCCTGTGATGCTTAACAAACTCCATCCAGATCCTCTTCCTTCGTGTTCTTGTATTTTTGTCATTAGCTCTTCAAAACATTCAGATACGATTGAATCAATATCTGAGGAAGACATAATAGTTCGGTTTTTTGTTAAGAAACCTCTCGGTGAAGTTTCATTCTGAATGTTTGTAAATAAACCATCTAGTAATAGGCCAAATTTGATAAAATTTAATCTTTTTAATTCATTTTGCAGAGTTTTACTTACCAATCCTTTTGCGTTATTTAAAAATTCTTCAAGTTGTAATTTTGCATTGTCAATTTTAAAGTGGGTTACTACATTACCCGGAAGTGCTCGGGCATGTAGTTCTACATTTACTGCTGTTGATGCTGAAGGACGGTGAAGTGTAGACAGAGCATGCGTAGAACTCGATGCAGCTGATGATGTTGAAGGACGATGAAGTGTAGACAGAGCAGGCGTAGAAGTCGATGCAGCTGATGATGTTGAAGGACGGTGAAGTGTAGACAGAGCAGAGGTAGAAGTCGATGTTGATGGTGCATATTGAATTACAGTTGGTCTGGAATGTTGGTGTTGAGCTAACATTTGATCTATTTCTTTCAATTCTTCTTCTTCATATTTTTCATCTTGGTTGTTGTTATGTTTCAGTTCATTATGAATCATTAAAATAAATTCATCCTTAAATGAAGACTTGCAAATATCGCAGCGATGCATAATGTAGGTGCGATCTCCACAAAGGTCAAGGCAATAATGAACAACACTGCAAATGCCCCTCTATTTATACCCTAGCAAAAGTGGTGGGGGTACGTATTACGTTAAGTTTACTATTTTTTTGCATTTTATATTTACTATTGTAGCTGAAGGCTACAAAGTTCTGTATTTAGGTCAAGGTCATTGAACATATTTGCCAAAACGGGGAATAGAGCAGTAAATGATTTCATATCAAACCATAAACTGATCTATTCCCCGCTCTGTATTTAACTAAGACAATTTTCTCCAACAGGAACATTTGATAGATTTTAAACTCGGATGTGAAGTCGGATTGTACACATTGCATCTCGATCAACTAAAAATTTCATAAAACAATAGGGATCTTCAGTTGTAGATTCATCTTTAACATATTCGATGGTCAACATTGCAGAACGAAGATCTTGTGGAATTACGTCGACTTTTATGAGTCGCCTTTCGAGTTCAAACCGTTTTGTTATTGATGTAAGTTTTATCACATCATCGATATCGATGAGGGGAAAGCTGTAGCAAACGGAGTTTCCTGGTGGGTTCATCATGCCGATATGATAAATATACACTGTTGCATCGACATTAAATAGACGTTCCCCCACCATTAAATTTATAAGTTACCCCCACTTTTTCTAAAAAAAAAAAGCAAAAAAAAAAAAAAAAATTGAAAGCTGGTAAATATTTTCTGTCTTGTAACTGGGTCAAGGTTATACAACGATATTACCAAAACGGGGAATAGAGCAGTAAGTAGTTCTCACTTTGACTACAAACTGATCTATTCCCCGCTCTGTATTTAAAGTTTGTCAGTTGACAAGAAAAAGACAACACTTAATCAGACTCATTTGATGAATCGGAATCAGTTGTATCAGAAGCATCGGAAAGAAATAGTCGTCGACGAATATGATATACCCCTCGTGCACTATCTAAAAATAACCCATCCAAACTACTACTACTAGTGGTTGGAGTTTCATCATGTATTTCTTCAGAACAGAGAAGATGCTGATAGATTCTATAGGTTTCAGATTCCCCGTCACTTAACGGTTCAATTTGTTCCATATATCCTGCTTCAAGATCATCACTGTTTATATCACTTAATAATTCAAAATCTTCCATTGCATCCATATCACTTAATAATTCAAAATCTTCCAATTCGTCTTCATTTTCATCCTCACTTTCAATCACAATATGTTTTATAATTCCTACGATTGATTTTGCAGAAGGAAATATATTATCCTTTGGTGACATAGCTGCTATATATTCTAGTGCTAACACAAGTAGCAGAATGAGATAAGCACTGATGAGAAATCTCTTTTTATATTCCCCGATTTAAGTGGTGGGGGTAACTAGTGATAATAAATGGGTATTATTGTATCAAATATATGTAACAATGTTTATGAAACAAGGATGTTTAAGTCCTGTAAGTAGGTCAAGGTCGTTTTAACTTATTACCAGAACGGGGAATAGAGCAGTAAGCGATTCTCACTTTGACCGCAAACTGATCTATTCCCCGTTCTGTTTTCCCCCCGTTCAGTATTTCCAAAACATCTTTAGTCAATTACGAATGCTAGAAGGTCTTCAGGAAGATCTTGTTGAAGTGATGCACCTTCTAACAACGTTTCTAACGCATTAATGTATTTTATCGCCTGTATCAAAATGGCATGCCTTGAACTTTTTTTATCCATAAACGGTAATTTTGATTGTAATAACTTATATGTTTGATTTATTTTTTTAATCCTTCCTCTTTCTCTAGCATTCCTTCTTCTTGCCTCATCATTCTTTTCCTTGTTATTTGTTGTAGGCTGCATCGATGTTGTAGGCTGCGTCGATGTTGTAGGCTGCATCAACTCTGCTGGGCTATTCATAGCTGAATAACTATACTCTAAAGCTGTACGCCTTATATATGTTTACCCCCACTATTAAAGTCAAAGGATTTAGATGGTGGGGGGGGTGTAAGTGATAGGGAAAGGATATGTTATTTAACAATTACTATCCGCAAATTTTTTCCAAGTCTCGTCAGTGGGTCACGGTCACTTAAACATATTGCCAAAACGGGGAATAGAGCAGTAAGCGGTTTCACTTTGACCGCAAGAAATAAATACATTTTCCAATATCTTACCAAACAAAGATTTTCTATGTCCCGAAGTGGGTCAAGGTCATCTGAACATGTTGCCAAAACGGGGAATAGAGCAGTAAGTGATTCTCACTTGGACCACAAACTGCTCTATTCCCCGCTCTGTATTAGGGAAGTGAATTTTGAAGAAAGGTCACAGTTATAGGCAATAAACCTGATAACAGAACCTTTTATTAATTTATCCAAACAAAAGGAAGTTACAGATAGTTTGCAGGGAGTATTTGCAAAAGTTTCTCGAGGGTAAGATGGGTAATGTCAACCGGTTTGCATGGCCGTATTGACAAAGGTCGGTTTTCGTGCCATACCTTTTTGTAAGGGGTTAGGAAAAGGATGAGAAACATACTGATCAGTTAAAGTTAATTTTACAAAGACCAACCAAGGTCGGTTTTACAAAGGTCAACAGCATCCTGAAACCCAGTCGGACGTTGGTCAGTAACGGGCGTCAGGCAACTGTGAACCAAAGTTTTGACCAAGGTTAGTTATAGCGTGTAAGAAAAGGACATACCAACCAAGGTCGGTTTTACAAAGGTCAACAACATCCTGAAACCCAGTCGGACGTTGGTCAGTAACGGGCGCCAGGCAACTGCGAACCAAAGTTTTGACCAAGATCAGTTTTAAAGCGTGAAAGAAAAGTACATATTTCATTAGTAAATAAAACACTTCAAAGACCAACACCACAAATAATTACAAACACCAACACTAACTACATTTTCTAGCAGCAAACTACAAGCTATAATCTAACAAACTAACATGCATAACATACTAATATGCTAAGGTAGAATCTTTAGTATACAGGGGTACCACCTATATACTAAAGATGCTATTACAGACAGCTAAGGCGAACAGCTAGCTAGGCTGTCAGCCTGAGACTGTGAGACCTCTGCGGTCAGCCCCCGCTTTTATAGCCGACGATCCGTGGTGGGAGGTAAAGGGAGGTGGGGGGGGGGTTACACTATTGTCGCGACGATATAAAGTGCACATTGATATATTCCAAGTTCGTTAACTGGGTCAAGGTCAAGTAAACTGTTTTGTAAAATAGCAAAGGATTTACCTTTACTATTTTACTTTTTAAGAAACGCAAGATAGCTCTAAGATCAAACAAGGGTTATAGTTATCCGTTTTACACAACATTCATTGTACAATGATTTGATAAAATGGAAAATTTCCATGTTGGAAGGTGATTGCCATATCATCAAAACACAATACACATCATTTCTGTGTAACGGCCTAAGCTCCATCTCTACTTTTAAGTTAATCCCTCGATACTCAAAAGCAAGGATAGTGAGAAATGCTTCTGACAAAGCAAGCTCAGAAGGAACAAGCCAAGTGTTTACACCTACAGCTTCCATAGCGATATGATGATTTTTACCACGCTGTTGCAGTATATAAAACATTTCCCCCTCCAGTATAATATTTCTCCTTTTTTTCCTTTTAAGTTTTATCTTTGACTTAGTGTAAAATATCTAAGTCCGTTATCTAGGTCAAGGTCGTTGTAACATTGTAAAAAAAGGTGTGGACAACCTATTTACACTCTGCAGCATATGCTACAAATTGTAAATAGGTTGTCCACACTTTTTTTTTTAATTTGGAAAAAACTTTATTTAATTTGGAAAGAATGTTTTTTTTTTTTTTTTTTTACAATTTTCTCCACACAGTGGTTCCTGAATCGCCTCGGATTAGATAGTGCTTTTTCGTAGGGTTTTTGGGATGACGCATGCCTTTAGGTAATCTTAAAATGTAAAGACGGTCTCCACATTTTAACATGACCTTCAGGAATCCCATTATTTTTACAAAGACGTATTGTTTGTTTTTAGCTAGCCTATTAATCCGAGTCTTAGCTGGTTTCACTGTCGGATGTGGTGAAGAAGGAGAAGCGGTATTTTTTAAATGAAGATTGCACAGTTCTTCATTTAAAGTACACTGTTTTGCACAGCGTTCGCCTTTCTTTGCACCTTTTTTGAACACATAATTACATAGTTGTGCAGGACGTATGCACCTCCTATGCAATGACTTTAATTGATTGAATTTCTCTGAAGGAGATTGAATATTTGTGCAAATTACTGAAGGTCTGGTTGAACTAGTGGAAGGTGGAATTTCAATTGGGGGTCTTGTAAATATTTTAGAGCTTGAGGTGGAGCTTGATCTTGAGGTGGGTGATAAGGAGGAGCTCGAAGAAGACCTTGATCTCGAGGTAGATGATGAGGAGGAGGAGCTCGACGAAGGCCTTGATCTCGAGGTGGATGACGAGGAGGAGCTCGACGAAGACCTTGATCTTGAGGATGATGGTGAAGGAGAAGTTGAACGTGAGCGAGATGTTGAACGATCCATGATGGGTGGTGAAGTTGTCTTTTCAGGGATGATCAGGGCCATTAAAAGAGCCTGACGAAGAATTGAACCAGCAGCCGAAGTCGAGGGTGATGCAGAAGTCGAGGGTGATGCAGAAGTCGAGGGTGATGCAGAAGTCGGCAGTGATATCGGGTGTGACTCCATAGTTCTGAGTGTGAGCAAGCACAAGCAGCAGAATGATCTTACCAGTGATGGGAAGCCTCTTTTATACCCAATATAAGTGGAAGGGGGGGGGATGGAGATAGGCTATGGTTTAAAATATTAATCTTTCTATATGTGACCAGACAAAAGTTTATAAGTCCTGTCAGTGGGTCAAGGTCATCTGAACTTGTTGCCAAAGCGGGGAATAGAGCACAAATTGGTGCTTTATTCCCCGCTCTGTATTAGGGGACAGGGAATTACAAGCAATGATTTTAATAACGAAAAATAAAGAAAAACCCAAAAAAGAAAAAATCACAACAGTTTCTCAGGCTAAGAAAGGTAATGTCAACCGGTTTACATGGCCGTATTGACAAGTCCGGTTTTCAGGGCCGAACCTATTTGTCAGGGGTTAGGAAAGGAGGAGAAACATGTTACTTTGAAACAAAAATAAAGACTTTACCCGCAAATATTTAAACAAATTGAACAGTTAAAGTTAAAGTTTATTTTTCAAAGATCAACCAAGGTCGGTTGTACAAAGGTCAACAGCAAATTGGAACCCAGTCGGACGTGGGTCAGTAACGGGCGCCAATCTACTGCGAACCCAAGTTTTGACCAAGGTAGAATTACAAGGACCGATTTTATATTTACAAGTTATTTTTCAAGGATCAAACCAAGGTCGGTTGTACAAAGGTCAACAGCACACTGGAACCCAGTCGGACGTGGGTCAGTAACGGGCGCCAATCTACTGCGAACCCAAGTTTCGACCAAGGTAGGATTACAAGGACCGATTTTATATTTACAAGTTAAACCCCACGGATAAAAATAGGGACACTTTACCCAGTTTGGATCAATATCCATAAGAAAAGGGAGCTGTAGGGAAGGTACATATTAGTAAATAAAACACTTCAAACACCAACACCAACACAAACATTAATTACAAACACTAACTACATTTACTAGCAAACTACAAGCGTTAATCTAACAATCTACCATGCATAACAAACTAACAAACACATGCAAGGGCGCGGATCTGTTAATTGCGCGTTGGGCCCAACGCACACTTAACAGACCTACGCTGCAGCAGAATGCAACCCAGTCGGACGTTGGTCAGTAAAGGGCGGCAAGCTACTGCGAAGAGACCGCGGACTGCTCCGCTTATAAAGGCGGCGGTCAGTGGTGGGAGGTGACTCCGCCCCGTGACGTCAGGGGGGGGGACCTTGAACATGACCCAAAAAAGGGGGGACCTTGGGGGGGGGGGACCTTGAACATGGCCCAAAGGGGGGGGGGAGACCTTGAGGGGGGAGACCTTGAGGGGGGGGGGACCGGTTCTAGAACCTGTCTCAGCTTTCTAACCATATATGGATAGGGCAAGGTTTTACCTTGCGACTCGATTTACTCCTTCCGCCACCTCATTCCAGCTTCAACCATTGACTGGTACACTTCACAGCTCTCGCTCTCTCTCTCTTCTTACAAAATGACTTCGCCGATAACCAACGAGAAACTGAAAAGGATTAAGGAATCCTTGAAGAAGACAGCTCCAAAGACAAGCGGATTTAAACAACCTTCTTCCCTCAGAATGAGGCTAAAGAGGGATTTTAAAAACCACCCTCTTTACTACAAACAAGGTTCTTCTGGTTCGACTTCTTCATCAACAACGGAACGACACTCTGCCACACGGGATCATCTGGACGTGTTGCAGAAGATGAAGACCTTGACGGAAGACGAATTGGTATCTCCCATTGCAGTTACCAAAACAAAATTCAAACATTTGAGAAGAAACTTCCCGTACAGAGCGGTGCTGAAGAACGGAAGCACCTACTACTTAACTGCCGGTGAAGTTCTCTTTGAGGTGGAATTGCCACGATCAATTCCGGCACCACCAGAAGTGTCATACAAACAGACCTTGTCCTTGGTAAAAGAAGAGAGTAGAGTGAAGTGGACTGTAAAGTAAAATCCCTTACCATCCCACCCTCCCTCCACAAACGGTCCTTTTCAGGACCACCCTAAGCATTTCAAGTTAGGGACTTGGCCTGTACATAGGCAGGAGACTATTAGTCTTATGTTTGTGTGCAGCCCACTTTGTGAAAATTTCTAAGTCCCAAGGTCCTTGACCTTGACCTTGAACATGACCCAAAAAAGGGGGGGGGGGTACACAGTTTGTGCAAAGTATGTCATGTGGGTACTCAAATTACGCGGATTGATCAGACGAACAAGTTGGCGCAAACAGAATTCAGATCCGACAAAGGGTATAGCAGCAACAGCGAAAAACAACTATTTTCAAGGGCAAGCCTAAATAACTTCTTTATTTACGGTTTAAAATATATTAAGTGGGTACTCAAATTACGCGGATTGATCAGATGAACAAGTTGGTGCAAACAGAATTCAGATCCAACAAAGGGTATAGCAGCAACAGCGAAAAAACAACTATTTTCAAGGACAAACCTAAATAACTTCTTTGTTTTTGGTTCAAGGTCTAACATGTGGGTACTTCAATTACGCAGCTTGACAAGGCGAACAAGTAGGTGCAATTTAAATTTAAATCTAACCAACAGTATAGCATCCGTGGCGTAAAAACGATGGTTTGAAGGACAAGGTAACGTTGTGGTGGGGGTAGATGCCTATTATACACGATAACGCTACATCATTATTCTTCCAGCTCTTGTCGTATGAACATCTACCTAGACGGTCTGAAAAATGTCGCAGTTTTACAGGAACATGAGGAAGGTGACCTTCAGTAGTCCCCTTGACACTACTTTCTACTTCCCTGACGATGAAGACAGAAGGTCTACACTTTTAGTGGACAATGAGCGGTTTCGTCGAAGAATAATTGAGGTTGAAACACTTTTAACCAGTTGTTTGCTACGCAAAAAGAACCATATGAATACATGCACCGGTTTAGATCATAGTAGCTGTTATACTTATACAGCGTTGAAGCGCAAACATTATTGAGGGTTTTAGTTACGGAGGTAAGGTCTTGACAGTCTAAGAGCTAAACCCTAACTAACACATGTAAACTAGTTATTGTGCGATGTAAAACTTGGTGGGGAGACTGGTGTAGTGGGGGACTGGTGTAGTGGGGGACTACCATCTGCCGCACACTTGCCACCTGCCACCTGCCACCTGCCGCCGCCCATCTGCTGTCCACCATCTGCTTCGTTCTACTACACTTTTACCCCCACCATTTTGTTTGATACCAAAAACGCTAGCTAGCGAATAGTCAGTACACCTCCGGCTCTCGACCGGTGAACATCGAGCTCTCCGAGACGCTCTTCACAAAATAACAATATCATTTCACTCAAGGTCTGATAGATGTTTCTATTTCATTGCCGTCACGTATTCTTTCCTCCTGACAGCAATGAAATGCAAACACCTAACAGAACAGATAGGTGTCAAAAACACAACATGGACTCTGCGCAGGGATCGAAGTATCTACCGTCTTTCATCAGAAAGCAAAGTGATGGCCGCAACTCGTCCGGATCAACAACATCGATGACAACCAACAACGGGGAACTATTGTAAACATGAATTATTGTAAACATAACTTATTGTAAATAAAATAAAGTAATATTTGTAATTGTTCTACCTCGCACTCGTATCATTCGATTGTTTCATTCGATAATTTTCATTCGATATTTATTATCGATTAACTATCGAATCACAATCGTTTTACGAGTGCGAGGTAGATTTTTTTTTAAAAACTTCACCGTGACCTTGAACTTTGAACTTTTACTCATTTCGTCACAAAACCGCCTACGTCACTGGCTCAGCCTCAGATGACGTCTTTCATGACTCAGCGCTTCCGGTCACGTGACCGGAAGCCATAAATCACTTGGCCCAAAAGTCCCCTTTCCCTACTACTCATGCTCACAGGAACCCTTCGCCTGGACAGGAAGGGAGTCCCTAAACAGCTAAAGGGAAAATACAATGTTGGCGAAAAGGTATATGTTAGGGAAGGGACCCATACTGCAAATGGCATGGAGAGAAAAGCCTAATAATAATAAAGACCAAGCCAAAGACCGTGCATCAGTATAATATGGGTAAGGGGGGCATTGACGGCACAGATGAAATGCTCTACACCTATCTAGATAAAGGAAGTCTCTGAAGCATTGGAAAAAAGTTATTTTTAATTTATTTGTCAGGATGACCCTAAATGCTTATATTTTATATAAATTGAACAGTGAAAAAACTAGCAATTTGCTTGTACTTTATGGCTGAAGTAGTGAAAGAATTATCTTCAGACTGGTTATCAATAAGAAATGTGAATGAAGGAGGTGGTGATGCTCCAGGAGGAAAGTTTGCAATACAAAAATACCAGATAGAAAGGAAAAGGACCGTTCAGTTTGTTCGGGAAGAAACAATCCAGAAGGAAAGAGACATAGAACAAAAACTGCTTGCATTAATTGTCATTATGGAGTGCACCCAGAGTAGTGATGGGACTATCGACTAGTGACTAGTCGACTACTTTCAAACATCGACTAGTCTAATCATACAAACTAGTCGACTAGTTTTCTTTGTTTGATTAGTTGAACAGCCGTTTAACCGACTAGTCGGCTAGTTGAATTCTCCTGCAACTCTGAAATAATTCGTAATTTCTTTCATGTCTTGACAGGATTTCCTGATATCCCCAGTTTTGTTTGGGACGCGACTGACACGTTGAGAAATTGTTTCTTAGGATTTTTTTAGGGTTTTAATTGATAACTAAATTTGTGATCAAACATGAAATATTGTTTGTTACCTACTATTCTAAGACAGAAAACTGACTTTTTTTTAAG
The DNA here is from genome assembly GCA_963675035.1 of Allygus modestus. Classification (NCBI taxonomy): domain Eukaryota; kingdom Metazoa; phylum Arthropoda; class Insecta; order Hemiptera; family Cicadellidae; genus Allygus; species Allygus modestus. The sequence continues at coordinate 105,126,996 of OY776112.1, forward strand.
CAATACGGGTACCTAAAATAGATATTTAATAAATATTATAATAGCCTATTATTGTACACTTTATATAGTCAAATTGTTTTACAATGTCGTGAGCTTTAAAAATAAATTTATAAATAAATTTGACTGTTTATAACTTGGTAAATTCAACTATTTAAATAATTCAGAGTATTAATTAACAATTAAAAGATAATGTATGGCAGCACACTAAAAATAAATATTGAAATAAATATTGTTTATGATTAATTGCAATATCAAATAAGTTTTCTTAATTTATATTGGTATTTTTGTTGTTGTGCAAAGGTCGACTAGTTAGTTGAAGCACTAGATCCAAAAGGCAACAAATACGTACAGTCAACTCGGGAGCAGGTTAATCGGGTTGCGGTTTAACCGGGGTCACGAAAGGTTTATTTTTTTATTTATCCCCTTCTAAACATAAATAGAGCAATAATAACAATTTATTTTGCTAAATTATCTCCAGAATCGTATTTAATTTACTTTGTTTATCATAATAAATACTGTACTAACAATTTAGTAAACACGACATAATCTGAGAGTCTGTAATCTCGCTAATGAGCCGTGGGCGCTTGATGCGGAGCAATGACCTTGACACTGCTCTAGCCACTACACCTGGCTGGGCAGAGCGGCGGACGGACGGACGGTCGAACGTCTAAAAATAGAAACATCTCAAAACAATCACCCTTCCCGCCGTTGTTCACCCTCAGCGACGGACGGACGGTCGGACACGGACATCTAAAAATAGAAACATCTCAAAACAATCACCCTACCCGTTGTTCACCCTCATGTGGTTTTCCCCCAGTGTGGAATTAATTAGCATACTGTTCGGTGCAGTTTAAAGAGTTTGACGTTTAGAGATTTTTAACCTATTAAATATCATTCGGCGTTTTGGATAGTATTTACTGCTATCAACCGTTGCTAGTATTAACTATTATTATCTTGATTGTTTGTAGATGTTATCACAATTTAAAGATTTTCAAAAGTATTTAATTTACATAAATATATCTTAAATGAAATTAAAACACAATATTATAGTATAAAAATGTTGATAAACCTTTATTATATTCGTAATATTCAATTTATTGAATACCTTTTACTTAATCTTGGATTTGGGTTATCCGTGACCCTCCAACCCCTCCAGGTCATTACCCTGGATAATCGGGAGGTAACTGTACTATGAAATAAAAACTTTCTATTGACTAGTCGCTGTATTTCCCATCTAACTAAATCATTGCTCGTTCAAGTTGTAAACGTAATTTCGACTAGTAAAAACACGTGACTAGTACAGTAGATTTAATACTTGTCGGTTAAACGACTAGTCTACTATCCCATATGACTAGTGTAAATAAGCGACTAGTACACTAGATACTAGATTAGTAAAACTAGTCGGTTAAACGACTAGTCTACTACTCGATTACCCCGTCACCATCGACTAGCAAAAACAACCGACTAGTCGACTAGATTGGCTACTAGTCGGTTAAACGACTAATCGACTACCCCATCACTAACCCAGAGTGCTATGTAAACATAAGTATAAATATACTGAGTGAATCAAGAAAAGACTAATGAAAATAACACTGTCCCTATACTTAAGTAACCTGTAACTTTTAGCGAATTTCCCCTATTATAGAGAAGAAGCTATTACCATGGGTCTCATGGTAAGACTTAAGCCCGAGACCATTATAACTTTTTGTTTTGAGGTCCCCAGATGCCAAAAACGCTATTCGTTCAAATTTATGTATATGTATCTATATATATATCTATATATTTATATCTATATATATATATATATATATATATATACATATATGTGTGTGTGTGTGTGTGTGTCCGTGAATGCGATAACTTGAGTAAAAATTGTCCGATTTCGATGAAATTTTGCTCAAATATGATAAGTGACATTCATGACTTTAAGTTTGAAAACTAGAAAAATCGGACCATGGGAAGGGGGGTTTATGGGGATTTTAAATTTTCCAAAAATCAGTTTTTTGCATTTTTCACTCTAAAATTTTTAAAAAACTTAATTTTGGTTTTGACCATGTTATAGAGCTTAAAAAAACAAATAATATGGTATTTTGAATTATAGAATTTGGAATATAGATATAGCATGAATAAATTTAGCTTGATCACAATTACAGATTTGCATAGTTAGTATGGCATGCTATATTTAGCTTGAATTCTGATATTGTAATATTGTATTTTAATTAAAAATAACAAAAAAATGTAAAGTTGTTAAACTTTATTTAAACCATAAAAACATTATAATTCACAGTAACTGACAACATAAACATTAACACACATGATTTAGATAAAATCATATGTTGTTATATACAGCATGTTAGTTTAAATTCAATATGCCCTCAAACTAACGTGCTGCAGAAGATTATTCAGTCTTGAAACCGGGAGACCCTTCGTCAAGAAATCAGCAAGCTGCTCATCTCCAGCAACGTGACGCACATCAAATGTCCCTGCTTGGAATTGTTCACGTATTTAAACCATAAAAACATTATAATTCACAGTAACTGACAACATAAACATTAACACACATGATTTAGATAAAATCATATGTTGTTATATACAGCATGTTAGTTTAAATTCAATAATTTTGCATGTGATATTGTATGTTATTGAAGAATGGTATGTGCATGTCTCTTGTATTTCTTGTGACGTTGTCTATTTCAATTGATTAATGACAGTAAAGCATTATTATTATTATTATTAACCTAGGTTAAGAGGTTGCGGAAAAAATCCAAAAAACATGCTCATAAAATCTCCCATGTTAATCTTATGGGAAAAAGGTTTTTGGCTTTTCCTCAGTTAGTTTTACCTTAAACTTCAAATTTGCTTTTACCAATCACTTCAGCTCCACAAAACAATCATTTTGGTGTTTAAATTTGGATTCTACGTCCAACCATTGCAGAGATATTCAAAGTGTAAACACAGTACTTTGTCCAATGTTATCCTTATGGAGGATAAATAAAATTTGATATCTCGATTATTTATGAATTGATTGATGCAACTTGTTATGTGGCTTCACGTTGTACTGGTATATTGATATTTGCACAAAAAATAAATGTTTTTTGGTTGTCCCCGTAGCAGCTAACCTGCATACTCAGCCCTAATGTTATTCTTATGGAGAATAAGTAAAGTTTTATATCTTCCTTATGAACATAAATTAATAAAACTTGGTAAGTAGCTTCACCTGGTTCAGTTATATTTATAATTGGATAAAAACCAATTTCTTATCTTCCTCGTTGCAGCAAACCTGCATACTCAGTCCTAATGTTATTCTTATGGGGAATAAATAATAATACCCCCGTCGCAGCAAACCTGCGTACTCAGCGAATTTCCAATGCATAATATTTGTCTGAATTCCATATAAAGCCGCGTACCAAGTTTCATGAAAATATATTCACATATAAGCGATTTTAATTATTCTCCATAAGAATAACACTGGTAATGAGTACGTAGGTTTGCTGAAACAAGGAACACAAAAATTGATTTTTATGCTAATATAAGTATAATTTAACTAGGTGAAGCCACAAACCAAGTTTCATCAATATTCAATCATAAATAAGCGCTATATAACATTTTAGTTATTCTCCATAAGAATAACATGGGAGCTGAGTAAGCAGGTTTGCTGCAACAAGGAACAAAAAATGGGTTTTTATGCAATTATGAATATAACTCAACCAAGTGAAGCTTCATACCAAGTTTTACTAATTTATGTTCAAAATTAAGGGAGTCATTACATTTTACTTATTCTCCATAAGAATAATATGGGGGCTGAGTAAACAGGTTTGCTGCTACGGGAATAATCACCAAAAAATCAATTTTTTGTGCAAATATCAATTTACCAGTACTACGTGAAGCCACATGCCAAGTTTTATCATCATACATTCATAAGTAATCGAGATATCAAATTTTATTTATTCTCCATAAGGATAACATTGGACAACGTACTGTGTTTAGCACTTTGAATATCTCTGCAACGGTTGGGCATAGAATCACAAATTAAACACCAAAATGAATGTTTTATGGAACTGAACAGATTGGTAAAAGCAAATGTAAAATTTACATTAAAATAAACTGAGAAAAAGTCAAAAACCTTTTTCCCATAAGATTAACATGGGAGATTTTATGAGTAGGTTTTTTGGATTTTCTCCGCAACCACTTAACCTAGGTTAATAATTCAAAATACTATATTAATTGTTTTTTTAAGCTCTATATTCTGGTCAAAACCAAAATTAAGTTTTTAAAATTTTAGGGTGAAAAGTCCAAAAAACTGGTTTTTGGAAAATTTAAAACCCCCATAAACCCCCCTTCCCATGGTCCGATTTTTCTTGTTTTCGAACTTAGTCATAAATGTAATTTTACATATTTGAGCCAAATTTCATCAAAATTGGACGTTTTTTACTCAAGTTATCATGTTAACGGACACACACATATATATATATATATATATATATACATGTATATAAATTTGAACGAATAGTGTTTTTGGCATCTGGGGACCTCAAAACAAAAAGTTATCGTGGTGTCGGGCTTAAGTCTTACCATGAGACCTACGGTAATAGCTTCTTCCCTATAGGGGAGATTCTCTAAAACATAACTTTTATTTAGTAAATAATACAACTTTTTTAAAAACATATAATCATTTGCACTGTTTAAAAGCATAATTTATAACAAACGAATCAAAAAAATATCATGAATTTTGCATAATAAATAACCGAGTTATTAATGTTTGTTTGTAGTCTTACAAAAACGGCATTTTTTGCCCGGCGGTGAAGCGAATCGCGATGCCGCTGGGCGGTGGCGGCCAAGGTCACACAGACCCCCGCAGTGCCTGGCGCTCTAAAGTAGGTAGGCAGCAACCGCCTGGCGGTCAAAGGGTTTTAAGACGATTGACATAATTCAGTAAACCATATTTCAGTTACATATTTCAAGTTTAAAATTTCCTATTCAGTTTTTTATCTAAAAATTTAGTTTGATTTCAACTTTATTTGCTGAATTGGATGAAATTGGGTGAAACTGTATGAAACTTTGGTAAAAAAAGTAGGGATGAGTCGATACCAAAATTTATAAATTCTCGATTCCGATACCAGAAAAATCGATTCTCGATACCGATACCATCGATACCTACGATTTTTCAGTACCTATAGTTGTTAAAACTACATTTTTGTAACCATTTAAAATTATTTAGTAGTATTTTTAACTAATTATCAATACAATTTGTTAATGCAATTTTTACATAATTTAACGTTAATTTCACTAGTGTCCTATAGTAATATAGAAAAACAACAACTATTTATTATAAATTCATAATGGGGAAAAAATTGGTTGTAAAATAATGACTCAAAGAAATAATGTTGGGCAGCCGACTGATTTATTGCTTTCAGTAATAACCCCACCCCTCCCATCCCATCCCTACTTATCTCCAAGGTAAGATTTTTTTGCCGGCGACCCAAACATTCCCCGTGTCTTTTGTCGCGCGGGTAAACGTCGGTAGTATCCCTTCCCGTGCACTTCGTAGCGCGGGTAAACGGCGGGAGTATCGATGGTATCAGTATCGACATTAAACGAATGAATCTCGATACCGATACCAATGTCCAAGAATCGGTGGTATCGAGAATCGGTATCGAGAATCGACTCAACCCTATAAAAAAGTAATGCAAAATGGATAAGAAATCTAGCCCTAGAAAACTAGCCCTTGTGCTACAAAGTCACATTTTTCTAACTGTTAAATTTACTTAGTTTGCACTCCAAATACTGAACTCTAATTATGATTCCTCGCAAAATGAGTCCAAACATGGTACAATTGTGACAACTCTAAGCGGTTTTATGGTCAGTAGGTTACAATGTGATAAATTTGACTACTTAAAAATGGTTATGGACGTTTTATTTGAATTCACACGATCACATAACATACATCATTTCAGTAATTCAAGTAGTGATTTCTTACGTAGGAAAAGAGAAAATAAATCAGAATTAATATAACAGAACATGTACCAAGAGTAAAATATTACAAATCACAATATTACTGTACAATAACCAATAAATCAATAAAATAATATTTTAAATCATAAAACTATCACAAGCCCTTTGTTAAGAAGTCTTAACAAATTTATAATATTTCCAACGTTTGCAAAAACAATAAACTAAAACAAAATCAAGATAACAGGGAACGTAAACTGAAGTAAAACAAAATAAAAATAATATTATTAAACTAACACCTAACACAAGTATATTTACATAGCAGCATAGTAAAGGAGGTTTCTTAAAAGTGTCTTCTTAAAAATCCAACGTACGTCAAAAAATAAATAAATAAAATGAAAGTCAATATAACAAGGAAAGTATACTAAGAGTAAAATTACCACAAGCTTATTTACACAGCCATCCAATGTTAAGCCTAAAAACAATTTTTATACAAATGTAACTTACTATGCCATTACGGAAGTAATTTAAAATTTAGCTGGAAAATTTAAATACAGATGAAAGACGCAACATAGAATGTAACAGTAAGAAAAGCTCACTTACTTATTTAAAATTGTGCATCCGTCAGCCCTAGAATAATTGTAAACTATTTCCATGTTATTGATATGATTACCATTTCATTAAAGACGTCTCATGTTTACAATATATAATATGTAATAAAGTCCCGTTTTATTTATTTTCTAATTTTTAAACTCACTAAAACTGCTTAGAGTTGTCACAATTGTACCGTGTTTGGACTCATTTTGGGAGGAATCATATTTAGAGTTCAATAATTCGAGTGAAAATTAAGTAAAGTTAAGAGTTAGAAAAATGTGATTTTGTAGCACAAGGGCTAGTTGGTGATTCATAGAAGAACCATTAGAGGCAGGTAGGCCGGGCCGCGCGTGAGTGTGCCTGCACGTGGGGGAGCAAGGGTCGCCCTAATCCTTCAGGGCGCACGGCTGTTTGGACAGACTATAGTGTATTAAGAGTGGGGGTAAATCATAAAACAAAAAGCCTTATTGTTTACAAAGTTTGCATGTGGCGTATTAATAATATAGATAAATAAATTATGTATATTTGTTGGTATGTCTTTAGCAAGGCCTCACTAAAAGTGGGGCCTTGGCCTTTAGATAGTTTGTATGTTAGCAGATGAAATATAATTGAATGTCGGTAAATATGTAGACTCTACTTTTTATATTTTGGTTATAAAAGCAGTGAAAGTAGTTAAGTTAGTTTGTATTACAAATTTGAACCTGATGAATAAATCTTTAAACACTTAATAACATTTAACTGCAGTTTTACAAAACATTTGGCTTGAAGTGACACCAAAATGAGTTTGATTCAACATCCAAAACTTATCTAATAACAAAGTTTAAACTAAACCTTTTTGGGCTATTGCAAGCAGGCGTAAAAATCTTTATTAAAAAGACACGTTTTAATGAATATTTTAATATGCATTATGTTGGGGCTTTATTACAATAACACCTTTATATTTTGCACGGCAGATTCCCATTTTGTTACATGCAATTCAAAATTAGCTTTTTAAATATTAATTGTTAAGCCTTTACATTTATTTTATAACTAGTGAACAATACTTCTTAAGTTTGTTTAAGCCCCTAATTTTTGACGGGCTAATAACAGCTAGTATTAAATAATAGGTTATCTTAAATGAGCTGGGTAGTAAAAAATGTTTTATATATTTGCTAGAAATTCGAGATACTGAATTCAGTTATAAAAATTTTATTCAATGACATTGAATATTTACAATAAACTAAACTTCATACTACAATTGAAATTTAGGTTTACGCACCTTAATACTACAATGTAAAATATCAATACTTACAGATAATACTACCATTCTTTTTCAAAGAATTTATGTCGATAAGACCGAAGGAGCAAAGACACGCAAGAGCGGCACTCTGTTCTGCCGACCTTTTATTTTTCTCCCTGTAAAACAAAGGTCTCCTGATAATTAAAGCACCACTGGATAAATAAACTGACATACAAAAATTTGTGTTCACTAATAATAGTTTTAATTTTTATTTGCACCTAAGTGATACTTTTAGAATTTCGATACTATCAAATTGAAACACCCTAATTTCACCTCCCCTTAAAATCACAATCTTAAATTAATATGATTTAACCCTTCCCGGACGGGTGACGGATATATCCGCTTATGGTTTTTGATGTTCCGGACGGGAAGCAGATATTTCCGCCTACTCTTCAGACAGTCTGGCAGGTGTTTGTGCAGTAACCAGATGTTTCGCACTACTTTCCCGCGCTCTCCACAACCGCTGTGACCTTGCAAACGACACGCCACCCTCTCCCGCGTACCCCCCCTTCAACGTTTTGTGCGCAACACCACGTTGACTGTGTTGGCGCAAAAAGCTACAGTTGTCTGTCTAGCAGCATGAGATAGTGATATGCACGATGGCTTATAACGTAAATAGTCCTGATTTTCTGGTGTTATTATTGAATTATTGAACAAGAGTTTTTTAGAAGAACGTGGGACTATTTACAGGCACCTTGAAAACCTTGTCAAATTATTTTGTATCTTTTTGGAAACTGAAATTGTTGTTCAAATTTACCTTGAAATGTTATTTTCTTGATGCAGTTTTGTACAATAAATAACGCAAGAACATACTGTTCTTTATTTATTGCCTATCCTTGTCATGGCCATATTTTCAAAGACGGGCGGCGGATATATCCGCCGTTTTTCTACTCATCCGCGGACGGGTGGCGGATACATCCACACATTTTTTTATCTAAAAACGAGTAACAAATTATCTAGACAGTATGAAGTGTTCCATTCTGTTTATTTCAAGTATACTGGTATAACAAAACACAAATAATGAAAATTCATTTATATTTTTTACTATACCGTAATTTTTTCTGTCCTATGTCACAAATTCACCTGTCCGGGAAGGGTTAAAAGCCTTGTATCCCCAAATATAATAGTTTTAGCTTGTATAACTTGCACAGGTGTAACTTGTGCAATAAGCCCTCCAATAAAAATACTTAGATTACACTTATGGAACTTGTAACATGGAAGGAAGTTAGAGGCAGGGGCCATGTTGGAGAAACAATGATCAAGGAAAACACGATATCTTGATTATTTACAGTCAGAAAATTATGAACTACATCTTACATTAAAAGTATTTAAGGACAAATTTTGATTGTGATCTATTTTCAATTAAATCAATCAATTTCCAATCATTAAGAAAAATCTGTTATTACTTTTCTGAGATTTTTCTACCAGTCTCAGGGAAAAAATACATCACAAAAAAATTGAAAACTTTTTTATTTCAAACAAAATATTTGTTTAAATATTTGGTCAAATAATAACAGAATAATATGAAGGGTACAGGAAATAAAGGTGCTTAGTCACAGTTTCATAAATTTGCAGAATCTCGTATTTTAGATTCAAAACGCTATCTCAACACACGGACTGGGTGATTTCCCAAGCTTTATTATCATGGACATAGCTCTTTCATTCCAAAAACGAATGACCTGTTAGATTCAGCATCAAAAACACTACAAGTTACCGTTATGGTTTTTAGGGAAGAGATGTCAACTGCAAATTAGCAGTGAATGGTCTCTGGTTAGCCTGCACTCAGCAAAAGATGAGCTACTACAAAAAATTACACACTTTTCGGTGAATGTGAACACACAATTCTTGGTGATCAATTTAAATTAAATAAAAAAATTATTAGGCCTATTCAAAAAAGAATTTGCGAGTCTATTACAGCAACGAAATTGATACGTAGAGAGGCTCATCTGGGGTGAAAATGTGAAGCCTCACTGGAGGATGTTTTTAGAAATAAACCATAGAGAACAATGGTTTCCAGCAAACTTAGGTGTAATTCGGTAAGGGGTGTATTGGTTAGATTATATTACGCTCATATGCCAGCTACTAACATATGACCAAAAATATCTATGACCTTAAAATTGTGTTTCTTGACGGTATTCTTCCTTGAGTTACATAGTAATAAACAATTTTAATTATTTAATCTTAAAAACACTTTAAATGTAAGATGTTTATGAACACTCTTTTATTGTTTTCCCAATGGACAGCAAATGGTTGTACATAAACTGCAGATTACTCATTTTATAAAAAAATTTGTGAGTTTTGTAGCGAGTTGGGTTGCCATGGAAATGGAAGGACCAGAGGGAAAACGGCGGCCACTATATAGGCTTCACTTTTTCTTGGAGATTAATATATGCCTGCATGCTCTACATGTATTAAGCTCGTTGTACTACACCATAAAAGTGTTTAAACCAGTCAACTCACCAACACGATGAAGAATATTTTTTGTTCCCCACAGTCACGATGGACTGAAATTGCCGGTCAAACTGGACAGTGTTATACACTGGTTGACCCAGTCCTTTCCTGCGAGCCCACACCAAAAGTTTGGCCTTGGGCACGTCCGGGTTCGGGTATTGGTTGCGCTGGAAGATGCACGGCACTTGCACGATGTCCTCGTCGAGTTTCCTCCTCTTCACTCCCAACGCCTGCAACTCTCTCCGTCCGATCATTCCTCGCTCCCTCAGCTCATTTTCTTTTTGTCGACAATATTCATCCAGGTTCCATAAAGCACTGGGCAAAAAAATAGTTCACTTTAGTTACAATAAGTATAAAGGTATTATTTACTTTTAGCTGACTGAACCTAAGCTGAATAAATGTTTGTTTGAAAAATGAAATAAATAAATAGGGAGTTACTTTTTAAGATGAGATTGCATGGTTCAGTAACAAACAGATAAAAAACTGTTATCATAGATATCATAACCAGCGTTTTCCAACAGCTTCGGTTGTTCACCTTATTTCAGTTTTATAGTCAAATCACCCAGCTGATCACATTCCAATATTTCAATATGTATTGTGATTTTTTTTATTTCAACGCCAACAGCATTTTAGAGAAGGAGCTATTACCGTAGTCGGCATGGTAAGACCTAGGCCCGGGACCATGATAACTTTTCGTTTTGAGGTTCCCAGATGCCAAAAACACAATTTTTTCAAAACAGTATATATATATATATATATATATATATATATATATATATATATATATATATATATATATATATATATATATATATATATATATATATATATATATATATATATGTATGTATATGTGTCCATGAGCACGATAACTCTAGTAAATATTATCCGATTTTAACTAAATTTGGCACAAACGTGTAAAGCAGCATTTATGACTTGAAGTTCGAAAACTAGACATATCGACCTATCCGAAGGAGTATTTTTGGGGGTTTTTGAGTTTTTTATATATAATTTTTGAAAAAGTCAAATTTTATAGTTTTTTCTATTAGAATCAGTTTAAAAAGATGCACAATTTAGTGTTTTGATCAATGCTGTACGTCAAATCGTTACGGAGATATTGAGAGTGCTAAACACAGTAAGTTGCCCAATGTTATTCTTATGGAGGATAAGAAAAATACACATGAGTCCGAACTAATTGGGACCGAACGCTGTTCGGATTAGCTAATTATTCGGATCAGCTGAATAATTTAAATAATAGAGAACGAAGAAACTGAACGGGTCTGTAGTGTTGTAACATGAACGAATGATAGCATGATACACAAAAACAAGTATCAATAGACCGTTTACTCTTTCAAACGCAGAGTCAACAATATGCACAGTGCATTGCAGGCAGCACACTGGCCCACTGTGTGTAGTTTTGTGATGTGATGTGAGCGAGCAAGCGGACTGTACGCATGACGATACTGCACGCGGACTGTACGCACTGTCAACCGAGACTGTACGTCTGCCTCCAAACTACTACCAATTACTACATAAACTATGTAGTCATTGCTACTACTAGCTCAAGCGCCGAAATCACAACAAAACCTTGACGTAGTCTGCTATTGTTTGTACTGTTTGTAAATTTAGTCTTTTCACATTAAACAAAACATTTGTATTCTTCAAAATATTACTTTGTTTTCATTTTGTTACAACATTATTTACCTTTCCCATTATCTGTTGTCTTTTAATAACATAAAATATATTTTTTATTAGTGCACAGTATTTACAAAAAAATCCAGAACCTGTTCGGATTAAGCAGACGTTCGGATTACCCGTGTTCGGACTAGCGGGACTCAAGTGTAGTATATCTCGCTTATTTATCAACTTATCCTGATGAAACTTGGTATATTGCTTCATATCATTGTGGTCTCTTGATATTTGCATTAAAAAACATTTTTTGACCGATAGTTCCCGTAGCAGTAAACCTGCGTACTCATCCCCATGTTATTCTTATGGAGAATAAGTAACATGTTATCTCCCTTAATTATGAACATAAATTAATAAAATTCGGTATGTGGCTTTACCTACTTGAGTTACATTGATATTTGTATACCCCATTTTTTTTGTTCCTTGCTTCAGCAAACCTGCATACTCAGCCGCCATGTTATTCTTATGGAGAATAATTAAAATGTAATTGTTTGTGGCTTTATGTGGTATTAAGTTATATATATATATATATATATATGCATTGGAAATTCGCTGAGTACGCAGGTTTGCTGCTACGGGGGTATAATTAAAATGTAATTGTTTATTTATGAATGTACATTCATGAAACTTTATATGTGGCTTTATGTGGTATTAAGTTTATATATATATATATATATATATATATATATATATATATATATATATATATATATATATATATATATATATATATACATTGGAAATTCGCTGAGTACGCAGGTTTGCTGCTACGGGGGTATTTAATAATAGAGTACACAAACGCTTTTAGGGAAAGCGGTCCAAACCCCTAAAATTTGTGTGGACACCCCGGGATTTGAACCCGTGACCCCTTGAACCGAGGTCCAAGACGCTAACCGTTAGGCTTGTGAGATGACCTAACGCATCATGTAGCGTATTGCACTTGATACATGTATTTAATCGCAGGTTCAATTCCCGCTCAAGATACCTGAATTCCCGTGCAAGATCCCTGATCATTGACCAGTTAACCGATGTGTGACAACATTGGTGGGAGGACCCAAGTAAAATAAACTGAGACAGGCTTGTTTGGAAGTTTACGTTTTCCCCTCTGTCCCCTCTGCTCCCATAGCAACCTACATGGTAACCAATTAATCCTCTCTTCACAAGTTATGGTACTTGTTTGTCAGCTAACAAATATTTAAATTGTGAAGAGGATTTGATTGGTTTTCTGAGGAAAATGGTGGACAGCATGTAGGGTTCACTTTTTTACCCCAGATGAGACCTCTATATGTAGTAACCTCGTTGTATACCACCCGCAACTGACACTGACAAGTATCACGCTAGGTGAACCAGGTGCTCTAACCACCCTTTACTGAAATGGTTTATCAGACATCTACACTCTGTTCCATGTTCACTGTGCTGTATGGAGTTCCCATAAACAATGAATTTCAAATAACAATTTGAATTGTACTAGCTCTCCTGAAAGCATTTACTTGAGCGCCTTCACAAAGGTCACTGGGATAGTTGATGTAACCAGCAAAACATCAGAAACCATTTACTCAGCTCAGATAGTAACATGGCCATCTTCCCTAACTGTACTGCACAGTGAATGTGGAACAGAGTATACAACGTAATTTACAATTAAAATGAGGATGAATAAAATTTGCCTTAAAACACTATAAAGTATATTTACACTTATACTGTACTTACATGCAAGACGGTAAAGTATACACAAAAGATCCTACAAGGCGATCGATTTCAACCAGTTACAACGGTCATGATCACGCCCAATCAGAGAATGACAAAAACAAGATGGCGAACAGCTTATATACTATAAGCTATATACTGATTTTATATACAGTGGGCTTATCAAAATCAGTTGTAATGATTGTGATAATTTCGATGTTGGTCAAACAGTTAATTTTGTAAAAAGATACAAGAATCATGTTTCAGCATGGAAAAACCGAAAACCGGAAAGATCGAATGTTGCAAAACACCTCCTAGAAAATGGCCACTCATTGGGAACAATTGAAGACAATTTGAATATTTTCCATATTTATAAGAAAGGAAATATAATGAATGTATGGGAAGAATTGTTTATTTTTAAGGAAAAATGTAAGGATAGGGATAAATTGATCAATGAACAGGTCAACTTTGACTCTGGAGGTACTTATCGCAACTTGTTCCCGGAACTTCCAGTAGCCAATAGTATATAAGCTGTTCGCCATCTTGTTTCTGTCATTCTCTGATTGGGCCTGATGATGACCGGTGTAACTGGTTGAAATCGATCGCCTTGTACCATCTTTTGTGTATATTTTACCGTCTTGTATGTAAGTACAGTATAAGTGTAAATAAACTTTATAGTGTTGTAAGACGTATTTTATTTATCCTGTTTAGTTGTAACAAACGTATCATGCTAATAAAGAAATAAATTAAAAATCATTATCTAAGAAGCTATTTCAATAACTAAAACTAAATACTACTTACCAGATTTGTTCATTTGTTAGTGCTTCATGGAAAGCCCGTCCGAACATTGACTCATGCTGGTCTCGCAGCATGTTTTGCACACAGTACTTGGTGTTGCCATCAGCGTTGTCGTAGTCTACTGCATACCGCAGGTAAGAGGATACCACTGTGTCTAGTGGCAGTCGTCCCTCCTTCCGAAATATTGAACAGTCCCATTCCGCGGCCCTCGCTACCATCACACTGCTAGCGTTACAGTCTCTTCGAAACTTCTCCAAGTCTTCGTATTTAACGATCTCCTTTGATCCCCCACTGCAAAATGACGTCAAAGTATTTAATGGTTTTTTTTATATTCAATATAGAATTATAACTTTGAAAGAGAGTTTTAACCTTTGAGCGCCAAGCTATTTGAATGGAGTAGTTTAATCTGTGTTGCTTGTTGACAAATAATTTGTAAGTTAACTACAGAAATTACAAAATCTTATTATCCATGATAATTGTTAACATAATATTGTATGACCTAGTTTAATCTAATCTCATATTAAATTTGTTGGTTCAATTTTCAATAGCAAATAATTTTGTATTAAATTATATCTCTGTTATATAAATTGTAAGAAAAGATATATATAGGCCTAAAGCAGACAGTATGAACACATAGCAGAAGTATATGTCATGAATAACATCACAGTCCATGCAAAATTTTGAGTTGACTGTATGCAAACATTGGAGGGGAATACGGATGGGGGTATTCACCAGCTCACTCTTTCTTCCCTACACCCTAAGGACCAATAACAGGCCTGTAACAGTACGAATTGCAGGAACAACAACAATGATAAATCAATATTTACATGCAATCAATATTCATTCTTAAGCTATGATTAAATACAAATCTACTTACTTGGCAATAACAGGAATTCTGAGGGCTGCGGTTACAGCCCTGATCCGATCATTGTGATTGTCATGTTGAGGTCTCTCGTTCCTCGTTCTCCCGTGGACTGCAATCGCGCTGATACCCGTCGCTTCCATTGCTTTGCTAAATTTGACAGTTTCTTCCGCAGTTTCAAGTACTCGTATTTTGCAACTTACTGGGATTTGCAAGCCATTAACCAGCTTTGTCAAAATATCTTGAGCTTTTTCCTGTTGACTAAGTAGAGCAGATCCCATTCCTCCTTTTACAGAAAACTCTTTTGGACAACCCATATTTATATCAATCCCAGCAACATCTTTTTCCCTGCAAATGATTGCAAAGTCAATGGTTACAGTGAACGCTCCTTGAACCAGCAAAAATAACACCTTCTACTAACCGGCATCAGCCCAGCTACTCACAGCCGGCTTTTTCCGGTTATGTTTGGGCTCTCAAAGACCTTGACAACACTTGCATCCAGTGCACTGGGCTGTGACCGCCATTTATCACCCAATGTTTGTCTGCATCTGACGCAATTCAGTACCGGCACAGTAATGGTTTATTAATTTGGGTTTTGTATGGAGTTAATTGTCTTCAGCATCCCCTTTAAAACTATATATGCACAATTATTTGGCAAAATCAGTTTTTCGGCATGGCCGTGGTACTATAAGTGCCGGTTAATAGAGCGTCCACTGTAATTTTAAAATAAAAGATATTCCTAGCTAAATTTTTATCAAATGATTGTTAGGCTAATAGTATGTTTGTCCTACCATAAAAACCACAATATTTTATAATTAAAGTAGCAGTTAATTGAGTTAATGTTTTTATGGGCTCTTTTGAAGTTATAAGCAATTTTAACTAGCCATAAATACTCTGTAGCAGCAAACCTGCGTTCTCAGCGAATTTCCAATGCATATATATGTATCTTAATACCACATAAAGCCACATACCAAGTTTCTACAATATACATTCATAAATAAACAATTCATGACATTTTAATTATTCTCCATAAGAATAACATGGCGGCTGAAACAAGGAACAAGGAACACAAAAATAGTTTTTAATACAAATATCAACATAACTCAACTAGGTAAAGCCACATACCAAGTTTTATTAATTCATGTTCATAATTAACGGAGTTAACCTATTTCTTATGTGTCTATAAGAATTATATGGGGACTAAGTACGCAGGTTTGCTGCTACGGAAACTATCGGCAAAAAATAGGTTTGTCTGGAAATATTAATAGACCACAACGATATGAAGCAATATACCAAGTTTTGTCAGGATAAGTTGATAAATAAGCACAATTACCCTTATTTAAATTGTTGGTAATATTACCCAATGTTGGTAATACACAACTGACCTTATCTATCTATAATATTATAAAGAAGAGGTGGTTTCTGTCTGTCTGTCTGTCTGTCTGATGTTCCGGGTGAACGCAAAAACTACTTAACCGACTGGGCTGAAACTTTACACAAAGGTAGATCTTGAACCCATGCAACACATAGGCCTATTCACTTCCTTATAATCCCCTGGGGCTACGCCCCGTGAACGTCCTAAGTTTCAATGTTTACATTTCATAAGAAAGTAAACATTCAGAAACTGTAATGTGGACAGCTGAGGGCACTTACATTTGACAGCTTAAAGAGCAGAAGCAAGAACAGCTGTTTCAAGCTAACTAAACTGCAATTTCCATTGACTATAGAACGGGTAAGGAAAATCCCTGTGCGAAGAACGTGTACATCAAGTATACATATATTTATTTCAATATACCGTATAATTAATCTATATAAATAAAATTAGAGTTTTGTCTGTACATTGCTTGGAATTATGAAATTTTTGCATATTTTCACGTTTTACACCCTAGGGAAACCAAAACAAATCTTATCTCAATTTATGTCTGTCTGTCTGTCTGCCAGTAACGCTCAAGGACGGGTTTTTGCTCGCTTTTCATTGGAAAACGGGTGCACTGACATTAAAGAAACTTTGTTTCTTTGTTCTATATATGCGTGAGAAGGTTTTAGGGCACTATAAACTGGCATATGCCTTTTAAGAAATAATGGTGGCCGCTCAAAAACGTGATTTTGTGCGGTTTTGGTCATGTTTTGTTCGCTTTTCACAGGAAAACGGGTGCACCGATTTTTATACAACTTATTTTCTATGTTCCGTATGTGCGTTAGAAGGTTTTAGGCTAATTGGATTGTTTTAAATTACCTTAGTACACTGCCCCATAGGGTTTTAAAGATCCTATGCTATTCTTATGGACAAAGCATTTATTTATATTGAACCAGATGATGGCTATAAATTCTATAAATAGGTGTTGTAGTTCTTTTTTAAAATGTTGAGTAAAAATTGGTAATAACTAACATAAGTGGATATATGATCTAAATCTATATTTGTCAGACTCATGCACTCACTGACATAGTGATCACTTTATCTAAGAAACGACAATGTCCTTTGTAAGTTAAATTTCGGTAGGAACATAACTAATTCATCAGAACAAAACGCAAGCCTATTCCTGTTACGAAAATGTTTAAGGGCTTCGCCCCCCGGAATTTCAAAATACAATATTTTAACAATCTTGCACATACTCTTGGACTGATGGATCTGAAATTCGGTAGGAATATAGCTGATAGCTCAGTGCAGACATTTACCTACTCCAGACACAAATATACTTTAGGACTCTGGCCCAATGGCCTTTAATATAAGCGTGTTAGTCATAACACACCAACTACTCAACCAGTAGAGCTGAAATTTGATGCCTTAAAGGAAATAAGAAACATCATGGGGAGTCACGGTGTTGTTCTCTGGAGATTTCACACAGACCCTTCGTCGTAAGTGAGACATGAGTGGACGAGTCTACGCCTCTCTAAAAATATATTTTATGTAGCCGACCACTGAGCGTCTGAACTTAACAGTAAATATGAAAACGTATTTTTGAGAAGATTAAGGGGTTGAGCAGTTTTCTTATGCGCTTTTAAAAGTTGAGATTGGGACATTGAAAAACAAATTAAGTCTCAGAAACATCTATCCTTCACTCGGCACTATTGATGAATCACAGGATTTACTGATTGACAGTTTGTTACACCGAGGTTCATAAACAGTTTAATCTGGAAAGTGCCTGGCTCTGTGATTGTGCCATCCTCACGTCCACCAATGAACAAGCAACGGAGATCAACACAAATGTAGGTCTATTCCAAAGGGAGGAACGAACATATACAATATTTAATACCGTTCATTTAACCATGACCACTGTTAGAACAGTTCGTATATATTGATTTACATTTATTTAAATAAAATCAAGTGGTCATACCTATGTTAAAACATATGATTTTTCCAAGTTTAAATTGTTTATTTACAATTATAATGAAAACAGGACCTGGCAAGAATGGTGATTTTAAAAGTGATTTGTCAATGTTTTTAAAGTTTAATGTTTCGTTACATTACTATTAATTTATTGGAATGTACAGATTAATGTATCAAAGTATTTAAAATGTTAAATTAAAAAGGGTTAATATATTGTTGTACTTGAGTTATTTTATTTATAAAATCGAATCCAAAGTGTTACGTGTACCTATTTGGAGTCGCAAAAACCACACCATTCACTACCCGACAGAGTTCCTCGACTTGGCAACAGTACCCGAACTATCTGCCATAGTATATTTCGTTAACTTTAATTTAATTCTACTTTAAAAGTGTAAAATGTAATTTTAATATTGTAAAATTATGTGGGTTGTTAATTTTTTTAGTTAATCTACCATTTATATACAACCCGTACGAAGGACGGGTACACAGCTAGTAATATTATAAAGAAGAGGTGGTTTCTGTCTGTCTGTCTGTCTGATGTTCCGGGTGAACGCAAAAACTACTGAACCGACTGGGCTGAAACTTTACAAAAAGGTAGATCTTGATCCCATGCAACACATAGGCCTATTCACTTCCTTAAAATCCCCTCGGGCTACACCCCATGAACGTCCTAAGTTTCAATGTTTACATTTCAGAAGAAAGTAAACATTTAGAAACTGTATTGCGAACAGCTGTGGGTACTTCCTTTTGACAGCTTAAAGAGCAGAAGCAAGAAGAGCTGTTTCAAGCTATCTAAAATGCAAATTGCATTGACTAAAGAAAACACCTGTGCGAAGAACGGGTACATCAGCTAGTTTTCCATACGAATAACATCGGACAATGTACTGTGTTTAGCACTTTCAATATCTCTGTAACAAATTGACGTAGAGGAATGATCAAAACACTAAATTGTTTGTTTTTTAAGCTGAATTCAATGGTGAAAAGTAAAATTTGATTTACTAAAGTATTATATGTAAAAACACTCAAAAACCCATTTTTTGGGGTACAAAATCTCCCAAAATACCCTTTAGGATGGAGTGATCTAGCTTGTTTTCAAACTTAAAGTCATAAATGTTGCTTTACATGTTTGTGCAAAATTTCATCAAAATCGGACCATTTTTACAAGAGTTCCACGGACACAAATATATTTATATACATACAGTTTTGAACGGATGTTGTTTTTGGCATCTGGGGACCTAAAATCGAAAAGTTACCATGGTCCCGGGCCTAGGTCTTACCATGCCGACTAGGTACAGTAATAGCTTCTTCTCTATGGGGGAAATTCGCTAAAAACACCTTAAAATACAAAATTTCATGAATTAATTTTCTGCCATGGTTTTATGTCAAATACTTACACAAGCTTAGCAGCTTTTAAGGCTCGTTCTGGGTCACATGTTCCCATTTGTAAGATTACTCTGTCTTTTTCCTTTTCACATGTTCTAAATATAACTGAGCCATCAGTAGTGTCAATGAAGTCGACAGTATTTAAAACATCTAAAACATACATAATAACATGAAACTAAGCTAAATTATTATCCAATTATGATTTTGCTGTTATAGGCCTAAATGGTTTTATTCTTTCCACACTATGGTTTTATTTTATTTGCTATAAGTTATGTTTCTTCCCTAAAATCGTCCACAAGTAAAAATAAATAAAAAATGACCCAATAAAATCAACGTACCGGTATCACAAAACTTGTGCCCAAGGAAGTTTATAATATTTTAGGTATATTTTGTCAATAAAGCGAGCCAGTGAATTTGTTAGGTTGGTACACTGGTGAAGCAAATTTATCTTTCTTTGAACCATCCTGATTGGTTGTTTTGTTCCTATAAGTGAATCTACTCATGCAAATCACTGGAATAAAAGTAGATACAGTATGAAAAGTTTGAGGAAATTAAATTTTTGTTTGATTTATGTATCTACGCTTGCTGTGAAATATAGTAAACTATGAGCAAAGAAACAAATAGACCTACAAGTTTATTGATTTTCAAATCATGAATAGCTATTTGCTTGATTCACTTTGTCGACTAGTTTGATTTCAGCGAATAACTTAGTTCTTTGCCTCACCAAAATTTGGCAAAGAAATGCTTCCAATTTTGGTCATCAGTGTTTCCTCCAGTATTACCAATAGAACTCCTTGCTTGTAACTAACAACCTACACAAGATGCTAGGCTCTAACTGTGTGATTTTAACCCATTAAAATAGTAATTGTATTCTACTCGCAATAGCCTATAAAAGGATTTGATTGGTGCTGCACTCTATTAGCAAAATCTGTAACTATTGGCTGCGGGTAACTACAGTACTCTCTGCTAGGGTCACAGCTGACTATAAACCTACTTAATGCTGCTAGGCCACTGGTCATGATAGCTGTGTCGGCTAAGTCGTGGAAACAACTTGGCCAGGATACGAAGTTCGTGGATTCAATCCCCGCACATGACCAAAACTGACCAGTCGAGCAACTCACAATGAGATATCCGGTCTGTGGCAACGTTAATGGAAGGGCCCAAGTAAAATAAACGGTGGCAGGCTTGCTTGGAAGTTGACGGGATCGTTTAATTCTTTGTGAGTTGCACGTGGTCAACACTGATTTTGCTACTTTTTACTTAGCCTATGTCTAATGTGTGTGTGCCAATGTGACTCTTTAAAACTGAAAGAAAACAATATTTTAATTAAAATATGCCATTAACCCATTTAAAAACATGATTTTTCTATTCCAATTCATAAGTTTTGAAAAATACAAGTTAGGAACAACACCAGCACGTCATTCTAAGCTAATAGGTTAAAGTGGCCTTGAGTTGGATGATTTGGAACCCAACTCACTAAACAAAAAACACATAGCTATGGAATTATACTGACCTAGATCCAGTAGTTGTAATTTTGTTAACAAAAAGAGCAAAATATACAAAATAATATTTGAGTCTAGACCAAAATAATATTCAGATTAAGTCAACAGTTCTGCCTCCCGCACAACCCGCATGGTAAAAGTTACTTTTAAATAAATGCAAGCAAGGAAAACATGAAAGCAAGACAAAAAAGTTTAAGCCACACTCTGTTCAAACCCCTGACTCGGGAACATGTTTCTGTATTTTGGGTTTAACTTACCTGTAGCTCTGTAAGATAGGCCTCTATCTATAATTGAACTATAGTTAACTTCTGCCAATCTGATAGATACATTAATATCCAGAGTCTAATAATAACTTAAATATTCCTTTATATTCCACCTCTTGGGTCTAAACTAACTTACTGTAAATAAATAAGTACTGAATAAATTAGACCTGGGGCCTGTTTCATAAAAGTTACTAGACTAGTATTACTAGTCCACAGACTAGTATTATCAGTGAATTTTACAAGTGTACGTTTCATAAACTTACAAGAGTAGAATAATAGTTACCAGTGTAGGGACTAATATTACTAGTAGTATTTACCAGTGTAGAATATATTCTGTTTCACAAACCTCTACACTTGTATTTTAGACTAGTAAATACCAGTGAATTTCTACCAACCTCTCTACATAAGTATTAGTTAGCTAACTACTATTTTTAGTAAGAAAATTGCTGAAAAAATAGTTTTTTAATTATTTTTTAGGTTTGTAAAGACATACATTCATATTACTTCTGCTTAATAAAGAGGGTTTAAATTAAATTAGCAATAACTTTGAAATACTAATAATTATTTATTTTATATAGTTGATATGAAGTGATATTACTCATAATTGTTTCATTATTTAAAATAAATACGCAACTTTAAAACCAACAATGCATAACTAGAAAAGGATGTAATTAAACAATACTTATGAAGTATATTGAGATTGAAATTGAATCATACCAACATACGGTATTATCAGTTTCGCTACAAAAGGCATCTTACTAACTTAACATTCATAATTAATTCATATTCGCCTTAAAATTCATGCGATTTTGTGTCTACGTATTATTTTGCCGTAGCTCGAAGAGTGGTAGAACTCATATATACACATGAACGTACGGTTCGAGAAGGCTACAGCTAATGAGCTATAATTATTAAATATGGCCGTTCAAAATAGTGTCATGGGAAATATAAACTCCTAAATTTGCTATTTTCGTAATTGTTATATAAAATATTGCGGTCTTGTATATATGATTATTACTCGTAAAGACAAAAGTAATTATAAGGATAATTCAATTTTGATATTCGTTTGAATAAATAAAACAATCCTATTTAATTTAATCAAAAACCCGCAAATAGGGTTATGAAAAAATATTTTAAACAAAATCAGCTGACTAGTAATTTTGATCACGTGACTTGTAAAAACCACTGATATTTACTAGTAGTAGAAAAACGTTTATGAAACAGAAAATATGAGCACTTGTAAAATAAACACTAGTAAATACTAGACTTGTAACTTGTAAACTAGTATTTTTATGAAACAGGCCCCTGTTGTTTCAAACAGCAGTTCTCAAACCTCCCCAAAACCTTAAGCCCCTTAAACTAAAACCAATGGAAATATCAAATGCTAGAGGCCTTTTTCTAAGAAAGCCTTAAACTTGTTTCTGAAAGATACAAATGACAGCCCTTGAAATCTTTCAATTTCCAAAGCGCTATAGCAAATAGTTTGAGAAACACTGTCCAAACAAAAGAGCACTTTACCATTAACTTTCCGCTCGCAGCGAAGAAGTTTCCAATCAATTAATTCTTCGGAATACACAATATCAGCTCCATATTCAAGACTTAGTAATCTCATTGGGAGAGTTCCGATCCTGACCATTGGTGCAAGGATTATTTTATTTCTGTAATATTCCGATGTATCCATGTTGGAAATATTGCCAATAGGCCTATCAAGTTTGTGAATTATTTTTAATCCCATAAAGATTTTTTGCCCAATCCAAATTCAAAAAGATTAAGTTAATTACAGACAAGAAAATGCTTCTAATAAAGTTCTTAACACTCCTTTAAACGAACTAAAAGAAATCCATAGTCTTGAGGTATTCAACTGATCACATTTTAAAACTTTAAACCATCGATAGGGAAAATGAGGGTGTTAAGCATACTTAAAGTTATGAAATTTCTAGTACAACAGATTTCTGAAGTAAGGTTAGGATGAATTTGCTACAGACTACGGACTACGACACATGATCGCAGTGTTGCCACGAGGTAGATGAAATTTTACCCTAAACGTGTGATGAAATTACCCTAAACTTTTTGTAAATTACCCTAAGAGTTGATTTTCTTCTCGAAAAGCTCAAATACCCTAGAGATTGGTTTTAAAACATGATTAAGGCATAAAAAGTAAGGTAACGTAGCATTTAATACTTTTCTTTGGCCCTATATCAAATATAAAACTAAATATAAATTAACAAATTCAAATGAATATTCTGTTGTAATATATTTGTATTCAGCGCTATACTTAATGTGCTGGTATCGCTGATAATATAAACTTGCTGAAACATGTTATTAACAGTTGTTGGGAGTACTTTATTGTTTTATAAACTTATTTACGTTGTACAAATTTGTTAATGTTATTTGTTCTAAATAATAATGCCCAGAGAATATGTTTGTCATCTATTACTACAGTATTTGATTAGATCAATATTTTTCATTGCAATACCCACAAGTTTACATATTTTTTGCCTAGTGTTGTGATTTTTTTATGTGCGCTCACCTGGCTCACCATATGGATTTCACAGGCATAAAATACAATCTAGTTCATTGATACAAATTACGTGTCAAAATAGAGACAATCTTCAGTAAACATATTTTCTACAGCAGCGCTGTAATCTAACAACCTATATTTAAACAAATTAACCAGATATATTTTTACTGTTAATAATTAGGGCTTTCTATATTATTATGTTGAGCCCAATTTTGGACACATAATGTGCCTCAATTTTATCTGTTCGAAAATTAAACTTTGTGTTCTTTGTGATTACATGCATCTTTATGTTGTTTAATAGATTATTGCGTACATTTTCCATCACTGAATCAGTGATGTAAAATGTCCGCAATAATCTCTTAAACAACATAAACTCACCATCACCAACAACGAATTTTAAACAAGAATGCATCTTTAGTCTAATACTGGATAGGATATAGGATGTACATGCTAGTTATACCGATAGCTCTTTTATAATTCTTTTAATTTACCCAGCACTTCATGTAAATGTTTTAATTCCTGGAAAACCCATTTTACATTACCAAAACATCAAAATTTAAACTATAAAGGTGCTCTAGATTTTACCCTAAAATTACCCTAAAAAATCCATTACCCTAAAATTACCCTAAGACCAGTAAAATTACTCTAAAAAAGGGTAATTACCCTAAAGGTGGCAACACTGCATGATCGTGATCATTACGGAACAGACAGCTTTTCATCCCCGGAACGACCGTCTCGCCGCAGTAATGCACCTGCCTTTTTTTGGAACTTTTGGAACATGTTCCATGGAACTGTGACAAAGTGCTTCTCTCACGTTACAGTGAAAAAGAACGGAATGAAGTACTGAATATAGCTTAAAAAATATATTCATAAATTAACATAGGCTTAATTTGTTGCAAGTTAAAGTCTTTTTTCTGTGATATGTAGGCTATTTAGCATTTTAAATTGTTTGGTATAAATTTAGCCCAAATTGGTTTGTCTGGAAAATGCAGATAGGGCCTACGCTGTATATACAACGGTAACTATTTATCTAAACTGACCAAGAACGTAACGCCAAAGCAAGCTGTAATAAGTGGTAGGCCTAAACTTATTTCGTTTTTCTTGGTAAATTGGATGCCTAATCTAAAAGGTTCATAGTTCCTAAGTTAACAAATTTAACTTACCTTCTTCTGTTTCGAAATTCAGATCTTCAACTACTACATCAATAGAATGGAGTTCTTTCAAATGTGTCAATTGCTCACACCGCGAAAACTGAAAAGAACAATCACTCTCTGGACAAATATGCCTATTCAGTTTGTTTAAACTGTTGGTAGAATTTTCATTACAACTGTGCACATTACGTGTATCTACTGTGTTAAAGTGAATCTACTGGCAAAGTGTTTGTCACAAATCAAACATTCAAATTTGTTTATATTAATATCAGACATATTGATCTCCAGTACTCTCAAACTTGCATCTTCTTAATCGCCATAGCATCTAAGAGAAAGTTTCCACTCACTCCAAACAAAATGGAAAATGGAATGGATTCTCGACTAGAGTCGAGGAACAGCAAGTAGGAACGGAACTCTTTGTAACGTAACGCTTCTACCAAACCTATTCCATGCTTTGTCACTGGAACGAACCGGATCGTGAAAGTAACCGGTTCAATGTCAAAAAAAGGCAGGTGCATTACTGCGGCGAGACGGTCGTTCCCCGGACCATTTGGTAACTGACAACTGACGCCAGGGAATAGGCGGGTAATCGTGGTTGTACGTTTTTTATAACACTATAATAATGTATTTATTTTCAATGATTCAAAAGCCGTTACACAGGTTGTACAAAAAATGTTACCAGTTAAAAATAAAGAAACAACAATAATTAATGAGGGATAGACAGTTTAATAAAATGTTTGAAAAGTTATTCAGGGATAATTTAAACTAAAAATAGAACGTTAATTAAAAAGTGATACGTGTTGCTCGTCTTCCCGTTGACTCGATGTGAGCATGGGATGCGTCGTATAGGCCCACTATGCAGTGAAAAATTCTGCTGCCTTTGGGAGAGACCTTTGGTTTATTTATTTCTAAGCTAAAATATCCTCCAACTTATACAGAGCTCTGGCCAAGCAAATATTCCTCTAATTTCGATTTGAATTTGTTGAAATTATTTATACTGTTAAATTCAGGGGGTAGTATTTATACTTTTGCAGTATTTTCCCTACATATTCAGGTTTTTGTTAAAAGATTTTGAGGTTATAGGCCGGATGCCCATATTTCTTGGCGAACACCGCTGTCTCCAAGATATATAAGCTGGGAAGTGTCATAATTTTGAGAATTTTGAACGCCTCTGCACAGTGATCATTATTCCTATCCAAACCCGCTATCAGCCTGATGGTACGTCCAGAGTGCACGCCGATTTGGATTCCGATTCAGATTTTCGGCGCCAGAAATGGCACTTGTATTTTAACGGACGTGACCACAGTGGCCGCCGGGCCCGGAAGCCGAGCCCACGCGCAGGTACCTGCTTACCGGAATGAGTTCTTCATCCTGGTTTCAGATTCCGTTTCAGAGAGTGCTCGTACGGCTCTGCTGTAACTGGCTACAACACCATGAATATGCAATAAATACCACAAACACCCCACAATGTACCTGTACGACCCCACAATGTCTAAGCTATATTATATTTTATTGCAATTTGACAGCTTTTCTATGGGTAATTTCTTTCTCAAATGTAGTTACCGTAACATTTTTGGTTTCCATTCTACAATATTCAAAGAATCGCACTCTGTAATTTCTTAGCTGAGGGAAAAGAGTATGGTATTCTCCAAATTCACCCCTACATACACTTATTAGATACTTTGGTATTATACGGATGCCACTATTTTTGGAGGTTAAATTTTTACCGGATACAAAGGATAACTACATAATTCGAAAAAACGTACTTTTATTGACTTACTGTACAAATTTTACATCATTCTGATGAGCGGTCTTTGTGTTGTGCCTCCCAAAAGACAGCGATGTCCGCTAGGATCGTGTTGAATGCGCCGCCGCAGCTAGCAGCCACACCCGATCGCCACATGTACTCCGCCAAATATACAGCGCGCTGCGGCAGTTATGTTAGGATGGGTTATCATAAAAATACGTACGGTTTCCTCTTCATTTCGAGGTAAATCCCACACCAAAAGAACGTCACTCATTATGAAAACAAATGTAACGTAGTGACGGCAATAAATCACTCATGACACTGACCCAGATACAGGCGGTGACAGGTGATGCGCGCGCTCCGGTCAACGACCTGACCTTGGCCTATTTGGAGGGGGTTTGGCGACCTGAAGTATTACTCATCAGGTATCATTCGATTCGTAACGAAACAAGGAAAGTCCTACAATCATTTTTATGATAACCCATCCTAACATAACTGCCGCAGCGCGCTGTATAAGGGTGGCATCCGTATAATACCAAAGTACTACTTATTAATGTAATGAACACGTTTTTTCGCTGCCTGTAACTTCAAAACACTTTTCTGACGCTATCCCTGCTTCCCGAGTCGGTGACATATTTCCTGCCTCCATTGTGGCCGCCACCAAGATATCTGAGTCAGATGAAACACGTGCCGGGAAACTGAATCTAAATCGGAATCTGAATCGGCATGCACTCTGGACATACTGTGATAGCCTTTTTCTGTAAGACAAACAGTCTTTTTACTGATGCAGTCTTACTGGTGTATTACCCCAGAGTATTACTGAACACTTGAGGTGAGCCTCTATGAGACTTATATATGGTATACCATTTTTGAGAGGTTTTGATTTTTGAATTTTGAAATGTTTTTTTTCTGTTTTTTGTTTGTTTCTGAGGACAAACAAGTTTGATGAAATTTTTGAATTCATTTTTTAATCTGTGGATTCCAAGAGAAATCGCAGTCAACCCTAACTCCAAGAAAGTCGACCAACCCCGAGCACAATAGCTTCTCCTCCCCCATAGCTAGGTTCGGATGGAACGTCATCGCTCTAGCTGGACTCTCGTTGCAGTGTTTGCATGTCCATGAAACTTGTTTTGGAGGGGTTAACTTTCAGTTTGTTTTGTGCAAAAAACTGTGCGAAGACAGTTGATTTTTTCAATCGCAGTAATTTTAGCGGCGTGGCAATTTTGGTTCCGAATCAGAATTGTTGTGTCATCTGCAAACATGAAAATTTTGCTGTCTGGGATGACTTCATTTATGTCATTGACATAAATCAAGAAGCGAAGAGGTATAAGGATCCATCCCTGCGGAACGCTGTATTTGGCTGCACATCTCCTTGATTGGACCATTTGGACCCTCCTTTGGTTTGAAATTATTTCAATGACCTGGTGGCGATTTGCCAGGTATGATCTTAGCCAATTGAATGTGTTGCCTGTGATTCCGATCTGTTTGATTTTCCTGAGCAAATTGAATGTTGATGCAATAAAAGGCCTTTGAAAGATCAGCAAAACACGCAATGGTGTTCTCGCCTCCATCCAAGGCCTTGATGCATTCTGTGTCGAAATCAACCAGAGCCAGCTTAGTCGATTTGCCCTTTCTAAATCCCAATTGTTTAGGGGGAAAAAGGTGATTTGTTTAGAAAAAATCTACTAACTGATTGTACACCACTTTTTCACAAATTTTTGAAATTTCTGGAAGATAGAGGAAACATTGTTCTCCTTGGCAAAATACATAGATTAAAACATAAATTAGCGTTTAATTCCGTAGAGTAAGAGGCACGTAAATTGGCAAAAATAGAAATAAACAAACTATTACCTTTTTGCGAACTTAAGAATAAAACTCAGTCTTGAAAACATACTTGATGTGTGTTTTATTTCTTGATCGTGTTTTCAAGCACCTGTTGATGCAGTTGCACCTGCAATGTTACTTGTGACAGTTTTAAAGGCAATTACAGTACTTGCATTAAAACTGTATAGCAATTTGTATTGCAATAAATGCATCCTTATAAATTAAATATCCGTGTTAACTGTTATTGTCATCAATTCGTTTGTGGAATGATGATTTCACTTGAGTTGTATATTATTTTCTTTATAAATAATTCAGTTTTTACCTCATAAGAACTATCAAAATTTCACAATCAAAACAACAACCGAAATTTATTTGTAAACAAACACTTTCTGACAATGTGAGAAAATTGTAAACAAGTGGCACATGTAGTCCAGTAATGTCTTCACCACACTACTCTGTAATCACCTGTTTTCGGACTGTCATTTGAATATTGAAAGTATAGTTTTTCCACCCAAGGGCCGAAAGTCAGCTGATTTATTTAGCCAGTGTTGCCTACTTGTTGTCAAGTGTACACAATGGTATATTATGTCTGTATATATGTTAGATTTTTCCCGAGATCCGAGATTTTTCTCAGGAAAAATCTAACATATATACAGCCTCTAATATACAGCCGCATGTGTCGACAAACACAGTTTTCCTGAGATTCAAACATACTTGAATCTTACATTCAAGTATTACTCATGCAATATATATATATATATATATATATATATATATATATATATATATATATACTGTCTTATGTTTTGCTATGCCACGATATAGTTTCAGATTGCAATCAAACAGTATTGCGGCCTAGACAAATGTTGATCTGTGATTGTAGGCAAAAGCAATCATGTTGATTGAATAGCCGCCGCGTGTTGGTAGTCCCTATAATTAATGTGTTCTGGTAGAGTGTTAGAACCATTCTCTGCTCTAAAAATGGCCAGAAATCGGTAAATTATGAAGTTATATTATTAAATGTAGTTTTGTGGCATTCGTTCTCTGGGGGTAGATTTCTGAAGCCGAACTGTGATGTTAGTTATTTTAATGTTAACTTGAAAATCGAGCAGCTCGAATTCGAGAAAATATTTGTTCATTTAGGGAATATCCAGCTCATATACTGTCTTATTACTTTACATTGAGATGCCATTCCAGAAGTTTTCTTAAACAGCTGATCTTGCTTCCGTACTGTTTGTTAATGTCAACAGCTGCAGTTAAATGTTCAATTACATTTATTCCTATTCATCCACAAGATTAACATTGAAACTTCCAAACCACCAAAAGGCACATGTTGACATACGCCAAGGGCTTTCAAATAACACATCAACCAGGATTGCAAACTTAATAGTTTCACCGGCACCAGTAGCCCATTTACAAAAATCGCCTTATTTTGTTAATAATATAATAGAATGGCAATTTCATAAAAAGTTAATGTATCAGGGGTAGAATTTAACTCACGGGCTAATTTTCGTGTAGAGTTATTAAAAAAGGAGTTACTGTCGGCGAGATTTAAGAAGATCCCTGAAATCTGGCCTATATAAAAATTGCAGGTGCTACCATTTGGTAACTCGCTGGCGCTTTATGCGGCATTCGTTGTTACCATTAGGAAAGTTCCTGCTGACACCATGATGCCCTAACAAAACTTACTTGTATTTTGTTTTGAACATAATAACCATAGAACTATAAACATCTAATGCCGACAAGGGGTCTTCTTTACTCTCGCAGACAGTTCATTAATCACAAATATTCAACTTAAAATTCAAGTTTATAAGTTTTACCAATCCAAGACTCTTTAAAGGAATTTGAAGGTGAAAACTGAAAAAATATTTCTTTAGTTTTTCTTATATTTCAACTAAAAAGTATTAGGCAAATGATGTAAAAATTTGTTTCCAACGAACAAAGTTTTCTTTTTGTAAAATTCTAGATTGTGCCGATCAATATTTCTATAAAAACGAGTGTTATATATTGCTGCTTACTTTCCTCTGATTCATGATGTTTATGTTTTTTTGGCATAACTTATTGTTTTTAAGATATATAAATAAAACTTAGACAATTGACATGTGTCAATTAGACACTGAAAAAATGTGTTTTACTGGATCTTTATTTTTTTAATTGAACATCATCCTGATTTTATAGTTACCTTAATTTGAGGGCTTCACTTGTAACTGATGAATGCAAACTAAAAACACTTATTAAATTCAGGCTTCGTAGTAAATAAATACAAAATCTAGAACTCAATATTAAATTTGACATTTGCATTTCTGATGTGTATATGCAGTACATTAAATGTACTACAAGTTTGGCCCACATCACTTGTTGCACTATCTGGAGCTTTAATGATGATTTGACTGATAAGATATACTCTAACAACTATTTATATCAAATATTCCATTTCTGCCACTACTTTTATGATTGTTCATTGATTATTGATTGTACTTTAATCCGGAACTCCAACGTAGTGTTTTGTGAGGTACACTCTGACGTACAGTAACTAACACTGCTGCCACAAGTTGTCTTTATTGTGTGTTATTAGAAACTAAAATTATTCACAGCCCCAACCACCTACCCTGTTATAAAATTTATTTTGATATAACATGGGTTTACGACCTATGTTACATGTTCCAGTCGTTGTTTATGGATATTTTATGAATGCTTATCAACTACAGATAATATGCTATTCGGTCTTGGTTTTCGGGAAATATTTTATATCCCCTGCCTATCATTTACAGCTGATGTTTCGAGATGTGCTGTTTACCAATGATATTTTGTATCTGGATAACATCTACTGTATACCGCTATTTCGCGATTACTAAGTGATGAAAGCAGGAATGGTGGAACTGGAACTGAGATATTATCTTTAGGTTCTGATTTTCACAAGAACCAACAGAATCAGAACTAACACCCCACATAATTATTTCGCACATTCGGGCCTGAATTCACTTAGTTACACAGAGTGGTAATCCATTCATTCGCCCCTTCCCTAAATTCAAGGCTAGATGGCATATCCACCGTTGAATAAAATATAATCAGCAAAACATTTTGCTAAGACCAATGTGAACAGAGAATGACACATCAGCCTTTAAGAGGGGGCTCCAGACACCAGCTTCTACCTGTTTCTTCCATAAGACCAATGTTAACTTACAAATTCCGTTTCTCATCCTTAACGGATTATCTAAAAATGTTGGTTTATGTAATATATTTTTTGAATTGTCAAGTTTTTAAAGGTCATAAAAATAGCTAACGATTTCAGTGAGCAGAATTTGTATACTACAACTATAATATAGTTAACCCATAACAATTTCACCAAATGATTATTATCTGTGATACTAACATTCTGTTCAATAAGATCACTAGATATGTTTTTGCTCTTTAAATTGAGCCACAATCAGTGACATCAGAGATAATCCGTTGAGGAAGGATGGGATTTATAAGCCTATTTAACATTGGCCTTATGGGAGAAACAGGTGGAAAAGCAACATTTTTCATCACTGGTGTCTTATGGACTTTTTTGGTCTAAATATACCTACATTCAAGGCGTAGCTGGGCTACAAAACTGAATGACGATCATATAATTAATTTATTTAGCTTTTTATTAGATAACTTTTAATTCTGTGTTTTCCGTCATTGGCATTCATAATTTTTAATAATCAAATCAAATTGTCGTAAAAAAGATGAGTATGGTACCATTTTAGTGACAGGAGAAATTAAAGTAGTAATTTGCTTCTGAAAATATTATATTTTCCCCCATAATAAATCAAAGGGCAGGTATGGTATTTTTTTTATTTCATCAGTTTTCAGGTAGAATCACATTTTTCTTGAGACTTTAAAAATTATCTGAATTTTATTGTTACTTCATTTTAGGAATAAAATATATGGCTTGGTATTACAAAATTTCAAAGCATTATAATTATTTTTTTGTCCAAGCAGAATAAAGATACTTGCTTTGTTAATTATAAAGCAGAAATAAAGACACAGGTTTCAAGGTGAAGAGAAAACAGTGTTAAAGTGATCAATGTGATCAAATAATATTTATTACTGAAATATTTGTACAATACTTCAGAAAGCTCAACTTAACCTATCTGAGACTTTTGTTACATACATAAAACATTCACATCTTCCTTCAATTGCAATAATTTAACAGTTTTAGATCGTAAACCTCTGATTTCCTGTACACTTTTTAAGTACTACAAGGCGAATAAATATATACATTAGACAGGAAAAACATTATAAATATGTTCCCAGGAATAGTTAGTTTTAGTGGTTTGCTGTTACAACAAATCAAAAGTTCAAACTTTGTAAACAATTTATTTAAAAATTAAGACCTCTGCATTCTAGTTAAAATTAATCATGATATATTTTTAATTTGCTCATTTTCATTTGGCAGCTGTTTAAACTAATCACTGCCTAAAAGAATGAAAGATGATGTATGAGGAAACTTATTACCTAAAATATCAAATAGGAACGAATTTGATAAACATTAATAAAAGACATTACACATTGGAGAATACTGATATAATTGGAATTAAAAAAGTATAAAACTGGGAGTTGAAAAATGGAAGTGGAATAAGACTAAAACATTTTTCATTCTGCACAGTCGTTAAAGACTAAGTAAAACTAGCAGAGGATCTGATTCTAGGGAACTTAAATTATATAAATACAGTTCTGTAATAAAAACAACATACAACATTTACACTGAACACAACAACACTGACAGATAGATCACAGCATATCATGAGGAATCTTCAAAGAAGCATTCATCGAGGAAATCTTCTATCGCATGGTAAAAATGTGGCTGTACAAACTTCAACGCATGGTCTTCATCTGGGTAAGTCTGAAATATACCGTTTTGTTCAGCACAGAGTATTTAAAATTAAAATAAACTTCATTTAGAAGGTGTTACTCATCTTACAAACCCCATGTAATGGTCAACAAATAAAATTGTCATATTTAATATAACGTTAAAGAATTAATGAATGTGAAGTTAAAAATTGCATCACATTTGAGGGCCAAACTTAAACTGAAAGGTTGATTAGTGCATTGTTACAAATTAAAGTTTTTTGTATACAAGTTTCACAGGATGAATCAAATTTTGTTCGTTCCAAAACTATATTGTTCTGAACATTCTGGAAATCAAACCTTTTGAACCCAAGTCCATGACTAACAATAAATAAAGCTAGCAAGATTTACTACTTATGTCTTCTAGTTCTTTTATTTGTTTACTCTTTGTATAACAATTTGATTCAAGCTTTACTAATAGTCATTAATATTCAAGTTGTGTCTAATATGCTACATACTTAATATAGCCTCTGGATTGTTCCTATGACTAGTAGTATGGTTTCTTACCTTACAATGTTATTGGCTGTATGTATTATCATTAATATGAAATAAAATTAAGTATGTTAACTGATTGCTAAAAATCCATTTGCTGGATGATGTAAAGAGAGATAAAATTTGATTTTCACAGACTTGCTACGCAAACACAACATGAGGGAAAATCCGTAGAACATTAAATTTTATTTGGTTAACCATTTATGATTTAGTAAACAAATTTTCATCACACTGTTTCGAAAGTTGATACTTTTGGTGCTACCTGTGAATACTGAAAGTGATACTTTCCCACTCCCATGCCGGAAAGAAAGTGGAGATTTTCCTGCACTGTTTATTTATGCATTCTGACACACTATTAACTCAGCAATCCTGATCAAAATGTCTGACAAAGATGGTTCATTATTATTATTATTATTTGCAGTGTTTTGAAAAGTATTGTTTATAACTCGTACCTGAAGTTTTATTCCAGAATTTAATCTAATTTCCGCACTCAGCTATTACCTCACATAGAAAACAGGATCGCATACCAGAAAATACCACTTTTGGCACTTTTTTAGTAATGAAATATACTATTTTTCTCTAACGGCAACATCCAGCAGATGGATATTTAGCAGCTTAGTTAACCTGCGTTGCATTGACTGATGATGGGTTAACAAACCTGAAATCGATGTCATATTGATGCTAATACATTTGGATTGTAAGGTGAGAAACCATACTGCTAGTAATATGTTACACTGTATATTGACTTAATGACTCATTACCTAGACGTTTATGAAATACTTAACAACAAATTCAACAGCAGAAATTTAACTAAAATGCAATTTTTCCCAGGCAACTATTTGTTGCCTTAGCCAATGACAGTGGGCATCTTGCTAGTTCAATGGTTAGTGCCTTTTCCTGCAGTTTAAGGGATCACCCATTTAAGGAGTTTCCCCACTTAATTAGAGAGGGGTAGGTAGTGGGGGGAGGGTTTATTGCTTTCCCTTAAAACAATTTAAGTCCTTTCTTTAAAATCAATTTTTGGTGAAAGTAATTTAAGAAATTTTTGCGGACATATTTTATCATTGATTAGAGAGAAATAAGTTGCACGATATTTTGGGTTCTGGAATCTGATCCCATCTTCCGTTGAAGAACATAACAAAATTAGTGCTACAATCCAGGCAAAGGTGGACAGTAAAATCACGAAAATCTAAAACAGAGAACTGTAAAATTAATAAAAAATAAGCCAACATTGAGGGTGTTGTCAGCTTTCCCTGGATTGTGCCAAGAATTTTGTCATTTTCTAGTCATTCTTCTTCTTAGAAAAAATAAGTCTAATCCTGGACACAGAAAGTAAGTAGTGCGAAATGTCCACAATAATTTCTTAAATAGTATAATTTCAGTGTTTTTATCCAAGTGTGTCTTTCGTCTATCCCTAACAAATTTCAAAAGATCCACTGACCATCTGGCGGAAGGGGATGTCACTTCGGGCGAGCAGTTTGGCCAACTGCATGGAGTTTTGGTAGTGAACGTTGTCGTCCTTCGTGCCGTGGATCAGGAAGAACATCTTCTCCTTGAGCTTGGACGATCGGTTGAGCAGCGAAGCTCGCATGTAGCCTTGCAAGTTCTCCTCGAATGTCTGCATGAACCGCTCCGTGTATATCGAGTCTGAGGAGCAATGAGTGGCGATATGTGAGGTTTAAAATGCATCGTGGAAAAGTGTTGGTGCTAGAGTCACTTGATCATACCTATTATATGGCCTAGCGCTACCATAAGCTAAATCATTGATCATTTATACTTATATGATACAATCTTGATTGGATGTTGGTGGGTGTCAGAATATCAGGTTATGTGTCAGGTTACTAGGTACCAACTCGAGTTTACAAGGAGCGCAAATAAAGATCTAAGCAACACGTTATTAAAGTCTGAGTTAAAAATAGTTTGTGCTTGTTTAATTTTTATGTTGTTCTTGGTTAGTTATGTTTACAAGAAAATGTCTGTAAACATATGCCTTGACACCCGGGAATAAAACAATCACAACCTTAGATCAATTTAAAGAACTTTAAGGCCAATGACAAATTTTAGTTTGAATATCTGGCGACAAATACGGTATCAAGTATAAACATCTACAATTCAAAAAAGAATTAAGAAAATTGGCTGGAAAGAACTTCCAGGCGAATTAAGTTACATTAAATTTTAAAATAAAGAGAGTATTTATAGGGTGTTAGTAATTTATAGTCTAATCAAAGGCATTTATAATCTTCTATTTTACTTGTATAATAGAATGTATATCATTGATATACTATATATCAATATATAGGTACTATATACTATATATATAGGTTTTATATACCTATAAAAGGCAAAGCCCTCACTGACTCACTCATCAAGAATTCTCCACCTTCCCATGTAGGTGGAGAGCTGAAATTTTGTACACTGATTCTTTAGGTCTTAAATAGGACAACTAAGCAGTTTACACGCCGGTATCTCCATAGGGCCCCACAGACCTTCAAAGTTACCATAATATTCTTATGGAAGAAATATTTGTTTTGATGATATCAGATGACTAATTTAAAATATTGTAAACAGCTGTTGCTATTCTACACAAACAGTAAAACCACGGTAGAACGTTGATTTATAATTCTTTTGAACTGGAGTAAGCCAATAATGTTAAAAACGGGCGAGTGTCTTGCAAACTCTACATTACCAGCTGTTTCTTTAAAATTTTTTACAAACAGCTGTTATTATTCATTGGTTTGTTTATGTTTATGATTTTTATTTTGTGTTGTAGTGTGACAGGTTAAAAGCTAATTTATTGAATTTGTTTATGTTTATGATCTTTATTTTGTGTTGTGGTGTGACAGGTTAAAAGCTAATTTATTGAATTTTATGATATTTTAGTTTTTTTGTTTTTGTCATGAATACACAATTTTAGTAATATTTTTATTTTTATTGGTTTCTTTTATATATATATTTTTTTGAATTTTTGATATGGATACAAAATTAACACTATTTGGACAAACAGACTCACAGTTTAGAGTTATTCACATGCCTCCAGATGGTTCGTGCCTCTTTCATTCTATATGCTATTCAGTTTACGGAAATAATTTCTACAGCGATCAAGTAAGAGAGGAAATTGTTAACTATGTTTCGACTAATTGGGCAAAGTTCCAAATTTTAACTCATGATGTTAAAGGGGATAATTACTCCCCTGAACACTACCGTCGCGAGATGTTGAAACCATCAACTTACGGGTCAGCATGTGAGTTGATTGCCGCATCTGAGCTCTTCCACTGCATATTCAGAGTGTACCATGATGGTCATTTACTCCAGAGCTTTGGTGTAGAGGGAACAGCATCTGATCGTATAAATTCAAACAGGGCGAAGCCCACGGGTAACTGCTAGTATATAGGATATTCAAATTAAATAAGTTGAAAAAGTTTTAAAACCAAACTACAATAATACAATTCATACCATTCCTGAATTTAAATTGATATACATTACAAATTTGCTATTACAATTTGAATAGCACATCCTTAGTATAATAGTATCTCTTCCACCATACATATTCAATAAAGATTTTTTTTAATTTTCACTTATCTAACACAATAACGAAACTCACCATAGTACACCCAGTCCGTGACGGGAGCGATCGACACTCCACACTTGATCCTGTTCTCGTTATCCCCCGTCAGCATCATCCCCGTAGCGTAACCGCCGTAACTCCAGCCCCACGATGCGGTGCGATTGCGGTCAATCACATTGGAGTACTTATCTTGGAGGTACCTGCGAAAGCAATCTACGTTAAACTCTATAACTTGTCATTTTCATAGTTTCTTTCATCTCATTACATTTTTGTCTCAGGTCTGTTTACCTTGACAAAGAACAGAGGGAGAAGGCAGGTAATACTGTTAATTTTAAATAACCTTACTCAAATCCAGCACACAAAAGAGATTTTACAGTTGGGCTCCAGCCAATATGGCTCAACGCTGTCACTGTTGCCTTTAGCCATATCAAAATATCACTTGAGTTTTATTTCGATCAGCTGCTGAGCAATTTTTCCAAGCAGCAAGTCTACTACTAGGTGGTCATGATTGATAGGTCGGTAAACCACGCCCTTAACCCCGCTGGAATAGAGTATAGTCAATGGCATAGGACAGGAGCTCTCTACCTGATAACAGCCAGTTGGTCGTCCACCTCCACAACGCCCAGTTTCTTGTAGATGGCGTACCTCGCCCGGAGCCCCATCAGATTGCTGCCTCGGCCGTCGATGGACACTCCGATGATGGACTTGTTGGCCACCATGAACGTGTTGAAGTCTGTGTTGAACATGTCCTTCACCATTGACGAGTCCGGCCCTCCGTACCTGAAGTTTACAAAATTTAAGAACTACTTTATTTTTGTACTTTTTTTACTGGGATTTCCGCGCTCTTAAGCCGCATTTACCGATGCAGGTTAGGGAGGATATAACCTTGAAAAGGTAGCCTTGCATAGGGTGTGAGAACAGAAACATGACGAGCAACCTGCACGGTCTTTGATCAAGGTTCTTTCCACACACCGTACGCAAGGCTACCTTGTCAAGGTTACCTTCATCCTAACCTGCATCATAAACATGTCTTAAGATCGAACAGATATTTATTTACAGAGAGACCTTCCGCATTTGTGCAGTACAGGCATCTGTGAGTTAGCCATGTTACTACCTGGGCTGTAATAATAATGTTTCTTGTCATGCGTATTGCGTCAACTGTCCTTGTGAGACTTGTGAAGGTGCTATATAAAGTAGAATTTATTACTTTCTGCACTTAATAATAAGTTAGGTCAAATGAATATTATCTGTTGTGCCTTTATCATGATAAAAGCGTGAAACAAAAAAAGCACATAGCATTGTAAACTCTAAGAACACAAACTACTGAACTGGCTAGACAAACTTTTTTAATCAGACACCAAATGGAACAGCTTTGCTCGGTTTCCAGCGACTGGCCCACTAGTCAGTTGTAATCATTGTGATAATTTTTACGTTGGTCAAGCTGTTAATTTTGTAAAAAGAAACAAGAATTATGTTTCAACATGGAAGAACCGAAAACAGGAAAGATCGAATGTCGCCAAATACCTCCTGGAAAATGACCACACCTTGGGAACAATTAAAGAAAATTTGTAATATTCTCCATATTTGTAAAAAAGGAGATGTAATGAATGCATGGGAAGAGTAGTTTATTTCCAAGGAAAAATGTAAAGATAGGGATAAATTGATTAATGAGCATGTCAACTTTGACTCTGGTGGTACTTATCACAACTTGTTTTTGCGGAACTTCCGGTAGCCAATAGTAAGCTGCTCGCCATTTTGTTTCTGTCATTCTCTGATTCTGATTGGACCTAAAGATGACCGGTGTAACTGGTTGAAGTTGATCGCCTTGTACAGTAGAACCTCGATAGTTCGACACTTTGTGGACTAAAGGGGTGTCGAACTATCGAACTGTCGAACTATAGGAAGTATGTATGGAATATTTTAACACAGGAAGTATTATGATCAGAAAAACAATAGCGTATCACGAAAGTATCAAAAATGTGTTTAACTCCCGCAGCGTCTCGAGCGAACTGACTTGACCTACTCACAGGAAAGGGCGGGGAAGGGGCTGGATAGGACGGGGTAGGGCGTAGGAAGGAAGTTATTTATAGAAAAGGTGGTAGCGCGCGTTCGCGAAAACAATAAGCGAGCTCCAATCACTGACCGGCGAACTCGTCAAGGACACTATCGGTCGCCGCTACTGTCATGTCATGTTGTCACGGCCCGTGTCGAAGTATACAGACTGTCGAACTATCGAGGTTCTACTGTACCATCTTTTGTGTATATGTTACCGTCTTCCCATGTAGCACACCCACATTTTTTTAACGTTGAAATCTGGTCAGCTTTGGTGAATAACGGTTATTGGTTGAAATTTTCAACGTTTATAAATAGTTTTTTTAACTAGTTGAGTTAACATTATAAAAACGTTTTTCTATTCCACAATTTCAAGCGTACTCCATGACTGTGTTTGTGGTTTTTTTTCGTTGAATGTTAGTTGAAAAATAGTTTATTTAGAAGGCAAAGACGAAGAGAGAAGAATATACTGCTTGTGCTTCCCGCTATTTTGATGTACCAGAAGCCGTTCTGTGATCTCGATCCTTGTAATATGTGCTTTGTTTTTAATTTAAGTATCAAAGCAACAATACTCACACATTGACAAGCATAGGATACTTCTTGCCGTAGTTCTTGGTCTCGTCAAAGTCTGCGAGTTCGGGCGGCAACAGCAGCTGCACCCTGGCACTGAATCCGTCCTCCACCTCCACTGTTATCACCTCGGAATCAGAGACACAATTATTAGTTCTTTAATTTTTTATTTGCGAGTGAGCCAAAAGCATTTTTGAAAACTTTACTTCTACATCTATTTTTGAAAAGTGTTTTTACTGATGTAAGTAAAATTGACAACTCTTTACTACGATATATTATTCAGCTCAAAACAGTTATATATACTGTCACACAATAGAAACTGGTATTGATAATGGATCTTAGCCTACAATACCCTAGAAATAATGGGGGTCATAAGCGTAATTTGGGGAGTGCAAGGAGGGCAATTCCCCCCATAATTTGGAGAGCATATTATCCTATACTCTAATGTGAGCAAGGTTTGCTTGCTTGGTTGCTTGCTACTCTATAACCTCAAGAACAGCTCCAACGATTCCCTTCAAATGATGTAACTTACTTATTTCTGGGATAAAAATAAGTTCTAGACAGGTCTTATCCCAAATATTAATCAAATAAAGTATATAAATAAAACAAATTAACATTGGGCTCATGAAGCTTCAAATCAGGAAACGAGTTCACACGCAGCACGCTGACGTGAGGGAAGTGAATTTCCACATAAAAACTTTTAAAACTCAAAATTAGGGTAAAATCATACTTGAATTCTAATTTTTATTGAAATCTGAAAATATTGATTTTTTTGGCTGTTCTGATGCTCTTGGTTTCATTTACCTGCAAAGCAGGGAATACAATTTTGCACATTATAATATTAGGAGAAGGTTCAGTTAGGCTTGGAAGTAGGCGTGAGGTTGCTAGGGATGATAAAAGTACTCTAACAAAGGAGTAGCAGGCTTTTCTAGTGTAAAACCCCCATAAGACAACGTACTGTCTTTAGCCAAAACACATTTTCTTTAATAACTCTGTAAACACTTATGCTAGAATGACGAGAGAGGGCTTAAAACTTTCGTCTCACTAATTCCCATCTTTTTCATGTATTAATTTTACATTTGAGGCTTTTTAGACCCTTTTTGGGCCCAAAAACTCAAAATTTGAAAGATTAATCCCCAAAAAAGGGGTTTGGAGTTTTTTATATATATATATATATATATATATATATATATGTGTGTGTGTTTGCACTCTATCGGTCACATTTTTTGTCTGATTAACTTCAAATTTGGTAGGGACGTTCCTTTCTGTAATCAGTTGGACAAGTTCGTTGGGCAAAACAATCGTAAAACTCCAAATCCCTTTTTTGGGGATTAATCTTTCAAATTTCGAGTTTTTGGGACCAAAAAGGGTCAGAAAAGCCCCGGATGTAAACTTAATGCATGTAGAAAGATGGGAATTAGTGAGGCGAAAGTGTTAAGCCCTCTCTCGTCATTCTAGCATAAATATTTACCGAGTTATTAAAGAAAATGTGTTTCGACTAAACACAGTACGTTGTCTTATGGGGGTTTTACACTAGAAAAGCCTGCTACTCCTTTGTTAGAGTACTTTTATCATCCCCAGCAACCTCACACCTACTCTCAAGCCTGACTGGACCTTCTCCTAACATTATATAATGCGCAAAATTGTATTCCCAGCTTTGCAGGTAAATGAAACCAGAAGCATCAGAACAGCCAAAAAAATCAATGTTTTCAGATTTATATAAAAATTGGAATACATGT
Source organism: Allygus modestus (assembly GCA_963675035.1). NCBI lineage: Eukaryota > Metazoa > Arthropoda > Insecta > Hemiptera > Cicadellidae > Allygus > Allygus modestus. The sequence continues at coordinate 105,169,316 of OY776112.1, forward strand.
GTGTTTTTACACTGATTTTGAGTTTTAACAGTTTTTATGTGGAAATTCACTTCCCTCACGTCAGCGTGCTGCGTGCGAACTCGTTTAAGTATTAACATATGGTTTCCTGAGAACAGTGACTAGAAACATTGAATAAAAGATTACATATAGCGTGGTCATATCCAAAATGAGTCAAATGTGCATATAAACTAAATGCTACCTTAAGGGACATTAAGCTATAATAACAACTGGAGTGACCTTAAACATTCAAAAACAGAGGCAAATGAGCTAAACAAATCTCTTCATAGGGGACATAGTGAAAAATTACTCCTAGTTATCTTTATAAACTGTCTGATCTTCCCAGGGCAAAGCTCGGTTCCCTATGTACTTATAATATATGAACAGTCAACATATCATGCACACAATAATTTTGCCCCCCTCCCCCACATTGAAATCAGTGTTGCCAATCTGTTTTGGTCATATTAGCCTTATGGAAACTCAAAATTACCCTCTTTTACCTTCTAACATCAATGTACACCACCCTTTTTTTACCCTTAACTCTAAAAATTCAAAAACAGGTAATATACCCATGTGGAAAAAATTTTTACTGGGCCAGTACTGGCCCAGATTCTGGGATACTTCCAAAATTGGCAAGAACTGGCCAGTACTGGCCAATACTGGGCCAGTACTGGCCAGTACCGGGCCAGAACTATAATTTTGTATTTAAATAATTATTTTAATTGTTTTAAATTATGATTTTTTTTAAATTGAATAGTTTGATAACCAATAATACAAATTTTTAAAAAGGATTTTAGTTGCAAAAATATCATGACCAGGTCGGGTCTCGAACCCACGATCTTTGACTTACTAGACGCACACCTTAACCCCCGCGGCCGTTCTGACTCTTGAAAACATCAGGATGGAGTGGGGTATATAAATTACCAATAGTATTCACCTATACGCCTGGATGATACTTTAGTTTGATTTTTCGAAGTGAATCTATACTCATGCACATCACTGGAATAAAAGTAATAAAAGCTGGAAAAAATCATTTGGTTCATTTGATTTATAAGTATCTATTTTCTTGCCATGTTGTTGTTGTGACATATGATAAAACTGCTAGCAGATTAGTATACAGGCCTATTTAATTTAAATTTTAATAATCTTTAAAAATATAATGCTAATATAATATATATATTAATATATAATTAAGGTAATTAATATTAAAATAATTATAACTGCATGTGTACCCTTTTAAATCTTTGTACTGTATTAAGATAATAATATGAATATAACTTAATATAATTTATACAACCTACCTTGGTCCAAAAAATATTAACAATATTAAAAGACGATTGCACCACAGGTGACCGGTTTGGTAATATAATCCCAGGATAAAAAAAATCCTGACCAAAAAACGTGATTATTTTTCCTGAAAATTTCCCGAAATTTCGGAACCCGTCCATCCCTAATCATGAGCTAAGGTACGACTAAACTAACTTTCTGTCAAACTGAGAATGAAGCAGGTGTGGTGACGGGAACATGAATTACATGATTTAAAACAAGTTTAAATTATATTTTTTGTCCAGAACTGGCGTAGTACTGGCCGGTACTGGGCCAGAACTGGTCGGAACTGTCTGGTACTGGCCCAGTACTGGCCGGTTCTGGCCCAGTACTGGCCGGTTCTGGCCCAGTACTGGCCGGTTCTGGCCCAGTAATGGCCGGTTCTGGCCCAGTACTGGCCGGTTCTGGCCCAGAACTGCCCGGTACTGGCCCAGTACTGGCCGGTTCTGGCCCAGTACTGGCCGGCACTGGCCCAGAACTGGCCGGTACTGGCCCAGAACTGGCCGGTACTGGCCCAGAACTGGCCGGTACTGGCCCAGAACTGGCCGGTACTGGACTAGTACTAATCCAGTACTGGGCCAGAAAAGTTTTCCACATGGGTAGTAAAGTAAAAAAGGTCCTAGAAAATAAAACCTCCATATCTATTGACAAATTTCAGACAGTAAAATATATTTTGAGGACAAAACTAATTTATTTTGCTGCCTTTTTGTTTTATTCCTCAACAATTCATTAAGTTATTTTAATTAACTAATTAAAATCATATAAATCACGATGTCGATTTGAATATTTGACCCGTTTGGTTCAAGGGGTCAGGGGTTCAAATCCCGGGGTGTTCACAAAAATTGAAGGGGTTTGAACCGCTTTCCCTAAAAGCATGTCTTTGCTCTATTAACAAAAAATGCCTTGGTATTGATAAATAAATAAATAGTTAAGACAGATAGACTACTTATATTAGATTTGATTTTTACCAAAACGAAGCACAGACTTTTACCACTACCTTCTAGAAAGAAAGTACTATAGTTACTTGATACGACCGTGACCAACGACCAGACCAGTACCGCACAAATTGACCAGTACTGCAGTACTAGGAATGGGATTACAATGCAATATCCATAGACTAAAAATATTATGGAAATGGAGGATATATTAAGCAAAGAAACAAATATTAGGCATCTTAGTCTCACTTTCAAATCCAAGTGTTGAAAGAAATTTGTATACAAGAAAATAAAAAAAAATCATGTGTTCTTCAAAATTAGGCAATTACCCTCTTTTACCCCCCTAGGTGTCATTACTCTCTCTAAAAACCTCCACCTCCCAAATTACCCAAAAATCGGGTAACCACCCGCCAATTGGCAACACTGATTGAAATATTCAAATTAGGCTTATGAAGAGGGTTGGTTACTTTGCTAAACTAGCAGTTTTGTAACATCTCAGATACATTTGGCAGGACCGTTTGAAATAGGTTAAATCAAACGGACATTGGTAAAACAATAAAGGTAATTAAGCAGAGTTAGAAAAATTCTTCACATAACTCTGATAAATAAATTGATGATTTAAAATTAATTTGAATTATATTATTAAATTTACTTGGGTCTTTTAACAGTAGGTAATAAACTGCTTAAGAGGGGCTACAGTCATAAAACATTTAACGTCTACCTGCTTCTCCAATAAACCAATTTTAACTTTCAAATCTTGTCCCTCCTCAACGGATTATCCCAAATCATTGATTTTCTAGCAATTTTGTAGAATATTCTAGCAATTCCAGTGAACAGAATTTTGGTATTAAAAAAATAATAACTGTTCAGTAACTTGTAAAATGATTTAATATTTGCATTTTTTAATGAGTTAGATAATTAATTAATTGTGATATCAAAATTCTACTCGATGAAATCTTTAGGTATTGGTATTTTTTAGAATGAGCCATAAATCAATGATTTTGGATAACCCACCGACGAAGGACGGGATTTGAAAGTTAACCTTTAATTATTGTTATGGGAATTGAAATAAATCCTTACCAACCTATTTTCAATGTCTTCCCAATACAAAATATATTGTGATAAAAACTTACAATATTTAGCAATTTACCTTTCGCACAGGCATTCGGATGGCGTCAACAAATCTGCGAGTCTTAATATTATCCTCCCATACCATCAGTTCATTTCCATTCTGCAAAAAAAAACATTTTATTTTGAAATAATGTTATAAGGTTGTGAGTTTTTTTTTCTTTCTGGGGTGTATACAATACTTTAAACATCTCTTAAGAAATACTTTCTTTACATTTAAGTGTCAATAAGAGCAGTACACAAAAAACAGATTCTAAATTTTGTCATAATTGGTAGAAATAATCTGTAATACACTCTTATTTTTTTATAAAGTTTAGGATTGTTTAAAATCTGTTTTGAATATTTATTATGAATAGTGATCTGCTCTCAGATTTATTGTCAGTATAGTTAAAACTGTGACTTAAGATCAGTTAAAATCCTGTACCAGTTTCAAATTCATAATAATTTAAGGATGATAAAATTCACAATTTTAAGTCACTCCTACAGTTGTGCAATGAAAGTCACACTTCACAAGCTGAAATAAAGAAATATACTAATACTAGCTGATAGCCGCAAGCTTCGCCCCGCAAGTGATTTATAAAAAATATTACAGTTGTGTGTGCTGCATTCTGTGGCTAGCCTGTGGAACTACTACAAATCAAGATCAGCTGTTTGTATTTTCGTCAGCTCAAACAAAATTGAATGTCTACAAGGAATACATGGGAACTTTGTCGGGATCTCTGTCGGAGCCCTAAGGTAAGATCAGGATGAAAACCATTTAGTTTTCCTATTTTATGCCTAAAGAATCAGTGTACAAAATTTCAGCTCTCTACCTACATGGGAAGGTGGAGAATTAGTGATGAGTGAGTCAGTCAGTTAGTCAGCCAGGTCCTTGCCTTTTATAGATATAGATACAGACCATAAAAACAGTCCTAGTTTCTAGTTTTCCTAGAAAAATAGTTTAGCTAAAACCAATATTCGTGCTTTGTACAATACATTTTTACAATTTAAGTGAAGAGGTACTCTTACTCACAATAAACAAGCTCCCCACTCAGTATATAATATCATGGCATTTATTTATTTTATTCCTTAAAGAGTTTGGCCTGAAAATGTAGAGGCATTTGCAAACTGCTCCCGATTTCTGTCCAAGTGTTAATAAAGAAACTACTACTGTCATTTCCCCTTAAATGCTTCAAGAATGATATAATAATTGAGTTAGTTTAATACCCTATATTATGGGTAGCACGAAATAATGTTGTTTTACGCACAGGCAACGTGAGCTGTGCGTAAAATGTGGCAGGGTTTGATGCTAGTAGACATTGTAGGAGTGATCCAACCAGAAATGTGGTTTCGTCTGGACTAGCTAGACCAAACTCAACGACCTAGGAATATAGATTGGAATTTGATAAGGCTTGACGGGGACATACTTTGACAATGGTAGACTTTGCACCACTGGGCTAAACTAAAGTCGTCGGTATTGGAGACTTTGGTCTTTTTACTTCCAGCCAAGTCCAGTAAGGATATTTCCTGGAGAGTCACTTACCACATCATGGATGGTGACTTCGGGGACGCTGGGCCCGGCGCAGCTGAGCGCGTAGAAGTGAGCGTTGGTGCTGAACATTGCGCCAGCGTAGGTGCAGTTACCACCGTCCACGACGTGTTGGTGCGCGCAAGAGACACAGGTTATCACGTGTGGCTGGCCAGCTGACACCTTGTAGGTGCGAAGCTGCTCAGGCGTATCCGGTGTAGAGGCTAGGAAGAATCTGGAACGAGAATGGTAGGTGATAAATGCACTTAAATATCTTTTGGACAAGCTGTTTTAAAATGAGTTGGTATAAGTTCCTACTGATTAATTCAGCCACATGTCTTTATATGACTTAAATTGACCAAAAACATGTTAAGGGTGCGCCCTACCCCAAATTGAATGATCTGCACATTGTTGTTTAACGCCGCGCCGCCACCAAGCAGGGTATGCATATTTACGCTTGAAGACCTTTTTGTTCTCCTCAATCAACCTGTTATTTTACAGAATTCCACCAAACTATTTGCAGTTTCACACTTTTCAGATTCCAATCTAAGTATTGTACGGTTAATTTTTCCAAAATAGTTTTTCTCCTTACATTAGGAAGCTTTAGAAAAACGCTTAATTTGAAAACTTTACTAATGGCCTAGGTACCACTTATTTTGAATTAAAATCAGGATTTTTAAATCGTATGATACGCAGATGAACATTTAGTGAATGAAAACACAACAAATTATTTTGAATTGGTCAACAATTGAGCCTACAATGTGGGAGATGCAAAACCCTTACTTTAGCATGCGGAAGGCAGGTAGGGCGTACCCTTAATATATTTTTTTAATTTTTCTGGAACCCTTTTTCCCTCTGTAAAGGACCCGGATCCTACCCCGTAATATGATGTCCCATTTTGGAAGTAAACATGAATTTAAATATGCCCACCCTATGAATCTAAATACATAAAAAAGAATGTTGGTATATTTGATGTTTATGCGCTCCAATACCACTTATCCAATTGCGATGAAACTTTGTATGGTCTTTCAGGTTGGCCCGAGGAATGTTTATAGCCACTAATGAAGTTCTAGGGCCTTAGGGATATGTCCCATTGGACTTTAAAGTTACCATGCTCTTGTTATGAAGGAAAGATTTGTTATAATTTCTACAGATGACAGATGACAGATTTCTTTATTGATGACGGAGCGAAGTGAAGGAATCTATGTATTAGCAGAGACAATGATTCGGTGTCCGTCAGTGTGAGGTCGTGTGGTCGTGTGTGTTCGGAATGCAATAACGTGAAAACGACTGCACGGATCGTTTGAAAATTTTACACAAATGTATTAAAGTACACTTCCAGGCTTCCAGTTAAATAATGAAACACATTCGTTAAATAGGTTTTTATTAATTAACATTTAAAAGTTGTAACATTTCCACGAGGTAAAGCATTGGATAAAAATTACTGGTTTTAAAGTACGAGATACTAACACAATATTGTTTCGTAACTACAAGAAACTACTAAAACATGGTTTTATTCATATGTTTTATGATTAAATAAATAATGTACTCTCCGTTTAATATGATTTGATTCAGTTTATCCAAGGTTTTAAAATTGTTATATTAAAAAACGAATACAAGTTTTTACAAATAAAGATAACGTTCTCCTATAATGTGAGTAATGTGAGTGAGTTAATAGTTTATCCGCTAGATTGCAGCAGCCATTTATTTCGTATTTACTTCTGCCAGCTGTGTTATTTTGTCAGTTTATGATATTAAATACCCCCGTCATAGCCCACCTGCGTACTTAGCTAATTTCCAATGTACCTCACTGCATACATAGGAAACTTACTGTGTTATTTTTTGTTGAAGAATTTGCACCTCTAATATAATATAATTCATATAATTAAGAACGATTTATCCTATGACCTAAAATTAACCAAAAGAAAAGTAGATATTTTCATACAGAGTACCCAGGGCTATTTATTTAATATTTTGTGATGAAATTTCGGTTAGAACTTACGTTAACAGCCAAAACTTTTATCTACCATTTCTAAGTTCGGTCATCCCATTACACAAATATAACCTACTCCTGGTTTAGGTTAACAAGCTGTAATGTAAATATTATGAATGACGATTTTTCAACACAATTCTCGGGCGAAGCAATGCGCGTCGGGAACCGCTAGTATATGGTATATATGTACACTTACACTAGAAGGACCCACTGGATCTCTGTTCTAAATCAGAGTTTAGGGCTCAATCAACTTAAAAAGTGTGCTCCTTTATATATTTTTTGAAACAGGATGTACATACATAATCAATCTTTTGCCACCTTTTAACACGTTCCCTGCGGACCATGGGCTGGCCTGGGGTCAGGGCCGGCGACAGGGGGGGCAACTGGGTCAATTGCCCAGGGGCCCGGGCAGACAGGGAGCCCGGGAGCCTGGATGTGCAGCCAGAAAAAATATAAAATGATGAATTTGATCAAATTTAAAACATAAAATAAAACCGAAGAAGACCATTAAATTAAAGAAAGTCTGAACAAAATAAAAAATAAATAAGTAATTGATTATAGTAAATTTGTATACGGTTATTGTAGACATTGACGGTTGTCAATTGGCAAGGCGTGCTAGCTTGATAGCTTGTTTCGGGGCCCGCGGCTCTCTGCGAAACGTCTTCCCCCCTTGGAACGGAATGGACTCGCCCTCGCGCGACTTGGTTTTCCCAAGCATTAGTTTTTGTTTGTGCTATGGTGCTGTTACTGCTAAGCTATGTTATCGTTCCCTCCGGCCACTGGTGTCATAGTGAGTTACGGTACTGTTTAAGTAAGTAAATAGTTTTCGTTCGATTGTTTTCCCTTGTGAAGTGGAATAATAATTTGGTTCTTGAGTGATGAAAAATATGTTCCTGTTAGCTTCGTATAAAATTGGTAAGTGGGCATATAGTATTTTTATATAATTTAATTTTATCATAATTCCATTTAATTATGTTTGATTGGCTACTATTGTAATGTTTACTTAACTATGCTTTTAGGTGATCTATATTGCTGGTAAACATACACAAATTCATAATACCCTGATCCTTAAAGTACGGTGATTTTGATTTCTTTTTTGTAAGTACAAACATAAACTATAGACAAATACGTTAGTTTTTATAATATCAAGGATGTGTCAAATGTATTAGCCTATATCTGTTTTTATATCGGCTTCATTCTGAGAGGGGGATTGAAATTCGGGCGAAACTTTCGTTTTTGTAAATCTTGCTATATTTTATTAATGTATTGACATCTAATTTTGTTTTTAGTACAAGAATAATTCGTCTTCCTAATTAAAATGGATAATTATAAACATAAATCTGGAGCTCAAAAACGAAAAGAAAGAGAGAAGAAAATTGAACAAACCAAAAAAGGAAGTAGGACATTATTTGAAGTCGGGATTCAAAAAAACGTCACTGATTGTACCTCTAATGACAAGGCTGAGAGTGAAAAAGTCAGTGAAACTGAAGCTGCCCATATTCATGACATCGTATGTATTGTAGAATCAGAATCAGATCTAAATGCCTTGAATGTTGATTTCGACACATGTGACGATGGCTCTAGATTAAAAGATGAAAAGACTATTGAAGAAAAAGAAGGCATGCAGACTGAAGAGGAAGTATTCGGAATTCCAGCAGTACTTCCAACCCCTGCTGCAATTATAGATACTGGTAGTACTACAGTCACAAGCTCAGACTTGGGGCTTCTAAAGGACAAGACAATGAGCAATTCCGTTATTGAGTCAATTGTGAAAATAGGTCCGCCAGAAATGCCAGGAAATTTACCTGGAGATGGTAAAAGGGCTTTCCCCATATCAGTACTGTCTTCTAAAAAACTTAATGGTGAATTATCCAAAAGAGATTGGCTCGTATGGAGCAGATCGACAAAATCGCTGTTCTGTTTTCCATGCAGGTTGTTTGACTGCAGCGCCGGCAAATGTGAGTCAAACAAATCTGTTCTACTCAGCAAAGATGGTTGGAAAAAAGAGTACTCTTGGAGGAAACTCTATGATAAACTGCCCTCACATGAATCAAGCTTATCTCATAAAAAATGCTATGTACAATGGCGGGAGTTAGAAGTCAGACTTACCAATCGTTCTGATGTTCATTCACAGATTGATGCTGAGCTAACATCTAGGACAAAATATTGGAGAGATATTTTTAAGAAGATATTATGTGTTACTTTATTTTTAGCAGAAAGAGGCTTAGCTTTTAGAGGAACTTCTAAGAGAGTTGGAGATCCCAACAATGGGAATTTTTCGGGTCTAATCAAATTACTATCTGAATTTGACCCACTACTCCGGGAACATGTATTGAAGGTGAAAAAATCTCAAGAAGATGGAAAACGACTACAAGTTCACTACTTATCCAAGGACTCTCAGAATGACTTTATAGAAGCTTGTGGCAATAGAGTTCGGCAGAAGATTTTGGAAGAAAGAGAGGCGTCAAAGTATTATTCCATAATTGCTGACTCGACCCTGACGCTTCACACATGGAGCAAACAACACTAGTGTTGAGATTCGTTTTGGATTGTGGTAATGAGTTTAAAGTATTGGAGAGGTTCCTAAATTTTATTTATTGCAACAAAAAAAGTGGACAGGATGTTGCAAATATAATTATAGCTGAACTTGAAAAGAACTCAATCCCTCTAAAGGATTGCAGAGGGCAAGGTTATGACAATGGGTCTAACATGGCCGGAGTTTACAATGGAGCTCAAGCAATTATAAGTAAACTTATCCTGCGATCTTGCCCTGTACTCGAATTGCGCCGCCCATAGCTTGAATCTTTGCGGCGTCAATGCTGCTGAGTGTTGTGAAGAGGTCATAACATTTTTTGGAGTTATGCAGAAGACCTACAACTTTTTTTCAAGAAGTCCACAAAGATGGGAGTGTTTAGAGAAGCGAATAGGGTGTTCTCTTCATGGTCTTTCGCAAACCAGGTGGTCCGCACGAGTTGACAGCGTTCGACCTTTTGTCAAGCACTTGCCTCTCATAATTTTGGCTATAAATGATTGCCAAGCACTCAATCTGACTGCAGAATGTAAGACAGAGTCAAGGAGCATTTTGAAGTATATGAAATCCTTCGAATGTTGTATGCTAGCCACTATATGGCTAAAAGTATTAGTCACTATCGACCAAAAAAATAAGGTCTTACAGGCTCGATCTACAACTCTAGATATAGAAGTCAAGAACATTGAAGACTTGATTGGTGAACTAAAAGACCTGCGAGAGAAATGGACCAATCTCTATCATGAGGCTAAATTAGTTGCAGAAAACATGACAAACACCACTGATTGTGAAATAGATTTCAAAGAAAGACGAATTAAGAAGAGGAAGACGTTCCACAACGAAATTAGAGATGAAAGCATCATCATCAAAGTGTGTTGATCAAATTAGTACTGAAGCAGAAACTTTCAGAGTTAACGTTTTCTACAAACTTATCGATAATGTTATTGGAGGCCTGACCCAAAGATTTACGTTTGCTCAAACAGTGAATGGTCTATTTCGATGTCTTTGGACCTATCTAGACTCGGAAGAAAGTGAAATCAAAGAAGACTGTGCTGTGTTGTGCAAAAAATACAGTGAAGATTTAAACTTTGAACTTTTTGACGAAGGCTATCCACAAAACCAACTTGGGTGAAGCCCATTTAAAACCCTTAGAACTCTTAAACGGGCTAAGAAGAATAAAATTTGACGTTTTATTTCCAAATGTTACAACGGCAATCAGATTGTTTTGTTCTATACCTGTCTCTGTTAGTGAGGGTGAACAAAGCTTTAGTCTCCTGAATAGGATAACAAATTTGAATAGAACTACAATGAATCAAGTTCGGCTGAATGACCTGGGAGTGATAGCTATGGAACCAGATTTGGCAAGAAGCATTAGCTATGACGATATCCTTGAAGACTTTGCTAACAAGAGTGTCAGAAGAGTGTTATTTTAAAGTGTTATGTTAAACTGTTCCTTGTAAGAAGGTAAATACATTATTTTATTTCATAACTTTGTACAATATAGATATATTCTTCTTACTAAAATAACCTTGTGCAAGTCATCCAATTTTAAAAATTATGGTTGTGCTGGCAAGGGTTTGCGGGGGGACGATGGGGGGCCCGGGCACCGCGGTTGCCCAGGGGCCCGAGAGTCCTGTCACTGGGCCTGCCTGGGGTTTGAGTCGTCGCCGCCTTGCGCGCCATGGACCGGCCCGGGCTGTGTCAACACAAACCTTACCAGTTCAGTGTGCTACAGAATTGCGCGCGGTGTAGAATCATAATAATCAGAATTATAATGAAACTAGCTGTTACCTGCAGGCTTCGCCCCGCGAATTATTTATAAAATCTATGATAGTTTTGGGTGCTGCATTCTGTGGTTAGCTTGGAAACTACCTGGAAACACACACTGAATTGGCCGATGTAAACCAAGGCTACACAAAGAAACACGTTCTGATTGATAAACCTATGAACAGAATTCAGGTTGGTAAAACAAATTTAAAAATACAAGATATATGCTTACTTAGGCGCATTAATAGCCCGTTAATCATTGTTTCCATTTGAGAGATTCTTTTACTCTATGAAGGGATTCAGCTTCCTAGGAATCAAAAAGTGATGTGTAAAAACTATGAATTATTAAACTAATTGACTGGTTAATTTTAAAATTTCCTTGGGGAATTTGCTCTAAAGTTTATGAGTTCTTAACTTTAAACTGACTTGTAAATAGGTTGTGAGAGGGTGTTAAAATGTATAACCAGTGGCTTTTAGATGTCCATAATATATGCCCGACGATAGTACGGGCATATATTATGGACATCTACGGCATCGTCGAGGTGAAACGATAATTTGATTTATGAATTTGTTTTTGCCTAAGACATATACTAAGAATATGATTGAAAATTTAGAGAGTTTTATAAAGACTCCATCAATTAATTTTATATGTTTATGATCCAAAACATAAAAATGTAAAATTGTAAACAAATATAATTTACAAAATTAATGAAAAACTATGTTAAAAACCGATAACTAAGGATTAAAATAGTCTTAAAGAACGATTTTGAGGCTACAGTGTTTTCATATTTATAGGTTAAATATTATAATTTTCAGTAGTTTATGTGATGGTGTAACAATTATTGTTCAGAAAAGTATAAGTAGGGATTTTTAGGCCTTTGTTGGAGGATTTTTGTGTCAGTAAAAGTAGCAATGCTTTCAACACAAACAGTTGTCCCTAAAACTTGTAGGATATTGCATATATTGAACTGAGTTCATGTGGGTGAACTCATAGTTTCACATTATAATACCGTTTATTCATTATTAAAATTAGGAAAAAACGGCAATTTCTTGATTTATTCATTCAGTAAATTTAAAGTTTTCTTTACAAAGTTTTTTGGTCGGTAGTCATAAAATAACCAGATAAACGAGATGTGGGTAAACCTGGGTGGCTGAGAAGGAAAATACCCCCGTCCCAGCAAACCTACATACTCAGCGAATTTCCAATGAATATATAACGTAACACATTAAAACACTTAATAGGATTCATAAGAATTATATTCACAAACGATATTTAAACTATTAAGTACCTGGGGGGCCGAGCTTTGCTCGGGGGAAGGCCATTCAGTTTGTTTAGATGACTTGGAGCATATTTCACCACTTCCCCCTACTGATAATCAGATTTTTATAACTCATTTGCCTCTTTTCTACGTTTTTAAGATCACTCCAGTTGTTATTTATAGCTCAATGTCCCTTAGATTTATTTTACTACTTTATATATGTAATCTTCACTCAAATATTTTAATCTCTGCTCTCAGAAAACCACATGTTAATAATCATAAACAAAATGAGTATTACTTTGACAGTTCCCTGGTTGGTTATGAACAGCTGTTACAATTCTTTTGTTTTGATTTGAAACTACATAAGCCCAATGTTAATTTTTTTAACTTTTCATTTTAGTTTTTTTACATTATTTGATTTTTCCTGTGGATGAGACCTGTCTAGAGCTTATTTTTATCCTAGAAATTAGTTATTTAGAACATTTGAAGGAAATCGTTGGAGCCGTTTTTGAGATCAGTGTCGCAATCAAGCAAGCAAACCTTACTCACATTAGAGTATAGGATAGGATAGGATTATTCTCCATAAGAATAACATTGGTGATGAGTATGCAGGTTTGCTGCAACAAGGAAGACAAAATAATGGGTTTTTATGCAAATATCAATAGAACTCATCTTAGTGAAGTCACATACCAAGTTTCATACATATACATTCATAAATAAGCGATATATAACATTTTAATTATTTAATAACTTGGGGTCCAAGTACCTAAGTTTGCTGCTTCGGGAACCATAGGCGAAAAATTGGTTTTTTGTACAAACAACAATAAACCACAACCAGAAGAAGCCATATACCAAATTTCGTCAGTTTATGTTCATAAATAAGCGAGGTATACAATTTTTCTTTTTCTCCATAAGAATAAGATTAGACAACGTACTGTGTTTAGTACTTTCAATATCTCAGTAACCAATTGACGTGGAGCAATGATCAAAATACCAATTTCGTTGTTTTTTATGCTGAATTCAATGGTAACAATTAAAATTTGATTTATATAAAAATTACATGTGGAAACCCCAAAAAACCCATTTTTGGGGTACAAAACCCCCAAAAACCCCCCTTTGGATGGTGTGATTCGCCTGGTTTTTTTCGAATTCCTTCAAATAAATGGTACTTTACACATTTGTACCAAATTTCATTAAGATCGGACCTTTTTTACGAAAGTTATCATGCTTACGGACACATAATATATATATACATATATACAAATTTGAACGAATGGAGTTTTTGGCATCTGGGGACCTCAAAATGAAAATTATCATGCTCGGGCTTAAGACTTACCATGGGACCAACGGTAATAGCTTCTTTCCTATAGGGGCAATTCGCTAAAAGGTTATGTTATGGGGGGGGGGGGCGGCAGATTGCTACTAGCCCTTAAGCGGCAATTGTGTAAATCCGCCACTGCCAATATCCCGGCTATCACGGGACTTTCCCGCATTCGTTTTCATCCAACTTAGTCCCTCTAGATAGCAAACCTAGTTGACTACTGCTGTCTGGATTGTGCTACTACCTGTTGGCATTTTGTATAACTACATTCAGTTGTGTTGTAATGCAGGACGGCACCATACGGCCGGGAATTCAAAATGTGACTGTGCATATCGGAAAAGTTGCTGCATCATGGGACCACGCCCCCGGGCATGCCCCAGCAGCAAATGTCTTAAACATCAAATTATTAATCATCTTTGCAGGAAAATTATTTGATTTGCCTTCCTGACTCAAATCCGAGGTAAATTAAAAAAAGCACAGAATTCTGAACCGTAACTCACATCTCCTCAGTGTCCAGGTTCCACCCGGATATCTCGGCCACGGACATGAGTCCGCTGGTGATGGGTTGGGGCTCGGGTTCCAGCTGTGTGAGGTCCAACATGGTGACGTGAGGGTAGGAGTCGCCGTCGCTCTGCTTGTGCCACCAGGTGAAGATCATCCGGTTCCCGTGGCGATCGAACTTCGGGTTCTCCAACTGGAGCCAACCATTTGGCTCGGTGTACTCGAACACCTGACAAGCAATGTGTACTAGAGGAACGTTTTATAAGAGTTTCCAAGACAGTTCCATAAAATAAATTAAACCTTGGGGCTTTCATAATGCTTCCACTGGAGTAAATGTAACTTTTATGATAGTGATTTTGTAACAATTTCAATTTTCTCTTAGAGAACGTTTAACAATATACTGGAGCTTACAAAAAGTTATTTCAAGAGAAAAATTCAACTGAGGAACTGTTTATCCTGTTTTGTATTTTTAAGTAATTACTTACGATAGCCAATGATATTAATATCTACATTATTAAAAGAATTTCTTGATTTTTGTTTGGCTATTTTCAACCCCTAAAACTATTGTTTTGAATACATGTTTGATACCAATGAAAAGCTCTTACTCTCTATATGTGCCTTTTAGGGGTTTGAAAAACCCACACCTTTAGAGCTTCGCCCCATAAACTGTCAAAGTTCCAATGTTAATCTTGTGGCGTTATATTTTATTTAGTTACTCAGCTGATTATAATGTAAATACACTTTTAACAAATCTGGCTCTATGCCTGCTAGATACCCATGCGTAGAACAGAACATCAGCTTGTTAAGACATAATATATGTTTATATTATTTCTCGAATCATGTACACTAAACTTAACCAAGCCATCTACAGTTCTGTCACAGTCAGTATAAAGTCAACAAACCAGTTAAAATTAAAGAATTAAATTTTAAGCAAATTATAACTAGTAATAGCAAGTTAAACTAAACACTTCAGGAATAAATATTGCTTTTTTAATATTTAAATAAATATGGTAAAAAGTGAGTGAAGTTTCTCATAAAACAGACTCTCTTGAAATTTGCTTCATTGCTTCCCACAAGTATCACGGTTTAGTTGAAAAAATAAACACACAAAAAAAAACACAGTTCACTTCATGTTCAAATAAATTTGAACTGTCCTTGATTTCATCCAAGGGGGTGGGGGAATTCGCAGAGATTTTGAAGGAACTCCACCGATAAGACACCGACAATACTATGATATCAACAATTTGATAGATGACATGTTTGAAGATTTATGTTTACTCCTTTGATTGGAGGTCTACTGATATTGATATACAGTATTTAGGTCTGATGGTTGGACAGAGGATTGAAAGAGAACATCCTTTGTAGCTGAAGGCACATTTTCCATAGCTCCCAATTCCATAAGATTACTTTACATATTATACATTGTTTAATATTTTGTATACATTGTTTAATATTTTGTGTCAGCTTGCATTTTCTACAGAAATAAAGTATATATCAAAATATACTATATTAAGTCAGTTTTTTTAAAACTATCTAAGCACACAATACATCTAACCATTGATACTGACCACTCGGCATTGATTTTCTTCTGTTACGCCACAAAGTTGCATAACGAGCATGTTCTGATACCGGTTGAGCCAAATGATGATGAATTGAGTATCATTTGCCCATGCGAGTAGACTGGCAATAGGCTCCCTAGAACATGAGCAGGTGAAATTGGGAGATCTGACTCAAAATTTGGGGAAAATAGGGGCACCAAAAAGAATTTGTGGTAGAGGTATTATAAGTCTGAGGAGGAAGAAAGGATTAATTTGATTGGGACAAAAAAGGTATTGGGTAGATGAGGAGTGAGATTGATATACAATGTGTGAATATCTTATCTTAATAGAAAAACTACCAAATAATAAACAAAACAAATAGCAAAAAAGCTTAAAAGCTGTGGTTAAGAAAACATTTTGACAAATGAAAAATACAAAAAGACCACATTGTATTACATAGGGTTTGATACCAGACAGATTTTCATAATGCCTTTCATGTTCTTATTACAAGAACTATAAGAAAACCTACAACAATTTTAAACAATGTAGTTTGGTCTGAAAAAAATCGGGCTGATAATTAGTTTTGGTAAACTAAAAAAACACCATCATAGTTTGTAAATGAAATCTTAAGTATTTTAACTACAAAAATTACTGTAACACTTTTTCAGGTATTTAATAATTTTATTTGTCACTATTCTTCAGATATCCTTTTTTATTACAACTACATAACCAACCTGCCATCCAGAAGTTCCACAGGGGCAGGATAGTTGTATATCTTGGGTTCTGTGGAGTTGTTGACATCTTTAAGATTCACAACATGGACGGAAATTGATGGATTCGGAGTTCCAACCTGGAACATGAGATAAAGTTGCACGTTAATTATGTAAGAGCAATAAATGGAGAAACATGGGAAAAATTAAATACTTTCAGTTCAATATAGGACAAGTCCAGTCATTTTGCGTGTCTACACAAAATTACACAAAGAAGGGACGTACGGTCATGCAATATAAGGATTTAAGAAATCTACAGTTTTAAATTATATCTAATGTATTTGCTTTCGATAATAAGAAATCCATAGACATCAAATTCACGCCTATGGTAAGTATGACTACAAATTCAACAAAGCCAGTTAAAGATAATAAATAATTTAAACTATTATCATATATATAATTATTATAACAGTATACCAGTCGTGTATAGTAAAAATATCACAAGTGACTTTCAATCTATCTGAGACCCAGTTGCCCTTTGAGCACTTATCAATGAGATAGTTTATAACCACTAAACAAATTGAGTATGTTTTCCTGCTCTTGAAGTGAAGAACCTAGAAAACACTACTTTTATTTACCTACAGGTGTAAGACACCGTTTTTAAACTTGTATATCGGTCAGTAGTTCTCACCTTGGGGTAGTGTATCTGGTCGTATCTGGTGTACTGCCATTGCCGTAGGTTGGGGGGTCCGTACACAGGGATGGCTTGTATCAGGACGTTGGAGTCGTTGAACTTAAAGTATGCCAAGTGGCTGCCTTCCTTCGAGAACCACAGGGCTGAGTTTGACGAGACTATCTCCTCTAAAAATATATAAAGCATTTAGTCTTAGTTTTTTAATATTTAAACACTGTGCTTGTTAATTTTTCAGTCTGCCAAATGTGAAATGTGGTCTAACTGAAGGTTTTAATTCCTCGGTGTAGGTTTACAGCCATTTAGTCACTCTACTGATTCAGCAAATCATATATTAATTCAACATTGATGGGGAAATAGTCATGTTTGTGTACCACTAAAACATCGTGTACACATTTTCATGAGTACATTATAGTAATAGACAGAATCAAAATAAGAACTTTCTTTATTCACAAATAATTAAATTAAATCTTAGTATATAAAAGGCCCTCCCCACTCACTCATCACTAATTCTCTACCTTCCCGGCATGCTAGAGTGGTGAAATTTAGTACATTGATTCTTTATGTATAAAATAGGAAAGTTGCAGTGTTTTCTTACGTTTCATCCATAGGGCTTTGCCCCAAGGAGCTTCAAAGATTTCATGTATTCCTTATTGACATTCGAAAATTCAAATAGCTGATCTTGATTCGTAGAAGTTCCACGCGCTAACCACAGAAGGTAGCAGCTGCCACAGTTTACGTGGGTGAAGCTTTTAGGTCTAAGTTACTAGTTTTTGTATATAGCACAAATCTTTACATCAAACATACTGACAAGTGGAATTTTTCTATTTTTGGGGGGCTTTCTTTTATATTTCCTGGTACTGATATGTGTATTTTCCAGTTCAACGACTGATTTTCTGATTTTCTGTAAACAAAGTATTTAGATTTTGCTATATGACAATTCAATATATGGAACTCTGTATAAATTATACAATGGTTAGCTCTTTTATTTTAATCAAACCAATAAGACCTGCCACACTTTTTAAACTTAAAAATTTTTTACTAACAGGAAGGAATGTAGTTTACCTTCATAAACCCAGTCAGGCACTCCATTGTATATTTTGCCTTGTATTCCGTCCGAAGTTATGCGAATGTCGTTACTTTCATCTTCCGCATTGGCTCTGTAGTAAATGTTGTTCTTGTCCACGTAGGCTATCGAGTTTGTCTTTGGAGCCATGACTGCGAGTTGCAAAGATTTTGTAGTTACATAGGTGCTCTTTCTGAAATTAAAATATTTTTTTTTAATTTTATTTTTTACTTTTTTATGAACATATGGAACAGTTGCAAATACATCTATAATATAAAAAGAATATCTTGATTTTTTCGGTGATTTTCAACCTGGAAAATTATTTGGTATTTGGCATGAATGGTATCAATCAAAATCAATAAAACTCTTTATGTTCCTTTCGTGACTTTTAAAAATATCCACCTTCAGGGATCAGCCCACGGGCTTTCAAAGTTATAATGTTAATCTTATGGAGCTTTTATGTTTAAAAAATCAGCTCAGTATTTAAACATGCGTGTTTACTCAAGATGAGGTTATAGAATGTAATGAAAAATTAACAGTATTGTGATATAGTATTGTGTGGTGTTGTACTTGTGCAATCAAATCATACTGTTTCAATTATTTTATTTTTTCTTGCTTTAGTTTTTTCTCCTTGCTTGCATTAATTTTAAGTAAATTTGTTATATCTCTTTTTTAAACTTTTGCTATGCCGGTGGCACGGAAGGAATAACTCTGCTGACTCAATCTGAATGTTACTCTGATCTGGACTCAAATACTATTTTGTATTTTTTGCTGTTATTGTTTAGTTCAAAATGCTGACTAACCACTGGATCTAGATTCCGCATTATTCCATAGCCATATATTTGTTGTAAACTTTGTATATAATTGATTTGATAAACTCATTTGGTCATTCACTTATTATTCATTTTGATAGTGCATTACAATATGTCTTATTATGGTAGAAGCCAGACAGGTAATGTGTTTAGGATAGGTGGGTTAGGTTGAAATATATGGATAGCAAATAAATATTAGATTAGTTGGTCTGTGAGTATGTTACTTACCTTGTTTTAAAACTGTATATTTGGTAAATGGCATAGTAGGAGTGTCTGTAAATCTGTAAAAAAACACAGGTATGAGTAATATGTATATGAATTTGATTTAATCAAAGTTATTTCCCAATGAAAAAGTTAAATCAATATTGATAAGTACGTACTATATAACAGGCTTTTTCACGATAACACCTTTAACTTTTGTATTAGAATGTTATAATTGGTTACATACATTCCGAAATATATAAACAAATATCAATTTGTACAAATTAAATAAATATTAATAAACCTATAACAAATTTGTAAAACGTGAAATTGTTAAGAAATTTAAGTTCACAACTGCTACTGGAGAGTAAAAAGTATGAAAAATAAAAATATGCAAATATCAAATTTTGGTCAAAAATCTTACAAATGACAATCATTTGGGTAAAATGATGACGGTATACTCACAGGATTATTGTAGGACGCATACATCATGTACTGGAGATCTTCAGAGAACCAGAAGTCAAACGTTCCATTCAGCAATATCTGCAAACAAACGTTCAATTTCCATGAGTAATCCAAATACAAAATAAGTAAAATATAAGAGCAAATGTTTAGATCGAAACTGTTCTTATTGAAAACTAACTCTACTTATATAGGCTTCAAAATTACAATGAAAGTAAAAAAGTAAGGTAAAAAATATATGTAAATCTATATTTTAGCTGATTCCTCATTTGTTTATCTTTATTCTATTGGAAAACAACAAAAATATTCCAAGATTCAAGATTTTATTTGTCATTTGGCTTCCAAAATTGATGCATCATAAAACACAGACAGCGTCATAAAAGTAATTTACAGTTACATGAAATGTGTTAAATATTATATAAAATCTGAATACTATATAAATTACCCATAGTTAAGGTAGTTCATCCAGTATACAAAAGTAAATGTGCGATAAAAATTAATTAAATTAAAGTGAATTAAAGAATTAGTGTGAGACTCATTTAAATAATTAAACTACACAGAAATTATACATTATCTGTGTAGTTTAATTACTTAAATGAGTCTTTAAAAAAATGGCTTAAATTATTACATGGCTCAAAATAAAATTAATTTTAATTTACAGGAAGATTAAATTAATTTAATAAATATTTTCAGTATTAATTTATAGTAAAAAATAAAAATTTAAGATTTGACTGTAAAAACAAGATTATGACAAACGAAACTGTGAAGCAGTTAGCATGAAAAAATATAATTACCCAACTAGTAAAGGGGAGAATGACATCACTTCGTTTTGTCTCCAAGTCAAAGACTTTTAAGTTTCGCAGGGAATCGTAATAGTAGAAGTCTTTACCTGAAATAAAATGACAATAACAAATTATTACAACGGGGTAGAGAATGTCGTGCAATGATAGATAATCACCATTTACTGAATATAATCACAACAAAACTAATTTAGAAACTTGCATGGCACTAACTCTAGTTTAGAGGCTTTATAACTAATAGTTTGGCTCACTGTATAGTCTCTGGATTGAATGCTATTTGTTATTAAAGATGGGTATTATTTATAGATTCTTGTTTGCTTCCAGTAGGAAATGCTTATTTCGTGCTTGAAAGCTCTTCTTCAGTCCTTTCTACAGTTTTTTAAAATTAAATATTTTTTTAATCCATTTGAAGGTTGCCTCTTTGATGCCAAACGTTAAAATATTGTTACATTTTAAGTGTTAGATTATTTGATTACCAAAAGACAGCCTTAAAACTCCATTTCCCCCTAATTTTCTTCTGGATCTGCCCTTGGATTGAAAATTGAGATTTCTTACAAGCCGGCTAGTTAATTAATCATAACTAGCCAGCATATCCCATTCTTCCCACAGAAGTTTCACTTCCCGCAAACATAAAGTGCAATTTAGTACAAAGTTAAAAGGAAATCACAGAGTGACAGTTTGCAGGTAGAATAATATTTCTTTAAAAAGCTGTTTACTTAAATTAAATTAATCAAGATAAAACACACGTTACATAAACCCAATAAAATATATCTTCCAAAAGCAAAACATATGATATATGAGTGGGGCCTGGACCCAAAATATTGAGGGGAAAATAAATTGCTTTAAAAATATCTACAGGAAAATACTTTTGATTTTATACCTCCATCATCAAACTCAGTCATGAAATAAAAACGTAGCTACCCAAACAAAAACTCCCTTAGGGAATTAAGAAGTAAGATTGTAGAGATGGGTGTTATTTAACGTAATAGGATAAATAACACTGTTAATAATTTGTAACCTGTTACCAAGATTACACGTTACTTAAAATACCCTATTATGTTTGTAACGCCAACTGCTCCACGTTCAGCAGACTCTGAACTGATTGTCTGAAACGGTTCAGTCAGGAACGAAGCCCTCTAAGCAACAACATGGTTTTTTTTTAATGTGAGGAAACGTTCCACTCCAGCAGGTAACATTAACACCAACAATACAAGAATAGTTACTTTTCATTACAGCCAAACTGGAACGAACGATCTCCCAGCAAACGGTAACACCCATGCTAGAATTAACTTTCAGCCCTGCTGCGCTGAAACAAACGAACGGCCAGTAACAGGGCCGTAACACCCTGTGAATTTCGTTACATTCCCGCCAGGCTGGGATGTGTCGCGGTGTGGTGGGGGGTACAGCAGGAACGGACCGGTAACAGGTTACATAATTAACAGGTTATTGGAACCTGTTACCAAGTTGTAATAGAACGGTGTAACACGTTTCTCAAAAGTAACGGCGATTTCCATCTCTATAAGATTGTTAAACTACCTATAAAGTAAATTTTGAAAAACTTTAAACATTTAATATTATGCTCATTTCTTAAATAGTTTATAATGTCAAAACAACTGTTGCATAATCTTCAATGAGTTTTATGAAAATACTTTGCTACAAAGGAAATCCCAAATTGTAAAACAAAGAGAGTATAAGCGTAATTTCAGTATTTTTATTGGAGGGGCAAAAATTGTCATGATCGTGATTATTGTGGCTTTTCATATATTACAATAATATGTTCTCCAAATCATTGGGGGGCAACTGCCCCCTTGCCTCCCCCTAATTACGCCTATGCAAGAGATATAATGTCTTAGCGTTTTCCTTCCTTTGCATATGACCTTTTAAATCTCCCATCTTATAGTTCTACTCAGAGGAATGTGAGACAGGAAATCCAACCTGAAATGAAAGTCCCATTGAATAGTGCCGGTGCGATGGTATGATAGAGGAAATAGTCCTTGAGGAACGGAGCCTTTTGGGGCTTCGGGGGCGAGGGAGGCTCGGCAGGGCCTGACTCCTTCTTCTGCAAGTCTGTATAGATGATGAAGGCAGTAATGCCAACCACGGCAAACGCGATGCTGATGAAGAAGCACCATTTGGAGCACTTGGGCATCCGCAGCCATCCAAGTACGTCCTAGACAGAGAAAGGTTACGGTTAGAGGTAGGTTTTTTGATAGGAAAACACACTATGCATTATGGTCTGCCTCAATGTGTAGGACTCTTACCTAATAAAAAATCTATCGGTCCACGCATGATTTCCCTCCTCCAACGTGTGTACTACTTCAAAATGGCATACTAATTTACAAAATGGCTGTTAGAATAAATAGGTAGTAAGAGGTTGGAGGCAATAGAGTGGAAGAAAGAATATACTGTAAGTAATAAGTTAATATTACTTAAATAAACTAATATTTAAATGCAATATTGGGATAGGAAGGTTGTGCATTATAAGGTTAAGAGGAGGTCCCGCCAGGATCAAAAGTTGTAGGGGGGTATTATTGGTGATAACACTACAGCCTTTTCCAATGTAAAATCCCGAAGACAACGTGTACTGTGATTAGTCAACTTAAATTTTCTTTAATAACTCCGTAAATATTTTTGCAGGAATTATGAGGGAGTGCGAAATCACTGATTGGCTAACAGCATCTTTATTAAGTAAATCACCATTAAGGAGTCTTTCTCTTAATCTCTAAGTAAGACGCTGCTGCAACTAGGGCATATATTAAGGTGAATATGAATGAATGATGAGTGTAGAATAGGTGAGATGCCTTGTGTATAGCCTTTTTACTGACTAAGACCGACTGATTCTTTAACCAGGATCATTAATTAATAGCCCAATGACCAATGACAGCTGGATAACGTATCGAACCTTCACTACATTTTAAAACATTTGAAATTTGAACTGAATTTTAGAATCATCTAAGTTTTGTTTATTGTTTATTTCTAGAATTGCAAACTAATTTGTATATTGTATATCTGTATTGATGTTGTTTATTCCTTGTAAAAAAAGGTCAACCATGATAAACACCTCAATTCTCTAATGTTCCTATTAAATAATTGTACAAACTTTGTATATACAGAGTCAAATAAAGGAACTTATTGGGGAGTTTCCTTATAATATATGATAACATCTAACAGGCAACTATATTATTTGTCAAGCTTTAATAATGGTTGCCTTTAAATATTTATAATATACTGTACAATGCTGTTTTCCAGATTATATATTTTAAATAAACGGTATCAGGAAACTGACACATACTTTCTCCCTTTTAGCCCAACTTTAATGGATAAATTACTTTTTATTTACTAAATATAGAACACAAAACATGGTCGAATGTACAGAAAATCTTGTAAACAAGTTGTTTTAAAAAACATCCACCCAAATCCCTGCTTTGGAGGCACTACAGAATCCATTGCTACACTCGTGGTTTTAAGAGGGGAAATGCCCCCTATTCCCCCCCCAGGGTTATTAAGGGGCAACATATTTCGAATTAACTCTGTTTGTCAATGCTAAATTGACAAGCATATCAAGTTTGAATGAAATTGATCAGTAAATAAGACAGAAATAGTAATTTTTGTATTCCCCATAAGAATAACATTGGACAACGTACTGCGTTTACCGCTAAATGAAAATTTCAATTTTCTCCGAAACCAGCAATCGTAGAATAGTAATTCAAAATACTAAATTATTTAGTTTTTAGAGCTATTTTTAATGGTGAATAGTAATATTTTTTAATATTTATGTTTTTTTATGAAAAATCCAAAAAACTGAATTTTGGATGTTTTAAGTCCTGTAATTTCTGAACCCGAATTTTTACAGAAATGCGGGTGGTGTCATTTTGTTGGAGAACTAAAGTTCTACAAACGACTAAAGTTTAATCAAAATCGTTAGAGCCGTTTTTGAGAAATTTGGATTTTTCATGTTTTTTGGCGGTTTTTGGGGGATAATTACCCTTAAAAATCAAAAATTCAAAAAAATGAAAAAAACACCTGGAGATATCGTGGATTAGTACCTACATACCAAATTTCATCAAAATCGGTCCATAGGTTAGGGCTCTAGCTCTGTACACATCCACACAGACACACACACACACACACACACACACACACATGGACACACACACACACACACACACACACACAGACAGACATCACGTAAAAACCACTTTTTTGGGTTCAGGGAACACCAAAACGAATATTTCCACTAACAACTCAAATTCGAAAATTCTGACGAAAACAATACTTTCTCCATATACTACGTATAAGGGGGAGAAAGTAAAAGTATTCCGTGTGTTACTTACTGATAACTATAACTTCTTCCTCTCATACATAAAGACAAAAGATCCGGTTGTTCACCAAAAATTATCCAACGTGCGGTGACATTTAGAACACTAATTCTTTAGGTCTAAAATAGGAAAAGTAAGGGGTTCTGCAGTATATTCCCCTTGGGATATATATTTTTCTATGGGCCTTCGAAATTCCAATGTTTTTTAGAGACATTCATTTTACTAGACCAGATGACAACATAAACCATAAATTTTGATTTAAGGTATTTTAATAAGTTTAAATTAGAATAATATTTAGACAGTGTCACCTGTTTTGTAGCTATGCTATGATTGTAACGCTGATGTGACAGTAAAGTTGTATTTATTTATTTAAATAAATGTTAATTATTGAAAATGGGTTAGCCACAGAATGAAACGCTCACAGCTGTTGTATTCACAGGTGAAACCACCACAGGTACTATGGCGGCTAGCAAGTATATATTTATGAAGAATGAACAATAACTTCTTTGTTTTATTTAAAGTTACTTTAGGAAATGCCTTGTTTTTTTAAAATGAATAACTTTTGTTAGGAAAACTAAAAATCCATAACTTATATGTCGAGATATCCAAGCACAAGTTCAGTAATTCAGTATATCAAATCAAATCAAATCAAGTTTATTTCCCATAGACTTATTACGAGTATGTCTTTGTTAAAGAAGATTATATGAACGTTTTTATATATTTTTTGATTAAACTGAAGTCAAAATATGTTTACGGTTTTAAAAATAATAAACTTCATGATATCACCTTTACAAATGAGTATTGATTATTATGCAATATTTTTAAGCAAAATGTCAAAGTAAAAGGTAATTAGTATGTGGAATAACAATATAAATTTTCAAAGCCAAATTAAAATAAATGGTAAAAAACTGCTCTTTTCAAGGCACTACACACAGTGGTTTTAACACGTTCGCTACCGAGCGACGCATATTTGCGTCGGACTGGTCACTCCCACAGTCCAAAAGAAATAATCTGAACGTTTCAAACAGACCGGGATGTACAGGTGTAACATTAACAACAGACTACGAGAGAAATTGGGTTTAAATGGAATAATTCACTTCATTACAACCTAAAATGCATTTGTAAACAATAATAATTGATTTTAGCGAATTTCCCCTATAGGGAAGAAGCTATTACCGTAGTCGGCATGGTAAGACCTAGGCCCGGGACCATGATAACTTTTTGTTTTGAGGTCCCCAGATGCCAAAAACACCATTCGTTCAAAACTGTATATATATATATATATATATATATATATATATATATATATATATATATATATATATATATATATATATATATGTCCGTGAGCACGATAACTCTCGTAAAAAATCCGATTTTGACGAAATTTGGTATAAACGTGTAAAGCAGCATTTATGACTAAGTTCGAAAACCAGCCAGATCGACCTATCCAAAGGGGTATTTTCGGGGGTTTTGTACCCCAAAATGGGTTTTTTGAGTTTTTTACATACAATTTTTGAAAAAGTCAAATTTTCGTTTTTCCATTGGAACCAGCTTAAAAAGACGCACAATTTGGTGTTTTGATCCTTGCTCTACGTCAAATGGTTACAGAGATATTGAAAATGCTAAACACAGTACGTTGTCCAATGTTATTCTTATGGAGAATAAAAAAAATTGTATATCTCGCTTATTTATCAACTTATCCTGATGAGACTTGGTATATTGATTCATATCATTGTGGTCTATCTGTATTTGCACTAAAACACATGTTTTAGCCGATAGTTCCCGTAGCAGTAAACCTGCGAACTCAGCCCCCATGTTATTCTTATGGAGAATAAGTAACGTGTTATCTCCCTTATTTATGAACATAAATTAATAAAATCTGGTATGTGGCTTTACCTAGTTGAGTTATATTGATATTTGTATAAACCCCCATTTTTTGTTTTCCTTGCTCATTCTATTTATTGCGTAACAATTATTGCTGTCCTAAGTATTACCTCACCCGATTGTCAGCGCTCTACGGGGCAGCATTTGGTACTGTTTTTTTCACTAATTTTACATTCAAAACAACAGCTAAGTTACTCATTAATGAAATCAATCCTTTAGCATTAACAGATTAATTTGGTACCACTTTTGCTGTTTGCACAGTCAAACACGTTACTTCCATCCTCAATGCTATCCAATCTAATGGACAGTAATCCAACCTGGCCAGCAACCATATCTAGTTTAAACAACTTAATCAAAATAGCCCTAGTGGTATTAAGATACATATATATGCATTGGAAATTCGCTGAGTATGCAGGTTTGCTGCTACGGGGGTATTTATTTTACTTTGAGCAATTTTAAAAATGTCGCATATATTCGTCGGTCAGTCTATAGAATGGAAAATAGTAAAAAAGATTGTATTTTTGTTCAATAGATCAAGCGACGCACATTTGCGTTGTTCTAAATTTGATCATTTGTAGGCCTATTCCATTTCATTATTAATGTTCTACACAATAATCAAACAAACACCACTAAAGCACGTCCAAAAACTGTAAGGTTAGCCACGTGGACAGTTGTATAGTGATGCATCGAAAATGACAGTGTTAACAACAGTTCTGCCAATTGTGATGTGACGTCACCAATCCTACAGACCAAGTCGTCAAACCCACAGATCAAGCAACTCCCATGTGCGTCAGATATCCCTACAGACCGATACAAAGAGATCAGGGCTTTAAAATAGACCGTTGCTAAGAAATACATGTTTGAATAACAATGTGACACTGATGCAAATACACGTCGTAGGTCTATTTCAATGTGACCAGCCGACGCAAATATGCGTCGGTGGTCTATTGGGAGAAACCATTCGACGTACAGCTGCGTCGCTGGTCTATGTGAATGAGACGAATTCCATATAATTGTGGTAGCAAACGTATTAAAGAGGGAAAGTCCCCCTCCTCCCCCCCGCCCGGGTTAGGTGACAGCATATTTAGAATATCCTCTCTTTGTCAATGTTATAATAACCTATATATCTAGTTTTAATGGAATTGATCAGTAAGTAAGAAAGAAATGATAAATAGTTTATTCCCCCATAAGAATAATATCAGACAATCCTTAACTTCATCAGATACTCCGTTTCCCGCTAAATGGAAATTTAAAGTTCCTCCTCAACCCATTAGTTGTAGTAGAAAAAGTAATTTAAAAATAGTAGTTATTTGGATTTTTAAGCTTTTGTTAATGGTGATATGGTAATTTTACTTAAA
Organism: Allygus modestus; assembly: GCA_963675035.1. Classification (NCBI taxonomy): domain Eukaryota; kingdom Metazoa; phylum Arthropoda; class Insecta; order Hemiptera; family Cicadellidae; genus Allygus; species Allygus modestus. Next base: position 105,197,421 of record OY776112.1, read on the forward strand.
ATTTATACTTTTATGAAAACTAAAAAAAATCTTTGTTTCTTCCAAGTGCTATTATTTCTGAATCCAAATTTTTCCAGAAATGCTGAGGGTGTCATTTTGTTGCAGATAAAGCACTTTAAACCACTAAATTTAAATGAAAATCAATAGAGCTGTTTTTGATAAGTTTGGATTTTTTATATTTTTTAGCAGTTTTTGGGGTAACTACCCTTTAAAATCAAAACTTCAAAATCTGAAAAAGACACCTAAAGACTATATAGATTTTATTATATAAATACCAAATGTTATCAGAACTGGACCATTGGTGTGGTCTGTAGGTCTGTAATCATCTATACAAACATACATCACTTCAAAAACAACTTTTTTCAGTTCAAGGAACACAATAACAAATATTTCCACCAATAACTCAAATTAAAGAATGTTGAAAAAACAATACTTTTTCCACATAGGCTATACTGTTAAAATGCAAATGGGGAGAAAGTACAAACACAATTTATTAACTTTCATATTTGTTAAATGTGTAGTAAATTTGCACAACATGCTGCAATTCCATTGAGAAACTCCACTCAAAAACAGAATAAGGATTTAGAAATCACTGAATAAAACACATATAGTATGTTTCACACACTGTTGCAAGTATTTAAAAACAAAGTATTAAATATTTTTTTTAATATTCGGTATAAATATGTCATAAAATTGATGAGTTTAAACTTATCAAGAATTTTCCTGAGGCTGGGTTTTATATTGTTTAGAAATATGAGATAAGTCATCAATTCTGTTATGTGTGCAACAACTATATGAAATTTAATTTTTAATTGAGATCCATAACTTACCGATGCCATGTTAGTAGAAGGTAGGTGCTTCTTACACTGCTCTTATCTAATCAAAGTGCCTTGCAAGCTCAAGTAAACATAATTAAATTGTAAATTACCGATATGTTTGTTTTGTTAACATCATTTCCAAGGTGGAATATCATACCGTACCATTACTTATGAGGACCAATTTAAAAGTTATATAACAGTTACAATAATATTTTTGTTAGAACTGTGTCAAGGAATTCTTAGTGTTTGTTGTTTTGAGTGCATTTTTGGGAGTTGGAACTTCGTGTGAACTAATAGAATAAGTGGTAGTATAAAAATATTACTGTATGTATTAGTTGATAAAAGCGTATTAAGTTTTTTATTTGTTCAGTCCATACCTAATATACTTATTAAAAAAAAATTGATTCACCAAATACAAATTAATATTATAAATGAATTCTAATATTTTAAAACAAAAACAGATTTTGTGTCACCGCTGAAATCTCAGGAACCACTGGACCGATTTTTATGATTGAATTACATAAAGGTCTCAATGCGTAGATCTGCAGAAAATCATCAGAATTTGCACCGGCCCTCAGGGTTACGCGCCACAGGCCTTCAAAGTTGCAATGTTAATCTTATTATGGAAGAACAGTAATCATTTAAATTGAGCAGTTGACATCTGTTGAAGGTAATGAAACACAGTACAGAAGTAAGATTAGTTGTTTTAAGCTAATTTTTGGAAGGGCATCACAATTTAAACTAACAGAACCGTATTTTCTTGAATTCGAGAAGTTGAATTTTCTAGTTTAAGCTATTCAATCTATCTATTTTACTCAATTTCTTATAGCATATGGGTCCTTTTTGGCTCATTAAAATATGTATAATATGTCAAATAAAATGTGTGTAAAATATGTATACATATGTTTTCTTATATGAAACATAAACAAACATTAATTACAACTTTTAAAAAGTTCTACTTGATCCAATGTATAGCTACCATCAACAATACATAATCATAAAATATTATACATGATTGTTGTAATTAAAATCTTGGATTGTAAGATTTGTTTAAACTAGCTGGAGCTTCTGGAGCTTCATCTAATGTTCATCATCCTTCCGAATTACAATACCTCTCATGACTTATTCTGCATTAGTGTTGTCACAGGTTCACACATAGGCTATGTTTTTAATGTTCTGCTATGTGTCGTTAATGTATCAACAGCTGTTCCATAATATTTATATTGTGCCATTCAAGACCTGGGGGCGATCATAGTAAATTATAACGAATGTCCTCAAATCTACATCATGACCTTTTGACATGAAGCATAAAAGTCAGTTCTGTAGTTTCTTCTTTGCTCTTGTTTTAAATCTGCTTTTAGATAAAACATTATGATAATATTGAATTTATATTACAACAACCTTCTAGAACTGTACAGGAAACTCCCTTATTAAAAGGTTTAATTATAAAATTTGCTAAATTAAAACACAGTTGAAACAATAAATATCCAGCCTCTAAATTTTGAATGATGTATTTTCCACCATTACAGCTAGATTTTATAATAACAAAACTAAATATAACCATTTTATAAGAGTATTTAATAAAATAATGTGAAACTATTAAAAAATTTCATGAAAATATGAAAATACCCCCGTCGCAGCAAACCTGCGTACTCAGCGAATTTCCGATGCATAATATATGTCTTAATACCATATAAAGCCGCATACCAAGTTTCATAAAAATATATTCATATATAAGCGATATATACAATTTTAATTATTCTCCATAAGAATAGCATTGGTGATGAGTACATAGGTTTGCTGAAACAAGGAACACAAACAATTGGTTTTTATGCAAATATAAATATAATTTAACTAGGTGAAGCCACATACCAAGTTTAATCAATATTCAGTCATAAGTAAGCACTATATAACATTTTAATTATTCTCCATAAGAATAACATGGGAGATGAGTAAGCACGTTTGCTGCAACAAGGAACTAAAAAAATGGGTTTTTATGCAAATATCAATATAACTGAACAAGGTGAAGCCGCATACCAAGTTTCATAAAAATATATTCATATATAAGCGATATATACAATTTTAATTATTCTCCATAAGAATAGCATTGGTGATGAGTACATAGGTTTGCTGAAACAAGGAACACAAACAATTGGTTTTTATGCAAATATAAATATAATTTAACTAGGTGAAGCCACATACCAAGTTTAATCAATATTCAGTCATAAGTAAGCACTATATAACATTTTAATTATTCTCCATAAGAATAACATGGGAGATGAGTAAGCACGTTTGCTGCAACAAGGAACTAAAAAAATGGGGTTTATGCAAATATCAATATAACTCAACAAGGTGAAGCCACATACCAAGTTGTATTAATTTATGTTCATAATTAAGGGAGTCATTACATTTTACTTATTCTCCTTAAGAATAACATGGGGGCTGAGTACGCAGGTTCGCTGCTACAGGGATAATCAACAAAAAATCAATTTGATGTGCAAATATCAATATACCAGTACTACGTGACCCCACGTGCCAAGTTTCATCAATATACATTCATTAATAATGGAGATATCAAATTTTATTTATTCTCCATAAGGATAACATTGGACAACGTACTGTGTTTAGCACTTTGAATATCTCTGCAACGGTTGGACGTAGAATCACAATTGAAACACCAAAATGATTGTTTTGTGGAGCTAAGTTGATTGGTAAATGCAAATGTGGAGTTTACATTAAAATTAACTTAGGAAAAGCCAAAAACCTTTTTCCTATAAGATTAACATAGGAGATTTTATGAGCAGGTATTTTTGGATTTTCTCCGCAACCACTGAACCTAGCTTAATAATTCAAAATACCATATTATTTGTTTTTTTAATCTCTATAACATGGTCTAAACCAAAATTAAGTGTTTTAAAGATTTTAGGGTAAAAAATGCAAAAAACTGATTTTTGGAAAATTTAAAACCCCCATAAACCCCCCTTCCCATGGCCCGATTTTTCTGGTTTTTGAACTTAAAGTCATAAATGTCACTTTACACATTTGAGCCAAATTTCATCGAAATCGGACGTTTTTTACTCAAGTTATCGCATTCACGGACACACATATATATATATATATATATATATTTATATATATATATATTTATATATATATATATATAAATTTGAACGAATAGTGTTTTAGTCATCTGGGGACCTAAAAAAAATTTGTCATGGTCTCGGGCTTAAATCTTACCATGAGACCTACGGTAATAGCTTCTTCCCTATAGGGGAAATTCGCTAAAAGTACAACACGTAAGTAAAAGTAAGTAGCAATGTTAGTATAGTAACACTATCTGAAACAGCAAATGGGAATTGGTTACATGACAAACTACAGTAGAACCTCACTAATTCGAAAACCTCTATAATTATTAACTTTTGTCTGCTCCCTTCAGAAAACCGATAATAATCAAAAAATAATTTACCAATAATTCAAAGTGTTTCTAACGCATAATGTAGCCTCTAAAATTTTAATATTTTTATACTCGGGTCTCTAGAATTTTAAATTTTATTGCTGAAATTCAAAACAGAACCTCTAAAATTCGAAGTCAACCTCTACAGTATGAACCGTGATACCATAAGTCTCTGAAATTCAAATTAAGGGCAAAAAACAATCCTGTTGAAACATGAACTAATGTATATACAGTACTCAGTTTCCTCCAGAACTGAATTCATTGACGTTTGCTTTCTCTGTCTCTATAATTCGAATTTCATTTACGTTAATGGTCCATACACATATTACGTAACGCACTTAAGGGGAGGGAGGGGGTATAGCATGGGGTTATGCTATGTTATGTGGGGGGATGGGGCGGGTTTGGATCAACGTTACATAACTCAAACATATTAACCCTAAGAGCTGGCGCACTCCCGTATCTATTGATACTGTTATAAATCTTTCAAAAATAATCAAATTGATATCTAAATCAAGGTTCAGTTAGTTATGCAAAAAATACTCCCGTCATACTATTTTAATAAAAGTTAACTAAAAATAAATACATAACGTGTTTCGAGTAAGTTCTGGATTGCTTTACACCTATGTTTTGTTGTGTTGTTTTCGAGTGTAAAATCAGGGCTTGATACAGTATTGTGCAATGCCACCAACATCTTTAGTTTTTTAAGTTGTTTTGTATTTGTATTAGTTATAAATTAAATTTGTCACATTTTAGCTGGGATAGTTTATTTAGTTGTTTATATTATTAGTAACGGTCTTGTTTATTTGTATACATTTTACTTTGAAATAATTTATAAAACAATTTGTTAAAAGAAAGTCATTTAAAGTTTAATGATTCATTGAAATTCATATTCCAAATTGCTAATAAAACAATGTTTAAAACGTTTGAGCTGTTTTAAAGCCTACTATGATTGAGTTAAGTAACATTTTGAGGGGAAGTAGGGGGTTATGGTCAAGCGTTTTGGTGTGTTACATGGGAGAGGTGGGGGAGGGGTCTGAAATGACAAAAAATGCGTTACGTAATATGTGTATGGCCCTTAACCTCTATAATTCAAACTCTCGATATTTCAAACTTCCTTTAGTTCAAAACAAATTAGCTGTCCCCTGAATTTCGAATAAGTGTTGTTCTACTGTATGAGGGGAAAATAAATTATTAAGATATATTTCAATTTTGAACTTAGCTAAATATATTTGTCGATATAATTATAAGATTAATACTTTAATTTACATTATCCAGTCTTCATAAATATAATGCTGAGTATTATTGAATCTCTAAAATTTGTATATTAAATAGCTAAGACAAACTTACAGGGTGTTTCAGAATTCGTGTCAGAACTTTAGGGTGTTGTTCCTGGAGGCTTAGACAACTCATAAATGATAGGCATTATTTATTAGTGAATTTCCTATGGAAAGTGAACTATTAGCATGACCCGCACGGTGAAACTTAAGCCCGGGACCACCATAGATGTTCCTAATGTGACCCCCTAAACACGTTTTGGGGGTTCGTTCAGAATTTTATATATATATATATACACATACATATATATATATATGTATGTATGTATATATATATATATATATATATATATATATGTGCAGGCACTCTAGCGGTCACATTTTGTGTCCGATTTACTTCAAATTTGGTAGGGACGTTCCTTTCTATAATCAGTTGGAGAAGTTCGTTGGGCAAAACAATCGGAAAACTCTAAACCCCTTTTTTTTGGATTAATCTTTCAAATTTCGAGTTTTTGGGCCCAAAAAGGGTCAGAAAAGCCCCTGATGTGAAATTAACGGATTTAAAAGATGGGAATTAGTGTGGGGAAACTTTTAAGCCCTCTCTCGTCATTCTAGCATATATATTTACCTAGAAGAGTTAGAGTTATTAAAGGAAATGTGTATTGACCAAACACAGTACGTTGTCTTATGGGGGTTTTACATTAGAAAAGCCTGTTAATAATTTTTTTGGTGTACTTTTATCATCCCCAACAACCTCACACCTACTTTAAAACCTGACTGGACCTTCTCCTAACCTTATAATGTGCAAAATTGTATTCCCAGCATTGCAGGTAAATAGAACCAGGAGTATCAGAACAGCCAAAAAATCAATATTTTCAGATTTGAATAAAAATTGTAATAATTGTATGTTTTTAACTGATTTTGAGTTTTTATAGTTTTTTATGTGGAAATTCACTTCCCTCACGTCAGCGTGCTGCGTGCGAACTCGTTTAAATATGCGTAAGTGGTTTTGTGTCTGTCTGTATGTGTTTGAAATATAATATTTTTTAATTTCAAATATGTTTAAGGTAAATCTTTGAAACTCGGTATATGGGTTTAACTTATCAAGGTAAATAAGTTTATTTTTTTCAAAATTCGATTGATAAGAGTGATTTTATGTTCATGATGTAAAATTATTTTTTTTTAAACAAGTTATTCGTACAGGTTGCAGGTTACTAAGGACAGGCCTACTATTATGTATGTTTTTAGGTATATTTGAATATTTTAGACTTGAATTGACAGTTTAAAGTATTAATTATTGTAGTAACAAGTTGTTAGTAATGATATATAAATAAACGGTATCAGAAAACTGACACAAACTTTCTCCCTTTTAGCCCAACTTCAATGAATACATTAATTTCTATTTACTAAATATAAAATACAAAGTACAGTCGAAGTACAGAAAATCTTCTAAACAAGTTGTTTTCAAAAATATCCACCAAAATCCCTTTTTTGGAGGCACTACAGTATCCTTTGCTACACACTGTGGTTTTAAGAGGGGAAATGCCCCCTCACCCCTCCCCCCAGGATGAAGTGGCAACACATTTTGAATATCCTCTGTTGGTCAATGATAACTTGACCTGCATATCAAGTTTTAACGAAAGATTTGTAAATAAGAGAGAAATTCTAATTTTTGTATTCCCATAAGAATAACATCGGACAACGTACTGTGTTTACCCTAAATGAAAGTTTCAATTTTCTCCACAACCAGTAATCGTAGAATAAAAATTAATTCAAAATACTATTTTTTTAGTTTTTTGAGCTTTCCTTAATGGTGGTAAGTAAATTTGATTTAGCAATTAAGCTTTTTTTTTAAAAAATCCAAATTTTGGAGATTTTAAGCACTGTAATTTCTGAACCCGACATTTTACAGAAATGGGAGTGGTGTCATTTTGTCAGAAATCTAATGTTCTACAAACCATTAAACGTTAATGAAAATCGTTTAAGCCGTTTTTGAGAAATTTAGATTTTTTTCAGTTTTTAGTGAATTTTAGGGGATAATTACCCTTAATAATCAAAAATTAAAAAAACAGCTGGAGATATCGTGGTTTAGTACTTACATACCAAATTTTATCAAAATCGGACCACGGGTGCGGCCTCCAGCTCTCACACCCGGACACATACATCCAGCCAGACACACAGACTGACATACAGACACACAGACATCACTCAGAAAACCATTTTTTTTAGAATCAGGGATCATTAAAATCAATATTTCTACTAACAACTCAAATTCGAAAATTTTGACGAAAACAATAGGTACCTACTTTCTCCATGTATAGTAAGAAAGTAAAAATGTTACAAATTTTCAATAAATTATCGGATAATTGAGGGTCCGGATAGTAAAATAATTTTAATATACAAAATACAAAAATTTTAATAGGTTTTTGCATTTAGAATAACAATTTGACCTAGAAAAGATTATTTATAACTCAATACAACCGTACAGCGCAGTTGATAATTTTGGCCATGATACTCCACTGTGGGGCGTTTCGACTGTTTGTAGCAAATGATTCTGTGTAGCGCCTTCAAAAAAAGGGATTAGGGTGGATATTAAAAATGTTTATTAGACAATTTTCTCTACATGCAACAGTACTTTATATTATATCTTTAGTAAATACAAATTAATGTATTGATAAAAACTGGGCTAAAAGGGAGAAAGTATGTTAGTTCCCTGATATCATTGATTTAATTCTAGACCACTAAGATCAAGATGGCAGTCCTGCCAAAAACAGGCTTCACCAGTTACAACGCTGAAGAAATTAGTATGCCCAGCCTATTTGTTTCTATGCTCTGTGTTGTGTACGGAGATGACTTGATGGCCAGCTTGCAAACAAGGGTGTTACCCTCACCACAACCCAATTCCTACCTATACTATGCCATTGGACAAAGTGATTTGATTGCAAGATTCTATCACAGCTGATCGCTAAACACCATCACATTTCATTTGATGGTTTAGTAGTTGGCTGTGTCTTTGTACACCAGCTGGCCGTCAAGTCATCTCCCTACAGTACCTAATCTTCAAACACATAATGACCTTTACAGATTAACAATTTTGCCTCTTTCTACATCGTATCAGACTATATCTATAGATATTTGAAATGTGTTCAAAAAGAAAAGTAATCCTATTTAAAGCCAAAATATTAAAGTAGTATGAAATGTGTTGTTGCAGTTGATTTAAGCCAGTGCTGCCACTAGACGATTGGGGGCCTGGGGCAAACATTCTGTGGGGGGCCCACAGATGCCTATTTTAATAAATTGGTAATTTTTTCTTTTGGCTGGAATTCGGAACCTGGGGCTTTGTGCTCCAGTTGCACCCCTCGTGGCGGCGCTGATTAAACCACAGGAAACTATAAAACACTGCAGAAGGCTGACTGGAATAGGAGAAGGGTTGCGTTCCCATGGCAGCGCCACTAGTCAGGTCGTCGAGAGAGGAGGCAGCGGGTGGAGTGGGGGATAAGTCAGGCGCCAAGAGGGATGGCAGCGGGTTGAATGGGAAGTGTGGAAGTGTACCCGAATGCACCCCCTTTGAGCGACCTCTCTAGTGCTAACACAGTTGAAACACTTTGTTCTCAGTGACTACTGAATCGTTCTACAAGATTTATGTGTCAAATTAAAGGGGATAATGTTTAGATTTGCCAAACTTTCTCAGAATTCATGTTTATTCTTAGGGCTACACCCAAAGCCCTTCAAAAGTTGCAAGGTTAATCTTATGGAAGAACATAATCATTGAAATTGAACATTTGACAGCTGTTGAAGGTAACAAAACACAATACATAAGCAAGGTCAGCTGTTTAAGCTAACTTATAGAATACTAGTTGGTGACCCATTGAAACTCGATGGATACAATATTAAGGGTGAGTATTTGATGATACACTTGTATTCGATACTAATTCACCTTGTTCCCATCACGCGCGCTACTGTTTACCTTTAAAACATCAAAATAAGCATATTTGTTTGTAAACAAACTAATAAATAACAGATATCTGCCAATATATTTTAACCAGCTGATAGATTTCCTACAATTAACATTATCCGTAAACACTTAAATCCGGTCTGAATTGAGTCAAATATGCGATTGTGACTAAATGTTTTTGGGGGGCGGAGTTATCACTATTAAATCGTTTTTCCATAAGCGTGTCCCTACTTATTCGGTTATGTATACATTGGAAATAAGTTCCTAAGGTAGTTCACGATAATCCTCATAGATTGCAGCATTCCAGCATATGGAATTTTTCATACTTTGTAAAAAATCTGTTTAAGAAATGTAATAAAAAATACCCCCGTAGCAGCAAACCTGCGTACTCAGCGAATTTCCAATGCATATATATGTATCTTAAGTTTCATCAATATACATTCATAAATAAACTATTTCTGACATTTTAATTATTCTTCATAAGAATAACATGGCGGCTGAGTATGCAGGTTTGCTGATGCAAGGAACACAAAAAATGTGTTTTATACAAATATTAATATAACTCAAATAGGTAAAGCCACATACCAAGTTTTATTAATATTTGTTTATAATTTAGGGAGATAACACAATACTTATTCTCCATAAGAACAACATAGGGGCTGATTACGCAGGTTTTCTGCTATGGGAACTATCGGAAAAAATTGTTTTTTGTGTAAATATCAATAGACCACAATGATAAGAAGCAATATACCAAGTTTCATCAAGATAAGTTGATAAATAAGGGAGATATACAATTTTTCTTATTCTCCATAAGAATAACATTGGATAACGTGCTGTGTTTAGCACTTTCAATATCTCTGTAACCAATTGAAGTAGAGCAATGATTAAAACACCAAATTATGCGTCTTTTTAAGCTGATTCCAATAAAAAAACTAAAATTCGACTTTTTCAAAAGTTATATGTAAAAAACTAAAAAAAAATTTTTTGGGGTACAGAACGCCCCCAAAATATCCTTTGGGATAGGTCGATCTGTCTGGTTTTCAAACTTAAAGTAATAAATAATGCTTTACACATTTATACCAAATTTTGTCAAAATTGGATTATTTTTATGAGAGTTATCGTGCTCACGGACACATATATATATACAGTTTTGAACGAATGGTGTTTTTGGCATCTGGGGAACTCAAAACTAAAAGTTATCATGGTCCCTGGCCTAGATCTTACCATGCCAACTACGGTAATAGCTTCTTCCCTATAGGGGAAATTCGCTAATAAGGCGATTTTCGTGTGAACGGGCTACCGGCGAAACTATTAGATTTAAAATTATGGCTGATGTGTTATTTGAATGTCCTTGGCGTCTAGATGAGCCTTTTGGGAGTTGGGAAGGGCTTTCAAAGTTCCAGTGTTAGTGGAAGGATATAAATAAATGTAATTTAACATTTAAGAACAGCTGTTGATACTATAAACAGTACGGAAGAAAGATCAGTCGTTTTAAGAAAACTTATGGAATGGCATCTCAATGTAAACTAATAAGACGGTATGAGCTGGATATTCCCAAAATGGAAAAACAATTTGCTCGAATTTGAGCAGCTAGATTTGCTGTTCTATATTTAAAAAGCTAATTTTAGCGAATTTCCCCTATAGGGAAGAAGCTATTACCGTAGGTCTCATGGGAAGACTTAAGCCCGAGACCATGATAACTTTTTGTTTTGAGGTCCCCAGATGTCCAAAACACTATTCGTTCAAATTTATATATATGTATATATATATCTATATATATATATATATCTATATATATATATATATATATCTATATATATATATATATATATCTATATATGTGTCCGTGAATGCGATAACTTGAGTAAAAAACGTCTGATTTCGATGAAATTTGGCTCAAATGTGTAAACTGACATTTATGACTTTAAGTTCGAAAACCAGAAAAATCGGACTATGGGAAGGGGGGTTTATGGGGGTTTTAAATTTTCAAAAAATCAGTTTTTTGCATTTTTTACCCTAAAATTTTTAAAACACTTAATTTAGGTTTAGACCATGTTATAGAGCTTAAAAAAACAAATAATATGGTATTTTGAATTATTAACCTATGTTAAGTGGTTGCGGAAAAAATCCAAAAAACATGCTCATAAAATCTCCCATGTTAATCTTATGGGAAAAAGGTTTTTGGCTTTTCCTCAGTTAATTTTACTTTAAACTTCACATTTTCTTTTCACTTCAGCTCCACAAAACAATCATTTTGGTGTTTAAATTGTGATTCTACGTCAAACCGTTGCAGAGATATTCAAAGTGCTAAACACAGTACGTTGTCCAATGTTATCCTTATGGAGAATATATAAAATTTGATATCTTGATTATTTATGAATGTATATTGATGAAATTTGGTATGTGGCTTCATGTTGTACTGGTATATTGATAATTGCACAAAAAATAAATGTTTTGTTGATTGTCCCCGTAGCAGCTAACCTGCATACTCAGCCCTAATGTTATTCTTATGGAGAATAAGTAAAGTTTTATATCTCCCTTAATTATGAACATAAATTAATAAAACATGGTAAGTAGCTTCACCTGGTTCAGTTACATTGATAATTGCATAAAAACTCATTTCTTATCTTCCTCGTTGCAGCAAACCTGCGTACTCAGTCCTAATGTTATTCTTATGGGGAATAAATAAAATGTAATAAATCACTTATTTATGAATGTATTTTTGTCAAACTTGGTGAGTGGCTTTATGTACTAGTGAGAAACATATCAATGCATTGGAAATTCGCTGAGTACGCAGGTTTGCTGCGACGGGGGGTATTTGAATATATGTAATCAAATGAACAATCCATGTGCCAAACTTGAAGGTATTTTCTTTGCACACCCCGAACATGATAGAGACACGATTCGACGTAATCACGCTTGTTTTATAGTTTTATAGCGTTTAGGGACATATTAAATCCAGTCGCCTGGTCTGAAACCTTTGCCTATTGTTGGATTTGTTTCTCATGTATTGTTTACAAAACAAACGTTATTCTGACATTTGATGGGTTGAATGAAGCCCCTCATGGAGCTATTGAGAAATAATAGGCCTACGAACATCAACGCTATTGTTTACTCTCAGCTCAAGGAGGGAAACTAAAAATGAATAAAAAGGATTCACTACTTAAAGGGTTATGTATACATTGTAGACTGTGTCAATTAATGCCATAATAATTGCAACATATGAGAAAAAAATATTATCTTCTTGTTTGGGTCAGCCTGAATCGACTTCAGTAATTACAATATATGTATCGTTGAAAGATACTGGCCACTAATATTTTCTATAAGCCAGCTGATTCCATTTGATACTTGACTGTTCTTCGATACACAATACAGGGTCGTATTTTCCTAAGGGCGTACGGGGCGAGCGCCCGGGGCCCTGGGCCCAAGGGGGCCCCGAGGCCATGAAAGTGGGACTCCACGGGCCACTAAGGGGAACCTCGCGAGGCAGTGTTTTAATTATGTTCTGAAAAAGTTGTTTATTTCTCAACTGACAATAACAAAAATAATCTTAAGTTGTAAAGGGTGTACGTTCAAACTAAGTCTTAAACCCAAAGTCATCCACTAATGATTATTATTGTGGATACCATGTGCGGATTTGATGAATTTTCCCTAATCCAGTAACAGGAATAGGCCAGGTAAGACGAGTTGAAATATAACTACTGACGGTATTGTAGAGAATCTTATTTTGCTGAGTATAAGCTGTAGATATTGTATTTTTGCTATATATGATCTTGTTCTTGAGCATTAATTTTTGTCCCCTAACGCCATAAACTATTTAATATCCGCCAAGCTTTGCCGTCCTTGGAAGTTGCAGATTCCATTCAAGCCGATACAAGTTAATTTTGCTGTTCTTGTTGCACAAATGCACAGACTTCAATATCTATATTATTAAAAGAATTTCTTGATTTTTGTTCGGCAATTTTAGACACCTAAAACTATTATTTTGTATACATATTTGGTATTAATGAAAAGCTCTTACTCTGTAGATGTGCCTTTTGGGGTTTCCATGAACTCTCACCTATGCGGCTTTGCCCCACGAGCTCTCAACGTTTCAATGTTAATCTTATGGAGTTATATTTTAATTAGTTAATCAGCTCATTGTAATGTAATCTATTTACTAATATGCTAGGGGTGTTTTCTTCATTACCATACCTCGATAATGGCTGGACGGATTTTAACGTTTGAGATGTCAAATTAAAGGTATTTTTAAGTAGATTTGCCAGTACGCCTCAGAATTTTGAGAAAGGGTATCACTTAAATACAGTAAAGGACTAGATTTTCGAAACAGTGGCGCTATCCAATGGCGGAAATCTAAACTACGTGTTGATTGAAAGTACGTTGTTATCATCCGATTTAATATCACATGTTTTGTTATGTTTGTTTACAACTGAAGTAACCTTTCGTTGGGTACAGACTTGCTCGGATTTGAGCAACAGGACAACTAGTAAATATATTAATATGCTAAGGCGATTTTTGTTAAGAGAACTCCTTCATTATTTCTGAACCGATTTTAACGATTGAGGTACCAAAATGTTTGCCCCGATTTGTAGTTGTACATTACAGTTTTTATATTTCGATATTTTCATTCTAAAGGGCACGGTCTGCCCTCAAAGTTCGTTACTGCCTATAAGATTAACATGGGGAATAATTTATTTGAATTTCAGCTGTTATTACATTAGGGACAGGTAATTAGCAATACAGATATTACAAGTAAGGAATATATTTATCTATATAAATAAAATACATTTTCTTTCTATATAGCTTAGAGCAGTGAAATATTGTATGCAGCGGGGATATTTTAATTTGTGTTAAAATTTGTGTATCTGTCTCTCCAGCCAGGTGATCCAGATTTGTTCTGAGTTTTACAAGTAATAAGGCTGGTCTGAATGAAATAAAATATTTTGCCCATTTTGGTGTGAAGCAGGAAACGTTTAAGCTGTTTCAAATCATCTTACGCCATTATGGTTATGCCCCCTTGGTCCGCCACTGCTCAAAAGTAGATCTTATGGTTACAGGTTACTCAACCTGTCACTTTTGAATGCACCGTATTTGTTCTAATAAGCATTTAGTTGGCAAATTATTTTTTACCACAGAACGAAGGAAACACGTCTACTTTTTACTATGCAACGGTATACTAAACTATATAACATAATGGCATGGTCGTGAAACACTGGTAAGGAACACATAAGCCCTTGCAACATACATGGTATTTAATGCTCAGTTTGTCAAGGCAGTCATTGTGATTATAATGCTGAATTTTTTATGTGTTTTTAAGTCAATCATGCACAAAATACAGGAGTTATAGTGAGCAGATATTTGTAAGAAGATGGATCTAACCCAAAAAACAGTTATGCGCTTAGTCCAGCTTTCCTCGATTCTACTTTAACTTCTGAAGCAACCATGAAACTTGTATAAAAACCAGCTGTTCCATTGAGGCTCAAGTCCTAATAACCTTCACAATTGTTGTGTTATCATATTGCTACTAACGAGACTGATTGACCAAAGGTTTGGTAGAAAGACACCAGACATTGAACCATAATCAGAAACAGGCCTATATTTTCCATCCTCTACTGAGACTTTAAATTTCAATTTAAACGTCACTAACGTTAGTAAATAACTGGACCATACATAGTTGAGCACAATTTTGTTAGGAAGATAGTTCCAAAATTGCGTTAGGGCTCTAAAAATGTCATAGCCATTGAATTTACTGGTAAAGAAATATGTTCTAACAAGGCCTCATTTCCTAAAACTATATTTTGATTTTATTCTGGTTCAATGTATAATTTAAATTATTCACAGAAATTATAACGTTTTGTATAGACAATTATTCTTGGGGTTAGGATTAAGATTTGTAAATAACAACAAAAGAATCATAACAGTTGTTTAAAAATAACCAGACAATTGTAAAAATAACTCACTTGGTAATGTGTCATAATATGAATTTTGTGTGAACAGTGATTAGAACCAATGTATACATAACTTTAATATATAAATGTATAATTTGTGTATACATTTCTAGAAGAAGATTAAATATAAAGCAGGCATGTCCAAAATCAAAATAAAGGAGCAAATAAGTAAAGCAAATATGCTTGCCTTGGAGAGGAACCGTAAAGATAAGTACTCTAGGAATTTTTAAGAAACTGACTGGCTTTTTTAGCAAAACTCGGTCCCCAAGGTGCTTTAACAAATGTAACTAACTTTTCAAACGTAACACATAACTGTGATCGCGAGCGAAGCCGCGACGAGCTACTAGTTTTGTATTAACTGAATATATTATTAGCTTATTGGATATAGGCTTAAGAGAGCTAAAACCATACTAAATCTAGCATCACGGAAAATTAGATAAACATTTTTATTTTGTGAGTTTTTTAACGTTTTTATAAATAAATTCAAATTTGTTATTTATTTGTATATTTGGTGTATTTATTAAAGCCTAGAATATTAAAAATAATAAATAAATATGGAATAGAAAAAATAACTTTCATATGTATATATGTATATGTATGTATGTATGTACATGCTTGTATTTATGTTAGGGGGGCCCCATTTTCCTATATGCCCGGGCCCCAGAGGTCCTAAATGCGGCCCTGACACAATGTAAGAGTTTTAATAATCAGTTGGTTAGAGAAAGTTAAAATAGTGATAAAATAGGTTTTAAAAAGTTATTTTTTTGTATTCTAGGCCTAAATGAAATTATTTCAAAAATGTAAGTAGATTGTGTCTAAAGAGAGATTGATCTTAATTTAAAACAAACCGAGTGTAAAACGGTTCAGTGGAAACCTCAAGTGAACTGACCAAAGGAGTGCAAAGTTAAAATTTGACCCATGTTAAATTGCCATAAGAAAACATTTAATTTAATTTTTTAAATAGTTACTGGTCATATACCAAAATTTAAGGTAAAATGGGCAAATATAGGGGTTATTCATTTAACACCACTCGCGTATCAGTCGGTCCAGCGGAAGTCTCACACGTTCTTCCTGAAGATTTTTAGTTTTGTGTTTTAATATATAGGATGGTATCAAATTAGGGAGATTTTCTAGTCTGTAATAAAGTTGTAAATAAAGTTCAATACATTAAAATGGTTTTCTGTAGAAACAAAACAATAAAAACATCGCCCTATAAATGCCAAGGCAAATTGATAAGGTTCATATAAATATTTATTTAAGATAAGAACATTTTCATTACGGAATGCCTGTATGAATCTGATACGCTGGAGTCCGTAAAAACTTTACATTAAATTTGATCTTAATTCCTAGAAGGGGCTAATAAATTTTGGATCTGAACATGACTTTGATTCTCAGTGTGTAAAGCTCGGTCCTCCTCACCACACTTGCTTTAACCACAAAACTAATGGGCCCAGTCAGTAGATCTAAATATCTGCCATCTTAAACAACATCTGCGGAACAATTTTGTTTGAAAAAGAGACAACTGTAAAATGAGAGGTATTCCAGTTACTACTTTGGGTAACACTCACCTTGGTTTTTATGTCAAGGTGTCATGACCAATATAAAATCAGCTGGAAGCCTAACGAAGAGAAAATATTAGTATAATACATACATACATATTAATGGAAACACATAAAAAACACATAACATTTTGGAGTGTAAGATTGTGTTTTGTACGAAGTTTTTACTAAGTTGAAATTCTAGCTATAAATTAATATAGGACATAACTTAGATCTCACATTTTAATAAAAATACCCCCGTCGCAGCAAACCTGCGTACTCAGCAAATTACCTATGAATGAATATATTTCTTACTACCACATAAAGCCACTTACCAAGTTTCATAAAAATACTTAAATAAATAAGTGATATATAGAATTTTATTTATTCTCTATAAGAATAACATTAGGGCTGAGAACGCAGGTTTGCTGCAACGAGGAAGATAAAAATGCGGGTTTTTTGCAATTATCAATATAACTCAACCAGGTGAAGCTATATACCAAGTTTTAATGATTTATGTTCATAATTAAGGGAGATATAAAGCTTTCCGTATTCTCCATAAGAATAACATTAGGGATGAGAATGCAGGTTTGCTGCTAAGAGGATAATCAACAAAAAATCAATTTTTTGTGGAAATATCAATATACCAGTACTAGGTGAAGCCACCTACCAAGTTTCATCAATATACGTTCATAAATAATCGAGATATCAAATTTTAAATATTCTCCATAAGG
This sequence comes from Allygus modestus, assembly GCA_963675035.1. Lineage (NCBI taxonomy): Eukaryota > Metazoa > Arthropoda > Insecta > Hemiptera > Cicadellidae > Allygus > Allygus modestus. Next base: position 105,215,142 of record OY776112.1, read on the forward strand.
ATAACATTGGACAACATACTGTGTTTAGCACTTTGAATATCACGGCAACGGTTGGACGTAGAATCACAATTTAAACACCAAAATGTTTGTTTTGTAGAGCTAAACTGATTGGTAAAAGCAAATGTGAAGTTTACATAGAAATGAACTGAGGAAAAGCCAAAAACCTTTTTCCCATAAGATTAACATGGGAGATTTTATGAGCAGGTTTTTTTGGATTTTCTCCGCAACCACTTATTCTAGGTTAATAATTCAAAATACCATATTATTTGTTTTTTTAAGCTCTATAAAAACCAAAACCAAAAAAACCAAAACCATGATCAAAACCAAAATTAAGTTTTTTAAAAATGTTAGGGTGAAAAATGCAAAAAACTGATTTTTGGAAAATTTAAAACCCCCATAAACCCCCTCCCGTGGTCCGATATTTCTGGTTTTCGAACTTAAAGCCATGAATGTCACTTTACACATTTGAGCCAAATTTCATCGAAATCGGACGTTTTTTACTCAAGTTATCGTGGTAACGGACACACACACACATATATATATATATATAAGTAGGGGGCATTAATGCCCCCTACTTATATACATATATATAAATTTGAACGAATAGTGTTTTTGGCATCTGGGGACCTCAAAACAAAAAGTTATCATGGTCTCGGGCTTAAGTCTTCCCATGAGACCTACGGTAATAGCTTCTTCCCTATAGGGGAAATTCGCTAAAAGAAGATGAGTGTTGCCCAAAATAGGAACTGCTATTGACACCTCACCTAAAAAGATTAAGTTGTATCACAGACGTGGTTGTATTCATAAGTAGTACAAGAGCTTGTTCATTTTCATATCACATAAAACTTCAGATAAAAATAGCACAGTTAAACAGTGTTTTGTGAAATACAAGTTCTACCAGAACACCGAAACACCAAATCTCTGTCTTTATTTTATAACAACATAAACAGACGTTAAAATCTATATTTTTATGTGAATAAATTTCCTCTAATACAACTACTCAGATAGTAACAAATATATTCAAATAAAACTTAAACCTTTTCCATTTCAAAAATTCTAATAAATATTTTTCAAAATCAACTATCACCAGATGTTTTCTAAATTCTGATTAAACAAAGTAAAAAAGTTATAGTTATAGACATTATTTCTGTTTACATTTCCAACATATGGGCAACAATAACCAACAAATGAAAAAAAGGCAAAAACTGAGAGTACACATCATTGTCAATGAATCTGGAGAGAAATCGTCCTGAAGTTTGAAAATTGTTTAAGTGAACTAATCATGAAAGCTACTTTTGGTCATTGGACTATTAATTTATAGTCCTGACAAAAGATCAGTTGCTTTTAATAACAAGGTTAAACAAGGAATTTCATTCATTCTACATTCATAAATTCATTCATATTCGCCTTAAAAGTAATTCAGATAATGTTGCAATATTTCATGACATTAACAGCATAATATAATTATGTATTAGGACTACAATTGCCCGTGCGGAGCTTACGCATTGACACACCTGTTCTGAGATAGTTGAAAACGTCGCTTCGGTATAAAATCATGCCACCAGTACACGGACAAATAAGTGACAATCCATTATATTCTAATTGTCATGGTTTTGAATTTGAACAGTTTGTTTGTTTTTCTCATTTAGGTAATCTTCTAAATATTAGCTCAATTATAAAGTAGCCTATGTATGGCCCGATAAAAAGCACCATTGAGAAATAATAATAATTACTAAAAAAAGTAGATTATTTGCTTTCATATTATTCAAGGATTATTTACGATGAGCGACTGTTATCTGCTGAGGAATCTCGGAACACTGGGGAAGACTGGGTTGTATTTCGCCATTTCAGAACTGAACAAGGCGTTCATTACTGAGCGATTCAGCAATCACAGGAGATGAAGGAGCCAGAGGCAACTTTGTGCTTTGAGGTGGAAAATTGCACTCTTGACACCACCTGATCACTTACACGTGTTGTCTTCTTCACCTCTAAACCAATAATACTCGTCGATTCCATCTGCTTTAAAGCTATTTTATTTATTTTCACAAATAAAAGTGCATTTAATTTTGATATTTATTTTATAAATTAATAGTAATTAATACGTTTCTTTATTAACGTTAAAATTGTAAGGTTCCATTTCTTTAAATTGCCAATATGAAGGAAAAATAAATATAGAAAATTTATCCAACATGTTAAATGTACTTGTTAAGAAACGTGGGGTTTATTTTTATTAATGGGAATTAAGTAAAAATCATCTCTATATAGCCTCTACAGCCAAATTTATCCCTGAACTTATAAAACAACTTCATGTCACTCCCAAATCATCCACTTGTTGGCAAACCTTGAATAAAGGTGGAAATGCCAATTTTATCAACGTTGTTTTTAACCACATATTTTTATTTATTTTAAACAAATAGGTACCAGGAATATCATTCACTGGTGAAACCATTATGTAGGGACACATTTATTTTTATTTTTTATGACCAAAATACAAATGTTTTTCTCTAGGCGAGTTTAATATTTTTACTTCAAACATAACATTCTCTCAGTTACAAATAGGGTCTGGTGTAATAAATTGTAATCAATATCCGTAATTATTAAGCTTTAAATCTATCCAACTTATGTGTTTTCCCTAAATATCCTTAAAAAACATATCCTTGACTGTAAATAAATCTATACACTATTTTTAAAGGAAAGATTTATTTAATTTTTGTAATTTTTAGCAAATTTTCCCTATAGGGAAGAAGCTATTACCGTAGATCTCATGGTAAGACTTAAGCCCGAGACCATGATAACTTTTTGTTTTGAGGTCCCCAGATGCCAAAAACACTATTTGTTCAAATTTATATATACGTGTATATATATATATATATATTATATGTGTGTGTGTCCGTGAATGCGAGAACTTGAGTAAAAAACGTCCGATTTCTATGAAATTTGGCTCAAATGTGTAAAGTGACATTCATGACTTTAAGTTCGAAAACCAGAAAAATCGGACCGTGGGAAACGGGGATTAAAAATTTCCAAAAATCAGTGTTTTGCATTTTTCACCCTAACTTTTTTAAAACACTTAATTTTGGTTTTTACCATGTAATACAGCTTAAATAAACAAATAATATTGTATTTTGAATTATTAACCTAGGTTGTTGCGGAGAAAATCCAAAAAACCTGCTCATAAAATCTCTTATGTTAATCTAAAGAGAAAAAGGTTTTTGGCTTTTCCTCAGTTCATTTTAATGTAAATTTTACATTTGCTTTTACCAATCAGTTCAGCCCCACAAAACAATCATTTTGATGTTTAAATTGTGATTCTACGTCCATCGTTGCAGAGATACCTATTCAAAGTGCTAAACACAGTACGTTGTCCAACGTTATCCTCATGGAGAATAAATCAAATTTGATATCTTGATTATTTATGAATGTATATTAATGAAACTTGGTATGTGACTTCACGTGGTAATGGTATATTGATATTTGCACAAAAAATTGATTTTTTCTTGATAATCCCTGTAGGTGCAAACCTGCATACTCAGCCCTAATGTTATTCTTATGGAGAATAAGTAAAGTTTTATATATTATGAACATAAATTAATAAAACTTAGTATGTAGCTTCACCTGGTTGAGTTATATTGATAATTGTACAAACAAATATTTATTCTCTTTCTTTTTGCAGCAAACCTGCGTACCGGTACTCAGCCCTAATGTTATTCTTATGGAGGGTAAATTAAATGCTATATTAGATCACTTATTTGTTTGTTTATTTTATGAAACTTGGTAAGTGGTCTTATGTGGTAGTGAGAAACATATCCATGCATGCATTGGAAATTACAATAAAATAATTAACCTTTGATTTTTATACAAGCATCAATTTTGGTCACACAGTCTTCAAAGTAATTTTAAATGTAACACACTTTTATATTTTAAATTCGAGAAAAATACCCCTTTAGGCTAACTGACTTAGCTAAGGCAAGATTAATAATTTATTGTGTAGAAAAATAAATAAAAATATCCCCGTCGCATCAAACCTGCGTACTCAGCAAATTTCTAATGCATGTAGATGTGTCTCACTACTACATAGAGCCAATTACCAAGTTTCACAAAAATACATTCATAAATAAGTGATATATAGCATTTATTTATTCTCCATCAGAATAACATTAGGGCTGAGTAAGCAGGTTTGCTGCAACAAGGAAGAGAAAAAAATGTGTATTTTCACAATTATCAATATAACTCAACCAGGAGAAGCTATATACCAAGTTTTAGCGAATTCCCCCTATAGAGAAGAAGCTATTACCGTAGGTGGCATGGTAAGACTTAAGAGTCTTCATCCCCGGAAGTTGCTAGACGCCATCTGGGAGTTTTGTTCCATAAGGCCAATGTTAACTTTGTGCCTCCATTACTCCTCACCTGATCGTCTCAAACAATTAATTTTGGTGTCAAATTTAAGGGTTCGCCGTCCTCTAGGGAAATACAATGTCGAATTCCTTAATTTGGGTACCATAGTTTCATAATAAATAGTTTAATTTTGAACTGAAACACTGTACATGTTCTCATCAATTTGTAACAAAATCCAAATTCGACTATTGCATTTCCCTAGAGGACAACGAACCGTTTAATTTGACACCAAAATTAATTGTTTGTGACGATCAGGCGAGGAGTAACGGAGGCACAAAGTTAACATTGGCCTTATGGAACAAAACATTAAGATGGCGTCCGGCAACTTCCGGTGATGAAGACTCTTAAGCCCGAGACCATGATAACTTTTCGTTTTGAGGTCCCTAGATGCCGAAAACACCATTCATTCAAATTTATATATATGTGTATATATATATATATATATATGTGTCCGTTACCGCGATAATTTTTGAAAGAAACACCCGATTTTGATGAAATTTGGCACAAATGTGGAGAGTAGCATTTATGACTTTAAGTTCGAAAACCAGATCGATCGCACTATGGGAAGGGGGTTTTATGGGGGTTTACAATTTTCCAAAAATCGGTATTTTGCAAATTCGACCCCAAAATATTAAAAACACTCAATTTTGGTTATAGCCATTTTATAGAGCTTAAAAAACAAATAATTTAGTATTTTGAATCATTAACCTAGGTTAAGTGGTTGCGGAGAAAATCCAAAAAAAACGTGTCCCATGTTAATCTTATAGGAAAAAGGTTTTTAGATTTTTCTCAAATAGTTTTACTAAAATCTTCACATTTCTGTTTATTAATGTGTTTAGCTCAACAAAACAAACATTTTGGTGTTTTAATCGTTGTTCTACGTCCAACCGTTGCAGAGATATTCAAAGTGCTAAACACAGTATGTTGTCCAATGTTATCCTTATGGAGGATAAATAAAATTCTATATCTCGATTATTTTTGAATGTATATTGATGAAACTTGGTATGTGGCTTCAACTAGTTGTGGTTATTGATATTAGCACAAAAACAATTTTTTGTTGATAGTCCCCGTAGCAGCAAACCTTCATACTCGGCCCCCATGTTATTCTTATGGAGGATAAGTAAAGTTGTATATCTCCCTTAATTATGAACCTACATTAAGAGAACTTGGTATGTAGCTTCACCTGGCTCAGTTTTATTGATAATTGCAAAAAAAACACATTACTTATCTTCCTTGTTGCAGCAAACCTGCGTCCTCAACCCTAATGTTATTCTTATGGAGAATAAATAAAATGCTATATATCACTTATTTACGGATGTATTTTTGTGAAACTTGGTAAATAGCTCTATGTAGTAGTGAGTCACATATATATGCATTGGAAATTCGCTGAGTACGCAGGTTTGCTGTGACGGGGGTATTATTCATTTAGGTTCATAACTAAGGGAGACATACAAATTTACTTATTTTCCATATGAATAACATGGGGGCCGAGTATGCAGGTTTGCTGCTACAGGGAAAATCAACAAAAACCTTTTTTGTGCAAATATCAATATACCACAACTAGTTGAAGCCACATACCAAGTTTCATCAATATACATTCATAAATAACGAGATATCAAATTTTATTCATCCTCCATAAGGATAACATTGGACAACGTACTGTGTTTAGCACTTTGAATATCTCTGCAGCGGTTGGACGTAGAACATCAACTAAAACACCAAAATGATTTTTTTTGTAGAGCTAAACTTATTGGTGGAACAAAATGTGAAGTTTTTAGTAAAATTATCTAAGGAAAAGCCAAAAACCTTTTTCCCATAAGATTAACATGGGAAATGTTATGGACACGTTTTTTGACTTTTCTCTGCAACCACTTAACCTAGGTTAATGATTCAAAATACCAAATTATTTGTGTTTTAAGCTCTATAAGATGTCTATAACAAAAATTAAGTGTTTTATAAAATTTTAGGAGGAAAAATTCAAAAAATTGATTTTTGGAAAATTTAAAACCCCCATAAAACCCCCTTCCCATAGTCAGATCAATCTGGTTTTTGAACTTAAAGTCATAAATGTTACTCCACACATTTGTGCCAAATTTAATCAAAATCGGGCGTTTCTTGCAAAAGTTATCGCGGTAACGGACATATATATATATATATATATATATAGATATAGATATAGATATATATATATATAAATTTGAACGAATAGTGTTTTTGGCATCTGGGGACCTCAAAAAAAAAACTTATCATGGTCTCGGGCTTAAGACTTACCATGCCACCTACGGTAACGGACATATATATATATATCTATCTATCTATCTCTATATATATATATATATATATATATATATATATATAAATAGATATATATATATATAAATTTGAACGAATAGTGTTTTTGGCATCTGGGGACCTCAAAAAAAAAACTTATCATGGTCTCGGGCTTAAGACTTACCATGCCACCTACGGTAAGAGCTTCTTTCCCATCGAGGAAATTCGCTAAAATCAAATTTATTGTGTACTTGAAAAATAGAGAAGTATGACTGCAAAACCTTCAACTGAGTACAACATCAATTGAGATGTTTTATAACAGGTTAAATTGCAATGATAAAATGAAACATTTCACTCTACAATTTTATACATGAATAAACAATGTAATCATCCCAGTTATTTCTAATTTATGTTATCTGTATCACTGTATCACAGTTAAATATAACAAGTAACTAAGTTGATAGAACACTGACCATTGGTAAAACATATACAGTAGTCAGAATCAAATACACAGAATCACTAAGACTAAAATATTTTGGAACTCAAGTCATAAAGAATTGGAGTCAAGTCATAAAGTATTGGATTATGTAATAAGTGGGAGATCTAGAATAATCCACCAAACATTTTTTAATTTTCGATTAATGTAACTACTGTATGTGTTTTGTATAAAAAAACACACACACACTTCTAAGTGTTATACAAGGTGTACATAAAGTCCCGCACGGGTTTAATATTTTCTGAACGATAACAGATAAATCAATAAGATTTGGTACATCAACACTACACCTAAAAATCTACTTTTTGAAGGAACTATCAGTTTTCTGTAATATCATGGGGAAGTCCCGCAAGGAGTCAGAAAGAAATCTTAAACAGGAGCATAGGTCAATATGCACATCACATTAAAGGGCTTATCTAGCAGAGTTGAATGCCGCAAACCGCACTAAAAAAGGTTGATCCAGTAAAAAATGGCGGCTGTTCAAAGGTTTTATTAAAAAAAAAGATAAGATCTTTCTAATAGTTACTGTTACCAGTTTTTCCCTGTTATCAATAGATTTTGACCAAATTTGTAACCCTTGAGGATAACTAACGTCATAATTCACTTCTGTATTGACAGGCATAATGTATTATTTAGCTGCAGTATTCATTTAGTTGCAGTTTTGCTTTAATGGGGTTGTGGCTACTAATAAAATGTAACCAAGTAAAACCTTTGAACAGCCGCCAATTTTTACTGGATCAACCTTTTTTAGTGCGGGTTGCGGCATTAAACTCTGCTAGATAAGCCCTTTAAAGTGATGTGCATATTGACCTATGCTCCTATTTAAAATTTCCTTCTGACTCCTTGCGGGACGTCCCCATGATATGACAGAAAACTGATAATTCCTTCAAAAAGGAGATTTTTAGGTGTAGTGTTGATGTACCAAATTTTATTGATTTATCTCTTATCATTAAAAAAATATTAAACCCGTGCGGGACTTTATGTACACCTTGTATATGACATTTATATTATTACATTTAATTATAAGTTATGAAAAGTAAATATTGATAAGAGTGGAAGATTAACCGGTGAAAAAATCACCATAAAGTTTACATTGTTTAAAAATATTTTATAAAGAGTATAGTAAGTACAGAGATACAGAGAGTACTGAGAGTGTAAAGTACAGCATAAGTGTAAATATACTTTGTAGTGTTGTGAGACGTAGTTTATTTATCCTGATTAGTTATAAAAACACGTATCATGCTACTGAAGAAATAAACAAATATTACATATATTGTCAGGCAGAATGAAAACATGTGAACCTGACGGACAAAGGCAACATTTTTTTACCATAACCTTATTACTCAATATGGCAGCCATCTTGAAATATACAAGGTGAGTCAGACCATACCCGGCGTGCAGCATGTATAACAGAAGAACGGATTGGCTTAAAATCATGAACAAAATCCTTCCCCACTAAAATATTTTTATAAAATTCTATGTACAGAGTGTTCCAAAACGGTCACGTGTTCGATTCGGTAAAAAATATTATTTTCCCATATAAAATGCATGTTAGACTAATTGTAACACATTAAATGAAAACGGCTATAGAGTTGACAACTTTTTGATTAGCTATTTGATTAGCTATTTATGATTAACTATTTGTAGAGTTAATGCAAGTGTTATGCAAATTATCATGTATTTCATATGGGGAAATAATGTTTTTTGCTGATTGAAATAAAACGATAAGAGATACAAGGTTGATGTATATTTGAAAGTTTTTAGGTTTTACAAGACCTTTTCAATGGTATGCTTTTTGACATTATACTACCATTCGATTTTTTTGAATTTCGAGCATTTAAGCAGTTTCAAAAAAGCAATTTTATTGAGATATTGATTTTTTCTTTAAAGTATGTCATGTAGCATACTGGAGTAAAGCTGAGTTTATCACGAGTAAGACATTTGAATCGGGGAAAAGATATGAGTACAGTAGTGGTTTAGAAAATAAAGGGTAGTCTAAATTTCAATATTTTACACAAAAATGGCCGCTGTTTTGAAATGGATAAAGATAGATGAATTATATTTCTGCCAAAATATTTCTTTTAACAAGACCTTTAAAATTATGTATTATTTGTCCTATACACAAACAAACTTTGAGATTCAAATCCATAACCTTCGGTGTGCTCCACTCTGTATATAGAATTTTATGAAAATATTTTTAATAGATTGTCCATATGCGTTTTAGTGGGAGAAATTTAATTGATGCCTTTAGGCCAATCCGTTCTCCCGTTATACATGTTAGACGGTTATGGTCTGACTTACCCTGAATACTTCAAGATGAACGCCATGTAGGTGGTGGGATTGATTGGATTCTTCTCAAAACTCAAAGTTTAAGATATAACTAGAATGAAATAAAAAATTGGTGCTTTTTTCTGGCGTGTCCATATCCAATTAACATTTTGCATTAAATCTGCCTAAACTAATAAATAGGAAATAAATTATATTTCAAACTGAATCAATAAATGATAAATGATTACATTCTTTAATGGTAAAAGTATTTTAAAACATATTTATGTGTAGTAACTATTATATTTTGTATTTAATGTACAGTTGGTATCCATATTTTTACATATTTAGTTTTTATAACAAATATCATTTAAACATGGGCGTAAACAGCATAAGGTCATTTATGAATGTCAGACCTCATATGTGTACAGTTTGTATTTTAAAATAGTTTTTAATCCGTTGGTTCAGAGGAGTTTTACTTAAAATATTTAATAGCCAACTAGCAAGTAAAATAACTTCAAAGATTAATTGGAAACATTCCAGTAGTTTAACAATTTAAACAGATTTTAAATTTTTTAAATTCCTGTAAATAATAAGAAATTAAAATAAAGTTTTTATTAAATATATAGCTTACAAGATGCAGGCCAAAAGAAATATAAGACAGTGGAATTGGGATAGTTTAAAGTGCTAGTAATATTTAGCATTAAATACAAATCCAGAAATTTAAAAAGGCTTCAATTTATATAACAATATTATAAGGCTAAAAACAATACTACTTACTTGTATCCAGTTTTTATTTGATTCTGATGCACTCTGAAAAAAATTGTCTCTTTTAAAATAACAGAATTGACAATGAACATGAACATGAAGGTACATTATTTTTTTCTAGGAAAGGAAAAACAAATATAGGTGGAAAACAGAGTGACATACAGTATACATTATTTTTATAGGATTTTGTTGTTTTTTCTTTTACCCCAAAAACATTTCCCTCCAGCTTCTAAACACATTTTGGAAACACCCCTATAATATACATATAAGTGTAAATATAACGATGAATTATGAAGCAAAACAGTGTACTTAGTTCTCATGATGATATTCCTAGTTATATATATATATATTCCATAAATGTTAAACCTAAAAAAGAAATTCATATTAAACTAATTTGTATTTGTTCATGATAAAGTATTACAGTCCCTGTTTACTAGGAATCCGCTGTGGCTTCAAGTTAAAGAATTTTTTAGAATATACTATACACAAGAACAACAAAAAACCAAAAACTCCTGGTTAATTACCATAGTATTATACAACGTCTTATTTGTTTCTATTATCTACTTCTTATTACCCTAAGGACTTTGTGTGTGGTCATCCACATTCTTATTTTAGACCAATTCTGACTACTGAGACTTTAATGATATAAAATTAAAGGGATTTTTCTCAACAAATTTTGAAATTGATGATTTCCCCCTGGATACTCAGGGCTCCACCTCACTGGTCCTTAAAGTTCCCATGTTATTCTAAGGGGGAAAATATGTTATTTGGGTCTCGTGAGTTTTGATTAGTTTCATAAAAATAAACAGCTGTTATCCTACTAATAATTTAAATGTGAAAGTGTTGATGTATGTTTGGATGTATGTATGGATACTGGGAGTTCCATCACGCATAAACTACAGGACCGAATAAGCTAACATTTTGCATGAACATAGCTTACATATTACATTAAAATATAGACCTAATAATGTCCTCATCCAATTTTAGGGCAACACCCCACGGGTCCTGTAAGTTCAAATGCAAATCTTATATGAGGATATAATTTATAAAATTACCAGCTGTAGTTGTTTGTCAGGGCAAAGGAAGTCATATGGTAAAACTAACAAAGATTCGATAGTGCTGGTCAGGTTAATATTTTTAATGTGTTTTAATTAGTCGCGAGCAAAGCTGCAGGGTAACAGCTAGTCAAAAATATTTCTAACTGCAGACTGTCATTGTGTTGTTTACAGTTAAAGTTTTTGAATTGAATTTCAGTTTCTGTCTGCGATATCCCGGTGGGGAGAACGGATACCGACTATTATCAGTTGATTCACAATGATGCTACTTATTTTTACTATAGCTTTTAACAGTTATGTGGATAGCTACAGTAGAACCATTGACCATAGTAGAACGTTGCAAGAGAATATGTATTTTGCGGTATACTCATATTAGATTGAATTGTCCTTTTGTTCAACGATATACATATTATTATTCTACTCCTTTGTGGAAAAGAAAATTACTCCAATAATAGATACAAATCATATTGTGCTTGCATTTCTAAAGAAAGGTTACATCTGATTTTGTAGGTTTCTTTTTTTCTGATTTCCTCTTTGTAGTAACCGCATTGATTTTTTATTGTATTTTTACCAAAAAGCGGAAAAAAAAGCATTAACATTATTCTGTAAGTAGGTTACTCTAGTAAGGTTCCTTCATTGTAAGGAGGTTATTTGTACCAGTAAAGAGAGTAATTTACTTTCTCACAAAAGAATCGTTACTTATCCAGAAGGAATCGAATAATACGGCACATCATTGAACAAAAGGACGAAACAATCCAATATACAGCACAATACGTCTCCACATGCAACCTTCCATCTAGACACACCCTCATTTCTGTTGAAACCTATAGTAAAATTAACACCAGTATTTTTGTAATATTACAAAATTTGACTAATCCAACATATGTAAGCCGTAATAAAGATGGAACATTTTTTAAAGAATCATATTATATGTTATTTATTTTGTAACAAAAGATTTCCATAAAATGGTAATTCTGTAAGAATATGTGATGATCAATACAAAATCAAATACTTATTTACCTTTTATTACTCCGCCTATCAGTTAATTTTCATAAGTAGTAATTAATTTTGATTACCATACAATAATCAAACACCAACTATTCTGTATATAAATTATCATTTTTAAAGTTTTTTTTTTTAATTTATCTTCACAGGGTGTTTCCTAACTTTCTCTGAAAATGTCAAGAAGTTATTTGTGGGATGAAAAATAAATTTAAAAATCATACAAAAGTATGACCTGTATTGCTCCGTTTTGTGTATGTATGAGGTTTTAATAAATGTATCATATCTTATGAGCTGCTAAAGTATTGACTTAAAACTTGGCTCATGTATTATTCATACTGATTGTTAATTTTATCCTAGCAAACCATATTTTTGTATCTTTAATCCCAGTTGTTCTGCTTCTTTTGTTTTGATTTGCTGTCCATGTTATTTAAATGGGCCAAAACCGTACTTTGAGGGCTTCCCAAGGGTTTCTGGTTCCACGCACTGACTTGAGACCCCCAAAATGCCCATCTAGACGTTAAGGGTTTTAAAACGACACGTAAGTTATCAAAATCAACCCAGTAGTTTGGCTATAATCTTCTGCACAAAAATCGCATTATTCTTTTTATATAATGGATGATTTAATTTGGCCTTTCCAGCTTGTATGGTTCCAGTCAGCAAAAAAAAAAAAAAAAATCTGATTTAAATATACAACATTATGAAATTTTGTTCCAAAAAAGATAATGTAGATGGAGATAACTAACAACAAAATTGAATTTTTAAAGCCAATTTTTGTGGTTTGCACACAAATAATTGCATCACATAATTCTTACGATGTGTTTCAATCACTCAGATATGGATTAAGTAATCTTTAAGAATATTTACATCATTTTTTGGCTCAAAACGATACATAGTTTTAAAAGTTAACGTATTATGCGACCCGACCCGACGGGGACGTCAAATTCTTTTAGCTAGCGCCTGCATTTCAGAAGACGCAATTCCGAGGCTCCCTCGTTTGTTATTTGCTACTGGCAGGCGCTTGCCAATTGAGACGAACACAATGCAAAATGTATTAAATAATGTACCTGATGTGTTTTAACAGCGCTGATCCTATTAATTTATTGCTAGCTTTTTCCGTGACTAAGTCGATCTATTTTTCATCATCCCATTTAACTATAAATACAGCATATTATTTTTATAGTTGTTTATGTGTCATTGATACAGTACAAATTTTACTAGAATAAGATACAAAAGAAAAAAGGTTAGAGAAACAAAAATACAAATGTATCAAAACTTTTGATATGTTTGGCGTTAATATTTTAAGCACATCCAAGATGAACCTTCAAGAGACACGATAAATTCACACAAGTCACAAACACTGAACAAAAAAACATTTGTTTCCGTCTAAATTGGATTCAATTGGCATATTTGTTAGTTGAAATGGATTTAGCAATGGTTCTATAGTGAAGGTTATTATGTAAAACAACACTGTTATTAACCAGTGATACCTAGCTGGGCCTAGCTGAGCTTACAGATCTGTACTACCGGTCAATCTAATAAATATAGGCCCAGTTTGTGTATCCCATGCTTATTCTTTTGATCTATTACTACGGATTTTGTGAACAGAGTACCTGCAGGAAACGCCATGCCGGTAAACAAAGCAAAGAAAATTAACATTTCTGACAGTTTCAAAGATTACCTTGGTTTATCTTTTATGTCAATATCGGAATTTTCTTTCATTATGACTACCGCCAATAACAGAACAAATACTAGTTGCAATATTATACAAATAGTTAAACAAATTAAGTGTATTATAATCAAGACCCTAAATTAATATTTCATCTTCCCACTTTCATTTCGTCCTTCATACTACATTTTTTTGAAAAATATAGTCGAACACATTTTCAGTCCTTAACTTTCTTTCCTTTTTTATCTGTCTTAAAAAAATTAAATTATCAGATACAGCGAAAGGACATCATCGCAGTCTCAAGAAGGACTAAATGGTAATTGTATTTATTAATTTTAGAAGGGCGCTCATTCGTATCAATCTTTGTGTCCGATTTGCCAATTCTCGACTAAGTTGGTGTCGATACACAGACGTCCATGTATGCATATTTTCAAAATTGTGGTAAACCGATACGCCAATACATTTAATGATTAAACATCACTCTATTCATAAACCGAAACATTTAATACAGCAAAACGGGTTTCCTACAAGACTACTTTGATACTGCTTGATATGAAAGAGAAATATTACATAGATAACGCTCTGCCTAGAGATAGATGATAGGCCTTCTTTAGCATTGACCCAGTAACGTTATCGAGACTTAGATTGATTTAATCCGTCCTTAATTTTATACCTCTCAACCGCAAAGCTGTTTTAATGTGAGGGACTTTTTCCCTACTTTTATCACGTAGTCATCAAGTTTTTTTTATTATAAGTAACGATAAACACATAATATATACTAAGCAATTATCTCAACCATTCAAGATTTATATATTACAACTTAATTTTCAATATATATTTTTTTTCTTAAAATAGTTCTGCCAATTACACTGATTAAAACATCTGCAGTAGAAATCTATATATTTTATAAAGCCTCATTTACCCAGGAACTTTTGAGAAAACCATAAGTCTGACACCCATCAACCCCATACTTGAATGAAATGTCTCGGTGAGCAAATTAGAGGAAAAATATAGGTTCCCTAAGGGCACAAATATAAAGAAAAGGGATGAGTTTAAACACACTTAAGGGTATTTAATTTCCAACATCCGATACATTTGTTTTCACCACACTACGCTGTAATCACCTGTTTTCGGAACGTCATTTGAATACCGAAAGTAGAGTTTTTCCGCCCAAGGGTCGAAAATTTTCGGCATGAGGCATGAGGCCGCACGTGTTTTATGACCGATCTCATTTAACCCGTCAATAATTGTAGTATGCTGAAAAATAGCCTTCGTACCTCTGCCGAAAGGGTTTTACATAGCCCTCGAACGATTTATGACCTCGACTTCGTCTCGGTCATAAAACACGATCTCAGGCCAGCAAAACCCCACTTTCGGCCCTTGGTGCGAAATATACTATTTTATTACAGCTGTTACCCGTGCGGTACACATTCTACTAGTAAAATATAGTTTCTTTAATGAAGCACAAGTGGCCGAGCTGTCCTCGAAGAAGGTAACTTCTCATAATAACATAATAACATATGGATTATGTTTTTACATACCGGAGCAAATAATTATAGGATTTAGCTATGTTTTATTTATATGTATTTATATCATAATAGTTACATCACTGTGATCAGGAAATTTTTTAAAGAAAAAGTGATATTTTTCTTCCACCCACCGTAATTCCTTCAGGCGGATCAAACAGCTGATGGATATTTCAAAGGATCAAATAATATATGGATTACATACGTGCGTGCGTGCGTGCGTGTGTGTCCGTAGGCACGATAACTTTCGTGAAAATGGTCCGATCTTGATGAAATTTGGTATAAACGTGGAAGGCAGCACCTATTTTCATGAGTTCGAGAACCAGACAGGTCGCTCTATTTTAAGGGTGGTTTCGGGGGGGTTTTGTACCCCAAAAATGGGTTTTTGATCGTTTTTCATATAATTATTTTTAAACCCAAATTTTGGTTTACGCCATTAAATTCAGCTTAAAAACAATTTGGTATTATCATTGACTATATAGTCAATGGTATTATGATCATCACTCCACGTCAATTGGTTACCGAGATATTGAAAGTGCTAAACACAGTACGTTGTCCAATGTTAATCTTATGGAAAATAAGTACAATTTTATATCTCGCTCATTAATAAACATATATTAATGAAATTTGGTATGTTGCTTTATATGGTTGGGGTTTACTGCTATTTCCATACAAAACCCATTTTTTGTGGTCCCCGTGGCAGCAAACCTGCGTACTCAGCAGCTATAATGATATTATTATGGAGAATAATAAACATGTGACATCTTGCTTGTTTATGAATATAAATTGATAAAACTTGAGTGCTGCTTAATCTAGTCATGATCCATTGGTATTTAAATAAAACCCCGATTTTTGTGGTCCTTAATGCAGCACACCTGCATACTCAGTCCTAATGTTTTTCTTATGGAGAATAAATAAAATGTCATGTCTCGCTTATTTATTAAAATGTTTTGATTAAAGTTGGTAAGTGGCTTCATGACATAGTGAAGTGCCATTTGAAATTCGCTGATTTTGCAGGTTTGCTGCAACGGGGGTATTTACAATCCTGCCAGATAACTTGAAAAAATAATCTAGATCTTAATTTAATGACAATACAAATTTAAGTTAGAATAGTTCAGCTTATGTCTGGGTTTTATTAGAGTATTGAAGTCATTTGCGAATATTTATAAAAACAATTTGTAATGTAATCAACAAAATAAATTTTACATTTTTGGAGTTTGCGGTTTGTAATGGTTTGTATTGTTTCCTTGCAAATTCACGAATAAATTTTGCCTTTTTGGAATACAGGAAAAGAATGAAGCAAACTCTGGACTTAGACCACCCAGCTGACTGCGGGAGAGTTGGAAGTTGGAGGGAAGGGCACGTATATATATAGAGGGAGAGAAGGAGAGAGAGAGGGGGGAGAGAGTCGTGTCGTGAGTCGTGACCTCGCATCACACGTCAAGATCGCTAACATTGAGAGCCAGAATAGCAACTCAACAAGCGGACATATCTTCCTCTCGCTTCAACACCACACGTTCCCATAGCTCCCTCTCACTTTGATTCTCCGTGGTAAATTAGTCGCAAGCACGAGATAATCATCGTCAAGGTCGGGGGCGAACGAATGTACTGTTACAAAACCAATGGGAAACCCGTGTTTTGATCACGGACCCGACACATCTGATAAAATAAATGATCCTTTCCCTCATAATATTATTTGACTGAGGAATCGTGTAATTTGGAGAACGGTTGATACACAGCACAATTATCAAAAGGTTAATAGCGTTCCCGATTCCAAAAAAACAAATAAATGGTATCAGGAAACTGACGCATACTTTCTCTATTTCAGCCCAATTTACTGAATACCAACGGGAATCTAGCAGACGTTGAGCCATATATTTTTAAAAGTTTACATTTTGATCATCAGATTACCTTATATTAGCTATCCCCTACCTCTACCTGCCATGGCAATCCAACGTACTCGACTTTGGGCTACCGTTGGGCTATGATCTAGACAGCATAGACCCTTTGGTGGCTATTTACCACCCCGATCGATAGACAGGCAGACGTCACCTCAAAAACCAAGTTGTTGGGCTCATTGAGCACCAAATCGAATATACCCACTGAAATATAAAATTCGGAAATTTTTGCTGAAAACAATACTTCCATATATTATGTACAGAAAGGAAGTCAAAAACAAAACAAAAGCTGTATTGTAACAACATAACCAAGTCAGTTAAGAGGGGGCTCCAGTGACCAGCTTCTTCCATAAGACCTGTGTTAACTTTCAAATCCCATCCTTCCTCAGCGGAATATCCGAAATTGTTGATTTATTGCTCATTCTATAGAGGAAAAATAATACCTAGCGATTTTAGAGAACAGAATTTTGATACCAAAAACAGTTTAACCATAAAAAAATTTGCAAATATGTTGGATCTTTATTGAACAATTATTAATCTGATATAAAAATTTTGCACACTCAAATCCTCAGGTATTGTTTGCTCTCTTTCAAATAACTGATAAATCAACGATATCGGATAATCCGTTGAGGAGACACGGGCTTTTGAAGTTTACATTGACCTTATTGGGGAAGCAGGTAGAAACGCAAAATGTTTCGTAATTGGAACCCACTCTTAAATCTCAGAGCTAGTATTCTCCTTTCTTTAGGCTGGGCTGGTCTAAATTATCCTTTCAATTTATACGCGATCAAACATACATCAATAATTTATCCCTTCACGTAAATCAACGTGTTAAGATCATCTTTTTTAGTCTGAAAAAGCTTTGATCTAAAAAAGAACAACAATTAACGTATATAATGTAGGACCAAAATAAATGGACAATGTTCACTTTGATTCTGACTTGCGTTTATATTCGTGCTTAGTTTTTCTTTAGGCTCATGTGTAAAATATAAAATGTAAGAACTGAATTAAGTTGCTATTAACAATACGTGCCAAAAGTTTATTGCAGGCAATTTTCTCATTCGCACAGTACAAACAAGGGTCGTGGAGGGGGTCAGTCCAATTGGAGTAACAGCTTTGGAGAGTCAAATGATGAATCAAGGTCACTTCCAACCATGGTCGCCACGGTTCTGACCTCTTCCTGTACCTCGTCATTGTAAATAAACGGTATCAGGAATATGACACTTACTTTCTCCATTTTAGCCCAATTTTAATCAATTTTAATCAGTACGGTAGAAGGTACTGCAGCGTGTATAACAAATCGTCTAATAAACCTATTTCAGGAATATTCACCCAAAGCCCTTTTTCGCTCAGTAGTTTTAAGAGGGGAAATACCCCCTCCTCCAACCCAGAGTAGTGGCAACATATTCCGAATACCATCTATTGGTCAATGTTGCACCAAGTTTTGGTGAAATGTCTCAGTAAATAAGAGAGAAATGCTAATTGCATATCCCCCATTAAAAAAAAAACATTGAACAACGCACTGCGTACCTCTAAATTAAAATTTCAATTTTCTCCGCAACCATTAATCGTAGAATAATGATGAATATTACTATTTTTTTTAGTTTTCTGAGGTTAATTTTATTAGTGATAAATAAAGAGTTCGGAATTTTGGTTTTATAACAAGTAAAATAATATTGGGACCTTCTAAGCCCTGGTAGAATAGATAAATCAAGGAAGTCTGTTATTATAAAAAGGATAATTAAAGGGCGTATCTAATTTGTTTTCACAGCAGTGTTTTGGTCTGAACTTTTATTTGTATAACTAAACAGAACAAATATCTCTTCATGAGAAATTCGAACTCAATGTAATGATTTTAAAACATTTCCAAAACAAAATTAACTCTAATTAAAGCACAATACTCTGTTGTTTACGACCGCACGGACCAATTACGTTGTGCATACAAGACATCAGGCAAACTCAGGAAATATTACACTTTATTACATAACCAACGACTGTTTAACTCGCAATCGTAATGAAAGCTAGGGTTCAAAAATGCTTATACGAAAGAAGATTGGTAAATTTATGTAATTTTCTAATATTTAATAATCTTGTTTTTATTTAGTCACTATAGATGTAACTAAACTTTAATGATCTAATTCGGAGTAAAATTCAGTACTTCAATATGAATTTAGAAAACATAAATTATATCAAATCGGTGTTGCGCGATCCCAAAATGCAACTGAAAACCCATTTTAATGTAACAAAACATAGCCCGTAGGGTGAACAATGTTCATTTTCTTGTTATAAACAAAAGTGTTCCCTGTTCAAGCAGGACATTTTCTTTTGAGGATGAAGTAAGTTTGCACACATTGTTGTAGCATCGTGGTTGTGGAGCAACTCTTTACATTGTTTTATTGGTTTTGGTTTCAAGGCACGTTCAGACAACTGAAGTATCCACGGCTTCAATCGTACAATATAATGTATAGTGAGTGTCCCCTGTGAGGGGGATCGGAGTACTCTTTGGATTTCTTTTGAAGTATGCTGGCTCTATTCAATTAAAATATTGGGTAACAAACATGATCACTCTAAACAAATATGTAGCCGAATTATAAAAACAGATTTATATAATTAAATTTGCTATAATGATACAATTTTTAATTCTCGCCACATTTAGCTTAAGTTAAAATCAAATCAAAATACAAGAGAATCGCACAATGTGTTAAATAGTTAAAATAAAGCATTTGTATAGTTCTAATTTTCAATCCATCAACCAAATATATTTCATATATATATATATATATATATATATATATATATATATACAGGGTGAGTCAGACCACCCGTTCACTAAGTATAAAAGTTGAACGGTTTGGGATAAAGTCATGAAACATAATTCCTCCTAAATAAAACACACACTATACGGGCAGTCTTAATGAAACATTAAAAATACTTTCATCAAAATATATTTACAGGATGTCCAAAACTGAAGGTCAAGGGTTTTAATTCCAAAATTCTCTTAAGTAAACGTAGCACTAATTGTGCATAATTTTAAAGGTCTCGTTAAAAGAAACATTTCCCCGTTATACATGCTGGACGAGTGGTCTGACCCACCCTGATTATATCATACGATTTGTAATTTTTTAGATTGAAATTTTCAAGACCCGCGTTACAAAACTAAAATTAAAACTCCTCTCCCCCAAACAACGCATAGTAACACCATCCCATCCATACTCCGTAAGAGGCAAAGTATGTATTTGGCCCCTAGCTATGTATGGTCGATTTACAAAAATATGTGTACAGCGCGTTGCACAAGTGATAAACCAGTCCGTCCACATGTTAAACTTAGCACTTTGGGCGGCCTAGTTTTGTACTCGTGCACAACGCACTATATTGTTGAACTTTTCAAAATCATTTTCCAAAAACTATAAGAGGTAGTGGAAAGTCTGTATAACAATCTCTTTAAGAGGCTCTAGTCACTAAACATGTTGTGTTTCAACCTACTTCATTAGGCCAATTTTAACTTCCAAAGCCCATCCTCCTCAGCGGATTATCCAATTTCGTTTATTTTTGGCTCATTTAAAAAAGCAAAAATACCTAACGATTCAATTAAGAAAATGTTGATATCACAAATAATAATAATCGTTGAATAACGTTGAGAAACATTCAATTTTAACACATTTTTTACGGGTTAACTATTTATAATATCGTGGTTCTGTGGAAATCGCTATGTATTTTTTCCTCTATTAAATTAACTACAAACCAACGATTTTCAATAATCAGGTAAGGAGCCTTCACGATCATTTTCAATATTCAGGCGGAGAAGCAGGAAGAAACGCAAGCTAATTGTTGCACGACTGAGCGACTGTGCGACTAAGCCCCAACCTCAAGTGTTATAATTCGTTCATGAATTTCGTACCCCTCCTATTAAGAGTCTTCATCAACGGAAGTTGCTAGACGCCATCTGGGAGTTTTGTTCCATAAGGCCAATGTTAACTTTGTGCCTCCATTACTCCTCACCTGATCGTCTCAAACAATTAATTTTGGTGTCAAATTTAAGGGTTCGCCGTCCTCTAGGGAAATACAATGTCGAATTACTTAATTTGGGTACCATAGTTTCATAATAAATAGTTTAATTTTGAACTGAAACACTGTACATGTTCTCATCAATTTGTAACAAAATCCAAATTCGACTATTGCATTTCCCTAGAGGACGACGAACCCTTTAATTTGACACCAAAATTAATTGTTTGTGACGATCAGGCGAGGAGTAACGGAGGCACAAAGTTAACATTGGCCTTATGGAACAAAACATTAAGATGGCGTCCGGCAACTTCCGGTGATGAAGACTCTTAAGCATAAGGATTCGCACAACGGAAGGAACTATGTCCATGATGACCAAGTAGATGAGAATAATAAACGATTTCAAAAATGCGATAATTTTCCTTGAAAGCCCTTAGGCACCTTTTGCTGCAGTTGCATCTCATCTCGTTTTAGTCAGCGTTTTTTCAGATTCCCAGGACTAACACTTAAATCTCTCGCATCTGCAGAGTACGAATACTCACATCGTTGGCAGAGTATGCAAGAAATGTCTCGAATGTTCCGTGAAATTAGCTGAATGACAAGTTCACCAGTAAACCGCTATTATTCCTTATCTAATTTTGTTCGGGACCAATATTTGAAACATCTACATTCTACGTATCTAGAAATGGATCTAATAATTTTCTATAAATATATAAAATTCAACATTAACGCCGATGCATTGGAAATCAGTTTATTTATTTTTGGGGGACATGGGAAGAATTTAGAACAAATGTAATAAATGTCATGTTTTTGTGGGTTTTTAAGTTATTGGTTATAGTGTATTGGACGGGCTCACTTTTAGACAATGATTTATTATTTATATGCGTCACGTGAATTACCTGGGAATATAAAGTCGGGGATTTCTGGAAACAAATCCACACTTCTAAATTGTCTTGGTATGATAATAAAACCGTGCAACAAAATAAACCATGCGGCATTGAAATTGTTGTACTAAAACAACTTCGTATGAGAGAACATTTTGGATTTATAATTTATATGCACTTAACGTACGCGTTTGCCCGGGTTTGTATGTGTGTAATTTAAACAATAGTACAATATAAACAAAAATCATAATATACTAGTCAATATTTATTTACATCTCATTGTTACAAGGTTTCTACTTACCTATCTTTAAAAAGATTTTATATTTCTAAAAAAATTGGAGAATGTCACTAAAGATTTAAACTGTGTATTGTACAAATGTTAATCCTTTCTTCTATGATACTATATCCGTACAGCATATTCGGACAGTTGTTGCCACGGTATCATTTTGTTAAGGATGCTGTTTTCTTTTTTTTAATTATACATATGGGATTTCAGAAAATATAGTTTAAAAAATGTGAAAACAGTCAAATTTGAAACTGATAAAGGTGAGAACTTAGAAATGTGTAAAGGAAACCCTTGTACATTACCCTGTCTAGAGTATCATTTTAAGGAAAATAGGGTTTTATTTTATTTCGCCATAATGATACACTACTAAAAAACTAGTCCTGATACTCGAGTTTATACCCAACGAAAGGTTACTTCAGTTGTAAACAAAAATAACAAACATCTGATTCTATTTGTGGTTGTCTTCTGGAACGATTGTTTTAGCGAATTTCCCCTATAGGGAAGAAGCTATTACCGTAGTCGGCATGGTTAGACCTAGGCCCGGGACCATGATAAAAATTCACTCTTCGTTTTGAGGTCCCCAGACCCCAAAAACACCATCCGTTCGAAACTGTATATATATTGTAAATACATTCCGTCCGTGAGCACGATAACTCTCGTAAAAATGATCCGATTTTGATTAAATTTGGTATAAACGTGTTAAGCAACATTTATGACTTTAAGTTCGAAAACCAGCCAGTATTTTGGTGGAGTTTTGTACCCCAAAAGTGGGTTTTTGAATTTTTTACATATAATTTTTGAAATAGTCAAATATTAGTTTTTAGCATTGGATTCAGCTTAAAAAACACACATTTTGGTATTTTGATCATTCCTCTAAGGCAATTGGTTACCGAGATATTGAAAGTGGTAAAACACTACACTTACTCCTGGCAAGTTTTTTTGACAGTACGTTGTCTAATGTTATTCTTATGGAGGAAAAGAAAATTGTTATATCTCGCTTATTTATGAACGTATACTGACGAATCTTGGTATACGGCTTCATCTGGTTGAGTTCTGTTGTTATTTGTTAAAACAAAAACTGTTTGCCAAAGGCTCCCGTAGCAGCAAACCTGCGTAATCAGCCCCCATGTTATGCTTATGGAGAATAATTAAATACTATGTCTCCCTTAATTATGAACATAAATGAATAAAACCTGGTATACGACTTCACCTAGTTGAGTTATATTGATATTAGCATAAAAATCAATTTTTTTGTGTTCCTTGTTGCAGCAAACCTGCGCACACAGCCCCAATGTTATTCTTATGGAGAATAATTCAAATTGTATATATCGCTTATTTGTGAATATATTTTTATGAAACTACGTATGTGGCTTTATGCAGTATTAAGACTTTTTTTATATCTCATTGGAAATTCGCTGAGTATGCAAGTTTGCTGCGACGGGGGTATTTTGTTTTTATTCGTGTTTCTAATGTGTCCGTGTTTGTAGTGTTTGACGAGTTCCAGAACAACAAATACTCCCGTCGCAGCAGACCTACGTACTCAGCGAATTGCCAATGAAAAAAAAAATATATATATATATATATAGTCCTTATAACACATTAAGCCACTTACCAGGATTCATAATAAATATATTCACAAATACGCGATATTTAAAATTAATTATTCTCCATAAGAATAACATTGGGGATGAGTACACAGGTTTGCTGCAACAAGGAAAGCAAAATAATGGGGTTTTGTGCAAATATCAATAGAACTCAACTAAGTGAAGTCACATACCAAGTTTCATCCATATACATTCATAAATAAGCGATTTATAAGGTTTTAATTATTCTCTATAAGAATAACATGGGGGCTGAGTACCCAGGCTTGCTGCCACAATTATTCGGCAACAAATTGGTTTTCTGTGGAAACAACAATAAATCACAACCAGATGAAGCCATATACCAAGTTTTGTCAGAGTATGTTCATAAATAAGCGAGATATACAATTTTTCTTTTTCTCCTTACGAATAACACTAGACAACGTACTGTGTTTAGTACTTTCAATATCTCGGTAACCAATTAACGTAGAGCAATGATAAAAACACCAATTGTGTTGTTGTTTTGAGGTGAATCCAATTGTGCAAATTAAAATTAGATTTAAATACAAATGTCATGTGAAAAACCCCAAAAACCGTTTTTGGGGTACAAACCCCACCCCCCCCCAAATATCCCTTCGGAAGGCTCGATCCGTCTGAATTTCGAACTCGTTCAAATAAATGCTACTTTACACGTCTGTACCAAATTTCATCAAGATCGGACCTTTTTTAAGAGAGTTATCGTGCTTATGGGCACACACACACACACACACACACACACACACACACACACACACACACATATAAAATTTGAACGAATGGTGTTTTTGGCATCTGCGGGCCTCAAAACGAAAAGTTATCATGGTCTCGGGCTTAAGTCCCACCATGTCACCTACGGTAATTGTTTCTTCCCTATAGGGGAAATTGGCTAAAATTAGGTGAGTGAAGCCCATTACTATATCCAACAATAAAACATCTGATATTAAAACGGATGATAAAATTTCAGAATAACGCGGATAACGTACTTCCAATCAACAAGTAGTTTATACTTCCGCCGTCGGTTAGCGGCATTGTTCCGAAAATGCAGTCCTTTACTGTATTTAAGTGATGTCCATTCTTAAACGTCTGAGACGTACTGGCATATCTACGTAAAATACCTTCAATTTGAGACCTCAAACGTTAAAATCCATCCGGCTGTTATAGGAGTTATGACTGTGAATAAAAAACCCCTAGCGTATTAATATTCGCTATAGGATAGCAAAATTGGATATAAGGAATGTTCACTGACAATGCAAAATATGTCTAACTTAGTCAGGTTTTCTCTGTTATCGGTTATAATTAGTTTAATATCAGACTGAGTGAAGTCAGACACACGTTCAATAACACATATTGTTGACATTTTTAATTAGTTCAGACAATATAATAATGTTGTGAACATTTTTAGGAATCTCCTTCTAATCGGATTTAGTAAGGATGTACATTAAATCTACACAAAACACAAGTATAATGTTAAAATTTGGAACGATATTTGCCATGGCTATTTAGTCTCTACAATTATTAAACTATAACAATCAACACGATCGATACATTTTGACCGGGTTTTATTCGGGACAGTTGAAATACTTTTGTCAGTGCGGGATGTGAATTTGGTTGGCAGAGAACTGTAAATAACCGCTAGAAGGGGAGCGTATTGAAACAACAACGAACACATAAATTACAATGTTTGAAGAGCGGGCGGTGAAAAATGTTGGGGGAAATGGGAGGAGTTTTTTCGATTCGTGATGTTCGTAAAATAGATTTTTTTTTAAATGACTCTTCAAATCAAAGTTTCTATAACTCGAACTTAAGTTTACATTAATATTATCAAGTAAAGTGAGCTTTTCGGTGGTTTTTAAGAACAAGTTTCTTACTATTTACATTTAGCCTTAAAAGAGAAATTTAAAATAATTTTCTAAGTTGAGAAACAACCTAAATTTCTTCATGATCCTATACTCTAATGTTAGCAAGGTTTGTTTGTTTATATGCTTGCTTGCAGCTCTGATCTCAAAAACGGCCCCAAGGATTTCCTTCAAAAGTTAGAGATGTATAGTTTAACGGTGGTTAATGTCTTGAGTTAAAAATAAGTTAGAGACAAGTCTCGTCCCCAGAACAAATCTTATTACGTAAAAAAACTAATTTTAAAGATTAAACAAATAAATTGGTGTTATGGAGTTTAAAATAAAGGAAAATAATCATAACAGGTGTTTATAATCAATCAGCGAACTGTCAAAGTAATACTCATGTTGTTTATAATTATTGACATGTGGTTTCCTGAGATCAGTGAATAAAAACATTGAGTGAAGATTACATATAGAGTGGTCATATCCTAAATAAATTTAAGAGGCATTGATCTATAAATAACAACTGGAGGGACCTTGAAAATGCGGAAAAGAGACAAATGAGCTATACAAATCTGCTACTATTAGGGGGAAGTCGTGAAATATTACTCCAAGTCATCTAAACAAACTGACTGGCTTTCCCCGAGCAAAGCTTGGCCCCCAGGTACTAAACAATGAAGTCCTTAGCACGTCTAAAAATGTAATTAATTTTTAAATATTGTTTTACATTAA
The DNA here is from genome assembly GCA_963675035.1 of Allygus modestus. NCBI lineage: Eukaryota > Metazoa > Arthropoda > Insecta > Hemiptera > Cicadellidae > Allygus > Allygus modestus. Next base: position 105,241,845 of record OY776112.1, read on the forward strand.
TTACCAATATGATTATTAAATGTACACGAGGTAGTTGTTTTAAGTTAAAAACTGAAGCAATAATCGTCATCGTACCAACTATCGGTGAAAATAATAAATTAACTTTTTACTGTTTTCTTTGCCAACTAACAATAGAATAACTTATGATGTGGAACACAAAGCAGTAAGAATTTGCACTAAAATAGTTTCATTTATGTATGCCGTATTAAATCTGGTTAAAAAAATGTAATGGAAACAATTCTTTTCAGTGAAAGGTAAAAATAAAAATTTAAGTAAACATTGGAATTTCAAAGCTTATTAGAAAACCAGAAACAACCCCCTGCTGGCATTCCCTAATGCTGAAGTATAAAATAATCAAAAATTAGATCAATTGTAAACAAACTGTACCAACGTTTTTATTAAAAGGGCATTTTATCTACAGTTTTAGATCGCTTTGTAGGTTTGTGGAGAAATTTGAAATTTGTTTAACACGAAAAGCCTTCTCTTTATTTGCCAATGAATGTATTTCATTTATTTAAAATAGTTTTCAGTTGTTTAAGTTTCACTACACCTCGTTTTTATTTGGCAATAAATTGTAAAGTGAACAAATTTCCAGTAGAAATGGGTAAATAATTTTTTAAAATAATAATTCACTTACCGTATTAAAACTTGTTTGAGCTTTTAAAATCAAAACATACTAATTTTCATAAACAATACAAATTTAAAAAGTAATATTTTCTATTGAACTTGGCTTAAAATTTAACATCAAATGAAAAAATTGGTTACCGTTAGTTTTATTCTATGCCTCTTATTGTTTACAACTCAGTGTATAATTTTACTAGTTGTCCATGCTACGTTAATGAAGTGTGTGACGTTAAAGGATTCTTGATTATTCGTGGGAGAAACAAAAATTAGCAGATATTAAAGTAAATGATGGACAACTAACAACAAATTTCTACATACATTTAGTAACATTTTTGTAATCCTTTTTAGTCATCATGAGTGAGTTACCTGACTTGTTTCCTGGGAATACCCCACATTCATCCGGTCCAATTTTTCGGGCAAGTCTTCTGCACGGTCACTTATAATACTACTCATCTCTCACTCTCTCTTGTTCATATCTTGCACAGCAACGCGACTGTGTGAAGTGCCGGGCGCTACTGATATCAGAGAATCTTTATCGTCGCGGCCGCGCTAGTGTTCCCAGGCAAAGGGATTTTTCCCCACACAGGGGAATTCGTAAATTCTGATAGTGTTTCCGTAATTATCCTTCCGATTTCAACGTTAAAACGAGGATTGCTTCAAAATAGTTTGTTTTTAACGAATTTCCCCTTATAGGGAAGAAGCTATTACCGTAGTCGGCATGGTAAGACCTAAGCCCGGGGCCATAATAAATGTTTGTTTTGAGGTCCCCAGATGCCAACAAAATTAGTTCAAAACTGCGTGCGTGCGTGCGTGCGTGCGTGCGTGCGTGCGCGCGTGTGTGTGTGTGTGTGTGTGTGTGTGTGTGTGTGTGTGTGTGTGTGTGTGTGTGTGTGTGTGTGTGTGTGTGTGTGTGTGTGTGTGTGTGTGTGTGTGTGTGTGTGTGTTTGGTATAAATGTGTAAAGAAACATTTATGACTAAGTTAAAAAACCAGACGGATCGACTTTTATGAAGGGATCTTTTGGGGGGGAGGTTTACCCCAAAAATGGGTTTTTTGAATTTGTTACATGTAATCTTTGAAAAATTCAAATTTTAATTTGCACTATTGGATTAAGCTTTAAACAAAATTTGGTGCTTTGATCATTGTTCTACGTCAATTGGTTACAGATATATTTAAAGTGCTAAACACAGTATGTTGTCCAATGTTATTCTTATGGAGCATAAGAAAAATATTATGTCTCCCTTAATTATGAACATAAATTAATCAAACTTTGTATGTGGCTACACCTCGTGGAGTTATAAACAAATTTGCATAAAAACCCATTTTTGGTTGTTCCTCGTTGCAGCAAACCTGCGTACTCAGCTCCCATGTTATTCTTATGGAGAATTATTAAAATGGCATACATAGCTTACTTATGAATGTATATTGATGAAACTTGGTATGTGGCTTTATCTAGTTGAGTTATATTTATATTTGCATGACAACCCATATTTTGTGCTCCTTATTGCAGCAAACCTGCGTACTCATTCCCCATGTTGTTCTTATGGAGAATAATTGAAATGTTATAATCTTAAAAAATGTTATATATTGTTTATTCATGAATGTATACTAAAGAAACTTGTTAAGCGGTTTTATGCGGTTTTAAATCGTATATATGCATTGGAAATTCGCTGAGTACGCAGGTTTGCTGCGACGGGGGTATTTATTTATTATTGTAGCTGTTTCTTTTCAGGGTGCGGTTGTACTAAATGTTACTCTATATATTTTTGTTTCAATTTTCTATTTTTGTGCGAAACATATTTGAAACTTGTTGTTTAGTTGTGAACTGCTTGATTGGGAAAATGTGGGACTGCAAACATCGTTGCGAATGATATCGAAATAGTACGATGTTGCTGGTGACAAATGAAATTCAGAAGGCGCTTTAGCATAGCAAGGCTCGGCGTTCATACAAGGGTCACAGGTTCGATTCCCAGATTGCCCACAAAGATTTGAGGATAGAAAAGGTTTCCCTGTAGAGCTTAAAGTTTTAAACTCACACATTTTTTGTTCCGACTATATTTTTACGATATAGTAAATCCTATACTCTAAAATATGAGCGATGTCCATCATATAAATAAAATAGAGTTACTGTATAATGAATATAATTAACTTCAGTAACTAACATTGAAACGTGGCGTAAGAAGATTTCTTGTAAATTATATAAATACCAAACGTTTATCTGGTTTACAAGAGGAAAAACTCTCCCAGATTCTAATCTTGCAAGTTCATTGCAATGTATAAAGCGTAAATTGCAATATATTAAACACATTTTATTTCTAAAAAATAATAGGAGCCGCGGTTAGACACAGCTTTTGGCACTGCGGTTAGTTTGCAAATAAAGTACCATTTAAAAATGCAATCTCACGTCCCAATTACGTGTCAGTTCGGGATAATTGGTCCAATTCCGCCATCCTGATGTTGAAGTTTACAGGAATGGTTCGTTTGTCCCACTTCCACGTTCCGCCATTCGTGTTTCAAATTATAATACAATTTCATTTGCGGTAAACAATAACCATTTTGTACTATACTTTTCAATTTTTTTATCTCAGAAACTAGAATATTTCTTTCGTGCGTTCTTCTCTTAAGTTAAACAGCACGGTGCTTCTCTAATTACAAAAATATATAAACAGATATAATAAGTAGGTTGTTCCAATATTAGTGTTATGTTTAGCTTGCCTTATAACTAGGAATTTAAACATTATTTAGCTCCCAGGTATACTTTTTTACTAATATAAATATTTTTTCACGTCGAATGTGATTTACACATAAATAAATTAATCCGTTTATGAGATTGAAGACCGGAAGTCAAAAAGTTAATTTATTAAAAAGTGAAAAGATTTTAGAACAATTCAGTTTGTCCTACTCAGATTTGTTTAGATGGAAACCCTCAAGAAATAAATCTCAAAATTAAGATAGAATTCTCTTGAACCGAAGTCCAAGACGCTAACAGTTTGGCTATATCCCTAATTAATTGTATTTCTCTTAGTTAATCGTAATTATTTAGATTATTAGTTAATTATAGATCAACTTTAAACATTTGTAAAATAACTTCCGTACCGGTAAAGTGGAAACAAAAATCAGTTTACAATACAACGATATTGTTGTCTCTCATCTCTTAAATCTATAACATATTTTAGTAGACACGTTAACGTATGCTTGCGGACCTTTGCAAAGCTCCTTAGTTTTATAATATATCAATTCAAATTTTCTCTAAGTACTTTTAAATACAAGTAAACTGTTGAAATCATTCGTATTTGTACTCGTATATTCCCACATTTGTAATCTTTCTCTGTCAGATTACAATATAAACAAATTATAATTATTTAGATATGTTGCATATGGTCTATATGATTTGTTGACCTATTGTAAAATTGTTTGGAAAAACAAGGTGTAAGTTAACAAAAGCTAAATACGCAACATGTCTATTCAAATATATCTTTAAAAATTCAGTCTTCGTTCATCCTCTTACGGGAAGAATGAGCGTACACCTAGTTTAAATACAGCTAACTTTGAAATACCGCATAAAGGTGCAATTGTAACATAGCAACATTAATTTATAATGCGTATTGTGTAAAATATCAACGTTTTCGTAACCCTATACCTAAACAAATTTATTTGAATTCAAGAAATATTATAGCATGCTGAAAGGAGTTTACCATGTTGAGCTTAAAAGTTGTAAATCAATGTTATGGGCAGGCGAGTTCCGGTATTTAATTTCATAAGGCAACAGCTTAACTTAAGATTTACACCCTTAAGCTGCACAAGGTCTTTCACGGTTTCAATTAAGTCACCTCATGATATTCAAATTAAATTATACGACTCGTTACCAAAAAAACTTTCCTTTGGCAACTGTACTATTTATTTTTATTTTTTAAGCGCTAATTTGTGAATGCATGTAATTCAGTGGTAAATCCACTGAGCCAAATTTAAAGGCGTTACCGCAACCAAACCCTAACATATTGGTCATCGATAAGGTTCCTACATTTGTAAAAATGTATGTCAAAATTTCAAAGTGTTTATTTTTCTCTTTATGAATCTTACTGGTGTAACTGGGATCATCATCTAGTAATATGTTAATATTTACATGTCCACATAAGATAATTTATAAGTAGATTGATAGTTGTATCCAGAAGGTTCACGCCAAGTTACCGATGGGTCATTTTTGGTCCGATTTACAACCCTCCGCACTGCGCAGATCCCTCGCGAGTTACAAGTCAAACCAGACGCCCCACCTCGTAATAACATGCTGAACGATCTAGTTCACGCAAACAAACAGCAAACAGCGAGGCCTGGCGTTAAGCGCTATTTCCGCTCGCGTTAATTAAAGAAACCTCAAAGTGAAACAAAACGAGCAAAAACTGCGTTAAGCCTTGTCCGTTCCAAAGAGATGTTACTAACAACAAATAAACGAGCATTTTCGTGATAATTGTTCAGAATATCCTCTCGTCCTAATGAATAAACGAAATTCAACTCCGCCCTCAAGGAGAATACGTTTTTATGTGACTAGATTATAAATTACCGGATTACTAGATTACAAATTATAACACCTCAAACAAACTGAAATTGTAACTCTGAGAGCAAATTGAGACACATGTAAAGAAATTCCAAAACTGAAAATATCACCATAGGGAAAACGGGTAGTAACAAATTTTAGTTGGAAGACGCGGGTTCGAAGTTAATCGTATGTAGTGGATATACATATACTCTATCTGATCAAATAAACAAGTCTCCAGGATTTTAATTTATTTAATCATGGTTTTTTATATTATTTACATAAAACCTATACATTTATAAAATAAAGATGAAACGCTGAATTTTAATATCATAATTAATATAATCCTATCCTATAAATTTATAAAAGAAAGGTGGTCTGCCTTTTCTGTCTGTCTGTCTGTCTACCTATCTGTCCACTTGTATGTTCCGTTTTTGCGTAAACACTACTGAACCAATCGAGCTTAAAATTTGCATGTAGGTAGATAATTTATCTAGGCTACATACTGTCATATTCCCATCTTGGCAATCGCTTAGGACTCCGCCCCAGTCACTCTTAAAGTTACAATGTTATTTTATAGGCAGTAGGTTTAATGGATCAGAAACAGATGTAGTTGCAGCAGGAATTTTAATCAGCTGTCCTTTCCTGAATACTTTGTGCGAAGTACGGGTCACAGTGCTTGGCATCTGGTTAGCATGCTCTGGAATGACTTCTCGCCTCTATTTGGCTTAAAACCGTTAGTGTTACAGTCAACATGTGTCAACAGAAAGAAAAAATCACTTATTTAATTTTAAAACATTTGTTTCGGTTGTTTTTGTTAATGTCTACTTTTATTAAAGAGAAATTTCAGTAGTTTCTCGCCTTTTCCAGGTGCCAAGCACGTGAACCGAACTCTAATCAGCTAGTTTTATATGTTTAATTTATCACACGTAAAATATCAGAGCGATAAAGTTAATAATTTATTTAAGTGGTTATACTTGCTGTGAAAATTAATTAGATTTTCTTAATAACAATATGAAACTTATTTTTAGCGAATTTCCGCTATAGGGAAGAAGCTATTATACCGTAAATGGCATGGTAAGACTTAAGCCCGAGACCATGATAACTTTTTGTTTTGATGTCCCCAGAAGCCAAAAACACTATTCGTTAAAATGTATATATATACTAGCTGGCCCGACAGACGTTGTCCTGTCCTAATTTCATTGAATTTGTTTTATTTCAAATACTCGTTCATTTTCCAAAAAAATAAGCTCTGTCGCTTCGCTGACTCGCCGATTTTAGCGAATTTCCCCTATAGGGAAGAAGCTATTACCGTAGTCGGCATGGTAAGACCTAGGCCCGGGACCATGATAACTTTTCGTTTTGAGGTCCCCAGACCCCAAAAACACCATTCGTTCGAAACTGTATATATATATATATATATATATATATACATGTGTATGTTATATATATATATACATAATATATATATGTGTGTGTCCGTGGGTGCGATAACTCTCGTAAAAAAGGTCCGATTTTGATTCAATTTGGTACAAACGTGTAAAGCAGCATTTATGACTTTAAGTTCGAAAACCAGACAGATAGACCTATCTGAAGGGGTATTTTTGGGGGGTTTTGTACCCCAAAAATGGGTTTTTTGAGTTTTTAAATACAATTTTTAAAAAAGTAAAATTTTATTTTTTCCATTGGAATCAGCTTAAAAATACGCACAATTTGATGTTTTAATCATTGCTCTACGTCAATTGGTTACTGAGATATTGAAAGTGCTAAACACAGTACGTTGTCCAATGTTATTCTTATGGAGGATAAGAAAAATTGTGTATCTCGCTAATTTATCAACTTATCCTGACGAAACTTGGTATATTGCTTCATTTCACTGTGGTCTATTGATATTTGCACAAAAATCCATTTTTTGGCCGATAGTTCCCGTAGCAGCAAACCTGCATACTCAGCCCCATGTTATTCTTATGGAGAATAATTAAGGTGTTATCTCCTTTAATTATGAACATAAATTAATAGAACTTGTTATGTTGCTTTACCTAGTTGAGTTATATTTATATTTGTATAAAAGCCCATTTTTAGTTTTCCTTATTTCAGCAAACCTGCATACTCAGCCGCCATGTTATTCTTATGGAGAATAATTAAAATGTCATAAATCGTTTATTTATGAATGTATATTGATGAAACTTGGTATGTGGCTTTATGTGGTATTAAGATAAATTAATGTGCATTGGAAATTTGCTGAGTATGCAGGTTTGATGCTACGGGGGTATTTATATACTGTAGTGCTAACTTCGGCATCGAAAAAAGAGTTTGAGTTACCATTCAAGTAGATTTGTTATTTCCGCAATGAACTAATTTTTATGCCTTTCAAGTATATTTGGATATAATCCTCGTTAACAGCTGTTTGATGTAACTAACTAACTAAATCAAATTAACTCTGATCAAATCAATGGGAAATTTGAATGCTAGTGGGACAGAGCCCTTAGGCCGGATTAAAAAATTTCTTTTATAAAAACCTTATCCTGACATTAACGAACACAACAAAAACAGAATTATTAAATTTGGTGCATTGATTCTCAAGTTACGGCGTGACCAAGGGAAATAGAGATTATTTTTTATATAACAAGATATATATGTGTGTGTGACCATGAATACGATAACTTGCGTAACAACATCTGATTTCGATTAAATTTAGCTCAAATGTATAAAGTGACATTCATGACTTTATAAGGTAATTTACAAATAAAGTTCGAAAACCAGGAAAATCGGACCAGTGAAGTGGCTTATGGGGGTTTTAAATTTTTCAAAAATCAGCTTTTTGCATTTTTTACATAAACATTTTAAAAACACTCAATTTTGGTTTTGACTAATTTATACAGCTTAAAAAAATAATATAGTGTTTTGAATCATTAATCTAGGATAAGTGGTTTCGGAGAAGATCCCAAAAACGTGTTCATAAAATAGCACATGTTAATCTAATGGGGAAAAAGGTTTATAGCTTTTGCTCAGTTTTTACTAAAAACTTTACATTCTTTTACCAATCAGTTCAGATCTACAAAACAATAATTTCGGTGTTTTAATTGTGATTCTACGTCCAACCGTTGCAGATATTCAAAGTGTTAAACGTTGTTTATGAATGTAATTTATAAATGTATATTGATAAAACTTGGCATGTGGCTTCATCAAGTACTGGTATATTGATATTTGCACAACAAAATAATTTTCTGTTGATTGTCCCCGTATCAGCAAACCTGTATACTCAGCCCTAATGTTATTCTTATGGAGAATAAGTAAAGTTGTTATATCTCCCTTAATTATGTATATAAATTAATACAACTTGTAATGTAGCTTCACCTGGTTAATTTATATTGATAATTTAAAAAAAACACGTTACTTATATTCCTCGTTGCAGCAAACCTGCGGCCTCACCCTAAATGTTATTCTTATGAAGAATAAATAAAATGTTATTTATCACTTATTTATAAATGTATTTTATGAAAACTTTATGAAAACTTGGTAAGTGGCTTTATGTGGTAGTGAGAAACCTACACATGCATTTGAAATTCGCTGAATAGGCAGGTTATTTGCTTCGACGGAGGTTATTTAATTTTACTTCTTCCTTAACTTATTACTTGTACTAATTGTTTTCCTGCCTATTTTACACAATAATGTGTTATGGGAAAATATGCTTCTGTCGTCAATACGATAAACTATATAGGATTTGATATTCAATTCAGAATATAAATATGATGTCTATAAATCTACAAACATATTTTTCTTCATTAAGTTCTTTTATATAAGGTATCCAAAAAGTTTATATGTTCATTATGCACATGTATATGAATTTGAAAAAATAGTGTTTTTGGCATCTGGGGACCTCAAAACGAAAAGTTATCATGGTATCGGGCTTAAGTCTTACCATGAGACCTACGGTAATAGCTTCTTCCCTATACGGGTATAGGCCCAATTCGCTAAAAGTGTCCAAAAGGCTAGAAGTCACTAAATATTGTCTTAAATCTCATGTAAGTATTTGCATTAATATGTAGTGCATTGTGTTTCTATTATCAAAACTTCGAATTATACAGGGTGATTACAAATGAAATAGACAACTTCAATAGCCTCTACAAAATTAAACTGGTGTATTTCAACATAGTAAGTGATATAGGTTTGTAGGGAATTTCTTAAAGTTTATGTGTTACAACTGTTGCTGGCTATCGTTGTTGACTGCTTCCTGTTACAACAACCAGTTTAGCAATATGGCCGCTACTCAAGTGGAGAAAGCTTATTGTGTTCTTGAATTAGCCAAAACAAACTCTGTTACTGTTGTGCAGCGTCATTTCAGAACAAAATACGGTAAACCACCACCAACAAGGCAATCAATTTATGACTGGTATAAACGTTTTGAAAGCAGTGGATGTGTGTGTTTGTGAACTGGAAGACCTTCTGTTACAGAAGAAAAAAATTGATAGTGTTCGTGATGTTTGTGTACGAAGTCCAGGAAAATCGACTAGATCAGCAAGTTTAGAATTGCAAATTCCTCAACCTACTGTGTGGAAAATTCTGCGTAAACGTTTGAAAATGACACCTTATAAATTACAGTTAGTACAAAGTTTAAATGACAATGATAAAGTTGTACGTACCAATTTTTGTCAGGAGATGCAACATTGTCTTGAAAATGACGACACGTTGTTTAATCGCCTGATTTTCAGTGATGAATGCACTTTTCACATTAGTGGAAAAGTTAATAGACATAATGTTCGAATATGGGGAACAGAAAACCCAAGAGAGACTGTACAGAATATACGCGATTCTCCTAAAGTGAACGTGTTTTGCGCTTTATCTTGTGAAAAGGTTTACGGGCCGTTCTTCTTCCAAGAACCATCAGTAACCGGAATAATTTATCTGGACATGTTAACCGAATGGTTAATACCTCAACTCCATGAAGATAGTTGTAACTTCATTTTTGTACAAGATGGAGCTCCGCCTCACTGACACTCAGACGTCAGAGGGTATCTGGAGGGTATCTTCCTAGACGATGGATCGGCCGTGCAAGTGAGGAAAACGTTGTGTTTCAGCCGTGGCCACCTCGTAGTCCGCACCTAACACCCTGCGACTATTTCTTGTGGGGCTATGTAAAAGACAGAGTTTTCGTACCACCGCTTCCTGTTGATATCGATGATCTTAAACAACGAATCACAAATGCTCTTGCTACAGTTGACCGTGAGATGCTTAGTCGTGTGTGGTCAGAATTCGACTACCGTGTTGATATCTGTCGTGTTGCAAATGGTGCACACATTGAACATCTGTAAATATTTTCAATAAAAACTTAAAGAATTCTTCTATATAATCATGTAAGTAATGCTCTAAACTTTTAAATAATTAATTTTCTACAAGCTATCCAAACTGTCTATTTCATTTGTAATCACCCTGTACAGTTGTAGATTGATTTTAGTACTGATTTAATTATGCTGTCGACAGTTAAATTGCAACAAAATATAACAGAATACTGTAAAATGACTTATCTCATTTGTTATTAGTACACCGTGAATAATCACATTAAAATCATCGGTGTTATTTTGTTTAGTACTGATGATAGATGCTGCTAGTAGATGTCTAGAATAGGGTGATCAAACGTCCCATAAAAACGGGATTGTCCCGTTTTTTCACGATCGTACCCGGAGTCCCGAAAAAGTTTCCCGGGACGCATAAATGTCTCTTATTAACGTAGGGAACTAATAAACACATTTTAAAGTGACTAAAACTTCCTAATTTATAATATGACTTCAAGTAATGTATTTCGTTTTTGCTATTAGTCGTGTATCGTAGGTAGCTCGGAATTTAAATTAAATTACCACAAAAGTAAGGTTAATTTAAAAATACTTATAGGTCTCAAAATAGCCTAAAAGAGCATGTTTCAATGATTACGTTCCGAGGGATGTCCCTTGGACCCCTATTTAGCCGGGGGAAGCTCTCCTTGGGTGTGCCCCGTTTTTTCAAGATTATGATTTGGTCACCCTAGTGTAGAAGGACAAATTTATTCAACCATTAGTATTTACTGCATAACTCATATATTTCTGATATTCACTGTACACAATTTGGAAAATAGTAAGGATTTCAATGAGTAGGTACAAACAACTCAACAAACAAACAATTCTTTTGTTTCCAAACAATAAATATAACTTCCCGACAGTGAAGATGGCATTGAAATGAAACAAAGAAAATTGTCTTCAGAAAACTCATTCCACCTGCAGTTAATAGATGTCAACGCCTGTTTAATTCGGAGGAATGGCTTTTTACGAACTCTTGAGGAAATTAAAACGTCGTCAGTTGGAATAAACGTTAATTTAAATTTGAAGAAGGCCTCCGTAGATTGGACTCTATCGTAATTGCACTTGTATGATTGAATAATTCTGCTGGAAAAGGTGTTTTAAAATGTATTATTCAAACGGATTATGTATATGTTTTCATTCAAGACAATCTTTTCCTGAACGTAAACGACCTGATCGGAAACGTAAAACCAATCGAATCTTCCGATGTTTATGAAACGTTGTACGTTTTTACTCAAACAGAAGAAACCCCCTTCTCTGACCTTTAGTGAAGAAACCGCGGGACCACTTTCTCGCGGTCTCGGTGCCTTCGCTATGTCTCGATACTCCTGGTTCCCCCCTCCAGACGTTTTCTGATGTTTTACTATAGTGTAGGTCTTCTAACTTCGTGGCCCGCCAATTGTATACCGTCATATAACGGCAAACACAAAGTTCAAAGAAATCTACTTTACAAGCCCCGATTTTGTTTCACTGGTTTATTTTCTGCCTCAGTGAACATAATGTTTTAGACAAGTAGACAGGTTGGGTTCCTTGTAAAAGAATTGTTAACAATTTTACTATAGTCAGGTGTAAATCTGTATTGGTATCGCTTGCAGTGTGTTTGAACTATAAAAAAACTGCAACCCTTTTCGTTCTCTTAACAGAATAATCAGTTGAAAAATATACGAACAAGGGCAAACAAAGCTAATGGTTATACGAAGATTATAAAAACCTCCTTAGCACAGATGAAACGATGATAGATACTGCTAATAGATCGTGAACTTTATAACTACACGGGGTAACAAACAATGTAATCGGTTGACCATGGTGCACATAAATTTTACTGGTGATAAAAAGTGATAAGCCTATGTTACAAATAATTATGTTCAAATGATTATATAATATGTTCAAATATTTATGTCAGGTAGGTAAGGTGAGCATAAATATTGACACAGGTGATATCAAGTGACATGTCACTGGCTATTCTCGTCTCTATTTCATATGAGATGCACATAAATATTTTTACATCTGACAACAAGTGGTAGGATGATCAAGTGTATGTCAGGTGAGGAGTAGATTGTTAACGATTGGGTTGTTGTTTGCTAAAATAGTAAAATAAACTACGAAACGTGTATTATTTTTATTAAAATCTCTATTTTATCCCCTAATTATTTTGAGCCATTGAAACCACAGTTTCAGTTACTATATATATATTTTAAGTTTTTTTCCTATGCCTGAAATTAAGTAAATACTTTTTCTCAAGAACCGATAAAAATGCACTTTAAAACATTTAGAGATCGATTAATGGCCTGCACGTTAGTGTTGGATTACAGCTATCGCATAACTGATCAAGAAAACCGCAAATAATTCATGTTCAGTAGTTTAAGGAGACCATCCTGGATAACTAAGTTGTCAGCAACAGATAACAATCAAATACAGTAAATCAAACGCTCAACACCAAACATTGGTGCAAATCGTTATGTAAATATTAACTATGTTCGTAATTTTAAAACAGTTGTATAGTTGTAATTATTCTGAAGTGAGGTAAACCTAATATGAGTCAAATGACCTTGAATAGTGAAATGTGGAACTCATCTCTGTATCTCAGAGTCGCAGTTGTTTCAAGATTAACTTTGTAACGTTTAATGCCCGTTAGGCGCGGAAACCTGAGAGGAATAATGAAATAATACCGTACATATTGAACCCTTTCCAGAATAGGGACTTAGTCTTCATCTTTCGCTATACACTCCTACTTTAAATCGTTTTACGGTGTTCTATTCGAAAGTCCCACTTTTATGCTAGCAATATAGATAAAAAGAGTATTATATTTACCATCGGAAATTACCTTGGAACATTTGCTTGACTTGAGCGTGACTATTTTAACTTTGTAAAAATTGTACAGGGAATTTGATATATTTCTTTGAATTATTTCAAAGCAAAGCATCTACATAAATCAAATTAGAGTTTTGTCTGTACATTGCTTGGAAATATGAAATGTTTGCATATTTTTACGTTTCATACCATAGGAAAGCAGAAACGCGTCTTATCTCAATTTCTGTCTTGTCTGTCTATCGGTAACGCTCAAGGACGGGTTTTTGTTCGCTTTTCACGGGAAAACGGTGTACTGACATTGAAGAAACTTTGTTTCTTTGCTCTATACATGCGTGAGAAAGTTTTAGGCTACTTTAAACCGGCATACGCCATTTGACAAAATAATGGCGGCCGCTCAAAAACGTGATTTCGTGCGATTTTGGACACGTTTTGGACAGATTTTGTTTTCTATGCCTCTCAAAATAGATATTTTATATAGCCAAATACTGAGTGTCTCAACTTCACAGTAAATTTGAAAATTATTGAGGGTTGAGGAGTTGTATTAGGTCCATTTAAAAGTTGGGAACAGAACATTGGAAAACAGGTGGTCTCATAAATATCCCTCACTCACTGTTCAATCGATCAGTAGTACAGGAACTACTGATCGACAGTGTTTTTCCCCGAGGTTCATAAACAGATTAATTTCGAAACTGTGTTGTGCAATCCTCACATCCACCAATGAAATATTGTAAAATTAATTCGGTTGTTATTCTTATCAAATTCATCTATTATTTAGACATAAAACCCGTGCGAAGGACGGGTACATAGCTAGTAAACATATATAATTTGAGACGGTTCTTTCTAATTTATTGACTCTAACGCGACCTGTATATGATGAAAGGTGATCTCTTACCGCTCGATATTAGGCCCTACCTCAGACCTTCATCGTGAATCCTATGCTTTACAACGCGAATTTGCTATGGAATAGTGAGCTGATAGAATGACCCGCACAGTTAGCTAAGCCCGGGACCATGATAGAAGTTCCTACGTTTTGGGGGGGATACTTTGAAACTTATGTATCTCTCTGTTTACACTCATGCGGATGCATTGTCCGTTTTACTTCATATTTGTAGACATTAATTTTTATGATCAGTTGGAAAAGTTCGTTAGGCGAACAATCGGAAAACTTCTTGTTGGGGTATTGAACATTCAGACGCTGAGTACTGTGTCCAAAAATCCTAGGACATACAATAAATGCATTTAAAACGATGGAACGTAAAAATCCGAAAGTTTTAAGCCCTCCCTCAACATTCTGGCATACATATTTATTCTGGCATACATATTTACCGAGTTATTAAACGAAATGTAAATGTTGTAAACGCAGTACGTTGTGTTCCTTTACGTGGGAAAATACTGTTTTCTCATAAGTTTACTTAGTTTTACTACCCCCTCTAACCTCGCACCTGCTCCTGACTGGACTCTTCCTAACTTTACAATGTATAAATTTGTAGGCCAACATTGCAGATAAGAATGATGTGAATCAGAATAGCACAACAAGTTTTTCCAATTGGAAAAAGCTAGCATAAAGGTTTGTTTCAATAACACCTTATTTAACGTTGATTGTGAAAATTCACTCCCCTAACGTCAGCGCGCTGCGTGCAAACTTGTTTTTAACCTAAAGTGGCCAATTTTCATAAAATCTAAATCTGCACGTAAACTAACACAAGAACTAATCAGTGCTGCACGTTCTAAATGGCATTATACCACCAAAACTAAGAATAGATTATTTACATATTTGGCTAATCAGGAAGTTATGTTAATTGAATTTCAATCGCCTTTTTATAAATGACCATTTTAACAATATATGTGTTTGGTAACTGGGGGCTTCAAAACGGAGACTCATCATCGGTAATAACTTCCCTGCGGGGTAAATTCGCTGAAACAAATTCAAGTTATGAGGGGGGTTTCAATAACTGGAGGTTTCTCTTCGATAATTTATTTTGGATTACTCAGTACTGAGATAATATTACCATTAAGTTTGTGAGTAGTCTTTAAATTTGTTGTTAGATGATGTTAGAGGGCCAGTCTCCTAAAGAGACTTACTCCTGATAGTTACTCTTCAGTAATAATTAAGAACACAAAGGTGAAAGGTAGTGGTTTGATTCACGTCCGTTGCCTTAATTTATTCCACACCCTAGGTTTTAACTCAAAACTAACGATACTATCTATGTCTGGAGAATGGTAATTACATTGCCTAGGGCTGCTCATACAGTAGCATTTTACACCCCGTGGTGTTTACGCAAAGAGCGATGATCAAAGCTGTCCGGGGCAGGTGTCGTCGCTAACCTTCGGAAGCTGTTTACAGAGATGAATGTACTCGAAGTTAGACAACTGATCATCAGAACTGACAATGTGTATTTTCAAACACTTTAATCAGGTATTTGAACGCCCAGCACAAGAGTGTATTAACACACGCACTGGGGCTAGGGATTCGCTTGCCTAGACTTACGAAAACATTGTCTACATCGAACTGATAGTACATCACATCATATACAATAGTATTCCTCACGATCTACAGAACAATTACTTTAGTTCTGTAACCCTTTACAAAAATCATATTTATCTTTGTTTACTTCCATTGGTAGAGAAGGCGTTGATAACTAAGTAATTGTGGGGGAAAACTGATTAGAGGGTTCGTCCCTCCGTCCACATGTCCGTCTGTCAAAAGTTTCCACTCGCAAAAATAAAATATTTCTCTAAATAAAATTTTCCTTAGGTCCCTCTCAGCACGATAGTTTTATTTGATTTATTTATAGCTTTATATTATATTTATATTTCTTTAGTTTCTTATCTGGCTTCGCTCGCGACAAATTAAAACACATTAAAAATATAAACCTGACCATCACTATCAAACCTTTGTTTAGTTTTACCATACGACTTTCTTGGCCCTGACAAACAACCACAGCTGGTAATTTTATAAATTATATCCTTCCATAAGATTTGCATTGAAACTTACAGGACTCGTGGGGTGTTGCCCTAAGGTTTTGGATGTGGACATTATTAGGTATATATATTAATTTTATATGTAAGCTATGTTCATGAAAAATGTTAGCTTAATCGGTCCAGTAGTTAATGTGTGAAAGCACTACAAACATCTATATATATATATATATACATATATATATATATATATATATATATATATATATATATATACACATCCAAACTTTCACCTTTATAATATTTGTAGGATAAAAGCAGTTTCTTTTAGTAGAATGCAGCTGAATCAACGCACGGAATTTGTCAATGTGGGAATTAATTTCGTTCGTTTACATTAATGTTATTTTTAAAATTGAATATTGTGTACTACTTGTGACTTATAAATAGCGAAATGAATAAATGTTGATTTTATTTGATCAAATTGTGAAGGTTAAAATTGAGTTCTTCCACTGAGCATAGCGGAAAGACAAGCCGGTTTAGCACTTAAAGAATGTATCCCTGTGTTTATAAAACATACAACTTCCAGAATCTTATGGAAGAAAAGAAGTGTGTGTAGGCGAACAGAAGACACGTGAACCAAGACTATAGATCTCCTTTTGAATTCGATTACAAACGTCAATTTAGAGAGGCTTACAATTACTTTCTTAATGTGCTACTGTTCAAACCATTGTCGTATGTAAAACTATGTACAACATTTTCGTACTGTTTTAATATTTACTTAACTCACTAACATATTCTACATATGAGTGTAAGTGCCCATATCAGTTACTCTCATTAAAACGCTTTATATGACAACTAGTAAGCTTTTGGTTCGCGTGTACCTCTAACTTTATTCTCAGAAGTAAGCGTACTCTCATTAGAACAATAAAATACATTTATTTTTCTGCGAGTGTACCTGCGTATTATCCAGGGAACTTGACATATCCATTTGGTCCATCTTGGGCCCCCATTCCCCCACGATACTCGTTGTTTTGCCACTCATTTTACTCTCTCTTTGCCACTCACATAACTACGCGCCGCTCACTGACCGACTGGCGGAACGACGGAACTGAACTGACTGGTGACTGTGACTAGACTAGGTTACTGCGAGTGTTGCCCCCCGCGTGGGGTAGCCCCCCCCCCACAACATTAACAATCGCATTTTGATTATTCGCGCCGCGCCGCGCCGGGACGCTGGACTTTCTTTGATTATATACACTTGTCCCTCTGAGGAAAATACGATATTTACCACATGTTTATATGAATCTCTCAGCACTATAGTTTGTAAGTGATTTAATTTGTTTTCAAGTGATAGCTTTCAAATTGTCGACAAATGATAGTCTCTCCATTTACACACTTCAATGTTGGTTTTAGCTCAGAGAGACGGACTAATGGTATCATCCGAAGGTAATGTGCTTTCATAGAACATCCAAAATGCTGTACACATTTAAATAGGCCAAAATCTCAAAATTACTCCTTCTTGGATGAATAGTGGCTAGATCGATAGTCGGATCTTAAATCTGACGCAAACTCGTCAGCTTGGAATTAAATTGCCTACAACCTTTGTGTTCAACACTTTTTGCCATTTGTTAGCGTTTTCTTACAAAACGCGCTCAAAGTGGAAAAAAATTGAACCTATTTTTCCGCCCTAGAGTGCCTCAAAAACTAAATGTTAACTTTTGGCAATTATTCTTAGAGTTTCTTGTCAAGAGCTTTTGTAAAAGTATGATGTTAAGTAGGGTCTAACTATGGTAAGTCCCTCATAAATTATGTCAGTGAATCAGTGAGTCAGTCAGTCAGTGTACTCGTCTATCTTTATATAAGTAGAAGATTTATAACAGCCGTAAAAGTTTATTTGTGGCGCCACGAAGTGTAGTACAAAACAAATGTGTTTCGCTTTTCATAAATCATCACGGTACTAGGGATTGGCGGGCAAAGGGATAGTTGGTTTTTGATTCTACATAGGACCTCAGAATAAGAAGATAAGTACAAAATACCCCGTCGCAGCAAACCTGCGAACTCAGCGAATTTCCAATGCTTTTATGTCTCACTACTACATAGAGCCACTTACCAAAGGTTCACAAAAATATATTAATTAATAACTAATATACGGTGTATCATTTGATTTATTCTCTAGAAGAATAACATTAGGGCTGAGTACGCAGGTTTGCTGCAACGAGGAAGATAAGAAATTTTGTTTGCAATTATCAATATAACTCAACCAGGTGAAGCAACATACCAAGTTTTATTAATTTAGGTTCATTGCTAAGGGAGATATTAAACTGTACTTAATCCTCCATATGAATAACATGGGGACCGAGTATGCAGGTTTGCTGCTACGAGGAAAATCAACAAAACAATTTTTGCGTGCAAAATAACAATATACTAGTAGTAGTTGAAGCCACTTACCAAGTTTAATCAATGTAACACATAATAATATCACATAATAATCACATTCATAAATAATCGAGATATCAAATTTTATTTATTCTCCTTAAGAATAACATTGGACAACGTTCTGTGTTTAGCACTTTGAATATCTTTGCTACGGTTGTGCGTAGAACAACAATTAAAACACCAAAATGATTGTTTTGTAGGGCTAAACTTATTGGTAAAAGGAAATATGAAGTTTTAGTAAAATTATTTGAGGAAAAGCTAAAAACCTCGTTCCCATGAGATTAACAAGGAAATTTTATGGACATTTTTTTGGATTTTATCCGCATCCATTTAACCTAGGTTAATGATTCAAAATACTAATTTTTTTTAAGTTCTATAACATATGGCTGTAACCAAAATTGAGTGTTTTAAAAATGTTAGGGTAAAAAGTGCAAAAACTGATTTTTGAAAAGTTTTAAATCCCATAAACCCGTTTCCCATAATCCGATCGATCTGGTTTTCGAACTTAAAGACATAAATTACTTTTCAAATCTGTGCCAAATTTAATAAAAATCGGGTGTTTCTTTAAAAAGTTATCGAGGAAATGGACATAAATATATATACATTGAACGAATAGTGTTTTTGGCATCTGGTTACCTCAAAACGAAAAGTTATCATGGTTTCGGGCTTAAGTCTTACCATGCCACATACGGTAATAGCTTCTTCCCCTTAGGGGAAATTCGCTAACTTTAGAATATTTCAAAAACAGTTTTATAATTTGTTACAAGAGTTTCAGATTTGGAATATCTTTTATCGAGTTAGTTTTTCTGTACCGTACTATAATTTACGTTTTGAAATAAAAAACCGTAAGGCGTGTTAGGACATATTCAGCTTACATGATTCTCCATTTTTAACAATACATACAGAGACTAGTAAGTACAATTTGCTACATTGAGTGGCAATAGAGGTTAACAAAGGCAGTGTGATCAACAGCTACAATGCGGCAAAGATGTTATCGGAACAAGTGCGTTTGAAAAAGCGTTGGCAACGAGCCAGATTATAAGATAGCCACCTGTGTACGCGAATTGAGTTTCTATTAGAACCTTGTTCCGTTTTAACTTGCTGTTCTGAACTTGACATCATGAGAGTGGGCTCCAGTCCCTAATTATTTGGCGTTCCTACCTGCTTCCCAAGGTCAACGTTAGCTTTCAAAGCCCGTCGTTCCTCAACGGATAATCCGATTTCGTTCATTTTTGGCTCATTTAAAATAGCAAACAATACCTAGCGATTTCAGCGAGCAAATTTTCGATATCCCTAACAATAATATTTCAATAAAGTCTTATAATATTCAATACAACGATTTTTGGTAAATTATTTGCGATATCTGAGTTCTGCTTTCTCAAATTGCTACGTATTTCCTTGTTCTTAAAAAACGAACCATAACTCAACGATTACGGATTATCCGTTGGGGGTGGGGGCTTTGAACGTTCAAATTGGCCTTATGGGAGAAGGAAATAGAAACAGAAACCGGTGACTTTCTTAACGTAGGCGAGGAATCACGCGAGGAACACACCTAACCAATGAGTATTCCGTATTTTTATCGTTAACACATGTATACTCTTCTTGTTAGCGAATTTCCCCTATAGGGAAGAAGCTATTACCGTAGGTCTCATGGTAAGACTTAAGCCCGAGACCATGATATATTTTCGTTTTGAGGCCCCCAGATGTCAAAAACACCATTCGTTCAAATTCATATATATGTATATATAGGTAAATATACAGGGTGAGTCAGACCACCCGTCCAGCATGGATAACGAGAGAACGGTTTGGTCTAAAGTCGTCAAACAAAATTCTTCCCCACTAAAACACATATGGGCTATCTATTAAAAATATTTTCATCAAAATCTATGTACAGGATGTTCCAAAACTGAAGGTCACGGGTTCGAATCTCACAATTTTCTTATGTAAGCATAGGGAATATTATAAAACATTTTAAAGGTTTCGTTAAAATAAACATTTTGGCGAAAACAGAATTCACTTATCTTTATTCGTTTCAAAATGGCGGTCATTTGTATGTAAAATATTGACATTTACGGAATACCCTGTATTTTCTAAACCACTAAGCGTACCTTTTATCCGACTTAAATTTCTTACTCGTGATAAACTCAGCTTTACTCTGGTATGCTACATGACAGGCTTTTTTGAGAAAATTTATATTTCAAAAAAATATTTATTTTGAAAATACCCATATGCCCAAAATTCAAAAGAGTCAAATGGTAGCGTATGTCAAAAAACATACCATTGAAAAGGTCTTGTAAATCCTAGCAACTTTCTAATTTTCACCAACCTTGTATCCCTTTTCGTTTTCCTGCAATCAGCAAAAAACATTATTTTCCCATATGAAAAGCATGTTAATTTGCATAACACTTGCATGTATTCTCTGTCCACATTCGTTTTATGTGTTATGCACAATTAACATGCATTTCATATGGAAAAATAATGTTTTTTGCTGATTGCAGAAAAAAGAAAAGAGATACAAGGTTGGTGTAAATTATAAAGTTGCTAGGATTTACAAGACCTTTTCAATGGTATGTTTTTTGACATACGCTACTATTTGACTCTTTTGAATTTTGGGAATATGGGTATTTTCAAAATACAGTAAATATTTTTTTAAAATATAATTTGTCTCAAAAAAGCCTGTTATGTAGCATACCAGAGTAAAGCTGAGTTTATCACGAGTAAGAAATTTAAGTCGGAAAAAAGGTACGAGCAGTGGTTTAGAAAATACAGGGTATTCCATAAATGTCAATATTTTACATAAAAATGGCCGCCATTTTGAAACGAATAAAGATAAGTGAATTCTGTTTTCACCAAACTGTTTATTTATTTTAACGAAACCTTTTTAAAATTTTACCTTTAAATGGTACACAGCTAGTTTGTTAATATATGTTAATGAAACTTGGTAAGCGGCTTTATGTAGTATTAAAACAAAAATGCGCATCGGAAATTCGCTGATTACGCTGGTTTGCTGCGACGGGGGTTTTCTTACTGATATTATTCTAAGTTAAATTTACATAATTTAAATTGGAATTGATGATGTTTACTTTGGTACAAATTGCCTCGTCGCAAAATAAAACAAACGCTAGTGGCTTTCAGGGGCTATAGCCCCTAACATACGGTTTTTGTGTAAGTGGATAATAGCAGCTGATCATTAGTTCATTTTGCGTAGTAGTAAAAACACTGTAGTCATATTTCCATAAGAAAATCTTTGGATCTTTGAAGTCCAGTGGGTCGTAGCCCACGTAATCTTTGACATTTCCGATATTTTTCCCACCGCCCTTGGCCCTCAAGCTTTAAAACGAATCGTCATATAACCTAACTTAACTTCTTCCTATCTCGAGATATTTCGTTGGGACCGATTCGCTTACGGAATTAAATATAAAGATTACCACTGATCTATGAATTTTAATTTAAAATTGTGTTCCGTGTACACCTAAGGTCATGTTGACTGAAACTAAACAGTGCGAAGTAGGCTTAATCATTTATCAAGAAATTAAGCTGAGGACGTAGGTCTGCTGTAACAGTGATATTAATAAAATACATTTACTCCAATTACACGAAACCACATACCAAGTTTCATCAAGGTTTCAAAAGATAACAGTTATATATTTTCCAATAGAATAAAATTGGAAAACATACTGTGTTTAGTACATCCAATATCTAAAACGTATTTAACATAGACCAAAAAGTAAAATTACAAAAACATCGTTTTAGCTGAACGCTTTGGTAATTAGATGGCACATTACGGGTTTACAAAAACTAAATACAATTCAACATGCTAAATTCTCGTATGTATTCGGAAGCTTAATAGCATAGGAAATGTTTTAATTAACTATACACATACTGGTCAATGAATTTATCTTTGGTTGAAATTATTTAAAATGCAAACCTTTTTCCAGCTGGACACAAATATTACAAACATATTTCCAGGCAGAGTTAAAGAGAAATGTTTTGAGCCACGATTATAAACTTTGAAATACGTCAGTTTTCCGAGTTCCATGAAACGTGGCAGCCATGTTGTCATTGTCATCTTGCTGACGGCTATTGTTTACTTTTCGTTGTTTACACAAAGGAAATTCCGGTTTGTCGAGCTGAAGCTTTTCATGGCTTTCACTTGGAGCTGTGGAAAAATGTTCCTTCCCGAAATAAAAATAAAATATGTTTTGGCCCTTCCCTGTTTAGCCTTAGAAGTATTTTTACAACGGATCAGTTGTACAATTAAAAACCTATAATAATGTGTGTCGATATGAGCCCTGTATGGAGCCCCTCTTTGTTTAATATACATATTTATCAAAAAATAACAAAAATTGAATCCTTTATTTATTTAGTATCCTTTAAAAAATGCCCTTCCAAGAATCAAAAGGTTAGTTCTAAGGCTCCGGCTTGAGTTATGAAAGGATTATTTTGAATCGATTTCTTGGTTTGACTACAGAGAACGTCTATTCGTTCTCAGTGGTTTTACTAAAAGCTTAGTTATGTCTCTTCGTTTACTAAAAAAAGTTTGCACTAGCACTTTGACGCGAAGGGTGCGAATTGAAGTTAAATATAAAAATATATACGATGTTTGAACAACACCAGTGCCGATTTTTGTGACAGGTAGGTAACATTTTATGTCAAGCTGTTCTGATATGCCCGGTTTTAATTATCTGCAATTACGGTAATGTTGTTAACTATGAGGGTGGGGAGAGGGTTAGTCATGTGTAAAAGTAGGTAAGTAGGAGGGATGGAAAATTACACTTAGTTATAAACAACTTATTTTTCAATGATAACGCCATAAGATAATGTAGTGTGTTTAGTCAGATAACATTTTATTTTTAAACTCGCTTAATCTTTGTGGAAAAACTATGTGAGAGGGGTTTCAAATTGTTTCCTCTCTACTACGTTCAATAATTTCACATGCATTGCAATTAAATTTTGGGCACATTTGACCCTTTTTGGGACAAAAATGTAATTTTGGAATTTTAAAAGTCCAAAAAAGAGGGTTAGGGTTTTACGATAATTTTGCCGAAAGAAACCGTTCAACAAACAACGAACGATTCTTTAGGGGTTTCCTTTATAATATACCATATATACATAGGTTATAGAAAGGAACAAAAATCAAACAATTAATATGCTTCGTTTCGTGTCCAGAACGGAAGGTCGCATTTCACTCACGAGTGTCGTGGCCACACAACCTCGCATATTAACTGTACGCCCATTTGAATGATTCCTCCGTCCATACGACATAGTTTTGACCAGGTGCACGCCAGGTGACAATAAAGATTTTCCAGGGCTCCGACAACACGGCGTTTCCAATATTATCAGCGGAATGTTTAATTTTAAAATATATTTAATATTTGCACATTTTGTTATGACATCTTTCTTCCAGTTAGTTTGTTTACTAACAAACATACATAAAATAAAACCTGATGTTTTACTTATATCTTTGAATTTTTACGGGCACAGGAACAGGCGCATGTAGGATATCTGACCTCCGCTGGAATTCGCACCGGTAATGTTTATCAATTAAAAATACTTTGCAGTTAAATATTCATGGTATTACTATAACCAGTTTTGTAAAAGTTAGGAATTTTTCAAGCTTTCAATTAATCAAGAAATCGTGAGCAAGGCATCGTATACAAATTTCATATTGAATTGTCTTAGTAGACAGTAACAGTATTTTATTATATCGCTTAGTTCCATAAACAACACCGTCATCACCTCCATCGAGTCACCATCAGTCACCGACTTCTACCTGCTTCTCCCATAAGACTGATGTTAACTTTCAAAGCCCACCCCTCCTCAACGCATTACCCGAAATCGATAAAAGGTTCGTTTTAAAGAATTAAAAAATACCTAACGATTTCAGTTATCAGAAATTCAATATCACAAATAGTTCCTTAAATAAACAAGTCATATATATTAAATATTTTGGAAATGTATTGAACTGTTGTTATTTAGGATATAGACATTCTGCTCACTGAAATCCTTAGATAACTTTTGCCCTTTAAAATGAACAAAAAATCAACGACATCGGATAAGCCGTCGAGGAGGCACCGGCTCTGAAAGTTAACATTGGCCTTATGGGCGAAGTAGGTAGAAACGTATAATTGTTTGTAAATTGAGCCCACTAACTAACTAATGTAAACACTTGCACAAGCATAGATTTTTATTCCTGTATTTATTTATTAGCTGGCTTTCAACTTTCCAATTGAAGTTAAAAATTAACCAGGTCTAAAAAATAATAAAAAACTACAATGTACTGTTTTTAACGTTTGCAATTACATATTGCAGTCCACAAAAAAAAATAGGGCCCCAGGATGCAAAATTTGTGAGTCCTTGTGTTTAATAATCCGCTCTCCATACTGTTTCTTCAACACAGTTCATCTAATAAACCCCTACAATGAATAATTCAAAGAAGAAACTTAATTAAGCGTTACTTTAGGAGGTAATTTTAGCGGGTTATTTACATGTCTTTGACCCGTGACGTGCAAACCCAGTCTTGCAGCAGCCTTATCAACCCGCACGGCTTATCAGCCGTCCTGCATATGCATGAAGGTCTTTACACGGGGCTGAGTAAATCATAAGCGTGTGCATGTTATGCCTTGGTTCCAAGAACAATCATTTATATTTCCTTAGTGTTTATATTATAGCGTTATATTTCAAAGGGTTGTTTGTGAAAATGTTATGCTTAAAAGTGAACAAACAGTGAATGGCTTATTGGGAAGATTTAAGCAATAAGGAGAGACCGTCCAAGTTGCAAGAAACTTGAGTATCTATGAATCTAAATTAAATATTTAAAACAAAGTTGGGTTAGTTACGTTAGTTACACCATTTATAACTCAACAACTACTGAACCGATTGGCATGAAAATTTACAGGAATTTTCCCGATATAGCCTACCTAGATAACATATAGGCCTACTTTCGTTTTGAAAATCCGCGCCCTACGGCCCTTCAAAGTTTAGTTGCCATAATTATGGAGGAATTTTTTATTTGGTTTATTAAGTCATATGTGTCTTTCCTTTATTCAATTCGTTTAAAGGAACAGCTGTTATAAGGATTATATCTAACATACTCGAAAGGCATAAACATATGTTCATTATAGAAATAATAAACCTACTTGAAAGGCAACTCAAACTCTTTTTTCGATGCTAAAGCTCTAAATAAAATTAGGCGATTGAGCGTAGCAAACAAGGCCATCTTGAAAATGAACGAGCATTTTTGGCATAAAAGAAATTCAATGACATTAGGACAGGACAACGTCTGTCGGGCCAGCTAGTAAATTCAATTACATTAGGACAGGACAACGTCTGTCGGGCCAGCTAGTAAATTCAATGACATTAGGACAGGACAACGTCTGTTGGGCCAGCTAGTAAATTCAATGACATTAGGACAGGACAACCTCTGTCGGGGCAGCTAGTAAATTCAATGACATTAGGACAGGACAACCTCTGTCGGGCAGCTAGTAAATTCAATGACATTAGGACAGGACAACCTCTGTCGGGGCAGCTAGTAAATTCAATGACATTAGGACAGGACAACGTCTGTCGGGCCAGCTAGTAAATTCAATGACATTAGGACAGGACAACGTCTGTCGGGCCAGCTAGTAAATTCAATGACATTAGGACAGGACAACGTCTGTCGGGCCAGCTAGTAAATTCAATGACATTAGGACAGGACAACGTCTGTCGGGCCAGCTAGTAAATTCAATGACATTAGGACAGGACAACGTCTGTCGGACCAGCTAGTAAATTCAATGGCATTAGGACAGGACAACGTCTGTCGGGCCAGCTAGTAAATTCAATGGCATTAGGACAGGACAACGTCTGTCGGGCCAGCTAGTAAATTCAATGGCATTAGGACAGGACAACGTCTGTCGGGCCAGCTAGTAAATTCAATGGCATTAGGACAGGACAACGTCTGTCGGGCCAGCTAGTAAATTCAATGACATTAGGACAGGACAACGTCTGTCGGGCCAGCTAGTAAATTCAATGACATTAGGACAGGACAACGTCTGTCGGGCCAGCTAGTAAATTCAATGACATTAGGACAGGACAACCTCTGTCGGGGCAGCTAGTAAATTCAATGACATTAGGACAGGACAACCTCTGTCGGGGCAGCTAGTAAATTCAATGACATTAGGACAGGACAACCTCTGTCGGGGCAGCTAGTAAATTCAATGACATTAGGACAGGACAACGTCTGTCGGGCCAGCTAGTAAATTCAATGACATTAGGACAGGACAACGTCTGTCGGGCCAGCTAGTAAATTCAATGACATTAGGACAGGACAACGTCTGTCGGGCCAGCTAGTAAATTCAATGACATTAGGACAGGACAACGTCTGTCGGGCCAGCTAGTAAATTCAATGACATTAGGACAGGACAACGTCTGTCGGGCCAGCTAGTAAATTCAATGACATTAGGACAGGACAACGTCTGTCGGGCCAGCTAGTAAATTCAATGACATTAGGACAGGACAACGTCTGTCGGGCCAGCTAGTAAATTCAATGGCATTAGGACAGGACAACGTCTGTCGGGCCAGCTAGTAAATTCAATGGCATTAGGACAGGACAACGTCTGTCGGGCCAGCTAGTAAATTCAATGGCATTAGGACAGGACAACGTCTGTCGGGCCAGCTAGTAAATTCAATGGCATTAGGACAGGACAACGTCTGTCGGGCCAGCTAGTAAATTCAATGACATTAGGACAGGACAACGTCTGTCGGACCAGCTAGTAAATTCAATGACATTAGGACAGGACAACGTCTGTCGGGCCAGCTAGTAAATTCAATGACATTAGGACAGGGCAACGTCTGTCGGGCCAGCTAGTAAATTCAATGGCATTAGGACAGGACAACGTCTGTCGGGCCAGCTAGTAAATTCAATGACATTAGGACAGGACAACGTCTGTCGGGCCAGCTAGTAAATTCAATGACATTAGGACAGGACAACGTCTGTCGGGCCAGCTAGTAAATTCAATGGCATTAGGACAGGACAACGTCTGTCGGGCCAGCTAGTAAATTCAATGGCATTAGGACAGGACAACGTCTGTCGGGCCAGCTAGTAAATTCAATGACATTAGGACAGGACAACGTCTGTCGGGCCAGCTAGTAAATTCAATGACATTAGGACAGGACAACGTCTGTCGGGCCAGCTAGTAAATTCAATGGCATTAGGACAGGACAACGTCTGTCGGGCCAGCTAGTAAATTCAATGGCATTAGGACAGGACAACGTCTGTCGGGCCAGCTAGTAAATTCAATGACATTAGGACAGGACAACGTCTGTCGGGCCAGCTAGTAAATTCAATGACATTAGGATAGGACAACCTCTGTCGGGGCAGCTAGTAAATTCATAGAACATAAACATTTTATATTAAATCAGTCAGTAGTTCTATAGTTTACAGTTTACACTATTATCTACTTTTGGGTAAAAACGAAATATTCCTTGGATATAAGAGTTTAAGTAGCTTTACTTGTAAAAATAATTGAAAATCCCATTTTTCCCAACTAGTTAACTAAATAATAGTTCAGTAAAAGAGTCGAAACCAAACAAAATAAGCTGAACTCAAAACTCATTAATTTGAGTTGAGCAACTATATATAGTATACGAATTTGGATTAGGAGAACTGTGATCTCGCAGACATAAAGCCAGATGTAAATTCATTTCCTTTATAATCACCTGACTAAGCAAATAAAAATCCCGAAAGTTTAAAATTGGAAATTTTAAATGCCATGTGGTGGATCCGTAAAGGTGGATTATTCTCAAACCCCCGAAAAGGCTCAAAAATAGGGCGAGAGCTTTTGATTAATAACAGACGTGCATAAAAAATAATAAACAACTTTGATTTATTACAAAAATAAATAAACATGTAATATCACTACAGCTCCTACAACAAAGCTGATCTTTACAATAATTGTGTTATTAGTACGCAAAAGAGTGTATCTTAATTTACATTTCATCAAAAGGTGTTATAAAACAAATGGCTTGGTAATAAATCCCCTAGAATGTTTCAACACAGTGATGTATATGTTTTGTAATATTTCACTTTTAAGATCAACATTTTTCCAATAATTGCAGAACAATGTTATAATAATAGCATGGATCCCAAATACCCCCGTCGCAGCAAACCTGCGTACTCAGCGAATTTCCAATGCATAATATATGTCTTAATACCATATAAAGCCACATGCCAAGTTTCATAAAAATATATTCATATATAAGCGATATATACAATTTTAATTATTCTCCATAAGAATAGCATTGGTGATGAGTACATAGGTTTGCTGAAACAAGGAACACAATCAATTGGTTTTTATGCAAATATAAATATAATTTAACTAGGTGAAGCCACATACCAAGTTTAATCAATATTCAATCATAAGTAAGCACTATATAACATTTTAATTATTCTCCATAAGAATAACATGGGAGATGAGTAAGCAGGTTTGCTGCAAAAAGAAACTAAAAAAATGGGTTTTTATGCAAATATCAATACAACTCAACAAGGTGAAGCCACCTTGTTGAGCCATACCAAGTTTTATTAATTTATGTTCATAATTAAGGGAGTCATTCATTTTACTTATTCTCCATAAGAATAACATGGGGGCTGAGTACGCAGGTTCGCTGCTACGGGGATAATCAACAAAAAATCAATTTTTTGTGCAAATATCAATATACTAGTACTACGTGACCCCAAGTGCCAAGTTTCATCAATATACATTCATTAATAATGGAGATATCAAATTTTATTTATTCTCCATAAGGATAACATTGGACAACGTACTGTGTTTAGCACATTGAATATCTCTGCAACGGTTGGACGTATAATCACAATTTAAACACCAAAATTATTGTTTTGTGGAGCTGAGTTGATTGGTAAAAGCAAATGTGGAGTTTACATTAAAATTAACTTAGGAAAAGCCAAAAACCTTTTTCCCATAAGATTAACATAGGAGATTTTATGAGCAGGTTTTGGATTTTCTCCGCAACCACTTAACCTAGCTTAATAACTCAAAATACCATATTATTTGTTTTTTTAAGCTCTATCACATGGTCTAAACCAAAATTAAGTGTTTTAAAAATTTTAGGGTAAAAAATGCAAAAAACTTATTTTTGGAAAATTTAAAACCCCTATAAACCCCCCTTCCCATGGCCCGATTTTTCTGGTTTTCGAACTTAAAGTCATAAATGTCACTTTACACATTTGAGCCAAATTTCATCGAAATCTGACGTGTTTTACTCAAGTTATCGCATTATTGGACACACACACACATATATATATATATATATATATATATATATATATATATAAATTTGAACGAATAGTGTTTTAGTCATCTGGGGACCTAAAAAAAAATTGTCATGGTCTCGGGCTTAAATCTTACCATGAGACCTACGGTAATAGCTTCTTCCCTATAGGGGAAATTCGCTAAACAAACCGATGACAGTTATTTTCCTTATCATATGTTTATTTGTACAAATCAATCGTTGGATAGTAAATTCATATATTTTCGTCATTTATTATTTCAATCAAAATTCACCTGACAAAAATCAAGAAATTATTGTAAGAATATTAATTATTACTAGTAGCCTGTCGCGACTTCGCTCGCGATCATAGTGTAATATTATATTTGAAAAGTTAGATGCGGTACATTTATAAATATTGTGTTACTGTTCCAAAGCCAACATCGCCTGCTGTTTAACTGTGTTTACTCTATCCAACTTATTGCTTAAAACGTAAAGTTATTTCCCAATGCTAAGCTTTTGGGAAAACTCAACTTTAAGGGGCCCCAGGGCCTCACTCACAAATTATTTCTCTATAAAAAAGTTTCCTGCACAACTTCACGTTAGGCTCTTTCCAATGACACCAAAAACATGAAAATCGGTTTAGTAGTTTAGGAGGAGTGATTATCACAAAAAAACTGCTCGCCTATTAAATAAGTATAGAATAGATATAGATATGTTTAAAACAATTTCTATTTTCAGTCACTCGGGTTTAATTAACCTTATAAACAGCTATAATACCACTGAGGAGTGAAATACTGGGATGGATATAGAACAGTCCATTTACAACAGTGTTTTAAAATCCACCCAAAACCACCCCCCGCGCCCTTTCGCCCCCCCTAACAACCGAAGCCACAGTTTTGATTGTTGTTTGAGTATCTCGCCTGACGAGTGAAGCCTATTGTTGATTTTTCGTTGATTAAACAAAGAAAACCTCCGGACTAACGAGTTTATAAACAATACTCGACAACATCCACCCCCACTGGAGTGGAGGAGTTTGCCGTATTGGGGGTAAAATGAAGATATTGTTTAACATCATAATCACCTAAAAATTGACATTGGAGCTTAGAAAGGCCGTATAGCTGTTTTCGGGGTAAGAATTACGATATTGCTTTGAATCATAGTTACATGATAAGTAAATGGAAAAATCCATAAGAATGTAACATTGTAACTTTCAAAGCCCATGTGACTACTTTGGGGGTAAATGAAGACACTGTTTGAAGTAAGTAAAACAGTTGTATTGTAATGATTAGATGCAGTTAACGATTTGGAAAACAAAACATAATTATGATCAATTATAATAAGTATATAAAGCAAATATATATATGTTGGGGAAAACCAACACTTCGCTTGTTTGTCTGATTTCAGTTTTAAATCAAATCACAAAGGTGATCGAACTCTCATATTCAAAAACAATTCTCATAAACGTGTTTACTTGAAAATTGTCTTCAATATCTTCTTCCTAATATTTTCCTCCTATTTTCTGAGTGAGATCATTCACTCATGTGGTTCATGGGTAGCAGTCGTATGGTTTCCCCAAAAATCCCTGCTACAGTTTTGCTTTATAAATAGATACGGTGAACAGAGGGGGAGGGGGATAATTTTACACGAGGATTTTTTACAATTTTAGTATTTAATATTTTCAGGTTAATGTAGTGAATTAGGTAATAGAAAGGTGCACTCCTGATTATAAATAGTTTTAAAAGTCTATATTTGAATTATATTGTTGAATTAATGGTAAGGATTCAACAAACACATCATTACAGGAGGTGTATTTGCTATTTGTTTGTTTCTAAGCACAAGGCTACTTATTTATGAATAGAATGATCTTATTTTAGTCACAAACCATAACTCTGGCAATATACAAAGCTGCCGTCAAATCTATGCGCCCTGTCATATTGCAACTTACTTAATAATGACATACCACATAATGTCTCGTACTTTTCACAGGGACTT
Source organism: Allygus modestus (assembly GCA_963675035.1). NCBI lineage: Eukaryota > Metazoa > Arthropoda > Insecta > Hemiptera > Cicadellidae > Allygus > Allygus modestus. The sequence continues at coordinate 105,273,755 of OY776112.1, forward strand.
ATTTACAAACAATTCATTAATAACTAATATCTGCATATTTCTTACTAATGACACGGTTAAAGATCTTCGGGGTGGCCATGAACTTGCAAAAAATGTTGAAAATTTTTATACACAACTACGGAACGTAGCAGTTTTCTTATTCCTCGATCGTCAATGTATACAAATTGCCTTTTTTCTATTAATAAAAATCGCCTTTACGTATTTATTTAATAGATTTATTTAATAGATACAGGCCATTACAATAGTCAAAAAGAATGAAAATCATATTTCATAGCTACGGGATTAATCCTAAAACAGCTACCACGACTAATATCGTTCTAATAATTAGTACAATGACAAAAAAATAGAATTGCACAAAATACATAATGAGACTATTTACTGTAGATACTGAAGCAGATTTATCATTGCCAATTTAAAAGCTGTCCCTATTTTCGTGGGAGTCAGGGTTCAAAGAGGACGTAGTTAACACTAATCACCAACAGATTACTTATAGATTACTTCTGTCAACTATTACTTATCTTATCAGGAAGGAATAATACTACAGTTGGTGTGTCAGGAATCATATATAGTCAATGCTAAAACCATTGACTATATTAAAACTCTTAATTGGCATGCTTGTAGCTACAAATAAAGCAATAACTTGTCGCTACACAATTACTAGGATACAGTTGCACATTTTTCATCGATAAGATAGTAAAATGTAAATTGTGAGCTTAATCAAACAGGCTTTAGCTTCTAGTCGTAACTTAACTGCAAATAAATTAAAATAAATAAATTAAATCGTTAGCCACCTGCAAATAAATTAAAATATTTATTTTTACTGTTATATTTCGAAACTTGTTCATGAAAGGCAAGTTGCAGTTATATTGGCTTACAGTTAAGAATAACAAAAAAGATGGAAACTCTTAAACTACTTCTGTGAACACGACAACTTGATTTACTCAAATAATATGGACTTTCAATTCTCTGGATTGCATTAAGAAAAGACATCTTTTATAGAGTTTGGGCACACCCAAAATATGTCCACAAATAGTAGGCCAATGTTTTGGCTCCCTACAGTTACATTTTAAAAACAAAAATAGTAACAATAACGTAAAGATTTGTTCTAAAAATTTCAGATTTAACGAATTTCCCCTATAGGGAAGAAGCTATTACCGTAGGTGGCATGGTAAGAGTTAAACCAGAGACCATGGTAACTTTTCATTTTGAGGTCCCAAAAAATGTTATATATATATTATGTGTGTGTCCGTTAACACGATAACTTGAGTAAAGATTGTCTGATTTTGATGAAATTTGGCTAAAATGTGTAAAGTGACATTCATGATTTTAAGTTCGAAAACCAGAAAAATCGGACCATGGGAAGGGGGGTTTTAAATTTTCCAAAAATCGGTTATTTTCATTTTTCACCCTAACATTTTTAAAACATTTAATTTTGGTTTCAACCATTTTATAGAGCTTAAAAAACAAATAATATAGTATTTTGAATCATTAACGTAGGTTAAATGGTTGCGTATAAAATCCAAATAACGTGCTCATAAAATCTCCCACGTTAATCTTATGGGAAAAATGTTTTTTTTTTTATTTTCCTCAGTTAATTTTAATGTAAACCTCACATTTGCTTTTACCAATCAGTTCAGCTCTACAAAACAATCATTTTGGTGTTTAAATTGTGATTCTACGCCCAACCGTTGCAGTGATATTCAAAGTGATAAACACAGTACGTTGTCCAATGTTATGCTAATGGAGAATAATACAAATTTGATATCTTGATTATTTATGAATGTATGTTGATGAAACTTGTCATGTGGCTTCACCTAGCACTGGTATGTTGATATTTGCACAAAAATATAATTTTTGCCAATTTTCCCCGCAGCAGCGAAGCTGCATACTCAGCCCCCATGTTATTCTTATGGGGAATAAGTAAAATGTAATGTATCCCTTAATAATTATGAACATAAATTAATAAAACTTGGTATGCATCTTCGACTTGTTAAGTTATATTGATAATTGCATAAAAACGCATATTTTGTGTTCCTTGTTGCAGTAAACCTGTGTACTCTATGTTATTCTTATGAGAATAATTAAAATGCTATATATCACTTATTTATTCGTGTATTTTTATGAAACTTGGTGAGTGGTTTTATGTGGTAGTGAGAAACATATAAATGCATTGGAAATTCGCTGAGGACGCAGGTTTGCTGCTACGGGGGTATTTTTATAATAGATTTTAAGCGTTATTTTGGATGTTATTCCGAACACAATTGACCTGAAACACAGTTTTTACAATTGCAAAACATAATCTAATAAACGGTATCAGGAAACTGACACATACTTTCTCCCTTTTAGCCCAACTTTAATGAATAAATTACTTTTTATTTAGTAAATATAGAATACAAAACATGGTCGAATGTACAGAAAATCTTGTAAACAAGTTGTTTTAAAAAACATCCACCCAAATCTCTGCTTTGGAGACACTACAGAATCCATTGCTACACTCGTGGTTTTAAGAGGGGAAATTCCCCCTATTCCCCCCCCCAGGGTTATTAAGGGGCAACATATTTCGAATTAACTCTGTTGGTCAATGCTAAATTGACAAGCATATCAAGTTTGAATGAAATTGATCAGTAAATAAGACAGAAATAGTAATTTTTGTATTCCCCATAAGAATAACATTGGACAACGTACTGCGTTTACCGCTAAATGAAAATTTCAATTTTCTCCGAAACCAGCAATCGTAGAATAGTAATTCAAGATACTAAATTATTTAGTTTTTAGAGCTCTTTTTAATGGTGAATAGTAATATTTTTTAATATTTATGTTTTTTTATGAAAAATCCAAAAAACTGAATTTTGTATGTTTTAAGTCCTGTAATTTCTGAACCCGAATTTTTACAGAAATGCAGGTGGTGTCATTTTGTTGGAGAACTAAAGTTCTACAAACGACTAAAGTTTAATCAAAATCGTTAGAGCCGTTTTTGAGAAATTTGGATTTTTCATGTTTTTTGGCGGTTTTTGGGGGATAATTACCCTTAAAAATCAAAAATTCAAAAAAATGAAAAAAATGCCTGGAGATATCGTGGATTAGTACCTACATACCAAATTTCATCAAAATCGGTCCATAGGTTAGGGCTCTAGCTCTGTACACATCCACACAGACACACACACACACACACACACGGACACACACACACACACACAGACAGACATCACGTAAAAACCACTTTTTTGGGTTCAGGGAACACCAAAACGAATATTTCCACTAACAACTCAAATTCGAAAATTCTGACGAAAACAATACTTTCTCCATATACTACGTATAAGGGGGAGAAAGTAAAAAGAGTAATTTATTGTTCTACTGGAGGGGGGAGGGGAGAACATCACAGTAAAATGGCGACTTGATCTTGCCGTGGAGATGGGTTGTCAAGGGATGCTTGGCATGTTTAATTTGTTATGTGGGTGGTCTAAAAGGTTCCAGTGTAGTGCTGAATGTGCAAGTCTGCGATTTAAGTTCTTCCATAGACTTCCCTTTGGGATGATTTTGCTTTACATTTAATTAAGCCTCAGTAAACAGTAAACAATCAGACTACTTTTAATGCTGTCTTACAATTACAATTGTTTTATCTTTAAGCAATGCCTGCACTTGATAATTGTCTTTATTTGTACATTTACCTGAGCAAGTTTAAATAATATTATATTCTTAAAAACTGTAAAAGATTTTAAATTGACTCCGTCTTGTGGCATTCCTCCCCAAAATTTGATTTAATATATGCAATTAGCATTGCAGGGCAACATAGTAAAATATTATTTAATATTTAGCGATGATTAAGTAACGGTCTGTTAACATTTACCAAACTTACGAGCATATGATTTTGTATGCTACAAATTATAAGCCTATACTAAAATTAAGTATTACTGTAAGATTAAACACTTGGCTATTTTACAATTCCACATACGTCTACCGGTATGTAAGAAAAACCAACAATTTGGTGGTACAAATCAATTTTTTCGGTTATTGATATATTTTTGGTCTTCATAACTCAAGTTACAAATGTTGCTTTAACGTATGTGCCAAATGTCACCAAGTTCAGAAATGTAGACAAGTTATCCTACCCACGGACAAGTATCCACATTTTTACAAACTATGATTTTTGTCATCTGGGAACATTAAAACGAAAACTATCATGGTTCTCGGCCTAGATCTTACCATGTCAATTACAATAATAGCTAAGATAATTTTTTTAATAAAATGTTATACGATCAACATAACACGGGAACAGTTATTACCTGGTTTATATCCACACGGTAAGTGGAACTGGACAGGTCTAACTCTATGGGGTGTGTTTTTGGAGTGAAATGGTTTTCTCTAATTCTTCCACTCATTACGGACGTTTCACTCTCTCCCTGGTGCCACTGTGCTACGGACGCTAACCCTGACTGTACTGATGCGTCACGTCTAACCCCCTCCCCCATCCACCCCGTGATAAGCCGTATCACGGTAGACACGACTTTCCATCCTACCTGTCCTCGCAGTGATAAGGAATGAGAACGACTCGAGCGATGTGGTTTAAACACTACTCAAATATTTATTTACTTCAAGCAACTGTTACTACGTCAACTATTTGTATTACCAGCTCGATTACGACCAATAAAGAAAATACATGAGTATAAAAAATATCATATTTCCTAGTTTTGTCCAGATTAAAATTATAATATTTATGTAGAAACTGTTTTTATTTGCGTATACAGGATGGTTGGAAACTTTAAAAGTAACCCCCTTTTAACTATTTTGCTATAGGTGCATTTTTTCGAAGAGGTTGGCAACTCTTTTTTGTCTTACTTTGCCCGTCAACATAGGCTAAGGCTATAGATCTGTGCGTGGAACACATCCAGCATAGCAAGTGGTGAGCCGTTACAGTAAGAGTTACAGTAGTTACAGTTAGAGTAGTGGTGAAATGTATTTGCCCAGGACTGAAATGATTATCAGATTGTTTTAATCTATTTGGGATAACTTTCTTGGTTTAATTTTGGAGGAATTGTTCTTAATCCTTGAGGGAATGTGGAAGTGGAGAGTGGTTGAAAACTTGTAATAGGCTGCACAGCTGTGATAGCTGTGGCTGTAGTTCCTCATTTTAAAGTCCTTGGTTGGACAAGACAAATTACATAACAAAAAAAATGAACTTGCGCAGTGTTAATCTCTGTGGAAATCCCACCAAGACGGAACATCGCGACGGAACATCTTTGCGTAATCGTGTATACACCAGCTGTTGCTTCCAAGGTTAACCGCAGAGAACAGAACACGTTAGAAAGACCATTGCATATGGTAAGACCAATTGTAGTATATGTAGTCATTGGTAAGAGTATACAGCTGATATGCGCATAGTCTACTCTTACCTACTCATAATCTAATCATAGTCTAATAGTAGTCTAATCATAGACTACTCATGATTATGCGCAACGCACGCGCATGTGGTTAGGTAACGCTTTTAATATATTTGAGGTTTAAATTGAAATAGACTTTTACAAAGAAAAACACCCTAAATCTAATTAATCTAAGTAGCACGAAGGGTTTAGCTTTCAACATGAAAGTTAGTTGGGTTTCTCAATAGTCCTGACGAAATCTGTCGCCGTTATATTAACTTATTGTCGTTATAGTAACAAAACCAAGGTTTGGACCGTTCCCTAACAAAACGTTACAAAATGCAATGACATATATAGACACACAGAAGAAAATGTTATTTTTATAAAAGCGGACAACACCTCACATATAACAGTGAATGAAACCGTAACATGTACATGTTTAACGATTGCATAAGGATGGTGAAATTGTTTATTAAGTATTAATAATTTGTGCAGAGTGATGCAGCACAAAAAAGAGTAAGTGTCCATTTTAGGTACTTATATAATATTTGTTTGAGTAGCATGATAGTGATGTTTCAATTAATCAGGATATGATATTATTAAACATAGGTGTTAACTTTCAATCCTTGTTTTTTTTTCAGAAGGAAATCCGGATTTCGAGCCCGAAAGCTCTTCTTCAGTCCTTGCTACAGATTTCCAAATCACATTCAGAAATATAAACAGTCAACTGTGTAGAAATAACAACATCCATCTACCACTGGCGCGCAGATGGTAACTGACAACAAAGATAACAACCTCATCTGTCAGCTGAAGGTGCATGTGTATGTGCTATGTGATACGTGAGTTTGAAGTTAGATGTGAGCAATGATATATACTCAGTACATACTCCGAGTATAGATCTTTGGATGTGAGTAATAGTCAAGAAAGGTTTTAATGCTACGCCTATTTTGTGTTGAATCTTTGTGTATTTTAAGAGGAACTCCAACCAAAGAACCAAAATATAGAACAATGAAGAAATATTTTTTTTATTTTTTTATTGTTTCCCTAAGGGTAAAACCACTTTGTACCTATATGCACTTTTTGGCTTCCACCCCTTAAACCCATAAATAGGGGTAATTGTCTTTAGAAAATATGTACCCGAATGGTTACTTATAAATTTCTGAGACAGATACCAATAGTTTTTATCATTTGAATCCTTTAGTTATACATGTAAGCTGTAGAACGGGTTTTAAAGTAGGCCAAACCGATATTTTTAAAATAATATTAGTAAACTTTCAGCTATATAATATTGCTAGCTGTTAGCCGCAGGCTTCGCCCCGCAAATTATTTATAATACCCCCCGTTGCAGCAACCCTGCATACTCAGCGAATTTCAAATGGTACTTCACTACCTCATGAAACCACTTCCCAACTTTAATCAAAGCATATTCTTAAAGAAGTGAGATATGACTTTTGATTTATTCTCCATAAGAAAACATTAAAACTGAGTACGCAGGTTTGCTACACCAAGGATCACAAAAATCGGGTTTTTATGCAAATACCAATGGATCAACACTAGATGAAGCAACGTGCCAAGTTTTACCAATTCATGTTCATAAACAAGCAAGATATCACAAGTTTCTTATTCTCGATAAGAATAACATTATAGCTGCTGAGTACGCATGTTTGCTGCCATGGGGACCACAACAAATTTTGTTATGCAAATATCAGTAAAACCCAACAATATGAAGCAACATAACAAGTTTCATTAATATACGAAACAATAATTACTGTTCATCAATAATCGAGATATAAAATTGTACTTATTCTCCATAAGATTAAATTTAATTAACATTAACATTGGACAACGAACTGTGTTTAGCACTTTAGGTTCAAGTTAGTATTCACTTCCCTCACGTCCCTCATGTAGTATTAAGACATTTATATCTCCATTGGAAATTCGCTGAGTATGCAGGTTTGCTGCGACGGGGATATTTACTTACTACTACCCTTATACATAGTATATGGAGAAAGTATTGTTTTCGTCAAAATTTTCGAATTTGAGTTGTTAGTGTAAGTATTCGTTTTGATGCTCCCTGAACGCAAAAAAGGTGATTTTTACGTGATGTCTGTGTATCTGTCTGTCTGTCTGTCTATCTGTCTGTCTGTCTGTCTGTCTGTCTGTCTGTCTGTCTGTCTGTCTGTCTGTCTGTCTGTATGGATGTTTACAGAGCTAGAGCCCTAACCAATGGTCCGATTTTTATGAAATTTGGTATGTAGGTACTAATCCACGATATCTCCAGGCATTTTTTCGTTTTTTGGAATTTTTTATTTTGAAGGGTAATTATACCCCAAAACCGCCAAAAAACATAAAAAACCAATATTTCTCAAAAACATCTCTAACGATTTTGATTAAACTTTAGTCGTTTGTAGAACTTTAGTTTTCCAACAAAATGACACCACCCGCATTTCTGTAAAAATTCGGGTTCAGAAATTACAAGACATAAAATATCAAAAATTCAGTTTTTTTGGATTTCTTATAAAAAAAAAACATAAATATAAAAAATTACTATTTACCATTAAAAAGAGCTCAAAAACTAAATAATTTAGCACCTTGAATTACTATACTACGATTACTGGTTGTGAGAAAATTTAAATTTTCATTTTGCGGTAAACACAGTACGTTGTCCAATGTTATTCGTATGGGGAATACAAAAATTACTATTTCTCTCTTATTTATTGACCGATTTAGTTCAAACTTGATTTGCTTGTCAAGCTAGCATTGACCAATAGAGTAAACTCGAAATATGTTGCCCCTTAGTAACTCTGAGGGGGGAATAGGGGGCATTTCCCCTCTTAAGAGGGGGCCAGACCTAGCTCCACCAGCCGCCGGCTCCGGTCGTCTTTTAACATGGGGCGCTACTATAAATGTTTTATTTTACTGTCTGCCAGCCTTTAAATGCAAAAATGATCGCAGGCCAAACAATCTTATAGTTGTTAGCCGTATGATCTTATAATCAAAATGTAGTATTTTTCAAAAATAACATACTGTATAAAATATGAAAATCAACTTCCTTTTTTCCCATAAGAAGTTGTGAACTTTTGAAACAATTTATAAAATGATACGTTTTATATAAATTAAATTTGAAAACGTCATAATAACAGTTATGTTATTGTTAATGTTTGGCCTGAGTGTTTTAGCGAATTTCCCCTATAGGGAAGAAGCTATTACCGTAGTCGGCATGGTAAGACCTAGGCCCGGGACCATGATAACTTTTCGTTTTGAGGTCCCCAGACCCCAAAAACACCATTCGTTCGAAACTGTATATATATATGTATATATATATATACATATATATATATATATATATATATATATATATATATATATATATATATATATATATGTGTCAGTGGGTGCGATAACTCTCGTAAAAAAGGTCCGATTTTTATGAAATTTGGTACAAACGTGTAAAGCAGCATTTATGACTTTAAGTTAGAAAACCAGACGGATCGAGCCATCCGAAGGGGTATTTTGGGGAGGTTTTGTACCCCAAAAATGGGTTTTTTGAGTTTTTTACAACCCATTTTTGAAAAAGTAAAATTTTATTTTTCCCATTGCAATCAGCTTAAAAAGACGCACAATTTGATGTTTTAATCATTGCTCTACGTCAATTGGTTACTGAGATATTGAAAGTGCTAAACACAGTACGTTGTCCAATGTTATTCTTATGGAGGATAAGAAAAATTGTATATCTCGCTTATTTAACAAGTTATCCTGACGAAACTTGGTATATTGCTTCATTTCATTGTGGTCTATTGATATTTGCACAAAAACCCATTTTTGCCGATAGTTCCCGTAGCATACTCAGCCCCATGTTATTCTTATGGAGAATAATTAACGTGTTATCTCCTTTAATTATGAACATAAATTAATAGAACTTGGTATGTGGCTTTACCTAGTTGAGTTATATTGATATTTGTATAAAAGCCCATTTTTAGTGTTCCTTATTTCAGCAAACCTGCATACTCAGCCGCCATGTTATTCTTATGGAGAATAATTAAAATGTCATAAATCGATAATTTATGAATGTATATTGATGAAACTTCGTATGTGGCTTTATGTGGTATTAAGATAAATTAATATGCATTGGAAATTCGCTGAGTATGCAGGTTTGCTGCTACGAGGGTATTTTTGTTTTAAAATGTGAAATTGTTCAAAAATAAGCCTTTTTTTGAAGTCTTACAAAACGAGTAGGCCCACAAACTGCAACTGGTTTGCCTTCACCCCGATAGATGGCAGCAACGTCGCTTACCGACCAAAGATCCCGCTTCCGCAACCGATTTCGCGCGGCAGATTTGATTATCCTTTTGAAACCAATATCACTAGTAGTAACTACCGCTCGAAATCGAGTAAATTTTCTCCTCATATTTTTGAATTTACATGGCCCAACATGGCAATTTTTAGGCATTAATCATTTAATGTCTGTAACATCTGTCCTTGCTGCTATATGCTGCTATGCTGTGTTTTTTTACAAAACGATAATGGCACCTTGTACATGGTGTTCGTTTTGCTATGTTGGTACTGTAGAGGGAAGATATTGTGCTTCCATCTGCTTTTCAAACACGGCACGCTTTTTTTTCATAAACTGCAAGGCATTAGTCTCTCCAGATTGTATACAGCTCACTGAGCAACGCCGGAAACTCCTGCTATTGTTTATAAAATATAAACAAATTTCAATCATAAATGTCTGTCAATCATTTAGCCAGTCCAAACATGGATAAAGTGTGATGGAAACCAGTATGTTTGAGGAAGTTTTGCCCTCTTAGGCGCAGGTAAAATTCCGCGATGGTCGCTTTACTAACTTCACTGAAGTGTTGAACTCACAGGTGCAGATTCGCAATTGTCGCATATTTCGCTTAGCGCTTTTTTCCCGACACCTTCACAAAGAGGGTAATTTATAATTTTGAGTCCGTGTAGATGTTCCGGAACAATGCATTGACCGATTCAAAGACGTGAAATGATTTGTTTTTTTATCTTGATGTCTTGAATTTTGAAAACCAAGTCGAAGTCGTAATTTGAGGCTTCAGTCCAAAAACTCTGCTACCCTCTGTAGGCCTAACTGATGCAGGCAGGCTCCCAATCCTCTTGCCATTGTACATTAGCTTTCTTGTGACGAACGAATTAGTGTAATTGAAACAAGGTAGGAACGAATTATTAATATTGTTTAAATTTAAAGCATTCTTATCAAAAGAATCCGGTACCTCTTTCCCTTTTATGCCAATACGGGAAGGTATCCTGAACAAAATTACTTCGTACCTCAAATTTAATAATTTTGTAAACTGTAGTATGATTTCGTACCAGATTTATGCAGATTTGTCATGAAGAATACTTAGAACTAGCTGATTACCCGTGCTTCGCACAAAGAATTCAGGAATGATCAGCTGATTAAAATTGTTGCTGCAACTACATCTGTTTCTGACCTATTAATCAATATATTGAATATTGCTCATACGAATAACACGGAAACTTTAAAGTCAAATGGGGCGAAGCACATTGAACTGAGGGAGACAAAAGTTATTCCATGACTTCTACAGAGAAATCCCTTTAATTTGACACCTCAATCATTAAAATCGGTTCATAAATAAAAGAGTTTTGCTGTACACATAGGGAATTAGTATAATTATTATTTTACTTAGTGGCAGCGTTTCTACGTACGTCATGGCAGTAAAAATAGCTAGAGCTTCAACATAATAACTCGAATAATTTTGTCACGTTTTAGTGAATATTTGAATATGCAGTATGTTGGGGCTTATTATAATAACACCTTTTACATTTTTCACGGCGAATTCCCGTTTTATTAAAAGTAATTCAAAATTAGCGTTTTAAATATAAAATTTTAAAGAGCAATTTGAAGCCACTAAATTTATTTCATAACTAAACCGCATCCGTGGGAATCTTTAAACATAAATAAATGAGTAATTTAGTAAATAATGACTATGATGGACTAATGCCAAATTCTCCGTTATTAAATTGAGTATACAAGAGTTAATCATACACGCAAAACAATTTAAGGGTGGCCTATGTCTTTTGAATGAAAATGTCGAAAAACCCTTTATGCACAGCTACTAACCAGGACAAATATTTTGATACCTCAGGCATAAAAATTGGATCAGAAATAACAGAGGAATTGCCTTAACTAAAATCAGCTTAGCGTAGTATTTTAAAGATCTAATGAACAGTCAAAGGCAAAATTTAACTGACATGTTAACGTTTATTGGAAGGTTATGTTTCCACGAGGTTATGAAATAGCATGTTCGGTTGCCGCGCGGCCGCTCTGCCAGTCACTTTCTTTCGATAATCGTAGAGCTTATGAGCAATAACTTAACTCGGTTTGTAAAAGGAGTCATTATTTAATTAATTTTCCAGTAAACCGTCGATAAAATGCAGGCTAAACAGAAGGTTAGAAGTTATCCTCTACAAGCCACTAGTGTTTTATATCCTAACTAGCAACAAAGTCCGTTGAACAGTTCGGTTCACGGTGCTTGGCACTTGAGAAAGGCGAGAAACTACTAACATTTCTCATAAATAAAAGTAGATTTTAACAAAAACAACCAAAACAAATGTTTTAAAATTAAATAAGTGATTTTTGCTTTATGTTGACAAAATTAGACTGTAACACTAATAACCGTACTAAGCCAAATAGAGGCGAAAATTTATTCCAGAGCATACGCTAACCAGATGCCAAGCACTGTGACCTGAACTGTATAAATACTGAACTGAACTGTATTTTCTCTAGAAAATATATCACCTATTATGTTAATGGCTAAACTCGACTATAATAGTGAAAAGTGATATTATTAAAGCTTATGAAATTTTCATTGGATCGATATAAGGCGGCAGCTACAAAACTGATAATGCAAAGATAAATGTTGACCGGAGAAATTAATAAATGTCTAATGTATTTCTTATAACATAATATTTTTGCTAGTAAATATTACCAGACATAAGATTTAGACGAAGTTGCAACATATTTGATCAGCCTTTACACCAAACAATCTTGAGAAGAATTTTGGGTTTAGTCCCGTGTGTGCGGGACGTTCGAGAAGCCCCGCCAGTGACAGTGAACCCGTCATTCTAGGTGTTGTAAATCACACTAGACAATACCGATCCGGTGACTGAAGGCCGAGCCTACGGACGCTACCGGTCGGTAAAGAAGAATTATTTGAAAAACTACTAGCGCTCTAGTGGCCAAACCCCAAATCAAAAGGCGGAATTCGTAGCGATGGATTCTGTAGTGCCTCCTAAACAGGGATTTGGGTGGATATTTTTGAAAACAACTTGTTTAGAAGATTTTCTGTACATTCGACCGTGCTTTGTATTCTATATTTAGTAAATAAAAAGTAATTTATTCATTAAGGTCGGGCTAAAAGGGAGAAAGTACGTGTCTGTTTCCTGATACCGTTTATTATAAATAGTTTGCAGGACTAAGTCTGCGGGTAACAGGTATTCCCAATACATCATACGCCGGGGTGACACGACTTTCCATCCTACCTGTCCTCGCACTGTTATAAGGAAGGAGAACGACTCGAGCTATGTGGTTTAAACACGACTCAAATATTTATTTACGCTAAGCCAAGCCAACTCTCCTTATGTCAAATACTTGTGTCTTGCCAGCTCGATTACGATCATCAAAGAAAATATGCTAAGGATTTTTTCTTCACAGTCATAACTCGATAACTGCTGGACGGATTTTAACGTTTGAGGTGTCAAATTAAAGGTATTTGTACGTAGATTTGCCAACACGACTCAGAATTTTGAGAAAGGGCATCACTTAAATACAGTAAAGTGCTGAATTTTTGGAACAGTGGCGGAAGTATCCGATTTTTGTTAGTATCCGACGGCGGAAGTCTAAACTACGTGTTGATTGAAAGAATGTTGTTATCATCCTTTTTAATATCAGATGTTTGTTATGTTTGTTAAGGGTGCGCCCTACCCCAGATTTAATGATCCGCACGATGTTGTTTAGCGCCGCGCCGCCACCAAGCAGGGCCATGCATATTTACACTTGAAGACCTTTTTGTTCTCTTCAATCGCACTGTTATTTTACAGATTTCTACCAAACTATTTGCAGTTTCACACTTTTCAAATTCAAATCTAGGTATTGTACGGTTCCTTTTTTCCAAAATAATTTTTCTCTTTACGTTAGGAAGCTTTAGAAAAACGCTTAATTTGAAAACTTTACTAATGGCCTACCACTTATTTTGAATTAAAATTACGATTTTTAAATCGTATAATACGATTAAGTGAATTAAGTGGATAAAATAACCACAAGTTATTTTTAATTGGTTAACAATTGAGCATACAATGTGGGAGATGCAAACCCCTTATTTTAGCGTGCGAAAGGCAGGTAGGGCGCACCCTTAACAACTGAAGTAACCTTTTGTTGGGTACAAACTTGCTCGGATTCGAGCAAAAGGACAACTAGTATAAAATAATTACCTCAAATTTTCTCGCATAGGCCTTTTATTCCTTTATATAGTTTCCTTTGCATAGTTTATGAGTGTCAGTCTTAGGGTTTTCTTAAAAGCTTCTGGGACAGTTTGGCTGTATACGTAGGTTACCTACTTCGTAATCTCTATTTGAGCATGTATGATTATGACCGAAGTGCCTAGTCGAAATCGGTTGCCTTGTATCATATTTTATGTGCATTTAACGTGTTGTATGTCATTACAGTAAGAGTAAATACACTGTGTGGTGTTGTGAGACGTTATTATTTATTATATCCTGTTTCATAAACTCATTTGTCTCAGGTGGTACACCAATAACGTGATGAGTTAGGTAAGAGCCTACAAAATTACATGGCGGATGGATAAGGAAATATGAAGAACTAAGGAATGAGTATTTCAAAAAATGAAGGGAGATTCAGAATAATATCTTTGCAAGTGGTTCAGTAAATTGAAACATTATTTACAAATTGTTTTCAAAATGTACACGAATGTTTTCCAGTTCATTTTACGTTACCAGTTCATGGGCTCGAGAGCTCCTCCCATTATATTGTAAGAGGGGGAATCACCAGTTTAAATGGTCAGTAACCCTTGCAGTTTTATAATAATTGAGACTAATTGTATTGTTCATAAATAATTCAATGTTACAGTACAAATATTGAAGAATCTGTACGAATTATTGCTCACTTGCAAACATCACCTGGAAAGGACAGATAAGGAGTGAGGGGTGGGTTGTACGTGACGATCTAGTGTCTAAGGGATGATAATAGTTTTGTAAGATTGCTGATAACGCTTGCTTCGTCAACAGTGATAATAATAAACGTGGTTTAACTAAAGATGACTAACAATTCTTTAATTACATCCCGTTATATTATCAAAACATACTATGCTATTAAAAAATTGTAATATAGTAATTTTAATACTACACTTTAAAGATATTAAGTTTAATATCAACAGTCTAAGTTTTGATACCAATGAAGTTAAATGTTGCTTCAGCTTTCAACCGTTTGTTTGATGATGCAGTGTTATTACAACTAGACAAAATACTAAGTTCAGGTATGATTACAATTTTTAATATTGGTTTTAATTTGTTGAAACCCTGAGTCCTATTACATGCATTTAATTAGAGTTAATATTCATATACTTGAGGATAATATAAATATAAATAAATATTGTATAAGCTAAAAAATAACTTTAGCTGATGAATAGTTTCTTTCAACTCAATCAGATATAAGCATTACATAAAAGTGTAAGTATGCTCCAGTATAATCCTTAGACTGTAGTTTGGATTTTCCAAATCGATCTCATATATTTTTAGTTAGTTAGTGCGATTTTTAAGAACATCTATGTTATCTATAAATACATTTTGACAGTTGAAGTATCAAAATATTTTCCCTGTTTCGGAGTTATATATAAGGTTTATATTTTATATTTTTCATACTGAAAAGCACGGGTTGTTCTCAATGTTCGTTTTCGATGAGATGATGGACAAACGTGAATAACTGCCATTGAAACAATAAAAGTAAGTGGTTCGAAATAGCAAATATTACATGCAGGATATATATCAAAAGCAATTTAAACTGCAAAACAATTTTTAAAACTACGAAACATAAGGCTAAGATTACGATTTTGAGGGTGAAGCCCTATGTTGTTAAGCGTGACGAGTTAAGGGTCTACTATGAAGTGAGATTACCATTGAGATACATTAGGTTATATACATTGAGTTTACTCTGTATATCCGTTGATATTGCATGATACGTAACACAAGACGCCCGCTGCTGTGTTGCCCCTAGCCAGATTATCCCCAGACGGCGTTATGAGCGCGGTAACACAAGACGCCCGCTGCAGTGTTGCCCCTAGCCAGATTATCCCCAGACGGCGTTATTAGCGCGGTAACACAAGACGCCCGCTGCTGTGTTGCCCCTAGCCAGATTATCCCCAGACGTAAACGGGTTATTTAAACGAAGCTAAAGCAATTACGAACACTCGCTTCTCGTAAAATCTTGACCCTCGTTTATTCTACATTAAAGTACTTCAATTATTTTAAACCTGGATATTATGGTTACCTAAGTGATTCGCATGGTTCCCAATTTCGTGTGGCTATCAAAATCAAAATAAATTTTAAAATGTGATACACATATGACATACACCACAAAACAAGCAGTAATACATTATTCTTAATGCTGGTAAATTTGCATTTTGACGTATGATTTGGATGTCAAACTCACAATTCGTGCGAATTACGCAATAACAATATATCGAACAAAATGTCCGATTTGAAATTAAATTTGAGCAGAGGTGCGAACAGCAATGGCTCCCATCAGTATATAGACTAGGGATGTGTGTTGCAGCAGTTGGTGAAGGAGAACGGAAGAATCTCAGAGAAAGAATAATAAAAGGTTCTCCCATAAAGTAAATGGCAAATTTCAAAGCCCGTCCCTTCTCAAAAGGTTGTCTGAACTAGTTGATTTATAATTCAGTACCTGGGGGCCGAACTTTGCTCAAAGGAAGGCCAGGCAGTTTGTTTAGATGACTTGGAGTAATATTTCACCACTTCCCCCAACTGATTATTAGATTTGTATAGCTCATTTGCCTCTTTTATGCATTTTTAAGGTCACTCCAGTTGTTATTTGCAGCTCAATGCCCCTTTGAACTATTTCGGATATGACCAATCTATAAATGCAATCTTCACTCAACAGCTTTAGTCACTGCTCTTAGGAAACCACATGTCAACAATTATAAACAAAAAGGTATTACTTTGACAGTTCCCTGATTGATTATGAACAGCTGATACAATTCTTTTGTTTTGATTTTTAACTCCATAAGCCCAATGTTAATTTATTTAACTTTTCAATTTCGTTTTTTAACATTATTTGATTTTTCCTGGGGATGAGACTTGTCTAGAACATATTTTTATACTAGAACTTAGTTATTTCCAAAATTTGAAGGAAATCCTCGGAGCCGTTTTCGAGATAATTGTGCATCCAACCTCATATAAGAGTATAGGATATTAAAGAACAAAAAGTTACATAGCGATTTCAGTAAAAATATTTTTATTTTATGTGCCCCCCATTTTATATTTTAGCCACCCCATTTTATATTTTTTTGTCCCCCCCCCGATTTTATATTTTTACTCCCCCCCTTTTTATTTTTGCCCCACCCCCAATTTTATATTTTGTTCCCCCCCTCTTCGATTTTATATTTGTATTTTATGTTGTCCCCCCTCCATTTTATATTTTTGCCCCCCAGATTTTATATTTTTGCTCTCCCCTCCATTTTATAATTTTTCCCACCCGATTTTATATTTTTGCTCCCCCCTCGATTTTTATTTTTACCCCCCCAATTTTATATTTTGCTCACCCCCTCTTCGATTTTATATCTTTATTTTATGCCCCCCTCCATTTTTAAATTTTTCCACCCCCCTTTTTATATTTTTACTCTCCCCCCGGTTTTTATTTTTGCATCTCCCCCCCCCCGATTTTATATTTTGCTCCCCCCCGCCGATTTTATATTTATGCCCCCCTCCCCGATATTCTTTATTTGTTTCGTACTTGAGTTATTTTATTTCTAAAAGCGAATCCAAAGACGGGTACCGATTTGGAGTCGCAAACCACACGCCGTTTACTACCCGACAGACTTCCTCGACTTAGCAACAACAGGACCTGAACTATCTGCCAGCATATTTCGTTAACTTTAATTTGTACATTAAACGTGTAAAATGTAATTTTAATATTGTAAAATAGTGTGGATTGTTATTTGCTTTAGTTAATCTACCATTTATATACAACCCGTACGAAGGACGGGTATACAGCTAGTATTGAATATTTTGGAATTTTATTGAAATATCAGTTTGAAATATCGAAATTTCAGTAATTGTAATCGCTAGGTTTTTCCCTTTAAAAATCTATTTTAAAATAATGAAGAGGGAGCTCCAGTTACCAGCTTCTCCGTTAAGGCCGATGTTAACTTTCAAATCCCGTCCTTCCTCGACGGATTATCCGAAATCGTTCGATTTAAGACTCATTTTACATAGCAAAAAACTACCTAGCGATTTCAGTGAGCAGAATTTCCATACCACAAATAGTTAATGCATGATAAAAATTACAAATTTTTAATATATTTAAATTGTATTGAACGATAATTAATTGTGATATCGAGATTGTACTCACAAATCCTTAGGTGTGGTTTTACTCTTTAAAACGAGTCATAAGTCAACGATATAGGATAATCCGTTTTTATGTCTCGCGCTTTAAAAATTAGCATTGGCCTTATGGGGAAGCAGGTAGAAACTCCAAATAATTCGTGACTGGAGCCCCCTCTGAGGCGCGCGGCGTGGGTGGAAGACATTTGGGGGGGGGACGGCGCGCGGCGGAGAAGCAGCGACACACAGCGTCCTTCTGGTTGCCATGGCAGCTGGAGCCGCCAGTGTTACCACCAGATTTAACGAGAATTACTTTTGTGGGTTTTCTTATTTTCAAAAGTATAATCTTTTCCATAAAATATTTAATCTCAGCCAAGTTGGTTGTTCATCTCGGAATTAGAATTTACTAGTGGCTTGAAGGGGCGACAGCCCCTAACCTTTCTCCAAGTAGGAACACATGTCTGTTCGAGAACAAAGTAGACACTCAATACATATTTTAATGTAAACAAAGCAGACGTTGTTTTAATCCCCATGCTTTTCTTATGGGGGATGTTTTACGTTATTGTTCGCTTGCTGGTACCTTCCAGCTACTCGATTTGGAACAGTTTAAATTGTGATGCCATTCCAGAAGTTAGCATAAAACAGCTGACCTTGCTTCTGTTGTGTTTTGTTATAATTTGTGTCAAATACTCGATTTAAATGATTACTGTTCTTCCACAAGATTAGCACTGCAACTTTTGAAGGGCTGTGGGGCGTAGCCTTGAGAACGAGCGTGAATTATGAGGAGATTCGGCAAATCAACACATTATCCCCTTTGTAAATCGGTTAAGTAGTTCCTGAGAACTCAGCGTTTCAACAGTGTATTAATATATATGATGGATTGCACTAAAGAAAAGAGCTTAAGACGAACATGGATTTTAAACGCACCGCTAACGCTATTTTTGTTTTATAAGTCAACCCTTTATAGTGTAGAACTTTGTCTCAAGTGTCAGAAAAAGTGGCTGAATTTTTAACATTAGACTTACCGTCTTTAGTGTTCGACATTTCGATTCATTGCCTTAATGCACCCCCTCTGAGCGACCTAGCGTTGAAAGCAGCCGGTACCGAACGAACTGCCGTTAACATAGTAGTCAGCATTCTGTAATGTGTTATAGTTTTCCGTGGTCCGTGATGATATCATAAATCTGCTCAATGAAATCGCTAGGTATTTCCTTGCTGTTTAAAATTAGAGATGAACCATCGGTTTCTGATAATCCGTTGAGGAGGGACGGATTTTTAAAGTTAGTATTAATCTTGTGGGAGAAGCAGGTATAAACGCGAAATATTACGTTACTGGAGCCCCCTCTCTCACTGTGATTCGGATTTGTCTACGATCCAACCGCAGCCCAACCCGGTCGGGCTCCCGGGTTGGATCGTGTATGGGCCCCTTTACACTTTGATAAACGGATCGCTAATGCAGGCGATTGCAACACTCTACCATAGAAAAATAAACCAGGTAAGAATCTACAGAGCAACACGGTAGCACGACCGCCCGCCGAGCGGTGCGATTCCACAAATTGTATTGACTCAGCTGGTCCGTTCAACTTGCACCGATTGCTCGTTTATTCCAAAGTGTTTCGCAACGGTGGCGAAGCCTCGTCGCCGCATAAATAAAAGTTCACAAGAGATTAGCCACGCGCAATATTAGATATTCTTGTTTGTGTTCCACGTTTACCTTTCACTTTGAAAGGAAACAACAATTGTCGTTTTTCAAGGTTTTTAGAGACGCTTGTAAAAGTAACGGTTTAACGTGTTGAGAAGTAACGAAGCAATACAGCAAGTTTCTTTGTAAATTAAAGAATATTCCTCTGTTTATTAGTGAGATGTTTGTTTTATACGCTAATGATGATAATGTTCTATAATTTACGCTTTAATTATACTTGTCGGTGTGTCGGTGTGTCTGCTTTCTTGCAACTACAATACAGAACTCGTATTGGGTATTGTTTTATTAATTCACCTAAATTACAAATGTCATGTTCAAGGAATAAGTGGAATCCAGTCCACTTAAACCCCTTTTTAATACCCTTTTTAACGTCGAAACTTCCACGTGCATTTGTTTGATTAAGCGTTAGGGTAGCCCTTAAAAATATCTAGCTACCCAAATAAACACACTTGTTTTAACCGTGGTATGCATTAGAGGAGTGTAAGTGTATTTTGTAAATCAATATTAGTTTTACATCAATTAAAAAAAATTACAACCATCTCCAAACATATTGAAAATTCCGAATACCACACTGACCTTGCATACAATTCACATAGGACAGCCACGGGTATTACGCAAGGGTGTATTTTACCCCGACTGATGTTTTTTCTGCTTTACCTTCAAATGTTGCTCCCAAAACGCCTGCGCCGGTTCCCACATTGGTTTCACCTCCCCCACTTCCACACTCTCTCGGTCCTGGTCCCCACTTGTCGGCACGAGTCTGTAGGCGACATACTCCCGCGACATCTGGCGGCAGACTAGGGAGTAGGAACTTGCACCGCTGCCGTTAGTTCCACTCGCCGTCACTCTCTCACTCTCTCCCACTTTCACCTTCCCGGGCGTCAGGGACCGGTGGTGAAGGACGTAAGTGCAAGTGTGCAAGTGGGTGGTGAAGGACGTAAGTGCCAGTGAAGATGTTCCTATCGGGGTCATAACATTTGTGTTTTCTTACAATGCACGCTCCTCGTACGGTGTAGGGGGAGAACCCCTCAACACTCTTAACATCCTTCGATTACTCCTTAGGAGGCTCCAGTCACCTGTTTCTCCTATAAGACCGATGCTAAAGAAATTGTTTAATATTCCGTCTCTCCTCAACAGGTCTATTCGAAATAGTTGATGCATATGTAATTTTATTTGACAAAAAATACCTAGTGATGTCAGTGAGCAGAATTTGTATGTCACAAATAATAATCGCCCAATGATATCCCAAAATACAGTATACTCAATATTTCAGATTTTTGTAAGGATGAAATATTTGTGATAACGAAATTCCACTCTCTGAAATCGCTAGGAATTTTGTTTCTCTTTAAAATTAATCATAAATCAACAATATCGGGTGATCCGTTGAGGAGGAATGGGCTTTGGAAGTTATCATTAACCTTAAGAGAGAAGCAGGTGACTGAAGCCCCCTCCACGTTCCTTGACATTTCTTTAAAAAATATCACGTTCCATCCCCTTCTTCAGTCGCAATAAAACTCCTATCATGGGCTACTTTTTGAGTTTGAGCTCCAAAGAATGTTCTTTTGAATAGTCTCAAGGAATTACACACCTGTGATTGTGAATATCTGAAAAGATCAAAATTAATTTTGTATTAATTAATTCTATGTCTAGAAAAACATTATTTTTAAAGTTCACTCAAGTATATGGGGTACCATCCGAGCCAATCATTTATTCGGTGTGGTAAAAATTATTATCAAAATTAGTTTATAATATGAATCTACGTTAAATTTGCTTTGCAACATGATTGACCGCCATATTGATTTGAATGGTCACATATATTTATATATTTAATTCTGTAAGCGAATCGGTCCCCACAAAATATCTCGAGCTAGGAAGAAGTTAAGTTAGGTTGTGACGATTCGTTTTAAAGCTTGAGAGCCAAGGACGGTGGGAAAAATATCAGAAATGCCCAAAATTACGACGGCTACGCCCCACTGGACATCAAAGATCCAATGATTTTCTTATGAAAAATATCACTACAGTGTGTTTATTTAAAAGTAAAATGAACTAATGATCAGCTGTGATTATCTACTTTCCACTTACACAATAACCATATGTTAGGGGCTATAGCCCCTATAAGCCACTAGTTTTGATTTATTTGTTAGTGAATTTCCTTTGGAAAGTGAACTATTAGCATGATTCGCACGGTGAAACTTAAGCCCGGGACCACCATAGAAGTTCCTAACGTGACCCCCTGAACACGTTTTGGGGGGTCGTTCAAAATTTTATATATATATATTTAGATATATATATATATATAGACATTTTATATATATATATGTGTGTGTGTGTGTGTGTGTGTGTGTGTGTGTGTGTGTGTGTGTGTGTTTGCTCTCTAGAGGTCGCATTTTTTGTCCGATTTACTTCAAATTTGGTAGGGACGTTCCTTTCTGTAATCAGATGGACAAGTTCGTTGGGCAAAACAATCGGAAAACTCTAAACCCCTTTTTTGGGGATTAATCTTTCAAATTTTGAGTTTTTGGGCCCAAAAAGGGTCAGAAAAGCCCCGTATGTAAAATTAATTCATGTAAAAAGATGGGAATTAGTAAGGCGAAAGTTTTAAGCCCTCTCTCGTCATTCTAGCATAAATATTTACCGAGTTATTAAAGAAAATGTGTTTCGACTAAACATAGTACCAATGACTACATAAATGTAGTCATTGATAGTACGTTGTCTTATGGGGGTTTAACACTAGAAAAACCTGTTATTCCTTTGTTAGAGTACTTTTATCATCCCCAGCAACCTCACGCCTACATTCAAGCCTGTCTGGACCTTCTCCTAACATTATAATGCGCAAAATTGTATTCCCAACTTTGCAGGTAAATGAAACCAGGAGCATCAGAACAGCCAAAAAATCACTGTTTTCAGATTTTAATAAAAATTGGAATAAATGTATATTTTTACACTGATTTTGAGTTTTAAAAGTTTTCAAGTGGAAATTCACTTCCCTCACGTCAGAGTGCTGCGTGCGAACTCGTTTAGCTTTTGCGTTGAACTTGTCTTACAGAGACATTTAAAATGATGGACCATATAATCCTACATGCAAAATCTTCACCTCAGCCTCAAACAATTTTGAAATAGCTCAAAAGTGTTATTACTTATCTAAATTTGTTCTCCTGACTAGACTGCTGCATATAAATTACAAAGTTACAAATAGTTTGAAGAACATTTACAATATTTGGGCTATAGCCACGCAATCTTTATTTAATATCATATTAACACAGTACATAAACAAAGTACTTAAATCACGTGCGGAAATGTAATGAATACAAACGTGTACAGGTCCCATGGTCTTTATGGGGACAATTCATACTTATTTTTTAATTAAATACAATTTAACTATACTTTTCCCGAGTCCCTTTTTGGGTCAATAACTTTAATGTTAGCCGTCTCCCATCTTCCTGCCATTTACCAAGCGTCTAACGTGTCTCTTTCATTTGTAACGCGGATCATCTGGAAAATACTGTTTTAATTCACTTTATACAACTAGATTATATATATTTATGAAAGTACGTCGTTTAGAAGATCCCTATTTTTATTTCAGAGTACGATCACCATTTCGCTCTCAAAATAAGACACACCTCTTAAATGGAAACCGTCAGCTTATATTTATCACACCATCAATTAACATTGTTAACATTGCTTATCAGAGAGTGCGCCAGTCATATTAAAGCGAACCGTTCACTGATAAAGAAATACGTTTGTTCTTAGCAATCTGATAAGAGTTTCGATGTCGAAAGCTCGAGGAGATTACTTCATTCACAATTTAGTTGGCAGTAAACCAACAGTTGACCATTAATGAAACTTAAATTACAGTAACGTATAACTTGACAATTCCTCCAGAACTGTTATGTGACAATTGAAATACCCCCGTCGCAGCAAACCTGCATACTCAGCGAATTTCCAATGAATTATAACATAACACATTAAGCCACTTAACAGGATTCATAAGAAATATATTCACAAACAAGCGATATTTAAAATATTAATTATTCTCCATAAGAATAACATTGGGGATGAGTACACAGGTTTGCTGCAACAAGGAACACAAAATAATCGGGTTTTATGCAAAATATCAAAGGAACTCAGCTAAGTGAAGTCACATACCAAGTTTCATCCATATACATTCATAAATAAGCGATATATAACACTTTAATTATTTTCCATAAGAGTAACATGGGGACCGAGTACCTAGGTTTGCTGCTTCGGGAACCATAGGTGAAAAATTGTTTTTTTGTGCAAACAACAATAAACCACAACCAGATGAAGCTATATACCAAATTTTGTCAGTTTATGTTCATAAATAAGCGAGATATACAATTTTTCTTTTTCTCCATAAGAATAACATTAGACAACGTACTGTGTTTAGTACTTTCAATATCTCAGTAACCAATTGACGTAGAGCAATGATCAAGATACCAAATTCTTTGTTTTTTTATGCTGTATTCAATGGTGAAAATTAAAATTTGATTTTAATAAAAATTACATTTGGAAACCCCGTAAAACCCATTTTTGGGGTACAAAACCCCCCCAAAACCCCCCTTCGGATGGTGCGATTTATCTGGTTTTCGAACTCGTTCAAATAAATGGTACTTTACACGTTTGTACCAAATTTCATTAAGATCGGACCTTTTTTACGAGAGTTATCGTGCTTACGGACACACACACACACACACATATATATACATATATAACAATTTGAACGAATGGTGTTTTTGGCATCTGGGGACCTCAAAATGAAAAGTTACCATGGTCTTGGGCTTAAGTCTTACCATGAGACCTACGGTAATAGCTTCTTCCCTATAGGGGAAATTCGCTAATATACAGGGTATCTAACGTAAGGTGTCTCAAACCGATTGCAGACGAACCAATTGACCTATAAGGATGAAATAAAATGAATTCCCACTAAATCGACCCCAAGGAGTAACGTAAAATTAGTTTTAACTTGTAAAATACAGAGTGTACTAAAAACTGAGGTTCACTAGTTCGAATCTCGGAATTTTCAAATGTAAACATACGTAATGTTATACACCATTTTAAAGCCCTGTAAAGGTCCGGTCTTAATGAAATTTGGTACAAATGTGTAAAGTACCATTTATTTGAACGAGTTCGAAAACCAGATGAATCGCAACATCCGAAGGGGGTTTTTGGGTGGTTTTGGGGGGATTACACATGTCATTTTTATTTAAATCAAATTTTAATTTTTACTGTTGAATTCAGCATAAAAAAACAAACAATTTGGTATTTTGATCATTGCTCTACGTCAATTGGTTACTGAGATATTGAAAGTGCTAAACACAGTACGTTGTCTAATGTTATTCTTATGGAGAAAAATAAAAATTGTATATCTCACTTATTTATGAAATTTGGTATATGGTTTCATCTGGTTATGGTTTATTGTTGTTAGCACCAAAAAATGTTAGCCTATGGTTCCCGTAGCAGCAAACCTTGGTACTTGGTCCCCATGTTGTTCTTATTTAAAATAATTAAAATGTTATTTATCGCTTATTTATGAATGTATATGGATGAAACCTAGTATGTGATTTCACTAAGATGAGTTCTGTTGATATTTGCATACAAACCTATTTTTTCCTTGTGGCAGCAAACCTGCGTACTCATCGCCAATGTTATTCTTATGAAGAATAATTCATTTTTAAATATCGCTTGTTTGTGAATATATTTCTTATGAATTCTGTTAAGTGTTTTAATGTGTTTTGTTATATATTCATTGGAAATTCGCTGAGTATGCAGGTTTGCTGCGACGGGTGTATTTTTTTTTCAATTGTCATATAACAGTTCTGGAGGCATTCATTCAACAATGAATAAATTAGCTTTTTAGTTAGAGCAGCATAATAAAGTTAAAGAATTAAATGCAAGATTTAGTGCAATTGATGCAACACTTCCAGTATTAAAATATTCACAATTTGAATTAAGACTGTCGCTTGAACTTCGATACCGTATTGAGCGTAGAGCAATGCGTTTTCTAAAACGGCGGTTCGTTTCGAAACCATGTTGTTTACAAACACACGTCGTCATTAACCACATTATCTGATGGTGGATCAGCCACTCGTTACATTCGTGAAGGTTTTTTACTGACCCAGAGCCAGCGTTCATAGTCAATTAATCATGTAATTGCCGCAATCAGTAAATATTGTATTCATTTCACAACGGATATACCCTACAACCGATTTGTTGTGGAGTCAAGCTTAATACCCCTAAAGTATAGTTGAATATACAGGGTGAGTCAGACCACTCGTCCAGCATGTATAAAAAGAGAACGGTTTAGTCTAAAGTCACTAAAACGAATACGGGCTATCTATTAAAAATATTCTCATCAAAATCTATGAAAAGGACGTTTTAAAACTGAAGGTCACGGGTTCGAATCTCAAAATGTTCTAATGTAAACCTAGGAAATATTGTACATCATTTTAAAGGTCTCGTTAAAATAAACATTTTGGCGAAAACAGAATTCACTTATCTTTATTCGTTTCAAAATGGCGGCCATTTGTATGTAAAATATTGACATTTACGGAATATTCTGTATTTTCTAAACCACTACTCGTACTTTTTTCCGACTTAAATTTCTTACTCGTGATAAACTCAGCTTTACTCTGGTATGCTACATGACAGGCTTTTGTTAAGATAATCAATATTTCAAAAAAATATTTATTTTGAAAATACCCATATGCCAAAAATTCAAAAAAGTCAAATGGTAGCGTTTCTCGAAAAGCATACCATTGAAAAGGTCTTGTAAATCTTAGCAAAACTTTCTAATCAACACCAATCTTGAATCTCTTTTCGTTTTTCTGCAATCAGCAAAAAACATTATTTTCTCATATGAAATGCATGTTAATTTGCATAACACTTGCATGTTTACTCTGTCCACATTAGTTTTATGTTTTATGTACAATTAACATGCATTTCATATGGAAAAATAATGTTTTTTGCTGATTGCAGAAAAACTAAAAAGATACAAGGTTGGTGTAAATTAGAAAGTTGCTAGGATTTACAAGACCTTTTCAATGGTATGCTCTTTGACAAACGCTACAATTTAACTTTTTAGAATTTTGGGTATATGGGTATTTTCAAAATAAATATTTTTTTGAAATATAGATTTTCTCAAAAAAGCCTGATATGTAGCCTACCAGAGTAAAGCTGAGTTTATCACGAGTAATAAATTTAAGTCGGAAAAAAGTACGAGAAGTGGTTTAGAAAAAAGAGCATATTCCGTAAATGTCAATATTTTACATAAAAATGGCCGCCATTTTGAAACGAATAAAGATAAGTGATTTCTGTTTTTGCCAAAATGTTTATTTTAACGAGACCTTTAAAATTATGTATAATATTCCCTATGTTTACATTAGAAAATGTTGAGATTCGAACCCGTGACCTTCAGTTTTGGAACATTCTGTACATCGATTTTGATGAGAATATTTTTAATAGATAGCCCATATACGTTTTAGTAGGGAAGATTTTTGTTTGACGACTTTAGACCAAACCGTTCTCTCGTTATACATGCTGGACGAGTGGTCTGACTCACCCTGTATACCTAAATATACTTTATCCTATACTCTAATATGAGTAAGGTTTGCTTGCTTGCTTGCTTGCTTGCTTGCGACACTGATCTCAAAAACGGCTCCAACTGTTTCCTTCAAATGTTCGAAATAACTAATTTCTGGGATAAAAATAAGTTCTAGACAGGCCTCATCCCCAGGAAAAATCAAATAATGTAAAAAAACTAAAATGAAAAGTTAAAAAAAAATAACATTGGGCTTATGGAGTTTCAAATAAAAACAAAAGAATAGTAACAGCTGTTCATAATCAATCAGGGAATTGTCAAAGTAAAGTAATACTCATGTTGTTTATGATTATTAACATGTGGTTTCCTGAGAGCAGAGATTAAAAGATTTGAGTAAAGATTACATATATAGAGTAGTAAAATAAATCAAAGGGATATAGAGCTATAAATAACAACTGGAGTGACATTAAAAATGTAGAAAAGAGGCAAATGAGTTATACAAATCTGTTTATCAGTAGGGGGAAGTGGTGAAATATGCTCCAAGTCATCTAAACAAACTGACTGGCCTTCTCCCGAGCAAAGCTCGGCCCCCAGGTACTTTAATATAAAACGGGCCTCACAATCCCACTCAACATATGTAAAATGACTTTTTGAATGACATTTCAGTAATAAACATCCTGTTCTGTGTGCCACATATAAAATATATACCACCCAGATGTTTTAGTATTTCCACACATGCTGCAGAAAGGGAAATATAAACTTATCATTGCTATTTGTGTGGTAAATTAGGGATGATTTGAGTAATTTGGTTTAGTTTGTAATTATAGTGGTAGTTGTTAAATTTGAAAAAATCGGCATATAGTATAATGGGTTAAATTTGATGTACTGAAAGTAGCCAATAAATTATTCAAGGAGTAAATTAATTCGCATGGTAAATACATATATTTTACTTAGAAAGGGAAAGCCTCGTGATTCACAACGCATTTCAAAGCATTTTTGGATGACTTCTTACGAATGAGTGTACTAAGGTGACATTTTGTAAGTATTGAAAGCCCAATAAGTGTTTACAATTAAAATTAACATTTGTTAAGACATTTTAAGCGAATAATAGGTAACTTTTAAGTGGCAGTTTTTTTAATTTACTTTTTGCAATATTGTTGTGAAAGCCAATGGTTGTTGTCGATATTAGAATCATTTTAAACCCTTCCCCCAAATAGTATTTCGAACAATTTCTTTATGTCAGTTGAACGAAAAACAGATGTAAGTAAATAAGAACGTAGTAGGCCTAGTACGATTTTCAATGTAACTTTTATGACAAAAACCCTTGATACAATAAATTTGTTTTTATTGTAATAACTTCAAAACGAGTTCGCACGCAGCACGCTGACGTGAGGGAAGTGAATTTCCACATAACAACTTTTAAAACTCAAAATCAGTGTAAAAACATACATTCGTCCAATTCTTATTGAAATCTGAAAACATCGATTATTTGGCTGTTCTGATACTCCTGGTTTCATTTACTCGCAAAGCTGGGAATACAATTTTGCACATTATAAGGTTAGGAGAAGGTCCAGACAGGCTTAAAAGTAGGCGAGGTAGCTGGGGATTATAAAAGTACTCTAACAAAGGAATAACAGGCTTTTCTAGTATAAAACCCCCGTAAGACAACGTACTCCCTGCTGAAAATGGTCCATAAAGATATTGTTATGGATATCAATACATACGTGCGTTTGGAACACGGATATCCGTAATATGGATATCAATACAGATCTTATGGACATCAATAAGTCATGAGTTACGGACATCAATATAAGGTATACGGATATCAGTATACAAATGTTACGGATGTCAGTATAGAAATGTTACGGATATCTGTATAAAAATTTTACGGATATCAATATGAGACCTATATGGATATCAATATGAAGTCAGTCAATTATCAATACAAATTAATTTACAAAAATCATGTATATTAAGATGTTTCTCCTGTATAAATGTTACACAGCACAATCATATGACTCTCTTCTTCATACTTCTTAACTGAAGCTTTAATATCTTGTATTAATAAACAACATTTTATTAAAACAAAAATTATCCCAAAGATTTGTATAGTGTGATATGATGTTAATTTTTGTAAGTAAAACCTTATTATTGTAGGTAACAATACATGAACAAACTAATTGTTTGAAGAGTATAAAACACTTATAAAATCTGTCAACTTATTTATTTACTTTTAATAAAGATTAACAAATACCTCCATCACCTTACAAAAGGGTTTCTGCAATATCTAAATAATTATGTGATGGGAATTTGGTGAGAGGATACATATTAATGCCAAAAGTACTGATAATTTGTGTTTGAAATTATATATGGAAATTAATTTATTTCATGAACATATTGTAACTGTACCTTAATATATCTTAAAATTAAAGAGTGTCCTGGAATAGGATTTTTCAGCATATTATACACTACAATAAATTACCACAGGATTATAACAAGATTTTTATTAAAATTAGGAAATTACAAGTATGTATACATATATCTTTGGTAAAGAA
This sequence comes from Allygus modestus, assembly GCA_963675035.1. Classification (NCBI taxonomy): domain Eukaryota; kingdom Metazoa; phylum Arthropoda; class Insecta; order Hemiptera; family Cicadellidae; genus Allygus; species Allygus modestus. The sequence continues at coordinate 105,303,554 of OY776112.1, forward strand.
CAGCCAATCAATTAACAAGCAATGAACAATCAAACAAGAACAAAGTAATAGCACAATCAGACATGTTACTTAAACAAATTCGGTGAGAGGGAATAATTACAAAAAATGGAGAACTTTGCTATGAGAATTATTAAAACTGTTTAAGTATAGTAAAAAGTTAACTTATTTGCTAACAGCCACCAAAAACCACCAAAAAAAATGTACCAATTAAATTACAAAACTTAAAATGTACCGTACAGTAAACCTCGTTTCATCTCTTGTTTGATGACAGTCATATAGTAACTCTAGGTCAGTGTTTAGTATCGTTTTTCAATCAAATCAATTTTATCTTTATTGAATATTTGTTAAATCAATAACTAACCTCCGATATATTTTTACTATTAGAATTTACCTCGATATTCACATTTTATCATATTTATAATAGCAATTTCATTTTTAAAATAAAAAGTACCAAAAGTTTTTTAAGTCTGTAAGGCTTTTTACAAACTTGCAGGTGAAAAATTAATAATAAGTCAAGTTCAAAACCATGTACTCTAAAACAAATAAGCTATGTAGGCTAGGGTATGTAATAAAAACTGGATTACAGAATATTGAAGAAGAATTTTGCTTAACGTTTAAGAAAAGGAAAATACAGGTTTAAAACTAATAGTGTTTAAGCGATTTTTTAATTATGACCTTATGAGTCTATTAGCAAAATTCTCAATCCTAGAAAACATTAAATTCCTCCGGAAATTGAATTTGAATATATAACATTGGGTTTATGCATTTAAATTAATAACCAAACAATCTTAACACATTAATGTAGTAATTTTTTTCTATTCGCATAGCCTACAACAGGATCCGATTAGTGGTTCACTCTAGTAGGAAATCTGAATCTATTGACTGTGAGCAACTACAGTTCACCCCGCTAGGGTGCGGACTGACTATAAACCTATCTAACACCGCTAGGCCACTGGTCGTGATAACCGTATGGGCTAAGTCGTGGAAACACTTTGGCCAGGTGTTCTTACGAAGCTCGTGGGTTCGATTCCCGCTCACGACCAAAACTGACTAGTCGTGCAACTCACAATGAGTTAACGGTCTGTGGCAACGTTGGTAGAAGGACCCAAGTACAGCAAACGGTGACAGGCTTGATTGGAAGCCATAGAATGCCGTTGAATGTTCAATGTTACATGTCATTATTCAGAGAATTGTTAATAGACAATGGTTTTATGCACAAATATTTATATTATTGGGATCGGATCCAATTCATAGATTTAAAAAATGACAAGTAAGGAACAAAACCAGCTCGAAAGTCAACGCCAATGGGTTAGTACAGAATCTGAGTTACTGTCAAAGTAACGCTCGTATGTGGTAAAACAGAAATGTGGCTTTGCTCCAAGCAAACTTCAGTCCAGAGATACTTTAAACTTGAAACAATATATTTTATGAAAAAATAGTACGAGATTACAGAATACCTTAGTCAAACGTACCTAACGTGGAACCTAACGCACCTAACATACATAGCCTAATGTGAACATAACACCTAGGTAGGTAGGCTCTTTAGGCCTATTTTGTCATAACCCAAGACATCAATTTTAAAATTAAAAATTAATTAGTTTCTGATAGCCCATGCCATACGGAGCGGACTCACGAGGCTACATATCAAATTGAGGTAAGAAGTAGATAAAAATCAACATTAAAAGTTAAAATATGTTTTATTTTTTAAAACGCTAATATTTTCTACCATGTTTATCATTAAGGCAGACAAATTTTATGTTTTTGGCATTTGTGGTTTATAGGGGTGAGTGTGAAGTTTTCCTAAGTTAAAATAAATAAACAATAAGTGTAATGGATTTCACTTTAAAATATTTTTAGGAAACACAATAATTTGTATCTAAATTTTTCATGCCATATTCAAACCCTGCTCCGGTTGAAGTGAAGATGATGCAATTATAGTAGGCTAGGTCCATATAAAAAATTAAAATTGATAAAATAAACATGCCTACATGTCTGCTTAAAAAATATGAAAAGGTTGAAATAACTGAGCTGACTAATCCATCTGTCGCTGCCACATTAGTCCAGAGTGAAGGAGGTTTACTATACATGTGAAATAATATATTACATTAATATTATCATAATATAGTCACATCACCACAAATTGTTCATTTTCTTCACTCCTCCAAAGTTAATTTTCATCACAAGATTGAGCCCCCGTTATTCTTTGTGAAGTCTTCTCTATCAGTCATATTTTGTTCATTCCTCCTCTGTAATCCAATCATGAGTAGTCTATTCTGAAAAGTTGAAATTATATTAGTCAAGATAACTTAATTGGAAGTAATGAAATGGCAGAGCACAATAAATCAGCATCAGAAGATACACACACAAAGAGGAAAACAGCATAGTAATTACAAGAACTACTTAGTAACGATTTGTGAATATAAAGTAGATAATTATCAATAATATATTTCATCATTAGTTCCGGTTTTTCAATAATAGTATTTTTCAGCTCTGGATTTGATTGATGCTCAAGTTATATTATTATTTTATAAATATAATTTTACAAAAATAATAAATGTGTCTAAGACTTGGCTAACTTATCTTGTTTTGTATTTTCACTTGTCATGTCAACTGATCAAAAATGGTAGATTGCTTGTATTAATTAACTTACTTGAGTTTGGTTGTCATTTGTACTATTGTAATCAAATTGTGAGATGTGACCAAATTGATCAAAGCCTATTATTAATGTAATTATCTCATATTTAACATAATCAAACCTAGATTAACCAACAGATTGCTGAACGAACAACAAGCAACCTCAAATTCTTAATGTACAGCACACTGTGGCGGTTAGGCTAGGTAGGAATACTGGTATATGAAACCCTAAAAAAACAAGTAGTATATCTTATATAAGAAAGTTAATCAGAACTGTTGCACCACAGACTATTATATTAAGTTACACGTCTCATTAATGATTAAAATACGCTTGCAAGTCAATAAGAATAATGCATCTTTAGATGTGCAATTATTGCTATCTGCTAAAAACATGATGGTTTCTTAGACAAGTGGATTTAGTGTTATTTTACAAAATAATAATCTGAAAGAAATCACGGATTCATTGTACATAGCCTAATTTAATCCCACAATGATAAATATAAGAAATACATATATCATGTACTAAAATAAACCATGTTTATAAGGCTAAAGACAATTTTGAGTAACAACTGCTGATTATAAATATTTCATATAGGTACAATGCATTATCAACTTATACATAAAAATGTATTAAAAAACCCTTAGCTCATCAAGTGTAATATTTTGAGCCAGCAAAACTCCGTCATCATAACAGGCTGGCTATTAGTAATTATAGATTAATTCATAGAAAATAAAGCCCACCTGTGTTTGTTTTTGGGATTCAGTTTAGGGTTACAATCTGTTCTGTTGTCTGCGCTTTAATTCTTCCTCCGGGCAATCTTCTTCTTCTAACCTCTTTTTGAATGAGTCTGAAACATAAATATATAGCCTAAATTATCTCATTTCACTTTATTTCTTTTAATTTATTAGTAGTACTAACTGATTGCATTGTCATGATTGCATTGATAGAATCATGAAAAATTAATTTTAGTTAAATCAAGCTGAAATTTGAGATTGAGGGAATAAACTATCTTTGAAAATTAACATAGAAACTTTTGCCAACATAATTAGGCACTAAGCTCTGGCACAATATTTACAATCTTGTTTCTTATTGCCTAAGAGTACAGCCAGGAAAACAAAAATTCTATCCCAGGATGATTACCGTGTAGGGGCTTATCTGATATAATCATTACTAATATAAATGATACTATCCAAACCAAAGATAGGTAAAAACTAATGAAAGTTTACCAAGCTTTTATTCAACTACGCACTGAGAGCCTAGGCCTAGTAAAAATTGTGACTTAACTTACACCACTTTCAGAGACACTGAAAAAGGGTATTTTTTACATTTTAATTTTAATTTTATAATAAACAGGCTAAGTTACAAGAGTCGTTTCATAAGTGTAACAATATTTACAACCAGATGGTTTTTCCGATAACTTATATTGAATGATTCGATAACATATCATTATGCAATATTTTATTTACTAAGAACAGCATTTGACTCCGAGTTATGTTATCATGATTAGTTCAATTTAATATATAACTTAATTACATTACAATATTATTTATATTTTCTCATATCAGTAGCTATTTAAATAAATATTAACAAAGGAGGGGGCATTTCCTCATAAATTATCGTCATACACTGATATGCAGAGCTAGGTTAGGATCTAGTTTACTGTAAATATGTAATTAATATTATAAACTAACCTAACCTAACCCCGCAGAGTGCTTTAAGGCGGTAATTTGGAAGCAAATCCTTTGTTTATTTACATTTAAAATTGTTAAACATACGTGTATAATACAAATTATCCAACATAGCCTATATATATAAAATGTATAACAATCATCCAGTTGTAATTATTGGTTACAGTACGCTTATGGAAGTATCCGTACACAATTTTGTAGCAAGAATTTGCACGAGAGCTTATCTGTTCCCAAAATTAAGTTAAGGCATAGCATATTCCGAATTGGGCAGGCCTACCTTCATCTATTAGGCCTATGCTGTGACTAATCATTAGTATACAGGGCTTGAACGACAAAAAAAAGGTACATGAGCCTCTAAGCTGTAGCGTGTTAACAATGGAGGTTCTTATGGAGTATACATGACCCCAACTACATTGAGTTAAATTTGCATTTTTCTTAAAGATTTTTACCTCTAGAATCCAGAAATAACATTTCTTTTGCGCGGAAACCATTATTAATTATAGAAAATATTACTTAAAATTATTATTTTCGATGCAAGCAGACACTACTTAGAAAAAGCTTGACCCGAAAACGATAGTTAATATAAAACGCTACATATTCGTACGGTACGTGACATTCGAGTGTACACTTAGTATTGGCATGGTTGGTTGGTGGGCTTGCCATGGGTGCTTATTAGGTTAACTAGCTTGGGTTAGGTTAGGTTTGTTAGGTTAAGTGTGGTTTGTTGGGTTTTTTTTGTTTGTTTTGCCATCCAGGTACGGTGGCCGAAGGTTTTACAGGTTTTACCGTACCTGAGATGGCAAAACAAACAAAAACAAACCCAACAAACCACACTTAACCTAACAAACCTAACCTAACCCAACGCTAGTTAACCTAATAAGTACCCGTGACAAGCCCACCAAGCAACCACCCAAATATAAGTATACTTTGATATTATACTGCTAATTAGGTTAGGTTAGGTAATCATAATATTAAACAATAGAGTTGCAGTCGAGCAATTTTAAAGGCTTCGAGTTGGCAAACCTGCTCCAAGTAGAAAAATCTGCTCCGAAGCGGAAAAAATAACAAAATGGACGTTAACAGCGTTTATTTATTTTCATACTGTTAGTTTTCATCTTAAAAGTTGTTATTTATTTCTGTTTACTGACGTATAGTTATTTTATGAACATATTATAATTATCTCTAGTGGATGATTGATCAAACGGTTTTATATGTTTTCTTTATTAACAAGTTCGTAGATTGGAAATCTCTTGCAGACAGTTCCATGTTGCAATTCGAACGTTCCTCCCCTCAAACCACTTTATTATTTGGCAGAAGAAATTGGAATCGTCCAAGTTTTTTTTTTACTATTTTCACCATTAAAACTGTCTTTCCGCGGAAAAAGATTACTTTTATCGTGTTTTTCAGGTCAAAATCTATAAGAAAAGTGTAAATTTACCTTGATTTTGTTCGGGTCATGTATACTCCATAATTACCACAATTGATATAAATGGTTGGTAAAACTGCAAATTTTATACTACATGGAATAAGACGATCGTAGAAAGAAGTTGTATGGTTCAAGTCTGTGAAATACTAACTGTGACCCTTGGCAGAACTCCTCGCGTCACAATGCAATCAGATCTACTGAGTTAAATAGCATCTTTACCCGATATGTTTATTTGATCGAGCGTTACAGTATTCAATTTTTTGGAACTAGTTCTAGCCTATGTTTGTATTTGATTGCTTCTAAAAGCATCTTATGGAACTGCAGTCCTACCTATTTATAGAAGGCCAGATCCACTTAAGGATGGGCTTAAGTAAGTAAATAGGCCTACACACCGGTTTAGTTTGATCAATGGGTGGGTTCTGTGTAAATATACAAACCAGAAGATATGTTGCAATCGATACAAATATCGACCTAATCGATATAACTTACCGTATCGAACAATTTCATTCGGTTTTATATATCGTTCCGCTTATGAAAGTCTACCCTTAAAATTTAACCTGGATGTTACCTACTCATTGAGGTTTGACTTAAACTTTGATAATTTCCTTATGTAGCCTATATCTAAGCTGAAGACTAATTTAATATCTAAATTCAAAATGATAGTATCAAAAATAGTCAGGCCTATATCCATTCCTTGCTTCAAAACCTCCAATAAGGGCCTTTGGCTCACCAAAGGCTTCCTTATATTGCCCATGAGCCTACAATTAACTATAATGGCTCAAGTCATAGGTCTTAGGTGGTAGACTACTTAGGTTATAATTGTTTAGTTCTGACTTACCTGTTGACTTTAACACTTTGGCTTTATGCTAATACCCAGCCAAGGATTTCAGATATTTTCCTTAGGACGTCTCTAGAATCTCTTCCATGACCAAAATCATTCCTTGTGCCTTCCTCATCAGGATTCCAAATTACTTGAATTTCTTGGTCATTTCGATTTTTATCGAGGACTTCCAGTTTTTGTATATAATTCAGATGCACTATATCTGTGATCCCTCCACATAAATAAGTAAGTACTTATCTCACTGAACAAACTAAACTTCTTAATTTGTTTACACACTTGATAAACAACGAACAACAAACAGACAACAGACGACGAGACGATCCAATTTCAATAATGTGTGTAATGGTTCAAGCAACGGGTTCAAGCCGGCAGCGGCATAGAGCTCATTTGGTAGCGGTTGCTTCGCTTAAAGCATAGAGTACATTTTACTTTGTTAAACTTTTGGTAACTGAAAAAGTATAAACACATTTCCAATGTCTGCATTGAATTTAGTTTACTTTTGACCAGATCCAGATATAAGCATAGGCTACATAGGCAGATTTAGGAGCTGTATGCCCCTAGGCGCAACTAGTGGTGCGGGCCATTAGCACCCAGGTCGGTCGGTGACTTGTTTTACTTGTTTCAGTTGATTCAGGCTTTTGTAAGTGTTTTGGGAGGTGCCGGCCCTTAGGTGCACGCCAGTTTAGCCTATGCTTAGATCATAGACTAACTACTGTAGTTAGTCTATGCTTGAATTGGGCCTTGCACAGGCGTGCGCCTAGAGGCCCGCACTACAAGGGGCCCGCACCATACAAAAAATCCACACATAAACACACACATAAAAGCATTTAAAAAGGGAAACTCGGTAACCCAAAGATTTACACAAATAACTATAACTTCCATTTTCTTTTATTTTTAAAAGAAGGCTAATCCTTAAAAAAAAAAACTTCAGTTTCAACTACATTGGGATTTGCCTTGACCAATAGGGAAATATTTGTAATTTTCAACTATTATATATTGGCCCAAATTACAACAATTTTATACTTGTGTATTATTAGAATTATTTAAATATAACACGCCCCCTCCCCTCACCATCCCCTCCCCCTCCCCTCATCTTACTCTTTAGAAGGTAGAGATTCGTTAACCAAATAAAAATTTATAATTTACAGGGCTTACCTTTTTAGACATTTGTTCTATTAAATGTTAAAAAGTTTACAACATACATCAGGTAAATAGTGTAATAAAGATAACCGAACCATGAGCATGTCTACTTTTAAATTCATATACCTAGCTGTTCTTTGAGAGTATAGGTATTAATAGATGACATTATTAATTATTGGCTTTAACATTTAAGAATATCCTGTATCTCTCCTGATTGTAAATATTAATAGTTGATTGGCCATAAACAATACAGTTGTATTGCACTTGAATTACAAAAATAAATTTAAAACACAAATTCTAGCCTAAATTGTGTACAAGTTTACTGAACTTTATTTTATTTTTTCTTCTAAGAATTCATTAATTTTATAGTATCTATCATGGACTATACACCTATACCTACAGGTGTATAGTCAATATTTCCAGCTTGAGGAATTTTCTTCATTGCCTTCTTAAATTTGTTATAATTTATTTCTTTCTTGTAATGCAGAGGACTTTTATCATATACAACTACTCCAATATACAATAAATGTTTCTTGAAAAGGGATGTACTGTGTACAGGAATGATGGATATTGTGTTTGTACCTAGTGTTACTTTAATTTTTTGTGTTGTACACAAAATTAAGGTGTCATGTTGTTTAACTTAATTAAAATTTTCATTTACATAGGCTCATATGCATATACCTGTTAAAATATTGTTTTCTTTAACCATTTTTTGCATGGGTAGTTTTTTCTTTGATTAGTCTTAATGACAATGACAACTTTTGTTATTTAAATACATGGACATACACTGTAGATGTTTTAAGTTTTAAGTGAATTATATTTAATGTAACACACAATTTACTAATTGTGGATGGAATGTAATTGGACCCTTCTCAAATCAGAATAACTGCCAGGTGTAAGTTAAAATATGAAAATTACTAAAGTGTAGATTGGAATTTCTTTGATTTGTTAACTAAAATGGGAAAAAACGCCTTATTGGAACACATTTGTAGCAGTTAGTTTTGAGATGACATACCGGTACCTAATTTGTGGATAAATTTGTCATTTTATAATACCCTGAACATTTTAATTACAGTACTATTGAATCATTTAATAAAAAAAACTGTTGTATTTATATAAAGTATTGTATATAGTTTCTTAGTGCACAAAACCAATAAGAAACTGTATCAACAAAGAGTAAATTTGTAAAACTATTTATTATTGTCTAAATTAATGTTATTGAAATATCCACATTATGTTTGTAATTCTCCTAAAATTCAATGTCATTTTGTTTCTAGAATATTTCGATTCTTAATTATTCCTCAATATTGTTTACTTTTTTGTTTAAGTTAGTATATAAGTCAAGATACCTGACCAAAAGTTTATCATCCGGGGGAAAAAGTATTATATTCTCATGATGATTTTCAACATACCTAAAGAATAATTGAAGGTTCAATATTTTTATATAAAACAATTATAGAAATAAAAATCATATTTCTTTGATTAATGGGTTCAGCGTATGGATATCCATAGTACGTTATTGATTTATAGATCTATACGTATTGATATCAGTAAGTCCCAGCATACGTCCATACTGATCCATATGCAAACCGTAAACTATACGGATATCCATATAATGTGTACGGATTAAATGTAGTGATATCACTATCCTCCATCCATACCTTATGGATATCAATAATATGGACATTAAATCTTACTGATATCTATACATCTGTTATGGATATCCATAAATTTGTATGGACATCTATATGTTTTTTTATTGATCTTTATGGATCATTTTCAGCAGGGCTGTGTTTAGTCGATACACATTTTCTTTAATAACTCGGTAAATATTTTTGCTAGAATAACGAGAGAGTGCTTAAAACTTTCGCCTTTTTAATTCCCATCTTTTAACATGCATTGATTTTACATCTGGGGCTTTTATGACCCTTTTTGGGCCCAAAAACTCAAAATTTGAAAGAATAATCCCCAAAAAAGGGGTTTAGTGTTTTCCGATTGTTTTTTCTAACGAACTTGTCTAACTTATTACAGAAAGGAACGTCCCCACCAAATTTGAAGTAAATCGGACAAAAAATGCGACCACTAGAGTGCAAACACACACACACACACACACACACACACACACACACACACACACACACACACACACACACACACACACACACACACACACACACACACACATATATATACAGGGCGTTTTGAATTAATGTTGCTAACTTCGGGATAATGTTTCTTATGTCAAAAGGAATGTAAATCATCATATAACTGGGGGTCTATCTCTTTTCGTTTACTGTCTGTCTGTCTGTAAGTGGTTTTTACAATAAAATTAATGTTTTAAAAATGGCTTGACCAAGTTCAACTAAACTTTGGTTAAATATTCTTCTTGATAAGTTCTTTATTTGAAAAAAATATTTTGTCACAATATCTTTCCGTTTAAAAATGGCGGCCATAGAAAGTTTTTAACCTCAAATATCTAAAAAACTAGAAATTTTGGAAAAATCTTTTTAGAATAGAAAAAGTTAGTAAATTTAATTATAAATCCATATCTGGTTGAACATTGAAAATCGGGTTAAAATTAACTGAACTATGACTGAAAAACGGAACAAATAGCTACATTTTGCTAATGTAGCTAATAAACATTTAAAATAATTCAGTTCAGCATTCTATTCAACTTATGTTGCTTGTTAACACTGTTAGCCAGTAGATCAGCTGTTGAGTACAAACAGTAAATCAGCTGGTGGATAATAACAGTAAAACCAATATTCCATATGGCTAAAGTTTGGGATTGAGTTATAAAGTTCAGCTTTATATCCTCCTTATAACATTTATTTGTAATGGAACTACAATTACCTTATTTAAAAACAAATTATAAATAAATATCAGTACATGAAAAAAATTAATATATTTGAAAATGAATGTATTTAAAATATTTTACTTAATGATAGTGATAAAACAAAAGACATTTAGTGAATCTTATTGTGCGGAAAATTATAATTTCCATCAACAAATCTATAAAAGATGTTCAACATGTCTTCCTTGAACTTCCACGTACAATTCAAAACGATTTACTGTTTGTACTCAACAGCTGATCTAGTGGCTAACAGTGTTAACAAGCAACATAAGTTGAATAGAATGCTGAACTGAATTATTTTAAATGGTTATTAGTTACATTAGCAAAATGTAGCTATTTGTTCAATTTTTCAGTCATAGTTTAGTTAATTTTAACCCGATTTTCAATGTTAAACCAGATATGGATTTATAATTAAATTTACTAACTTTTTCTATTCTAGAAAGATTTTTCCAAAATTTCTAGTTTTTTAGATATTTGAGGTTAAAAACTTTCTATGGCCGCCATTTTTAAACGGAAAGATATTGTGACAAAATATTTTTTTCAAATAAAGAACTTATCAAGAAGAATATTTAACCAAAGTTTAGTTGAACTTGGCCAAGCCGTTTTTAAAACATTAATTTTATTGTAAAAATCACTTACAGACAGACAGACAGTAAACGAAAAGAGATAGACCCCCGGTTATATGATGATTTACATTCCTTTTGACATAAGGAACAATATCCTGAAGTTAGCAACATTAATTCGAAAACACCCTGTATATATATATATATTATTAAAACAACCCCCCAAAGCGTGTTCAGGGGGTCACGTTAGGAACTTCTATGGTGGTCCCGGGCTTAAGTTTCACCGTGCGGAAGTTTCACTTGGAAGTTTCACTTTCCAAAGGAAATTCACTAATAACAACATTTACATTTACCACTAACATTTTGCAACAATGCAAACTAGCTGATGGTGAATGTAGTTTAGGAAATAGTGTTGGCAACTTGTGCATTTTTATTGTTCTTTAACACCAAGCAAACTAATCTTTGGTCCTTTTAGGTTGGGGTATGTAAAAAAACCGGTATATTTTATGATGCTTGACGTCAAATAAAAATTACTTGTTGCGTCAGGGTTACCATAAGGGAGAAAACTGGGACACATTGCCCCAGGCCCCTGAATTTTTAGGGGCCCCCGGCTAAAAGAAAAAAAATTAAGATAGAAAATTGGAGTCTCTGGAGCCCCAAAAGAATTTTTGCCCTAGGCTCCCAATCGCCATGAGGTAGCTCTTTATTGCGTATTATATTCAGGGTCTGATTAAGATGTGCGGCGCCCATAGGCTTGAATTGATTTGGCCCCCCCCACCGACTATTGATGGGGGATTGTGTCGTAAAGACTTGATGAACGAGTGTCTGAACGCGGTCCAACGTAGCTTCATTTTGTGTATGCGATAAGCGTTATATAAAATATGTATAACAATAACTTAAAACCTTAAAATAACTTTGTTAACCTAGTTAATTTCATGAGAAACATTTTATCGTTCACTGGAGGTCGCTAGGTGCTTTAATAACCTCAGAATTTGAGTAATACGGAGGTGTGTTTTTCAGCCGTTTGGCGAAGGTTTAGAGCCCTCTTAAGGGGATACTAGCGTCAGGTATCTTTGTTTCTCTTCAACGTAGAGATCCATCTCTTTCCGACCTTGAGTGGTTGCCTAAAATCAGGGGCAACACTGTTATCCCCTTATAGCACATTGGCTGATCTAAAGCAGGCCCGCCCAGAGAAATTTCGGGCCCCTGGGCAAATTATAGTATGGGCCCCCTTTACCCCTTCCAATGTTTACAGTTCAAGCATATGTATGTATGTTAGAATTATATATTATATATGCGTGTGTATGTTTATATATTTGTTATGGCAGTATATGCACAAATTTACAACAGAATAACTTATAATGAACTTTCCTAAACAACTAAATTTACAATATATAAATAACCAAAAATTATTGTAGTTTTTTTAAATCAACCACCCGCCCCGGGCCCCAAATAGGCTGGGCCCTGGGCAATTGTCCCCCCTTGCCCCACCCTCTAAAGGGCGGGCCTGATCTAAAGGGTCCTAGGTCTTTATCTCTCGGTTTCATTTCCCACCGTAAATGATGGCCGGATCGCGTAACATCGGCGGTAATTGACGATCGCGCCACGTAATATCGGCCGTAAAAGACGACCGGACGATGCACCATTAACGTAATATAGTGGACCACGTGATGGTTGCCGTAATTGATGATCGCAATATGTGTCTTTGGCCATAAATAACGATCGCAACGTACTTTATAACAAATAATGACGATCGCGCCCGCTATCCGCCGAAACAGACAATCGGACCACGTGATATCAGCCGTAAATTACGACCACACTACGTTATATCAGCCGTAAATAACGATCGTACCGCGTAATCATGGCCTTAAAAGACGATTGCTTCGAAGATGAGTGTTTCGAGGATATAATCCCGTTCCGAAATAATCCCGAGGTAAAGTAAATCTCGCCCGATAAACGGGATTATTTTTCCCCCGCAAATTTTCCGAAATTTCGGGACCCGTCCATCCCTAATCACAATACAAGGAAAAATTAAACGAATATGTCAAACTGACAACAAAACAGGTGGGGCGATGGGAAAAGGGCGCGCGGATCTATAGTATTCTCTCGCCAATTGGTCACCACACTTCGAAGATTACTAAACAAATTTGAGCCTCTCCGGCGCCCCTTGGCTGCAGTGGCGGATCCAGCCAGGGGGCGCGAGGGGCGCGCCCCCCCCTGGACTCAGAAAATGTTTGATTAATGGGTAATAGTGTGACGCTGTCTGTCGCTGTACTCCTTTTTGTTTTCAACATTTGCAAATACATTATTTGCACCAACACGTCTTACCTACTGGGCAATGCTCTACAAAATGGATCCTCCCCTATATCGGGTCACTACGAATAGTTTTAACAGTACAATGAGGTTAATTATCATGGAATGTGTAGGCCGAGATATTGAGCCCCGTTGGTAGGACGGTAAGGAGGCAAATCGCCATAGAGCGATTCGTCTTTTATGTGGGTTAAGTACCTTACTGCATCCAAAATATTGTAAGATAAACAGTTGCCGATCGGTATATAAAATTAGGGAGTTATTGAGCTCCCAAAATCCGGAAAACACAACTTACTATATGTAAGATAAAGGCACCGGCCTAAGGGTAAGGCACCTATATGTAAGGGTTTATCTTAGTCCGCCCTAAGGAATACAGTGCAGCACTGGCCTGGCGACCCGGGCCGATCATCCCTAAGGTAACGCACCACAGCACCGTGAGCACCGGCCTATTGCCTTTGGCCACCTTAGGCGCACATAGCGCAGCACCGCCCTATTGCCTTTGGCCCCTCGAGGGGCACACACCGCAGCACCGGCCTAGGGGCTTGGGTCGAGCATTCCTAGGGTAACGCACCACAGCACCGGCCTATTGCCCTTGGCTGCCCTAGGAGCACACACCGCAGCACCAGCCTATTGCCTTCGACTACCCTAGTGGCACACACGGCAGCTCCGACCCTGCAGTCTTCTCAATATTATTCTTTTCTGAAACCTTTGCGTTTTCTACCTTAGCCATTTTTTTGTGCGTCGGTTTAGCCTTGAGTAGTGCGTGTAAGTAAATAATTTGGTATAAAATGTTTGTTTTTCGAAGTAGTAGCTGTATAAAATGTGTATATTTATGTACCTACTGTTTATTGAATCAGTGGAATACATAAATAATACATATTTCATTGTGAAATAAGTGTTACAATGTGGTGTTTTATTTGTTAGCATCATGAGTGGATTTAATTTAGCGAGAACTAACAACTGCCTCCCGTTGCCGCGGGACGTTATCGTTTAGTGAGATAAACAAAAATCTCAAGTGCACTCCTCCTCAACAAATTCATAGATCCACCCCTGCTTGGCTGACTGGCACCCTAGGCTGCAGCCTAGTCAGCCTAATGGTTAATCAAACCCTGATTAACCATTCAGCCAAATCGACTCTTCAGAGGGCCAACTCCCGTGCCCCTGTAACAGCTGGGATGATGCTCTAAACAGGGGACCCTCATTCTGGCCTCCAACTAGTCAAATACCATACGTTTGTTCGTGACTATAGAGCGTTATATATATACCGATATATAATAAAGTCACTAAATTAGACCGCATGAAAATAGTCCGATGGTTAATTGTCCATATGATTCCCCCCTCACCCCCTCTCATCAAACGCTGTTGCCATACGAAAACACACAATCGTTGTTCACAAACAACGATTCAGTCTCCTTGTTTTGTTTTATGTTGTGTACGATAGGAATGTATTTCAAAACAGACGACAGATATAGTTTACCATATATGTTTTATTAGACCAGAGCGATTTGGCAACAATGTATTGACTTCCATCGGACTACTTTGGTGCTATTTACACCTAGGTTGGCCCTGCTTGGTGATAATAATTGTCGGTGTTTGGGCTAATTTCACTCTTACATGTTGGGAATGCTACACAACCTGCTTATATCAACATCTGTTTAACAGTGCAAAATAAATCACTTGACATCATGACATTTGACGGAAAAAGGAAAATGACAGAATTAAAACCAACTGTTGTTTGTTGTTGTTTTCAGTGTTGCCACTTCTAGGGTAATTACCCCTTTTCTAGGGTAATGGCGTTTTTAGGGTAATTCTAGGGTAATAACATGTTCAGGGAAGAAAAAATTAAAAATGTATAAAATTAAATATTTAATAGAATTAAGAACAGGTAAAAACTAAAAATTCATTATGTCTTTAGTCGAGACAAATTACCACTTCTCACAGATATTTGTACTTGTTCAAACACTGGCCTTAACCGCCGAGATGTAAATAAATAAAGAGCTCTTGTCTCATGTTAAAAATGCGAAGCCTCACTGGAGGATATTTTTGTAAACAAATCATCTGGTCAAAGAGTAATAAAGATTAACATTGTAACATAACTTGTGAAGAGAGGATTTGATTCCAAAGAAATGAGGTTTTACTACAGAACTGGGAAAGGTCTGTCCTAAAACTACCTTAAAATAAAAATAATCTTGCTTAAAAAGTTGATGATGTTTGATATTTCAATTTATTTTTGTTTAAGTTTGCTTGATTTACCCTCATAAATCTTATTACGAGTGATTAAAAACAAATATTAGAGTTATTATTCATTTAAGAAATGTTAGGGTAATTCTAGGGTAATGACGCTCGATTCTAGGGTAATCTAGGGTAGAGCTGACCAAATTCTAGGGTAAAACCAAACTGACGTGATGGCAAGACTGGCTGTTTTGTAGTTTTGTTTACTATATTAGTTTTGTTTTGTAGGTAGTGCAATCATGTCAAACCAGGGAGGTTTGTGTCAAACGTTTATGTGGCCAATTTCAAAATAACTTACAAGTAGCTGTTAAAACAGTATAATCTGTTTAAAATGACTCTACAGGTTAGTTTTTAGGTATTTTTAATATCAATTTTTTTCTCTATAAGGTTTATTACTGGTAATAGACCTACTTTGACCGATATACCAAATGATTACAGAAAAAAGTATAGGCTAAGTGTCTCCTAGTAATAACCAAATTTAAGTAATAGGCCTGGTACTTTCCAACATTTTTTCTGCTATCTGTGCCCTGTTAAAACTCTTAATTCTAGATCGGGTGCAGTACGATAAGGGTCCACTAGAACAACCAAATATAAACTATCAAACCACTATGATAGCCTATATCAGTATTACAGATGAGAGAACTGTAAAGTAAAACACTCTGTGAGTGTGTAAAAAACAATACCAATCAAAGAGGAATATGGTTATTGGTGTATCAATCGTGGTAATCCGATATTTTATATTCAGTTGTTTTGGTGGATGCGCATTGTACTGTACCCTCTAGATTTAGGAGTCAGAAGTCTTTAAAACAATTGTTCTATAATGGAATAAAAGCAGTAAGAAAGAAAATAGGAGGATGGTAAAATTCCTAACAGTAAATAAGAATCTTGTCTGTAGCAGAAATGAGTATAAGCTTAACTTACTCATTGCTTTTGACAGTATCATTATAAGAAAATGTGGAATCAGGAATGCTAGATTGTGTCCCAGGACTACCTTAAAACTGGTCTATACCGGTTTTGAGGCTAACATTGGGTAGGGCCTACAGCAAATGAAGTTGTCATTACATATGGTAAGTCTGTTGGCTGTCCATTATGACAAACTTCCCTTTCACCTTTGGTCCCTCCATTTGCAGCGGCTAGGGACAGAATCTCCGGGTTTGATACCCAACCTGACAACCTGAGAATGGATGGTCCCTGGCTGTTGAGTTGACTAGTTGGAGGGCAGAATGAGGGTCCCCTGTTTGAGAGCATCATCCCAGCTGTTACAGGGGCACGGGAGTTGGCCCTCTGAAGAGTCGATTTGGCTGTCGCCCCATCCCACCCTTTCCTTTCCTGCTATATCCTATCCTTCCGGTAACCTGCACAATATTCCCGCTTGTGGAAGATGTGACTAGCAGCTATGCTAGGGTTTCCTAATCCGCAACAATGATGATGCTGGATTGTGATCAGCTCATAAAACTATAAAACACTACAGAAAGCTGACTGAAAAAGGAGAAGAGTTGCGCTCCCATTGCAGCACCATGAGTTGTGTTACCATGAGAGGAGGCAGCTAGAGCAGGGTATATTTCGGATTGCCGTTGGGGATGGCAGCGGGGGTATTTGGATGCACCCATGCTCTTAATGACCTCTGAGCGCCACTAGCGTTCAAAGCGGCCGGTGACTGAACTAACCGTTTTCAACACAACTACCGTTAACGTGGCAGTCATCCTTCTGTAGTGTATATTTTATATTCCTCTGTCTATGAGCTTTTTCTGCTCCAGTCCCTAAAGGATGTATGTTAATGGAACGGATTATTATAATATCATAAATTAAGTATAACGTGTAACTTATCTTAGATAGGCTACCTATTCTTCCATTCAGAACCCCGTGTTCCAATGCAGCAGAAGCATGGTATGGGCAATTTTTCTTTTTGAAACACATTATTATACAAACTTTTAAGAGAAATGTATTTTTGTACCTATTGTATTGACGAACCCAGTTGCATTGGTGATAAAATGTTGAAGGGTCAGGAATGAATCTTGAATCTTGAAGGTTCATCATAAATAGGTAGAATAATTTATTGCGTAAGTAAAGTAAACAACTCCTAATCCAACATCAAGATTGGTACCAGTCTCCATATGTCAAAAATATAACTTAAATAATGAGTGGGTACTGCATTTCCGATGTTAATATTATGGTATTTATGATAGCCTGTCCTATCCTAACAGCCACAGCCTGCTGACAATCGAATCAGTATTCAGTAATGAATTGGGGCAACATGTGATGAATGTACAAGGTTGGTATGACTGTGTGTGAATTTTACTCAAAAGGAAATATTATATATTGATATATTAAGTAGGTATAAGAAGGAGTTACTTCTTCCGAATCTTTGCAGGGCGTATTTCTGTTCTGTTTTCATGTTTAATATCTCAAAAAACTTTTTTTGTTAAACAAACTTCAGTGAGGAGACCCGTTTCAAATTAGGTGTATATAATTACTGAATGATCAATAACAGTCTGATTGCCTTAAATCAGTTAGGTAAACCTTTAAGGCTGATTTGATAGAAGAATTTACTTATAAATTTACATAGGCCTACCTAAAAAGTGGCATGAAATTCACACACAGCACAGTTTTATAATGTTACGTTAGAGAAAATTTATCTGTAACGTGAGGTGGCCTAGACTTAGTTAAGACCTTTTAAAACTCTGCAACTTACTGACTATCCCAATAACATACTAGAACCAATATAAGAAGTAGTGATGGTCAAAACCAGAAATTTCAAATCTCGAAACCGAAACCAAAACTTAAAAAATCGAATCTCGAAACTCAAAAGTCAAATTCCAAAATCCTATTTACTTGCCTGGTTATGGTTATGAAAAATAAATCCAGTTACTCCAAATAAACCAGTTAACTTACTGCCATTCTCGAAATATCCTAGAAAAATATTAGTTTCAGAACTACTAGTGAACCAATTATTTGTAGCTTAATTATAAACTTTGGTTAGAGTTGTTCTTTCACAAATCAAAAATCAAAAATCCACAAAAGGTGAAGGTAGACGACCGATGGCAGTAGGCTTTTGACCTTCACATTATTAATCAACACTCGGGCATGATTTCTGTTAAAAAAACAACAATGACACAAAAAAATCTCGGCAGTTTTGAGTTTTGATTCTCGAAACTTGCCGATCGAATCTCGAAACCGAAACCTTTCCAAAGTTTTGGTGGTTTTGAGATTCGAGTTTTGGTTTTGACACATCACTAATAAGAAGATGTCTAACAGAAAACATGAGCCATTAAAATTTAATGACTACGTTACTACATGGACGTATCTGTTTTTAAAAATTACAAGAACGCCTACACTTAACTCACTTCCGAATTAAAAAAGATATATTATGTTTTCATACAAAGATTGTTACAATTAATGGCCAACATACTGTCATTAGCCTAGACAACGACCAGTCTTACTTTCCTTACAATGGTTGTGTTCTGCTTTACAGGTTGAAGGAACCAATGACTCCAGCTGTTTATCAAAGTACTCTGCAGCAGAAAGGGGCTTCTTTAGTGACGAGTTTTTGCAGCATTTTGTGACCAAGTGTCCAAGACGAGCCCCTTTGATCCACCTGGGATACTCTGTGAGGGCAGCGATTGTAAACACGTTGATAGAAGAGTTTGTTGAGTCTGGATGTTCTCTGAAACAAGTATGTCAGGTCGACCAGGATCTTTCACTTGCTTTACTTCAGTTTTTTTTTTATCATTAGGTGTTGCCAAGTGTCCCCACTTATGTGTGTTCCCACTTCAAACTATAAGGTAGTGAGTTACCCTTACAAAATAATGGGCAATATGCCAATATATTCACCAGCACATAAAATTTAGTTCTAAGACTACTTATTCTATGGAACTGTAACTGAGTCAGCTGGAGCATCCATTTGAACAGTTTGAAGAATGTTTGAACTATTTGAGTAAGTTTTGAAAAGTGACCAATGTTGTTAAAATGTATTTGAAATTAAGTATTAACACAGACATTTTGGTCTAATTTATGGTGGTATTACTGAATTATACAGCAATTTGAAATCATAATAAAGTTTTTGTATAATTTGTTAGCCTAATGGATATTACAAGCTTGTAAATGGAATAAATTATAATGGTTTTACTTGAATACCACAACATCCAATAAATCTGATGAATTTTATTAAACATTTTCAAAATTGTAAATTAGTCTATTTAACTTACACTGTTTTACGATACACTGTTTTCGTTTTAAGAGATATAATCAATCTTGATGCTCACTTTACATTCCACAAATAATTAAAAAAACCCTCGCAGCAGCAAACCTGCGTACTCAGCGAATTTCCAATGCATATATATGTTTCTTAATACCACATAAAGCCACATACCAAGTTTCATCATTATACATTCATAAATAAACTATTTATGACATTTTAATTATTCTCCATAAGAATAACATGGCGGCAGAGTATGCAGGTTTGCTGAAGCAAGGAACACACAAAGTGGGGTTTTATACAAATATCAATATAACTCATGTAGGTAAAGCCACATACCAAATTTCATTAATTTATTTTCATAATGAAGGGAGATAACACGCTACTTATTCTCCATAAGAATAACATGGGGCTGAGTACGCAGGTTTGCTGCTACGGGAGCCTTTGGTAAAAAATTTTTTTTTGAGCAAATATCAATGGTCCACAACCAGATGAAGCCGTATACCAAGTTTCGTCAGTATACGTTCATAAATAAGCGATATATAAAATTTTTATTTTCCTCCATAAGAATAACATTAGACAACGTACTGTGTTTAGCTGTTTTCAATATCTCGGTAACCAATTGACATAGAGAAATGATCAAAATACCAAATTGTGTGTTTTTTTAAGCTGAATCCAATGGGAAAAACTAAAATTTGACTATTTCCAAAATTATATGAAAAAATTCGAAAAACCCATTTTTGGGGTACAAAACCCCCCCAAAATACCCCTTCGGATAGAGCGATCTGGTTGGTTTTCGAACTTAAGTCATAAATGTTGCTTTACACGTTTATACCAAATTTCATCAAAATCGGATAATTTTTATGAGAGTTATCGTGCTCACGGACACACACATATATATATATATATATATACAGTTTAGAACGAATGGTGTTTTTGGGGTCTGGGGACCTCAAAACAAAAAGTTATCATGGTCCCGGGCCTAGGTCTTACCATGCCGACTACGGTAATAGCTTCTTCCCTATAGGGGAAATTCGCTAATATAAAGCCATGGAAATTGATTATAAACAATAATGATATGTTTTGCAGATAGTTTCACTTGGTGCTGGGTTTGATACGTTATATTTTAAACTTAAAAATAAAAACACACGCAGTGATGTCAAATATTATGAATTTGATCTTCCTCGAGTTGTTGAAAGGAAGATCAAGTGTATCCAGGGTTCAGATACACTTAAGAATATTATCAAGAAATTCACAGGTAAATTTGCTAATTAACTTAGTATATATTGGTGTGTTTTTTAGTTATTTTTAAATTTCAACGCCAATGGCATTTTTGTTATGAGAACAAACAAACGCTTTTTTAAAGCAGTTCAAACCCCTAAAACTTTGGTGAACATTTCGGGAATTGAACCAAAGACCCCTTAAACTGAAGTCCAAAAATAACCGTTAGGCTAGCGAGATGTCCTGTTTTGGTTCCGGTTCACAGTTTTATTGGCATTCGGCAACAAATTCAACCGACGATCGATGTCTATGGTTACTATCTCTTGTGGCACAGTCTTAAATAGCCATGGCCAAAACTGCACTTGGACCGCAGTTTATCAATGTATATCAATTTAATTAATCGTTCTACACGTACATACTATAAAGGCAAACTTGGGTAGGCATATTTTAAAAATAATTTGATCCAGGGCCTTAACTCATACAAAAATAATTTGTGGAAAAACTTCAACCAAAAAACTGATTGAAACAAATTGGAACAAACACATCCCCTTAATTCTTGGTGAGGACTGTTATTACCAATATTACTTGTTTACTTAGGTGTAGCTTTAAAGCAAAGTTATTATGAAATTGGGATTAAATGTTTGGTGCCTAGCTAGTGGAGTCATGCTGGGGGCGGGATATGCAATCACAGTAGACCCCCTTTACCGACCTCAGGATAACCAACCGAGCGTCAGACCAGATTGTCCGCTGCACCTCCGCCAAATGTAGCACCGCAGCTGAGCCGAGTCTGTCTGCCACTAAAAATCACCATCCTTTGTTTTCTATGAAAACAATTAGTGAGCTTTTGGATCGTGGTTTTCATGTCGTGTATTGTCGGTAAAAATTTATTAGTTTCTCTGTAATGTATCGTTTTTGCTCTTCTGACCCTCGTTATTCACTCCTCTGTTTATTCGACCTTTACTGTGATCAAATCCATGGCTTGGTCTGTAGGTGATGGAAATGAGATGTGATGTATATCTGATAAAACACAGCTTAACATGTTTTTACTTATCAAGAAATTATTACTTTAAAACTTCTAATAGAGCCAAAGAAACACGACTGTTTAAACTATCATTCTGTTTAGGTATGTATGGGTTGTCGCTATTACGAGAATCTTCAGAGATAAAACGGAAATTTCTTAAAATTACCTGATCTTATGTATCTTTTTGTTTTTTGTTTGAAAAAGCCAAATTTTATTTTGATTCTTTCTGAGTGACCCTTTTCTTTTTAGGGTTAAAAGAACTGATTTTCCAGAGATTCATAGTAAATCATACTGTGTAAACCCACTGGCAATTTTTAACTTCGGAAGGCACGTTAAGATGTTGATCCTGGCTACTTAAGTAGTCGATAGGTCGATAGAGGCACTAGTGCATCTGAAAACTCTGACAACAGACCTTGGCCAGAAGGTTACAAAAACTTTACTTTAACTCTAGAGTTTGCTCTAAACATAATACTAGACAATAATTCCTCAAATGTTTTACATAATTTGATTATATAAAAAGCTCTATTACAAAGAAGCAAGGATGGATCCAAGGTTTTGTTCCATCTGACCGAAAAAATTTAAAATTGTTTCATTATTAAATTAAAACTTAATCATAGGAAAATAATTACTTTGACTATTTAAACTGGTGTCGTATTGTGGTAGGGTAAAATAATATACAATATAATATTCCTTTATTGTACAGTAGAGTCTCGATTATTTGACCTAAACCGGCGGCGGCAAGCTCGGATAACACGGAAAATAATAAATACCCCGTTGCAGCAAACCTGCATACTCAGCAAATTTTCAACGAATATATAACATAACACATTAAAACACTTAACAGGATTCATAAGAAATATATTCACAAACAAGCGATATTAAAAATATCAATTATTCTCTATAAGAATATCATTGGGGATGAGTATGCAGGTTTGCTGCAACAAGGAACACAAAATAATGGGTTTTTATGCAAATATCAATAGAACTCATCTTAGTGAAGTCACAAACCAAGTTTCATCCATATCCATATACTTTCATAAATAAGCGATATATAACATTTTAATTATTTTCTATAACAATAACATGGGGACCAAGTTCCTAGGTTTGCTGCTCCGGGAACCATAGGCGAAAATTTTTTGTGCAACAACAAACCACAACTAGATGAAGCCATATACCAAATTTCATCAGTTTATGTTCATAAATAAGTGAGATATACAATTTTTCTTTTTCTCCATAAGAATAACATTAAGACAACATACTGTGTTTGGCACTTTCAACATCTCAGTAACCAATTGACGTAGAACAATGATCAAACAACCAAATTGTTTGTTTTTTTATGCTGATTTCAATGGTGAAAATTAAAATTTGATTCAAATAAAAATTACATGTGAAAATCCCCAAAAAAATTTTTGGGATACAAAACCCCCCGAAAACCCCCCTTCGAATAGTGCAATTCATCTGGTTTTCGAACTGGTTCAAATAAATGGTACTTTACACATTTGTACAAAATTTCATTAAGATCGGACCTTTTTTACGAGAGTTACTGTGCTTACGGACACATATATATTTATAAATATATATATACATATATACAAAATTTAACAAATTGTGTTTTTGGCGTCTGGGGACCTCAAAATAAAAAGGTATTATGGTCTCGGACTTAAGTCTTACCATGAGACCTACGGTAATATCTTCTTCCCTATTTTGATTTTTTTCTCTTTTTTCTTTTTTTTCCAGGCGTGTGGTAATTGACCTTTTGATCGTGCACGGGGACGGTCGGATAACACAGAAGTTCGGATAATCGAGACTCTCCTGTAGTTGCCATGTCCTAAGGTTATTACCAACAAGTATGGCTGGGTAGTGTAGTTATTATCGTGTTGGCCTCGTAAGCCGAGGTTCACGTGATTGATCTGATCAAACTGCAAAGTTTTGAGAAGGTTCGAAACTGGGCCCAGTTGCCATTTGTCATTGGGCTATTAATTAATTATTCTTTCTAAGATCAGGTCCACCTTAGCTAGCAACATGACCAGGGTTTGGACCGTTCCCTATCATAATATTAAAAAATGCCACTGGTGTAGGTATACAAAGCCAAAAAAAAAAAAAAAAAAAAAAAAAACGGCTACTTTGTGTTAAGTACATGGCCTCCTTCACAGTAAGAAAAAAAAAAAAAAAAAAACGTTGAAAAAGGAAAGTTTTTTGTG
This sequence comes from Allygus modestus, assembly GCA_963675035.1. Classification (NCBI taxonomy): domain Eukaryota; kingdom Metazoa; phylum Arthropoda; class Insecta; order Hemiptera; family Cicadellidae; genus Allygus; species Allygus modestus. The sequence goes on from OY776112.1 coordinate 105,327,881, forward strand.
TTGGGAAATTCAGATTTGCTCTACCAGCATTATTCCCATACCCTGCCTTTACCTTCTTCAGAAAACAGAAACAACAACACTTTTTATTTATTTATTCATTCCAACGTAAGCACCATTTTTTACAAAATGATACATCTTGATTCAACAGAGAGGTAAGCAGAGCATTAGCACAGTTAATAAATAGCGTAGCATAAATAAATATTAGTTCAGTTCAGTTGTATTTTGCAATGCTGATCAGAGTATCCATAGACTAGAATGATGATGTGCTGACTTTGTACCATTATTAACAATTTATTTACATTACCATATTGTATTTTTATAATAATGTGACTATGGTAGACCAGACCTACAAAAATGTTTTGAGACGCTAAGAACAAATGAGGGTTAAATCAGTATTTTGAAACCATTCAGGATTTACAGTTTCAAAATCCTGAATTAACCCTCATTTTTTCTTAGTATTATTCAGCGTATCAAAACATTTTTGTTGGTCTAGTCTACCATAGACCAAAATATGTTTTGTAAGCATAAGTGGCTCTAAAGCGGCCTAAAATATACTCATCATCTCACACTAAATTTTTTGAGGGAGGACACCTGATCCCCTTTGTTTTGGGATGTTTGAAGCCCCCCCCCCCATTGTGCCACCCCTTATATTAGGTTCTGGATCCACCCTTGAGAACAAAATTGTCGATTTTTGAACCCATCAATTTTTAAAGTAGTATATGTCTATTTTAAGTGAATTGAGTGTTCTACATTTAGAGAAACAAAACTGTTGCAGTAAATGAAGAAGGTTTGTCCAGTGAAGATTACAAGTTGCTTGCTGTAGACTTGCGAGATGTGAAGGCATTCTCTGGTTTACTCCAGAAGTATGGTCTGGATCCAGAAGTGCCAACTTTATTTCTCTCTGAATGTGCAATCACATATTTGGAAGAAGATAAGTGAGTATCCTTAGTGCATTTTCACATTTGATCTAAAACTAGATTTAAAATTTTATACCAAGTGGTGTTCTTATGAAAACAAGTTTCTTGCAATAAATTGGTGTTTTTGAATGCCTATGCAAAACAAAAACCTAGCAAAATCAGTATGTCCAAAACAAAATGTATGCAGACTAATGTTTTTCTTTAATAGTTTATATTCGTAATACAAAAACAGAGATGAAAAAGGAAAATAAAAAAATTGCTCCTGCCATTTTTATACTAACATTTTATAACAATTCAGTACCCAGTTTCACTTGGGGAATAAAACAGTTGGATATGCTGTATTCAGTGGTTGACCAGTTGAACAAAATAAAAAAGAAATATCTATCAAACAAAAATAAATAAAAATCTTAAGTTATTATCTGGTTAAGTAAAAGTGAATGTCCATAAGAATAACATTTAAACTTTTAACTAATAAAAAGTCCATTAAAGGCGGATCCCTAAGGTAAAATTGGAATCAAAACACTTTACTTTTCCTATTTTGGACGTAAAGAATCAGTATAGGAAATTTCACCTCCCCAGCCTATCAGTTATATAATGACTAGGCTTATCGCCGTCGTAGGCTTCGCCCCCAAACCTCCTTTTGGAGTTTGCTTCGCTTACTTGCATTCCTCAGTTACCCCAAGTTTAAATCAAACAACTATTGCAGTTCGTTAACCAAAGAAAAAATAGACAACTACGAGCTGTGATGAGCACATTATCGACTACATAGGCTATCGGTTTGATATCCAAACATTTTATTAACTGGCTGCTTGTTTGTTTTATGGTTCCCAAAAGGTGGTCCGCGAGTGATTTGCAAGGGGTCCGTGGTGTCTAGCTGGTATTTTAAACTGAACTATATTTTACATTTAAGAAATTAAATTGATATAACAAAAAATAAATATAACCCATGACCTGTTTTGAATAATAAACATTTTAACTGTCGAGAGAGTTATACAAATAGTGGATCTGTTACGTATGGTGTTCTTTCCACTATACCTGTTTACAGGCATAACTGGGGTCTGGCACCAACAACCATCGGCCCCTCCACCCATCACCCTTGTTCACGCTACAGTGTTGAGTGTTGTCAGAAACTGGGTAATTAGGTACCCAGTTTCGGGTATTTCGTGGGGAATTTTGTGGGGATTACAACTGTCTTGCCGACTACAAGAGGGCATTTTATGGGGGGTGGGGGTGGCAAGCAATATTGCAACGTCAGTCTGGCAAAACTGTGTAAGTGGAGGCCTAAATGAAGTTCCCAGCTGTCAAGAGCATAGTGCTAACTTTAACAGTGTGAGTAAAAATTTTAATTAATTCTAGTAAACAAGTTTGAAAGTACAACAGTATTACTGACTGTGCAACGAGACCACAAGGAGTTATCTCTGAAAGCAATTACACATTTAACACCAATTTGTATAGAACCTATACATGTGAATAGGCTTTGTTACATGAAGAATAAATATAGAAATAACTTTAATATTCATGATGATTTCTGTGTGAATGTGAAAATGCCTTCAAATGCATCCAAATATTGAAGACATTTTGGAAATACCCCCGTCGCAGCAAACCTGCTTACTCAGCGAATTTCCAATGCATATATATTTGCTGCAACAAGGAAAATATAAATGTGTATTTTTGCAATTATCAATATAACTCAACTAGGTGAAGCTACATACCAAGTTTTATTAATTTAGGTTCATAACTAAGGGATATATACAACTTTACTTATTCTCCATATGAATAACATGGGGGCCGAGTATGCAGGTTTGCTGCTACGGGAAAAATCAACAAAAAACCTTTTTTGTGCAAATATCAATATACCCCAACTAGTTGAAGCCACATACCAAGTTTCATCAATATACATTCATAAATAATCGAGATATCAAATTTTATTTATCCTCCATAAGGATAACATTGGACAACGTACTGTTTTTAGCACTTTGAATATCTCTGCAATAGTTGGACGTAGAACAACTATTAAAACACCAAAATGATTGTTTTGTAAAGCTAAACTGATTGGTAAAAAGAAATGTGAAGTTTTTAGTAAAATTATCTGACGAAAATCCAAAGACCTTTTTCCCCATAAGATTAACATCTAATTGACATCAAACATCTAATTTAACATCTAACATCTTAATTGATCATCAATTTTATATATATATAAAATTTTGAAAGACCCCCCAAAACGTGTTCAGGGGGTCACGTTAGGAACTTCTGTGGTGGTCCTGGGCTTAAGTTTCACCGTGCGAGTCATGCTAATAGTTCACTTTCCAAAGGAAATTCACTAATAAAAAATAAAATATATGGGAAATATTATTAAAAAGGAAATGAGTTTTGCCAAATTTAATTCTTGATAAAAAGTTGAACAAATATTACAATAGCAGTTACATATCAAAAGTTATGTGATGTTTTGTAAAAGTTTGAAAAATCAGCCATTTTAATTGCTAGAGCAGGGTTTGACATGGCCCCCATTAAAGGCTAGGTCAATGGGTTAAGACGAATTGTCATATTTTAAGGTGAATGAACTATCAGTCTAGAATGAGTGAGTGCCATTCATTATTTTTGTGGGGGGAGAAGCCACAGTGATATATCAAATTTTTCAAGTCTGAAATATCAGTACCAGAACATGTCCCCATTTAACTAATAGTTTTATTCGTGTGTGACTTGCGTCAGAAAGTGCTGACATATCACCAACATAAAAAAAAGTTGGTTTCTATGAATGAATTGACAAATACCTAACCAGAAAAGTCATATTTAGCTATCAAACCTATCCTAATTAGAGGTATGGATTTGTATACAAAATATCAAAATAATAGTTTATCCGCTAGATTGCAGCAGCCATTTATTTTGCATTTACTTCTGCCAGCTGTATTCTTTTGTCAGTTTATGCTATTCAAATACCCCCGTCATAGCAAACCTGCGTACTTAGCTAAATTCCAATCTTAAAATAGAGGCATACCTCACTGCATAGGCAATTTAGTGTGTTATTTTTTGTTGAAGAATTTGCACCTCTAATATAATATAGTTTAATATATTTATGAACGATTTATCCTATGACCTAAAATTAACCAAAATAAACGTATATATTTTCCTACAGAGTCCCCAGGATCAAGACTATTTATTTAATAATTTTTTATGAAATTTTGGCTAGAACTTGTTAATAGCTGTAACTTTCATCTACCATTTCTGAATCTACCATTTCATCTACCATTTCAGTTCAGTCATCCCATTACACGAATATTTGAGCATACTCCTAGTTAGTTTTGAACCCAGGACCTCACGATCAGAAGTTTAAACCCATATCCACTGAGCTATCACGACATACCATAACGGCTAAGATTTACAAGTCCATAAGCAATGAACAACTGAGAAGTGGTAATGGAACTGAATTCTAGCGGTGATCTAAGAAACTATTCTTGTCCATCGTTTCTCCCCTGAGTCGCTACCGTTCTTTTCAAACTAATTTTCTAACATTACCTTTCACACATGTCCAGGTCAACAGATCTGATCGCGTTTGCAAGCAGCTTGAAGCATGTGACATTCATTACATATGAGCAACTTCACCCCGATGACGGGTTCGGCCAAGTGATGGTGCAACACTTCGCGTCTCTCCACAGTCCGCTCATGTCGGTGGAATGCTACCCAACAACGGAGCTGCAGACTCAACGGTACACCCGGAATGTCAGTGGTTCAGTTATCTAAAGTCTGTTACACCCTCCAAGTCAGTTATCGGATGTCTGTTACACCCACTGAGATGTAGTTGCATATTGGAGGCAATAATTCAAAATTGCATGCCGCTACTGAGGTTGATGCTATTTTGGAAGGAAGATAGAGAATATCTTCCTTCCTTTGGTCGCAGTAGCTCAGCGCTGGTCTCGGAAGTCAGCTGTGGTCCCGGCTGGCTGCAGTGATATTTTTTCATGAGCAGTCACCACTGGCTTTGCCCTTATGACTATCGTTACGGTACCTTGCAGTCTTTAGATCGCCACACAAGCCTATAACAAGGCCTGCGCTGGTGTCAAGGGCCAGTTGACAGTTGATGTATTAATTTTTAAAAAATGAATGGTTTAAATCAAACGAGTCAGTGAAGTAAACCAAACTAACTATGATTTAATTTGTTTTATGACTATCTTGGCGCTAATCGATTCTAGTCCCTGAGAAAGAGGATTGTTAAGGAGCTAAAGCTAATAATAAACTTGCAAATTACATATTTATCACATTAAAATAACATTGATTAGCTTAAATCGCTTCATTGTGCTACAGTTGGGATTAATTTAATCAACTTAGGATAGAAACTGAGCTTATAATAACATTTTGTCTTTTGAAATCATTATAATGAAAAGGCAAAATCAATTTTTCAATGGTTATGAATAGATAAGCAGAGAACAAAATTAGTTTGTTTAAATTTAACTTATTTATATCTTATTTAACTATATTTAAATTATTCAGTTTTCATGGAAGACTGTTTATGATTTCAATGGAAAGAGCAAGGCATTTTTTTAAAGGTAAATTGTTTGTTGCCTCTAAAATTTAGATGCAAATCAGTTGTCATACCATTCCATAGTTTAAATCTGATTACTTTCTCTCTACTTTTCCCCTACTTTTACTCTCTACTTTTACTGCCATAATCTTTGTCCCTAAGACTTCCTCTTCATCATTGAGTTACAGTGATAAATTATGTGTCACAAAGAATAAACTGATGATATCTGACATTCCAAATCACAATTTTGACAACACATTTCCATATTCAGTCGTATTTCCTTGATTAGACTAACTGATAATCCGATTTTTATTACAATTTGTTACTATATATTAAGTTAAGTTTTGATTTTTCTCAGTATTTACTTTTCTTAAATGTGTTTGATAGTGTTGAATAATTTTTTTCCAGAACTGGGACCATTGTACCTGTCTTTCAGCTCTTGAAGCTTACAAAAGTTTGATATCTGAGGAGGAACGTTTAAGAGTTCTTCGCTTGGAACCGTTTGATGAATGGGAAGAACTTTACCTGAAATGTCTGCATTATGCTGTTGTTATTGCTTCGAAAGGATCTCTTTCGAACTGGTCTAAGCTGTGCCGTACAACTGTTGAACATCAAGGTAATCATGAAAATAATTTGTTGCTGAATAATAATATCCTGGCTATAAGCCTAGTTATGTTTGTGTACATATTTTAGTTAGTTTACTTCAAGCTCAAGGTCTAAAACAACTTATTGAAATTTAATTTTTTATCCCGCAGAGACACATCACATGAAAGAACTCACGTGGAAGTTATCGAAAGCGGAAAGAACCTGTCGATATGGCCACAGTGTCGTTCTATCCAATGACCACTTTATTCTCATCGGAGGTTTCGGGGTCAGAAAAGACGCTACTCACGGAAGGATGAAAGACGTTGTATGGTTGAAACGAGATGGGTCGCAACTAAGTGTGTCGAAAGTGGTGGAAATTACAGAACTTGCCACGATGTGCTCATCTTGGACGCCATTGTCAAATGGAAGTTATATTCTGTATGGGGGAAGGACTTCGCCGACAAACTGTGTGTTTCAAATTCCTCAGGTAGTGACGTTTTTGTCGATTGGGAGTGTTAAGTCTGAACCACTTGTGAATAGCTGTCAGAGGCCTGCGAGGTGGAGACATTCCGCTGTGATTGTGGAGAGGAAAGGTGTAGAAGCGATCCTTGTGTTTGGCGGGAAAGCTAGTGACCTCCAGGTAATTACTCTTGTTTCAGAATCCTCTATTACTCTTTAAAAATACTCAGATTTGTGCTGGTATTTATAATGTGGGCTATATACATAATTTCTTTAACAGTATACAAAATTATAGATAGCATTTTTACACTATTCCTGTTTATTACTGCTTTTTTTAATGCATAAAGCTGTGTGAATGCTTGATCAATGAAAACTGTCAATAAGACCAGCCTCAAACATAAGTGACGTGTCAATCTTGGCCAGAGACCGCAGTCTTGTTCAGATGATGTGTAGCTGTATCTAGCAGACCTATGTCTACAGTGGGCATGACTATGTTTCTTGGTCTCACTATTGGGGGCTAATTTGAACTTAGTTTTCACTTCTTAGTCTTCAGGGATGTTCGGAAACTATGATCCTCACTTCATCTCTGAGTGGAATCGTTTATCCTTCCATGTAAGCAAAATTACCAATGAATGTTTCGTTCACTATGTTTGGTCTCTGTTTAAGGATAATTCCAATGAATTTGTCGACTATCGTTGATGTCTTGTATTAATATTATAAACCCTTCCCATTCCAGATTTAAAACAAGCTTCCTCAACTGGCCCCAATAGATTTCTACAATATATGTTTCTTTAAGTGAATACATCCGTAGCATTATAATACTAGCTGCAAATATATAAACAGTTACAAATTAAGTGATTGAACAAGATTGATTTGTTTTTACGTATTAAATGTGAAAAGAGTTAATAATAATGCTTCTAATAAAGCAAATTGAATCCAATAATACTTAACAATTTAAATTTTTCACACCTCTGTTAGCTTTGGGATATTTAATTAAGTTATTAGATGCTGTAATAGTGTTAAAAGGAAGTAAAAAGTTAAACAATTACTCAAATAAACAATAGAATATTTCTTATTTTGCTTCATGTTTTGTTTTTAGTTGTTGAATGATGCTTGGATGATCACACTGTATAAAAATCTTGAAGACAGAAAAGTCATTGATCTGGTTGACCCGTCATCCAGAAAACCTTGTCCCAGATTTTCCCACACGGCCTCTATAAGGAGTTCTGAATCTGGGTACTACTAATTAAATTATTTATGTACCTATATGTTATTATACATCTTTTTAGTTTGTTAGGTGAAAATTCTGCTAGCTTAGGATTGTATAATGTAATACGATATTTGTGTAGTAACCACAAAATAAATAAATGCCTTTAAACCTCTATTTTGAACCCTTCTCTTGCAAATCAAATTCTATTTGAGTGGAGGTTTTATCTACACATATATACGTAATAAGGTTCAACAGTAAATACTCCCTATTTATAAATTTTTTTGGCTTATGTCATGGCACTCTTTAAAATTTGATAAAACCTCACATTCTCATAATTGTATAGCATCTGATCACTGTTTTAGTCTGTTTCGTTATTTCCATGACATAGTTTCAATAGGTAATTCCAAGATGTATAATATCTGTTTTAATTTAGGATTTAATATTTCATTTTGTTTAAATTAAATTTTCTCTTGGCTTGAAAGCAGATATAATTATTGCATCTTGGTGATTTTGTAAGTGTTGCAGTATCTTCTTTTGTAACCATGACATACATACTTCAGTATACTAGTGAGTTAAAAATGATCTTGTGAGCTTATTAATAGCTCATACAAATAATTGAAGGTTGTCTACTATTACTGAGCCACCATTAACTAGTTTATAAGCAGCAGTAATAGACTTTTCCCCTCCATTACTAATACTCACTCACACAGACTGGAAGAGTGAGTAAATGGACAGTCTTAAAGATGAAAGAACAAAAATCCATAGTCAAGAAATGATTAAGAAACTATTTGCAGTAGAGTATTAGATGTATTAGATGTATTATTGATGTATTATTAGATGTATTATTAGATGTATGTTATTAGAGTATTAGATTAGTCTGTCAATTCTTAATCTGTAAACTTTCTCTAATTTAGTTATAGGCCAAGTTATAGTTAATGTCTACTAAAAATTATACGTGTTGTTGATCTCTTAATGATGACTAACCAGGAAAATGACATCTTTTTACTGTCAGTCTTTCCATTAATGGTTTGAATACCTATTATTTTCCTCATACTCTTTATACAAATAGATGTGCATTCTGAATGGCATTAAAACTTCCTCTAGAATTGGAAGTACACTTGAGTCCCGTTAGTCCGAACACGGGTAATCTGATCGTCCGCTTAATCCAAACAGGTTCTGTTTTTTTTTTTTTTTTTTTTTTTTTTTTTTTAAATACTGTGCACTAATAAAAAATGTATATTTTACGTAATTAAAAGACAAAAGATAATGGGAAAGGTAAATAATGTTGTAACAAAATGAAGACAAAGTAATATTTTGAAGAATACAAATGTTTTGTTTAATGTGAAAAGACTAAATTTACATACAGTACAAACAATAGCAGTCTACGTCAAGGATTTGTTACGATTTTGCCGCTTGAGCTATTAGTAGTAGGGAGGCAGACATACAGTCTCGGTTGGCAGAGAGTACAGTCTGCGTGCAGTATCGTCATGCGTACAGTCCGCTTGCTTGCTCACATCACATCACAAAACTACACACAGTGGGCCAGTGTGCTGTCTGCAATGCACTGTGCATATTGTTGATTCTGCGTTTGAAAGAGTAAACGGACTATTGATACTTGTTTTTGTGTATCATTCGATCATATTACAACACTACAGACTCGTTCAGTTGCTTCGTTCTCTATTATTTAAATTATTTCGGCTAATCCGAACAGCGTTCAGACCCAGTTAGATCGGATTAGCCGGATTCATGTGTACTCTTAAACAACTATGTATCTTCTCAACTAATGTAGAAGTAAACAGAGTTTATCAGTAGTGTTGTAGAGGTTATTGGTGGTATTTCACCTGTTGCAGGAGTTGTGAGATGTGGGTGTTTGGTGGAATGGCCAGCAGCGGTCCGAAGTCTGACGTTTGGTTTCTGAATGTTGCATCACTGCAGTGGCAAGAACTGGCCGTGAAGGGCGGCAACATTGCAAGGTAGTTATTATAGCTCAGTCGTACAAGCAACCTTATACAGAAGAACTTTTTTAATTCGAACCCCAAAGGAAAAACATTTAAACTCTCCAAAAATGAATTACAAAAGTTGCTCAAAATAGGCGTAAAACCTTCATAATTTCAATTTTTAGAGAAATGTTTCATTAAAAAAAGTTTGGTAGTTTTTTGTATGTAAATCAAGAACTCACGCGATTGGTCAGGTGTGATTAGTCACACACAACTGCAAAACAATAGGGATGGACCGGAAGTGGAGGAGGGTTAGGTACAATGACCTTGAACTGTAGCAGAGACCCTTGAGATGTGCCAAACAGTTACTTACATGAAACAGCTGCAGCTAGTTCCACAGAGCCTGCGGAACTGCTTCCAAAACCAGTTCCAGTTGCAGTTAGTTTAACCTGCGGAACAAATTGTTGCAGCGCTAACAGCTGATGTTAGCTGGTTTGAAAAGAAGTTCCAAGCGGAACTGAATTCTTGTTTACACTGGAACTGTTTTCACTCCAGGAGCAGTGCAACTAAGTAGTTCCAGTTCCATCTGCCGCAACTAGGGTTTCTACCCGGACCAAAATTCCAACCCCGGGATTTCGGGCTTGATTAAAGACCACCCCGGGATCAATCCTGGGATTCCTGTATTATAGAGATCTAGAATATTCAATGATGGAATAACAGCACTTAAGACATTTTTACTTACATTTATAATAAATTATACCAAGTTCTCACAAACTCAACACTCCGGGAAACTACGCTTTATCTGGATTGTGACAAAGTAAACTAATATTTCTTTACGGCAAAATGGAGCTAGTCTTTTAAGTGCAAATTACTAGACTGCAGTGCCTGATGGTGGAAAGATACATGCAGCAAAATCTCCCTCCACTACATGATCTTTTAAAAGAGAAGAAAAATTAGTTAAAAATAAATTTGACTTCAGTCAAAACAAAATATTTTGAGGAAAAAACAGAAAAATCTGAAAACGTACCAAAAGCAGTTTGGGATATTATTAATTCTGATGTTGGTGATAACAAATTAGAACATGTAAAAAGCATATCTATGGAAGAAGGTAACAATATTATTACTGATCCTAGAATTATATCAGATAAGTTCAATGATTATTTTATCAATGCCATTAAGGATAACTGTTTGGGTACTTCTAGCATTAGTAGCTTAAATAACATAGATTCTCCTGAAAAAAAATCAAGAACCAAGTTTAAACGTGAGAACAATATTTACATTTAAATCTGTTAATGTAGAGGAGGTGGAAAAGGTTCACTAAAAGTTCACTAGTACTAAAAGGATAAAGTTCACTAAAAAATAAAAATTCCTCTGGACATGATGAAATCCCAATCAAAGTTATTAAAAATGAAAAACATCAACCTAGCACAATTTTATGTCATTTATATCAGGGATCTGTCCAAAGCAGTTAAAAATTTCAAAAGTAGTACCCATTCATAAAAAAAAATGACGGTAAAACCATGTCAAACTATTGTCCCATCTCTCTTTTACCTGTCATTTCAAAAATTTATGAAAAAATTGCTCATAAACAATTGACAGAATATGAATAAAATACTAATAAGCTAAATAATGTTCAACATGGTTTTAGGCCCGGGAGGTCAGTAATAACAGCTGCTATTTCTTTTATTGAATGTGTCATTGATTCAGTAGATAAAGGTGAATATACCGCAGGAATTTTCATGGATTTATCTAAAGCATTCAATAGCGTGAATCATTCTCTTTTTGTTAAAAAAATTAAAGTCATTAAGCTTATCAAAAACTGCAATTAATTGGTTTGAATCATATTTGTTCAAACGACTCCAATTTGTTGAAATTACCCACATCATTAAACTTGGCCTCCCTCAGGGATCAATTATGGACTCTCCTTTTCCTGTGCTATATTAATGACATTTCAAATTCTGTAATTTATATGCCACAAAATAATCTATGCCTCTATGCACATGATGCAAATCTAAAAGTATCTGCAAGCTGTAAAGAACAGGCAGAGATATTGAGCTTTATTCAATTGGAAAGTGTAGGAGATTTTCTGGTACAACATAACTTGGCATTAAACATTCAAAAAACTAACGTTATCAGATTTAAAACACATCAGAATAAACAGTTGACTGAACCAAAAATTATATGTACGAGGGTCATCCAGAAAGTAAAGAACGTTTGCTTGCTGCATATAGCACAGCTCCCCCATCACCGCCATAGCGTGTGCGGCAGTCCACTCACCTCACCACCAAAGTATGAGCCGAGTCTCGTTGCTGTGCGGTCACACGTCTTATTTCTACAACGATTCAAAATGGCGGCGTCAATCGAAAATCCCGCCAAATATGGGATAAGCAGTTTTATTCGGTTTCTGAGTTAAAAAATGTCTAGACCATCAAATTTTTTGTAGAAAAACACCAAATAAAATTGGTGGTGAAAGTGCAAAGTCTTCAAGTCGAGTTTTCAGGGGAAAAAATGGTGCAACAAGTTTAATGAAATAAAATCCATTATGCACGACGAGGATCGGAGTGGCAGGTCATTGCTCGCAAAAGACGATTTCAAAGAAAGACTTGAGGGAAGATTGGAGGAAAACAGCTGCTAAAATCTTAGCACATTACATCAATTTTAAGATTTGTTTTTTTGCACTTTCATCATTAACTTTCTTTGGTGTTTTTCTAAAAATTTCTTCGGTATGGACATTTTTTTACTCAGAGACCGATTAACACTGCTTATCTTGGATTTGGCGAGATTTTCTATTGCCGCCGCCATTTTGAATCGCTGTAGAAATAAGACGTGTGACCGCACAGCAACGAGACTCGGCTCATACTTTGGTGGAGAGGTGAGTGGACTGCCGCACACGCAATGGTGGTGATGGGGGAGCTGTGCTAGAGGCAGCAAGCAAACGTTCTTTACTTTCTGGATGACCCTCGTAATTCAAAATAAGTTGATTATAGAACCAACACACAATTCTTAGGGTTAACCTAACAACACCTGAGATTGGACTTTCACATTGATAAGGTTTTATCAAAAGTAAGCTCTGGAATTTATTCACTCAATAGACTGTTTTTCTTTGCAATAAAAAAACATTAAGAAACATTTTTTTTACAAATGATCATTCTCATAGTTTGTTTGGTCTATGTCTTCCTGGTGCAACATCAAAAATGAACATGGTATTCTAAAACAAAAAAAGAGCAATCAGAATTATAATGAAATTAAAATATGATGAATCTGCAAAGGAGTACTTTAAAAATCTGCGCATTTTAACAGTATATAGCCAATACATTTTTTATACAATTCTCATGGTAAACATAGTGAAATAATCTTTGATTTAAATGAAAAATCCCACTCTTACAAGACACAAAAAATATATGAATAAATCACGCCATAATTTAAAATTCTATGAGAAAAAGCCCACGTATATGAGAGTGAAATTTCTAAAACATCTACCAAACAACATTAAAAATATTACAAATACGAATAAGTTTAAAAAAGTACTTAAATATTTGTTGTTAGATAAAACCTTATACTCTTTAGAAGAGAACTTTCCATCTACTATGAATTTTGGAGTTTGAATTTATGTCTTTTCTCTGTAAAATAAAACGAGTTTGCACGCAGCACGCATATGTGAGGAAAGTGAATTTCCACATGCAAATCTTTTAAAACTCAAAACCAGTGTAAAAACATACATTTATTCAAATTTTATTGAAATCTGAAAGCATTAATTGTTGGCAGTTCTGATGCTCCTGGTTTAATTTACCTGCAATGCTGGTAATACAATTTTGCGCATTATAAGGTTAGGAGAAGGTCCAGTCAGGCTTGAAAGGAGGCTTGAGGTTGCTGGGAATGATAAAAGTACACCAACAAATGAATAACAGGCTTTTCTAATGTATAAGACAACGTACTGTGTTTAGTTGATACACATTTTATTTAATAAATCGGTAAATGTTTATGCTAGAATGAAGAGAGATGACTTAAAACTTTCGCCTCACTAATTCCCATCTTTTTGCATGCATTAATGTTATATCCGGGGCTTTTCTGACCCTGTTTGGGCCCAAAAACTCGAAATTTGAAAGATTAATCCCCAAAAAAGGGGTTTACAGTTTTCCGATTGTTTCTCACAACAAACCTGTCCAACTGATTATAGAAAGGAACCTCCCTACCAGATTTGAAGTAAATCGGACAAAAAATGTGACCGCGCGCGCACACACACACACACACACACACACACACACACACACACGCCACAATAATAATAAATGTCTTAATTTCCAATCATATATACAGATTATCGACAAAGTCATTTTACAGCCAAGTAAGCAAAGTCATAATTATCATCAGTTTTACTAATTGAGTGGTACAGCACATAGTAACTTATAAAAGCAAGTAGGCTGTTAAAAAAATACAGAACAGAAAATTGTATTTATATATAAATAGTTTTGAGAATATTCAATAGATAAATTCTAATTATGAATAATCTATTTTGAACATAAAAGAGTCATTTAGAAAATTAAAGGGAGGCCTAATTTAGAATTCTATAGAACTAACAGCAAAAAAATCATCAAGTTTGTAGAAGGGATGTGCTAGTAGCCAGTTAAAAAATTTATTTTTGAATTGTATGAGTGGATACTTATCAATGAGTGTCTTTAGTTTATTATAGATCTTTAAAGATTGTACGGTGTGACTATTTAAGCTTTTGCTAAGTCTTGAAGAATTTATTGACACATTATGTTTTGTCCTTGTATTGATGTTGTGGTTGTCAAAATTATATTTGGTAGTTATTTTTATTTTTAATTTCATATTTTGTGAGGTCAAATACATACAGATTAATGACGGTTTGAATCTCCATTTTAATAAATAAAGGTTGACAATGCTCAAATTTATCTGATCTTGTTATTACCCTTAACGCTTGTTTTTGTAGGATTATTACTTCTTTTACCCTGCTACAATTTCCCCACAGTATGAGCCCATATCGGATTATCGATTGGAAATAAGCGAAGTATGCTGTTCTATTGTAAGATTCAGGAATGTTATTTGTAAGTCGCCTTAAAAGATAAATTACTCCATTAAGTCTAGCATTAATGAAATCAATGTGTTGGCTCTAAGACAAATGGCCATCAAAAAAGACTCCTAGAAACTTTACAGCATCCAGATAGCCAGGGTCATCAGGAACTTGCGGGTTGTTTTTAGAGAAAATATAATTTTTTGGGTTTTGTCTTGGTTAAAAAGAAATCCGTTAGCATTAAACCATACAGTTGCACACTGCAGTGCATTTTGTGTTCGATTTTCTAAATCATTAATGTCAGCAGAAGAGTTTACCAGGGTTGTATCATCAGCGTACAAAATTGTTTTGGCTCTTAGAGAATCTTGGAGATCGTTTGTTTGTTGATATTAAGAAAAGAAGAGGCCCAAGCATCAACCCTTGTGGTACACCAAAGTTGACTTTTAATTCTTGAGACCAAATATTATCCAGTAATACTTTTTGTTTTCTGTTTTGAAGGTACGATTCAAAAAATGTTATTGGAGAATTTTTGATGCCGTAAAACTTGAGCTTATTTAAAAGGTATTCATGATTGACACAATCATGTTACCTAACCATAAAAGATCAGTTGGTCATAAGCATTTACGTATCTATTGAATAATTGAATTTTTTATGATTTTTACATTCATAAATTAGTTGATGAGTTTGAAATTAATTAGCCAATGTCCTGATTCATTCCCTCCCCCTCCCAAATTAGTAACTTTTATAGCATTTTGTATGATGCCTTGACCATGGTGGAGAGTGGAGAGTCCTACCCTCCTGTAGAACCCTTTGCCAGTTTTTTCGCTACTGTCAGAGCCTAACAAATTATGTTATTTCATTGTGTTGTTTTCCCACATGGTGGATCCTTTGTTTTCATGCATGTCAACTACGATTATTAGTCTTATTAATTACAACTGGATGGAAATTTATGTTTGGTTGAAATCCATGATGTGCTCGAAGATGACTTGAGAGTGAACATGAGAGTGATATTGACTCCAATCAGTGGCGGATTTAAGCAATTGCCGCCTAAGGGCTATTAGGAAATCTGCCGCCCTCCCCCCCCCCCCCTATAATCTTTGTCCTTTTCGCCACCCATATTTATCCACATGTTGTACATCTTGTTTGGTTATTTTGTGACAGAATCTAAAAGTTACGAATTTACTGAATTAATAGTTTTAAGAAATTTCTGTTATTTCTGAGTTTAAAAAACCAGTAAAATAATGTATAATTGACTTGATCCACATTGACACAGTACAATATTGCCTACTCAATGACAATCAACCATAGAGAGAAATGTTGGTGTTAAAAGCAGTGTGAAGCAGTGCTACTTTTAATAACAAGATAATCCTTCAACAAATAAGGCCTAAAAATCTCTTCTTATACTTCATTGATCATTAATTTTTACATCAACGCATTGACTACAGAAAATTATAATAAATAAATAAATAACCTATAAATAAGATATGATGACACTGTAGTCTTAAAATTCGTAATTCGGACCATTAGCCTCAAGATTCTGACTATTTTAATCCTGAATTAGCACTTTTCAATACAGTTTTTCAGTCATTTTGTAATTTATACTAGTATACAAAGAATTGTTTATATGTTTTAGACAATCAAAATTTAAAATTAATTGATGTAGGCCTAATCTTCATAATACTCTACACATTTTCAAACATTCTTCTAGTTTCACCTCCATGATGTTGTAGATCCAATGAATTAAAATATAATACCTACAGGAGTCACTATTCTCTGACAAATAACCTTCATAAAGCATGCCGTCATATTTGGTATTTTGTCCTATTGTGGTGTCAACTTGTTGGTGGGACGGTGTCATTCGACATACAAGGCGGCTTGTTTTCAACACTATTTCCAAAGCTATATTAAAAGGGTGTTTTCATTTAACTCAAATCATAACTTTGCTTCGAGATAAACAATAAAATTACATATAAAATATGTCTTAAAATTATAAAGCTAAGTTTAACATTATGATTCGCCTAAAATGCGACAAGATATTAATTTAAAGACTTCAAATATTACAGTTTTTCACTTAATGAAATGGGACTATGGGAGATTTTGACACCGTTCCACCCAAAAAAAATATAGTCTCGCCTGAGTAAAAAACTGCAGCCTACATGCTGACCACCATTTTGACCCTCATCTGTCAACTCCCATGGCAACAACCAATCAAATCCTCTCTTCACAGATTGTGACTTTATTTGCCTTTGGTCAGATGTGTTGATAAAAACAATACCCTCCAGAATTAACGATTATGTGTGGTAGCCCTTGATATGGTAAGTATACGACGGCTGAAATAACTTTCTTTGTTACCTTATTGAGATTGAAAATATCATTGTGGTCTAAATTTGTTTATTGTCATCTCAAATTCGATTGTTGCAACATTTCTCAGCCGTGTGCCTTAGTCATTGTGTAACATTGCGTGTGTGTCATCGTGTGTTGATATTGTGTAACAAATAATTTTAATGCTATGCGAATGTACGGATAAACTTGGAAGTCCGTGAGTTGGACATAGTCATAGTAGCGCAGTGCCTGATGAGCGGAGGGGAGAAGTTGAATTAACTGTAGTTTATGGCTTGCCGCCCTTTCTCTGTAGCGTAATCGTCTTGTCGCTAGTACGGATGAATGACATTATGACTGTTTTGAGGAACTGCAGTTGAGGGGCTGCAAGCGTAATACATTATAGTCTCTGATTACTACCTTTACCTTTAAAAGGGCGGCACACCGTCATTGTCATCCGCTTTCGTCAAAATATTCCCCGTTTCAACATTTCATTTGTAAACAACTTATTAATTTTCTGTCAATTTTCCGCCCCTAAAAAATTGCCACCCTGGGCTACAGCCCCTATAGCCCCCCCCCTTAAATCCGCCACTGACTCCAACATTGCATATTTCCAAGCTGACAAAGAAAATGGTGCGGCCACTCAAGAGGCTATGTAGGCGGGAATAAATACAAGCTGTCAGAGTTGGCATTGGCCACTGGGAGTGGCCTTTCAAGTGCAAAGGGTTAAGTATTTAACACGTTAGCTGCCGAGCCCAAAATACCACATTCCCCCCATATTGCCACACGGAACTAATGGACTAATTCCCAAAATCTTTTCAAAAACATTTAAAATAAAGTCCATATTTACCATTTCAACAGATTTTATATGTAAATAATCATTAAAAAGTCTTAGGTCCGTTCAGACCAAAATGCAGATTTACAGTGTTTTTTTCCTTGTATTTTTGCACTTAGGTCCGTAAGGACCGAAGGTACTTTACGCCAATTATTGTAAATTTAATTACTTTTTCCTTATATAACACAATAACAACGGGGTTGCATAAGCGATTTACAATAAAATATAACTCCATAGCCGTGGTCAAGTCAAATAATAGACTACAGCATATGTTTAATCTAAGGTATCATCAGTTTTAAATATCCAAATAATTTTGATGGTCTCACGGTTACTTTAGACTACTAACTGTATTTGTTTAGTAAACAATGTTTACTTCAAAAGTCAGTCGATGAGGGATCCTATAATTTTTTCTCTCATTCTTAATGGCTAGACTATTGTTTGGCATCCTGTCGAGGGTTGATGTAATGTATTCCAAGAGATAAGATACGTCTCACTACAGAATGCTAAAACTGAAACTAATGGTCGTAAAAAGACAAATGATGGCTCATTTTTGTCGTCTAACTATCACAAACTAAATAAAATGTCAATCAAAGTTGTGTGACGTTCCGTTCAAGAGATACGAATAATACAATCTTATATATTATTGCTCTAGCCTGTTTTTCTGTCAGTCCGCGAGATCTTCGTTATTCCTTTATCAGTCCCTCATTTTAAAAGCTTATCATGCCGGCGATTGATGAAAAGTAGACCCACGGTCTAAAAATGTACCGCTTATCGGAAATTTGAATAATATGAAAGATAAATGTAGGGAATAGTTTGTTTTGACAGGAGTGAAAATGTAAACAAGAAAACATCTAATCAGCTGATAAGATTTGGTTCGCAGTGCGGAATTCCGCACGGGTCGACTAGTCACTGTTTGTAAGTTTTATTAATTTTCCCGACTATTCAAAATTGTCAGTGTTGATTTCCTCCTTTTCTGACATTTTATTAATTTATATTCACATTCCCTACTTTCCCAACTTTTCGTCTGCTAGACATCCTGAAATTTATTTGCAACCAATTTAGGAAGATCTACACAAGTTACGAACATATGAGGAACTTTGACTTGTTCATCAACGTTATAAATAAGGCAATATTCCTTACAATTAGCTATGTATAATCTTTTTTTATTAACAATTATTTATATTTATTTTATTTCAGTTATGTAATGTATTATCTTTTTTACCATTTTTTATACTTTCACCTATTACAAAAGTATGTTTAACTATTCTTAACTCATAATGTATATTAAGCCAGTAATTGTATACTCTGTTTTTATAATTTTATAATTAAAAAAACATTTATAACATTATTACTTATAAATGCAGTGTTTAGTATTTACACATCATTCCTTATATTTTGAAAATTACTCATTAGGTCCGAACGGGCCTAATAAATTGTAAATATTTTCTTCTATTTTGAGTGGACAATTTGCAGCCCTGGTTGAATTAACGGACCAAACCAATGAACGGCCAGTATGCGTGGTCTATCTAGTATGCTGGAAGTTCAATGTTTTGCTGCTAGGTCGCTCTGGTGACTAATTTGAACCGGTTTAGTAAAACCTTGTATTTACAATTTCTTAGGTCTGAACGGACCCAACTGTCACTCGAAACGTACCCCATATTTAAGTCCGACGTGGACCTACGTGGCAGCTAACGTGTTAAGCTCTTAATCTGTCTTAAAATATTATCACTTTAAACAAATTTTTACTTTTGCTTGCTGAGAGTTTACAAGTGATTTCTCTGTTTGTCAGGTTTGGACATTCGGCCAGTGTCCACGGTCATTCCCTGGTGTTAGTTGGAGGAGTGACTGACTGCGGCAGTGGGCAAGCTCCAGTGTCAGTGTTAGACCTGGAAACCGGTTGCATCGTACATTATAAACTACCGGTTAGTGGGAATTATTTTCATTTAGTGGAATGTGGATAATTTGAAGCCCAAGGGACTGGTAATAAGGTTATCGAACAACTTAAATTGCAGTTGCTGCTCAATAAATGCTTGAAAGCTTCATGGTTGCCATTTTCTGAGAATATGTTTCATTAAGGAATAGGTTTGGTTTGTTGTACATAAATTAACAACTTGCATTATAAGGCAGGGTTGGCAAGTTGTACACAACTGCAAAACAATTGGGTTTTTGTCAGGAAGTGCAGGGGGGAGGGGTGGGTACAGTGACCTTAAACGTTGCGTAACAGGGTTATAAATGTACCAAGCAGTTACCTATGCGAAACAGCTGCAGCTAGTTCCTCAGAGCCTGCGGAACTGCTTCCTAAACGAGTTCCAGCTGCAGCTAGTTTAACCTGAAGGGCTAGAGCTATTTTTGGAATGAATCATTGCAGCGCTAACAACAGCTGAGGAAGATCTTTCTGACTGTTGGAAATGTTGCAACAGTTAGAACTGTTTTCACTCCTGGAGCATTGGAACTAAGGAGTTCCTGCCGTGACTCATCTCTACGCGGGTTAAAGATCCGAGAATTTGTCCTCATTCCAACTGCGCTGCTCCTGCTTTCAAGCATTCTTAGTTTTGATTTCTGTATCATGGCCACCTTTCTATACAGCCTAAGTACAAAACTTCATCCTAAATATTACTCGAAGTATCCAAGTTTTTAACATTGTTTATATAGAAAATGCAAAATACCATGTGAAAAATTTGGACGAAAGAAGATGTTTGAATTATAGAAGTTCAAACTAACCACGTTCCACTGTATTATGGTGAAGTCATTAAGCTGTTCAATACCATGGCCTCATTGGGATGGATGTGTTAAACATGAAGGTTATTATTGAAACTTAGCTCGGAAATTGTATTAAACAAATAAGGGTAAGGCTAAGGGGCCATACACATATTACGCAATGCACTTAAGAGGGGGGGGGGGTTTGGATCAACGTTACGTAACTCACACATATTAACCCTAAGAGCTGGCACACTCCCTGTACTCCCATATATATTGATACTGTTATAAATCTTTCAATATAAAAAAATAATCAAGTTGATATCTAAATCAAGGTTACAGTTAGTTATATAAAAAAATACTTCCGTCATGCTATTTTAATAACAGTTACACTAAAAATAAATATATAATGTGTTTGGAGTAAGTTCCTTATTGCTTTACACCTATGTTTTGTGTTGTTTCATGACTTGATACAGTTCTTTGTTTAAAATTCATTGTTGGTGATGATGAGTTTATGTTGTTTAAGAGATTATTGTGGACATTTTCCATCACTGATTAGTAAAAACAAACTTGATACAGTATTGCACAGTGCCACCTTTTGTTTGTAAAGAAAAGAACTATAAATATTGAAAAGTTAACCTATCTGAACTTCCAAAACGATAGAAATCACCTAATTTTCGGTCCAAATTTTAAACTATCAAAGGCTTATATGGGCAGTATGATAAAAAAACTTGGTCATCACATGGAGCAAAAATGTGTTTTTGGTGATTAATCGTTTTTCTGAGCTCGGCTTCGCCTCGCTCGTGAAACACGATTGTGCACCAAAAACAATCTTTTTCGCTCCTTGTGATGAAAACTAATTTTTTGTGCAGTATCGTAATGCAAACGTTTTCTTCATGCTGTGTTTGTTTTCCAGACCATGAGCCCTGGAAGATCTCTATTGGTCATCAACCACTGCCACATTGTTTCCAGAGACGAGAAAGCTATTTGGATCATCGGTGGTGGAGGAAATTGCTTCTCTTTTGGAACATTTTTTAACTCAGATTGTGCTGAAATACAACTAAAAGATATAAATCTTTGAATGAAGCTTGAAATATGTAATTGTTTTGTCCCGTTATACACATTTTCTTAATTAAGCAAGACTCTCAAGCCTTAAAACACAGGATGGCAAAATTAAAATTAGTGAGTCTTTGAGTTTGGTTCAGGCGACTGACTCCGCAATCACAGTTACCCTGGTACGGGTTTGAATCCTAGTCCTGACTAGTAAAAATTATCAGTGTTTCCAAGTTGTACTGCTTTGCTGGAGACATTCACACATAGTTGTGAGGCCCATTTGGATGGACAAATAAAGGTGAAAAGGGGTGTCAATCTCTTAAAACAAAATTGGAGAGCCAGTTCTGGAGTCAATTTTATTTAAATTTATTTGTATCATCCTTTATTTCTTGACATATCAGAGCATGCTCTCCAGAGATTAAAACTCATTGGTTATATGGTCCGGCAGGTCCACATCTTTTTGAAGATCCTGCTTCAGTAGGCAGGACTTTGTACATCAATTGAATTAAAGAATATTGGAAGAAAAAAATTACTCTAGAACTAATTTTTGAAATTTTAAAACTCCACCACAGAGAAGAAAGAATCAGAGGAGCATCTAATGTTTTGCCAAATGGCAATCGAAGGCGGAGGACCTATGCTCGATTTCTTAGTTTCCCGGTCCGCCTCCAGTCGGCAGCACCGTCCCCAGTCCCTCCCCTCGCCCTCTCCTTACCCCCTTTGCCTTCTCTCATGTCCCCCCTGCTATGCACTAAAATACAATCACCGACTCGTGACTCATCGCCTGTCGTCTCCAGTGTACCGTAGGCCTCGGTTGATAAGTTTGAATGGCAGTGGCACCGTGTTCTCGCCAGATGAGTGGTGCGCTGTTTAAACTTAATGAAGCCGAAATGGAAACTTTTTAAAGAAATTATACAGTAGTTTGAATTTCTGACTCATTTCCAATTAATTAACGAGAGCCCGAACAAATATCTAATCTAGATATAATTATTTTATAAAATTACTTTGTTACTGTCCATTTTGTACATCTAAAAACCGTACATGTCAGTATTAATAACAAGTCACATAATTAACTATGGTTACTATATACAAATTTAAGTATACGTGGTTTACTTATTTTATAAATTAGAACATTGAAAGTAATAAAATGTAGGCCTACTTGTCCATAATAAATTATTAATAAACCAGTATAACTGTAACTGCTTAAATATGTTTCATTTTTCTGTTTTACCTATACTCGGGCAGTACGCCCCCTGTTGGTACCCGAGTAAAAGTGATTTTTTTTTTTAAGAAATTGAGTTTCAAAAATACAAAATTGATATGTTAAAAATAATAACAATAGCCTTCAAAGTTACACCAACAACTACTAAACATTAAGTATTAAAATCACGACTTTTAAAAATATTACTTAGCCAAACGAAGTATTACTGACTGTATAAAGTTATTGACAGTGATAAACTGGATAACTTATGAATCACTAAACGTGGATAGAGGCGTATAGACTTTTAATTAAAGCACATAACTTTAAAATAAAACATGTTTAATCCCAAATAATGTTGTAGGACTATATAATCGCTTATGATAGGTCGTTAAGAATTGTACCCCTTAAAATAAGGTGTATTCTTTTAATAGTCCAAGAGAATAAACCAATTAATATTCTTAATGTACATACATAGATAAGTATATAAATAATTAAATTACAAGTTTTGCAATCGTTCAGTTAGTTAAATTCCAATATTTATATCTTAATATTGAATACACAAGCCGAGTTTGTGTCACGATGAGATCTCAGGAACCATTGGACCCATTGTTATGATTGAAGTATCTATGGAAACATCTCGATGCATAGGTTTGCAGAAAACTATTAACATTTACATCGGTCCTCAGGGCAGGGCTATACCCCATAGGCCTTCAAAATGTCAATATTAATCTTAAGGAAGAACAGTAATCATTACAATTGAGTATTTGACAGCTGTTGATGGTAACAAATCACAGTAGGCCTACAGAAGCAAGATCAGCTGTTTAAGCTACCTTCTCGATTTGCATCTCAATTTAAACTAACATAAACGTATTTGCTCGAATTCGAGCAGCTGGATTTGCTATTACTAATTTATACGCGAGGGTTTTTTTTACTGGAACTCCTCCTACAGTTTTAAACCGATTTTTATGTTTTTGGTGTCATTGGATAAATTTGAGAATTAGACTTGGTCTAAAGTAGTTTGCGCCAAAATTTCATAAAGAACAAACATAATAGAAAGGACCTAGTTTCCTTCAAACGTTTAACAATACTTCACTTAATACAAACTTCCTGTCAGGGATGAATTTAGAATATTACATCGATTACGAAAACATTTTTTTACGGGTAAAATACAACAAATAAAATTAAATTATTCGCAATTTGTAGGTTTGTGATTGTATATTAAAACTAAGAGAGATAAGACTATTTAAAATACCCCCATCGCAGCAAACCTGCGTACTCAGCGAATTTCCTATGCATGAACATATTCTACTAGTGTTAATAGACACTGCCCCTAAATTTAATCGTAAAAGGCAGTTGTATAAAATCTATAAATCGGTAATCATTTTTATATTAACTAAAATGGAAAAATAAATTATAATTTTAAACTTTATAAACTAACGTAAAATAAATAGTAAATAAAAAGAATAAATATTATTCGTGATTTTATGTTTACTTTGAATTACGCTAAGTATTAATTTAAACTCCGTCTGAATCGACTGGAATCTTTGAATTTTGAACTGTGTACATTCTCATACTTAAGTTTGCATTGCAATTTAAGGATTGAAAAATATTAACATGGAAAGTATGTTTAAACAACAAAAAAGGCTATTATAATGCTAAAGCTGAAATTGTATAGTTTTGCAGGGAATCACTTTAACAAATTTTATTGTTTACAGTTAATATATCTTTTAGTCTTTTCTACCAGCAAAATATGAAAAACTAATTGTCAATATATGTTACCAACTCATCCCTACAACACCAGAGCATGTTATCCAGGACTATAGGCCAAATTTGTTTGTAAAAGTACCTATATAGGGACATATTTTAAACTATACTAGCTGGTGTCCTGTTCTCTGTACAGGGATCTCATAGGCATACATATAGGCAGATGAATTGAAAGTTTTGTACTCTAATCAACTAAATTAAACCATCCTTAAGATTAACATTAAAAAAGTACCTATATAGGGACATATTTTAAACTATACTAGCTGGTGTCCTGTTCTCTGTACAGGGATCTCGTAGGCATACATATAGGCAGATGAATTGAAAGTTTTGTACTCTAATCAACTAAATTAAACCATCCTTAAGATTAACATTAAAAAAGTACCTATATAGGGACATATTTTAAACTATACTAGCTGGTGTCTTGTTCTCTGTACAGGGATCTCGTAGGCATACATATAGGCAGATGAATTGAAAGTTTTGTACTCTAATCAACTAAATTAAACCATCCTTAAGATTAACATTAAAAAAGTACCTATATAGGGACATATTTTAAACTATACTAGCTGGTATTCTGTTCTCTGTACAGGGATCTCGTAGGCATACATAAATTTAAAACTTGCCAGTTAATCCATTATAATATTAGAGGTATTAAAAACAAATTTGAAGAGTTGAATGCAATTGCCAATGAGGTAGGTAAAATAAAAATAATTTGCTTAAATGAACATAAGGTAAAAGAAGCCAACAAATCCATTCTGAATAAGTTTCCCGACTTTACTTTAGCCGATGGTTTTTTTAGAACCACCTCAGCAGGTGGGTGATGTATTTTAGTTCATGATTCAATTAATTTTATTGTAAGAGCAGACTTAAAGCAATTTAATGAGGAATTATGTTTTGAAGCCTCTTATATAGAAATAGTGAGAAAAAAAATTATTATAGTTTCTATCTATAGAATACCTGGTAGTAAGGTTACTCAGATGTTTCTAAAAAAATGTAGAAGCTTTTTAGAGTTCATGCAAAGGGAAAATAACTCTAAAAAAATTATAATCACAGCAGATTTCAATATTGATATTATGAAAAATGATAATGATACAAAAATATTTGGGAGCTTAGTGTATAGTTTTGGCTTGAAAATAAATATGAGACAACCAACCAGAATTTTTAAAACTTCAAAAACATGCATTGATAATACTCTCAGTAGTGTAAATTATGATAAAATAGCAATCACCAATATTGAACTTGGCCTGTCTGACCATAATGCATTGTTGCTACAGCTGCCCGATAATCTAAATTTTTCTGTAACCTTTTTTGAGAAATTCCGCTTTTTTCCCATTAAAAAATTACCATGTTTTATAAATTCTTTAAAGGCAAATATTGACTCACTGCAGTTAAACAAGTCTGTAAATGAGAATTATAAAGATTTTTTATCAAGTTTAATGCTGTCATTAAATGAAGTGTTTCCGATTAAGATGATGAAGGTTAAAAATAAGCAAAAACAACAGAATTGGATAACACAAGGTATTATAGGGTATCTTCAGTAAATAAGAGAAGATTACATCAACTTGCGAAGACTTGTAGACAGGAATCATTTTTGACCTATGTTAAAAAATATAAGAAAATTTTTAAAAATGTTGTTCAGGCTAAGAGATCGTGTAATGGTGATTATATTAAGAAATCTGTTAATAAGAGTAAGGCAATGTGGGAAGTAGTTAAGAAGGAATTGGGTATGAAGGCAAAAAGTAAAACTAACACTGAAATTGAGGTCGGAGGGAGGGTAATAAATGACCCCAAAGAAATTGCGGAGTATCTTAATGTACAATTTACAAATATAAAGGAAATATTAAATGTTGCAAACGTCTCTTTCAATAATAACAAGTATTTTAATGAATGTTCCACAGTGTCGGACAATACGGCTAATTTACAATATTTCTGTTTTACCAATGAAATTGAGGTAAAGAATGTAATTTTAAGTTTAAGTAACAGTAATGCTTGTGGCTAAATTATTGAAGTGGTCTGCTGATATTGTTTCTGGTGTATTAGCTAAACTCATCAATCAATCATTTCAGGAGGGTGTCTTTCCTGATTTGTTAAAATCCTCTGAAATCAAACCTATTAAAAAAAAAGCCTCGCTTGGTTCTAGTCAGAATTACAGACCAATCTCTTTATTAAGTAATGTAGCAAAAATTTTTGAGAAGGTAATTTATCTTAGAATTTCTAATTACTTGGAATGCAACTCAAAATTATGCCAAGAACAGTTTGGTTTTAGGAAAAATTTAAGCACCCATACAGCTCTTTTTACATTTGTCGGTGATGTTCTTGAGGCTCTGGATCGGTCGCAGTTAACTGCGGGGGTTTTCTGTGACTTGTCCAGGGCATTTGACTGCGTAGACCATGAATTGTTATTGATAAAATTGAAAAATATGGGCATTGAAGAGGCTGCTATAGAATTACTGCAGTCATACTCATCCAATCGTAAACAATTAACGAACAATAATAACAAGAAATTCGACCAAATATTATTCTAAATGGGCCACTGTAAGATATGGTGTGCCTCAAGGCTCCATATTGGGCCCATTACTCTTTATAGTTTATATCAACAGCTTGCCAATGTTTTTCTAAAAACATTTGTAGTTTCACTCTATATGCAGATGATACAACTGCTCTTTTGAAAGGAAAAACTTTTAGTGAAATCAAATTTACTCTTGATGACACCATTACAAAAATTAATGAATGGTTTGAGAACCACGGTTTAAAATTAAGGTGGTGCAGTCGACTCTATTGACAAGCTATTCCGCCTAGAGGTCAGGCCAGTCGCTGCTCACTCACACACATGCAGAGTCCCGGATGCTCACTCACACACACGCAGAACCCTCCCCTCAACTACCCCCAACCCCCAACTTCCCCAAGTGGTCAAACCACTTTCACTCAGCTGGGCTTGCTACTCGCCCTGCCCTGAACCTTCATCGGGCACCAAGATTCTGAAATGGCAAATAGCAAGCAGCACAGCGGGAACTCAACTCAACCAGCCTCTCCGCATGTGTTATAAACATATTTATTTGTTATACAATTTTCAGCGGTTAATATACCATTTAAAAATGTCATATTTAATGAATTCAGTCAAGTCTCTCAAATCTATGATATCGTAGATAAAATTAATTATAAAACGTATTTTAACAAGTTGGAAACGCTCTACTAACATACAAATAACGCCGTCGCAGCAAACCTGCGTGCTCAGCGAATTTCCAATGCATAAATATGTGCCTCGCTACCACATAAAGCCACTTACCAAGTTACATAACAATACATACGTAAATAAGTGATATATACTATTTTTATTATCGATTTATTTGGACTTTACCTATCACTTCTAGTGTTTAAAACACTAGAAACAATAGTTTTTAAACCCTAGAAGCGATAGGTAAAGCCCAAATAAATCAATTATAAAATTCAAATCCATCACTATTATGAGTTTCAAAAATACAGTATAACATTTTATTTTAGGGCTGAGTACGCAGGTTTTCGCTGAAAAAAGGAAGATAAGAAACTTTTTTTATACAATTATCAAAATAACTCAAGAAGGTGAAGCTTCATACCTTTATTTATTTAATTTAGGTTCATAACTAAGGGTGGTAGGCCATATCAAACATTAACTATTCTTCATAAGAATAACACTAGGGCTGAGTATGAAGGTTTGCTGCTTCGGGGAAAATAAAATATTGTTTTTTATGCAAAGCATATAAATAGGCCAGAACTAGGTCAATTCACATACCAAAGTTTCGCTAAAATATGATCACTTTAAAGAAACTGGAAAGAGTATTTTTTATTTGAATTAAACAACAGATAATTTTAATCAAATATTTGTTTACAAAAATCGAATTAATACAGTTCATATTATAACGGTTTTTAACAAGATCCAGTATAAAATACGATTGAATCACGGATAAAATATCTGATAACAATTAAACACATTAACTTTGAAACAAAGTCTAAGGTATCAGTAAACTACTGGTAGTAATCCTAACAACATATTAAAATATCAGAACTAACCGTTTGTTTGCGATTTTAATGTACTATATATATGATTGGCCTAGTAGAGCAATGGTTAAATATTTTTCTACTATAGTGAAGTTTGTAAACTTCGGATGTGCCCAAAAAACGGGTGGCAGTTTGGTAGTACCCAGATAGGGAGGGAGGCAAATGGTTTCCAAAAATATACATTACCACCAAGAGATATTCTGGTAAACCATATCAGTCAGGTCCCGAATTTTGTATTGCTTGAATTCCTTTACAGCAACTTTAGAGACTCATGCGGACAGTTAACATAAAACCAATAGACACGGTCCGAGACAGTCCGTAGAAACCACAATACCCCATGTTTAAGAGTAGGACTGGCTGTATTTACCCAAAAACAGGCTATGAGAGTAAGAGTATTTTTTTCTGTTAATGTGCAAGTGTAAAAACTTTAAAATGACACATCGATTGTCCAAATCGGTTGAGAAATAACGACGTAGCGGGCCAAAAACGAAATTCCTTAGCGATTTAATATGTAAGACTGGGCCGTATTTAGGACCTCTGGGGCCCCGGGCGAATACGAAAATGGGGCCCCCTAACATAAATACAAGCATGTATGTAGTATACATACAATATATATTTCTCTATTCCGTAATATAACATTATTAATTTTAATTGTCTAGTCTGTAATAAATACACCAAATATACAAATAATTAACAAATTTTAATTTGTTGTGAAAACTTTAAAAATTTTCAAAATAATAATGTTGTATTTAATTTTCTTTACAGGATTTAGACTGGTTTTAGCTCTCAAGCCTATATCCAACAAGCTACTAATATATTAAGTTAATATACAATAAAAAACATTATGACTAGTTAAACCAACAACTTATAAATTTAAAAAGAAATATCTCGTGTAATTGCTTTACCACAAAAATCATCGTACTAACATGAAAACAATCAAAATATAGCACATATGAAATGTTTTGTTATGTTATGTTTTGTTATGATAAATGTTATATGTTTGAATTCAATACACTTTGATTTGGAACTCTTTAAAAGGTCGTAGATCAACATACTGCTGGATAGACTTTATTAAATAGTATTTCATGCAGTATAGACGGTAAAAACTCCTTTCTCGGCATTTCTTGGCTGAAAAATCATAAATTATATGTTCAAGTAACATAGGCAACGCCAACGCAAAATATAATTTTCTAAACTCTGGTTTAATGCTAATTCAAAGTTAACTTTTTGCAAGTTTAAACTTTAAAACATGTTCTTATTCCGGATGCATTTGATATTATCGCACACAAAAATATTCTTAAAGAGATTTAAATATTTGGAAATGTAGTAAAAAGGGTTGTAGGACTGAAGATCCCAGGGTAGCCCGATCAAGGGTCGGTTGTAAAATATTTTGGCGAGGCTTGACTCAGGATCCCCTCCCTAGCCCTCATTAGCCCTGGGATCTTCATTCAAGCCTCGAAAAACAGGTATACGGCACTCGGGCCTCCGCCTCTACCTGCCAGGCGGGAGAACCGCTGGGACTAGCTGTTCTCATCGGCCCTGTCTATCTCCTATTTCGTAATTATAACTATAGAGTTATAGTTTCAAGCTCACAGTTTTTTTGTAGGATTTGTATTGCAAATCTTAGGCTAAAACTATATGTTTTTCTGCAAGACTTAAAACAGAATTATTAAACTTATCGAACACATTTTAAAACAGACCAAAAAATAAGTAGGCTATGTATTATTTTTATAGCAACCAGGCTATGGTTAAATTGATATAGAGTATAACTTTATATAACCGCGAAAGCATAACCGCACCAAATAAAAACTGAAAAAATATAACCCAATTTGCTTTTCACTCAATTTAGTAAAGTAAAAATTACATAATTTTCTTTCCTAAATATGTTTTTTTCCACGAAAATCACTCTTATAGTTTTCTTTACACTTGTACAATATTTATCTCACAACAAACTTGCGTATTCAGTGAACGTTTTATGTAATGTTATTAATATACTACAGTTGTTGTGCAATCTACCTACCCAGCGACAAATCAGTGAGATATTTTAAACATTTAAGTCTAACACATCTAGTAATCTAATTGGTAATAATAAATCGTGCACTTTATTTAATAAAGATAAAAAATGCAAGACTTTTATTATATACAAAATCAACCTACATACTATTTTCTTACCAAATCGTGCATTATCACCTCGCCTCAAATATATCATGAATCGGAGATCGTAGGCCTATTCCATTGGTTAAGTCCCGAAATAAACGCAATTCTTATTACGTCAAATATACACCTCGAATTTTTTTAATCAACACATGAAGCATTAAAATCAGTACAGTAGCTCTTTAAACTTCACCCTTGCTATAAAAAACTACCTGCGTATTAATATTAAGATTGGTTGCTAGTGTAATAGGTCGTAGGGACGTCTGCAGTGTTAGAAGCAGATGGATTATTTTATTAAAAAGTCTTAGAAACTGGGAAAAATAATTAACAGTTAATTGTTTGTTCACAGAATAATATTGACTAGAATTGCTCTTGCGCAACTCGCGCATTGAAACACCTGTTTTGATTTAGTTGTAATTGTCGCTGTAGGATGGTGTCCCTATTACGTTGAAAAATAAATAAATGGTTATCGCCCAGTAAATTATAATTTGTATGGTTTAGATTATTTGTTTATTTTTCTCATTTAGCGGTGAAGGTAATCTTAAAAATTATTGTCTAATTATTGGTTTTTATGAAGTTTTACCGTAGATATGGTTAACCGGAAAGCCTATATGGAGAAATCTATCTATATTATCAATACGCTACATGACAACTTTTTAAACAATAAGGCTTTTTCGTTACCCCCACTATTATACACTAAAACGCGCGTCTAGATGTGCAGATGGGCAAACTGGATTTAAATTTTCGTCTTAGGCATCAAGGCTCTGCCCCACGGGACCTGCAAGTTATTCATATGGAGGAGAGTTTTAATTGGTTTATGTCACATGTGCTCTTTCTTTTTCCAATTCAATTAGATAAACAGCTGTCATAAGGATC
The DNA here is from genome assembly GCA_963675035.1 of Allygus modestus. Lineage (NCBI taxonomy): Eukaryota > Metazoa > Arthropoda > Insecta > Hemiptera > Cicadellidae > Allygus > Allygus modestus. Next base: position 105,359,465 of record OY776112.1, read on the forward strand.
GTGTCTAACTACAGACTGTCATTGTTTTTTTTTACTATTTAACTATTTGCTATTCTCGCATCACAAAACGGGAGGAAGCTGCGCATAGAACATTCTAGTAATATATAAATGTACTAGCTGTTACCCGCGGCTTCACTCGTGAACAATTAAACCACATTACAAATATTAACCTTACCAGCACAATAAAATCTTTGTTTATGTTATCGGGTATTTATGTTAATGTTACATGTCAGCATACATAGAACATTAGCATGTTTTAAATAACAATGAAAATATAAGGAAAATCTGTTATAACTGCAGTCAAAAAGAGCCGTTTTTTTGTATTGTTGTGTACTGAAATACAGGGTAGGAACTAAAGCCATTAGTTAATATTTTATTTTAAATTACTGCAAAATTTAAGTGACCCAAGGTGTGAGGTGTTATTGGTGCCCCTTGTCAACCCTCATCAAACTCGATGAAGATCCCAAGAGCGAGGCTTGACCGAAGATCCCCGCTCGACCCCTCATTAGTGCTGGGATCTTCAGTCAAGCCTCGCCAAAACAGGTAAACAATTCCCAGGTCAATTTCAACCCGGGGATCTTCAGTCCGTCTACCAGTAAAAAGTCAGTTATATTGTAGACCTTTGTACATTATTTTCGAGATAAGTTTACGTGATTTTGATACAATGAAATATTATCTTTATCATTGGGCCTTGTTTCTTCCTACGTTAAACTTGATGTGGGGGGTAATCACAGGATTCAGTGTTGGCAACAATGATAAGCATACGTCCCGTAACACTCACTGATACCGGGGCAGTGCTGATCGTATTGAGTAATAATTAAAGTAAACAAAGCAGACGTTTTTAAATCCCCATGCTTTTCTTATGGGGGATGTTTTACGTTGTTGTTCGTTTGCTGGTAAATATTTAGAAATACTGTTATTTTTCCCGAGTCCCTGGGATCAAGACCTCTCCCATTATCCTGCAATTAGCCAAACTCCCACAATTTTGACTTAAAAATTTCGCTTACAGAATATATAAAGATGATACGAACAAAATAACAACAACAAGAAATAGGCTAAAAGCTACCATACCATTATTATTATCATCTTTATTATTAATTGTATCATCATATTTAGGATATCCTCAAACACTTATGACTACTCAGTGTCCTACGTTAACTGACTTTCGTAACCAATACTTATGATACTATTATTTAATAACTTTATATTTGGCTGTTTGTTCCTAATAATTTATAATATATCAAAATTAGTTTTGTGCAACAATAACAACAAAATTAAATTGGCTTGAACGGAATATGCAACTTCCAAGTACGGCAGAGCATGGCTGTTATAATTTATATTAAACAATACAATACATACAATCTATGCTCAGCAAAATAAGTGCTCTACAATGCCATCAGTAGTTATGTTTCAAATCTTACCTGGCCAATTTTAGTTACTGGATTTGGGCAAGTTTATCAAGTCCGCACATGGTATTAAAATAATACAAATTATTGAATGACTTTGGATTTGATAATTAGTTTGAACGTACACCTTTTACATCTTAAAATTATTTGTATTGTTTTCAGTTAAGAAATAATCAACTTTTTCAGAAAAAATTTTAAAAACTGCCTCCTTAGTGGTCTGAAGGGGGAACTTTCGTGGCCTGGGGGCCCCCCTCGGGCCCGGGGCCCTGGGCGCTCGCCCCATGCGCCCTTACGGCCCTGATATAAGGCTAGTTTTGCCCAACAGCTTCTATTGTTCATCTGAGTTATGTTTTATAGTCAAATCAAATCACACAGCTGAACAAATTGTAATTCGTTGCTCTTTATAATCAAACGTGTTCTTAAAGTGTTCAAGTGAGTTTGTATTTTAAAATATGGTTGGCAACTATTTAATGTGAAATTGAAGAGTCATAAATTATGTTTGACTTACATAGAAAAAAGCAAAGAAAACTGTGTATAAACAACTTGATTATTAGCTAAGAAAACCCCTGTTCACTAACAGAAATAAAATGTGGCGTTTTTGTCTTAAGAATAAATTTGTAGGGCCTAATTAACAATTGTAAAAATATATTAAACATCTTTGATGGGCATAAAGAAATCTGACTTCAGACCTACATACAACTTAACACAACCTGGCTTTTAGACCTTTGTTTTATTTGCAAGGAAGATACCTCCTCTGTCACGGGGTGACGGTGCCGGCAGTCGGCACGGCGGGCCGATGCGGGGTAGTGAGGGAGAGAGAGATTGAGAGAGAGAGGAGATGTGTGAGAGAGTAAAGGGATGTGCGAGTGAGAGAGAAATATGGTGCGCGGGTGCCTGCACGTGCGAGTCGGGGCGATATGGGCGGCTCAGGGGTAGATAGGTGTCTGGCGCGGGCTAAAATTAAAAAGTTTATTGTACACAACTTTTTTATGAAACCTAATTTTTACATATTCTTGTGTAAAACTGTCTTTGTACACCCTTGGCTTGGGTTAGCTGAAGTTATAAAACCACTGGAATAAAAAACAACCGAGATACAAACTTTATTTCCTGAAATAATAAAATTTTTACTAAAATCCATTTAGGTGACCCTTAAGTATATTTTTTGTAAATACATAAACCAATTTTGAAACATTTGTGATTGGCCGTTTTCAACTGGTGTATAATTCAAAATACCTCTAAAACGGCACTTCAAAGGGTGAAAAAACCAACATAACGGAAATTTTTTCCAAAAAAATGTGTGTTTACGGTTTGTATAATCGTAATAAACAAAAAACAGTGAGAAAAAATATTAAAATTTTTTTGACTGCACAGCCTTAAATGAGGACAAGACCAATATTTTGCAATTCAAGCTAAGAAATAATCTAATGGATCCTACAATTAGTAATACTAAAGTAGTTAAATTTTTGGGTTTAAATTTTGATTCAAAATTAAGTTGGTCTGACCACATACGTTTTTTAAGTAAGAAATTAAGTTCAACAAGGTATGCAATTAGTATATTAACTAAAGTCACATCTATAGAAGTCTGCTTAACTGTCTATTATGCATATGTCCACTCGCTGTTGGCTTATGGAGTTACCTTCTGGGGTAACTCTGTAGAAGCCGGGAGAGTGTTCGTTTTCAAAAGTTCATTCTTAGGACAATTTTCCATTTAAAACCAAGAACTAGTTGTAAGCCTTATTTTAAAAAACATTGTATTCTAACATTACCTTCTCTTTACATTCTTGAGCTAGCAAAATTTGTTCATACACAATCATCTGTTTTTGAAAAATACAAAATAAATCACAGCTATCATACTAGAAATAATAATAACATTTTTCGATATCCAAATCATAGTCATAAAAAATTTGAAACTGGACCACTTTATATGGGATTAAAAATTTATAATCATATACCTGAATCATACAAAAGCTTAGCAATAACAATAACAATAAGCTTAGCAATTTTACATCTAAACTGAAAAAGACATTGAGCCATAAAGCTTATTATAGAGTTGATGAGTTTTTTATAGATAAAATTTAGCGTATGATTTATACATGGTTTATGTATACATTTTATATAAGGTAGGAAAGCTTGAGGTAGGGAACTTGAATGTGTTAGGCTTAGTTAATATTAAACAAACTTGACCATGTACCTGCTTAAAAATTACTTATGTAATGTTTCTCAGGCGTTATGTACAATAAAGATTTGTCTATTGTCTATTGTCTACATGTAGGCAGATGAATTCAAAGTTTTGTACTCTAATCAACTAAATTAAACCATCCTTAAGATTAACATTAAAAAAGTACCTATATAGGGACATATTTTAAACTATACTAGCTGGTGTCCTGTTCTCTGTACAGGGATCTCGTAGGCATACATATAGGCAGATGAATTGAAAGTTTTGTACTCTAATCAACTAAATTAAACCATCCTTAAGATTAACATTAAAAAAGTACCTATATAGGGACATATTTTAAACTATACTAGCTGGTGTCCTGTTCTCTGTACAGGGATCTCGTAGGCATACATATAGGCAGATGAATTGAAAGTTTTGTACTCTAATCAACTAAATTAAACCATCCTAAAGATTAACATTAAAAAAGTACCTATATAGGGACATATTTTAAACTATACTATCTGGTGTCCTGTTCTCTGTACAGGGATCTCGTAGGCATACATATAGGCAGATGAATTCAAAGTTTTGTACTCTAATCAACTAAATTAAACCATCCTTAAGATTAACATTAAAAAAGTACCTATATAGGGACATATTTTAAACTATACTAGCTGGTGTCCTGTTCTCTGTACAGGGACCTCGTAGGCATACATATAGGCAGATGAATTGAAAGTTTTGTACTCTAATCAACTATATTAAACCATCCTTAAGATTAGCATTAAAACATTTCAAGCACATTGGGAGAACCATGAAATCCCCAAAAGGCACATTTAAAGTTTAAGAGCTTTTGTTTTTACCAAACATAATGTGTATTTTTAAAAATAAAATAAAAGGTGGAACAGACTTAAAATTAAAACAAAATTAACAAAGCTTTTTAACTACTATATTAATTAAAAGAATAAGCCAATATTTGTGCCAAGGATACTGGCAAAACTATTAGGTCTTGAATCACCTAAGGTATTAAGGTATTAGGGCTGTTTAAGTGTTATTTTAAAGCCTTTAACATCTATGTGAGCCTTTTGGGGTTTAGTAAACATCCACCTTCAGGGGTCTAACCCCTCGGGCTTTCAAATTCCAGTGTTAATAATATGGAAGAATAGAAATCAAAATTTAACATTCAACAGCTGTTGATACTCACAAGACATGATAGAACAGAAGCTATCAAGCTATGCTAGGTAATTTCAAAATAAATTTACTAATTTTATTGAAGGACTTTTCACTTCTCTTTAAAGTAATGTCAGTGTTATGAAGACAATTAAGAACTTTTGCAAGATGTAGGATACTACAAAATTTATGAATTCCTTGAAGATAAAATAAAATTCAATATACTATTATACAATTTAGGCTAGAATTTATACTTTAATTTGATTTTGTAATGCCAGTGTCCACACCTGTATTGTTTGTGGACAATAAATGAAATGAAATATGTTGATAGCATTATTTTGCTTATGTCAAATAACTGTGAGGCTATTTAATGCACCGCGTGCTCAACATGAATAAGATGTATGAATACAGTTCTGCACAGTTTACAAAATTAATGACAGATCACATTGCCTCTGTAGTTGATAAGAGGAGGTTGATAGTGGAGCTTTATCAGGCCTGGCCACAGCAGGATGTGTCTGTGTCGTTCTCTCCTCTCGTGTGTCCTCCATCAGTGGGTGAAATTTTAGTGATGTACGAAGTTTGGATTTAAGGGTCTCTCAATTTCAGTAAGTACTACACTCCTTCCATCGATTAAATGTAGGCCTACATGTTTACACTGAATGATAGAATAATAATAATAAACTTTATTTGACATCATTTGATGTATAAAAGTTAGATTTATACAATAATTTGTTAATTATAAAATATGATTGTAGTTTTCAGAAAATAGTATATTGTCTTATATTAGTTTGTGGTTGGGATAAATGTCTTTGTTATTAAAATGTACTTAATCTGTATTTGGTGAGAACGTTGTGATTTTCTGAACAAAATGTAAACACTTACTGCAACTGGTTGGGTAGCATAGAAGTCAGAATTCTCGCAAATTTTATCTTGATAGTGTATTGTCTTATGTTAGTTTTTAGTTGAGGTTAATGTCTTTGTTATTAAATGTACTTGTTCTATATTTGGTGAGTTAAGTTGTGATTTTCTGAATGGAATGTCATAATTTATCGCAGCTGGTTGAATAGCGTAGGAGTCGCTTCATAATCTGAAGTTCGCCAGGTCTATCCTGAGTCAAGTCTTAAAAGTTTTGAAAAGGTTCGATGGACCCAGCTGTCATTTGTCATTGAGATTTTAATTAATTATGCTTTCAAAGAACAGGTCTTCCTTATATAGTAACATGACCAACGTATACCCAGATAGCAAGAAAGTGTGCTGCAAATATGCGTTTGGTTGATTTTTCGTTCGTTGTTGAATACTTCCAGTATTATTTGCAGCAAGTTTGCCAGATACATGCTTGCAAGGAACTTCGTCGTAGTTACCAAAGGCGCCGCGTTGTTGCCCGAGCGCGTTGCTAATCTATGCGCGTAAACCTTACAATACGTTTTCTGCAAACTTTCTGTTGAGAAGTTTGTGGCCCTAAGTTACTAAAACCGCCACTTCGCTAGCGCTAACGTCGCGCGTCGTCGTCGGCCGTCGGCCGTCGCCATCTTATTTCTCCTTGCTATTCAGTGAGTAACGTTTCGCCGGGCAAAGAATTGTTGAAGGTTAAAGTTAAGTTGAGTATCATTGTTTTTATAGTGGCTTCTTTAGTGACTTTCATGTTTAAGGTAAGTGCAATCCCAGCTCTGTTAATTTATTACCGCCTTTTGGTATAGGATACTCAAATTTTGTTTTCAACTACCAATGGGAAACTAATACTGGCTGTCCAAACACTACGGACTGTAATATCAAAACATCGTTCTGTGTTCAACGAGTGTGTTTGCTAATAAAGTATTTATAACTTTTGAAAATTTCATACACTGTATTGCTAAGTAATTAATGAATTGGAGGTGTTGTCATGGTCATAGCAGTTAATTAACAAGGACGATTTGAAGAATAAACATTTGTTTACTGAATATGTTTGAATATTTACAAACTTTGCCAGGCTTTATTTGTTGTTAAACTATTTGAAAACCCATATTTAATTAATTATATAAATTCCTAATGATTTTAATCATTAGAGTGTACCGTACTAACTTATACTCTCATAAGTTAGCCCTATAGCCCTAATTTAGTTTTTTTTTAAGGCAAGGAATTATAATTTGTGTTTAAGTTAGTACCTCTGTCCAAAATTCTTAACAGTGTCTGTTTAGTAAGTTTTTTATCATGTAACTTACGGTATGTTTGCATTTTGCATACTTCTCAAAGGTCAAACGAATATTGCTTCACTAAAATGTAAGTTAACGATTAAGTTACTTCGTCGTAATGAAGTACTTTGTTCAAAGGCGGAACAAACGGACAGCATCGTGTATTAAAGTGTGAAAGTTAAAACTACCGGTAGGCTAATTAATACATGGGTTGACATAGGTACCAATTCAAGTGTTTCTGATAAATAGGGTTGAGTCTTACAAAATTCAGCCCGAGAAAGTACGATTAACTAGGCCTAACTCATTTAACAACATTTGTGATATTGTTCTTGATTAGGCCTTAATATTTCCAGGGAATATTTTTTTCTTATATAACAACTCGCAAACTTGCAAGTTATTTTCGCTTTATTATTTACATTTGTACCTTTTTATTTGGGTAGAATTGATAACCGTTTTAATAATTCAGTAGGCCTAGTTAGCTATATTTAAAAATTCACTGTTAATGGTTCATTATGTTACTAATATTTGTAATATGGGTGCAGTACAGTAAGCATCCACCAGAAAAATCAAATAGCCTATAAAATATCAAACCACTATGATACATCAATATTACAGATGAGAATATCTACACCTTTAAAAGAGAACATCACACATAAATTCTCCTACTTTCCATTTACTTAGAGTTGTAATTTTGTACACTAATTCTTTTGTCAGAAAGTAAATGGTTTTCATCCTGATCTGATCTTAAGTTAGTGCTCCGTCAGAGACCCCGACAAAGTTCCCATGTCCTTCTTCCTTATGGATTTAATTTTGTTTGAGCTGATGAAAATAGAAACAACAGCTGATCTTGATTATACTAGATCACGGGCTAACCAGAGAATTCAGCACACAACTGTCATCAGGTTTTATAAAGTATTTGCGAGGCGAAGCCTGCGGGTAACAGCTGGTCAAAAACAAAATGAAAAATCCGAACCAAGGCAAAAACAGTGCTCTGCGGGGTTGGGTTAGGTTAGTTTATGTTAATTTAAGCTAACTTTTCACTATTGACTTAGATTAAGTTAATTTATTGTAAAGTAAAACACTTTATGATCGAGTATTAAAAACTATAACAATCGAATGGGAATATGGTTATCTGTGTATCAATCATGGTAAACGAATATTTTATAATCAATTGTTTTGGACGCTTATCGTACTGTACCCTTTAAAATAAATGTTTTAGAGTATTAGAGTATTGTTAGATGTATCAGAGTAGTGTTAAAATGTATTTAACTTCCTGTTACAAGTTTATCATATTTGGTCTATTAACAGTAAAATTAAATCAACATAATTTATCCGTTTTAATGATTGAATATAATAATTTAACAGAACTAAGTTTTAAATAACAACATTTTTTAAGTTGTTTATGAAATATATATAATCTTATCTTTGATAGCATGTAGGGCCTACTGAATTAGAATTCTTTATTCATTGCATTATCGGGGACCTATTGGTCATGAAATTTTACAACTGATGGTGGAATTAAGGCTCCAGTCTACCCTACAGGAAAATCTGCATCGCTGCATGAAAATACATGGTTAAGATAGGGAAGATAAGCGTTGCGGAGGTCTGCAGGATCCCTGTTCGTGGCTATGATTATTATCAACATATTATAAACGGGATTTGATTGAGTAAAATGAGTAAATCTTTACACAAATGATTACGTTTATAAAATTTGACAAACATTGTAGGTACCGGTAACTATAGTGTCATGCATGAAAAGGTGTATTAAGAGAAATAATTAGAGTTACCAGTAATTATTTTTTTAACTAGAGCAGTCATCAAAATGGTCATAGCACCATTCATAATATATTATCTCAAAATACAATAAATGTTAAAATCTTGAATATTGTTAAATTTGTACTAAATAATTATAATGAAAACATTAGCAATAACTTAAATACACAATTAATTCATTGATACTCATTCATTCTTCATAATGAATATGAAGTACCGGTAAGGAATTTGAGTTTTTTAAAGACTAAAATAAAGTACCAATGCACTCAGCAGTATAAAGTTGGAATGCAAATTGATAAAAAAATCACCTTTTTAACTTATATTGTTTTCAAATAGTCACTTTCCAGACATTTAAAAAAGACTTTGTATTTGTACTTCTAGATCCAGTGATGAGGGTGTTCCCAAAGAAAACTGAGGAGCTACTAAAAACATGATGGGATTCCTCAATCAGGCCAAAACTAGAATTATACAAAAGTAAGTTTATATAAATGTTTGCACTAAGTTCAATTTTCATAATTTAGGGCGGGTTTTTGTTGTATTCGTACTACTTTGTCTTCGTTACACTGATTATTTTCCTATGAGGATTGACTTAAGAATGTATTCCAGTAGTACCTAGGTCTTGTTTTGGGATTTCCTGCCACCGAGCCAGCTTGAAGCCTACTTGAAGGTACTGGAGATAATCTGTATACACCCTCCCATTTTTGTATGATTACGTTGGAAAAACAAATTTTGTCTCTTTTGAGAGGTCTACACAAATGATTTAATTTCTTCCTTCTGTTTAAGTGCTAGAATAGCATAAAACTGTTTTCCAGTAGTATAGTTTTTTATGGAGGGATTGCCCTCCCCTACTTTACTTACTCGTAGGCTAGACCCCCACCTACTATCAATAAAATAAAATCCTGGCTTCGTCACTGTTCAGAATATTGTTAACTGACTCACTTTTAATGTTTAATCTCTGTTCACATTGATTAGCCCCCAAAGCTGATAAGTCAATTACAAAAACAGGTTATTTTACCTCCGTCTTCAGCTTTAAGTTTATCCAAACTGGACTACCGCGGTTTCAGAAGCTTAATTTTGCTTTCATCTTCAGGTCTTGAAGTTCAATAAAATCTTACAGAATTTGCATGTCTGTCGTCAAAGTTTTCAAAAGCCACACAATACTGAACATAAACACACGACTACGGAAAACATTTAAAGTGCACTATAACGCGTACCGGTCGGTAGGTGAACGCCGACTGAAGTGGACATGGCAGAGCGGAAGATGAAACGGCAGTTGGATTTTGGACTGCCTTATCGTAGTTCCTGAACTTACTGAACTTATGTCCTGGTTAACTTAAAGCTGAAGACGGGTATATTAACCTGTATTTTTCAATTTAAGCTCGAGTCAGAAAAATGTGTACGTTTCTACCTGCTTCCCCCATAAGGCCAATATTAACTTTTTAACAATATCATTTTGACAAGCAAAAAATACCTAGTGATTTCAGCGAGCAAAATTTTGATATAATAACTTATAGTCATTTAACAAAATTAAAAAAAATTCAATATTTACAATGTTTTGTGGATGAACTATATGTGACATGAAATGGATATGAAAATATGACATCTTTAGGTATTTTGTTGCTCTTTAAAATAAATAATACATAATTGATTTAGGATAATCGAATGAGGAGGGATGGACTTATCCAAATACTTGAAGCGCTGGAGATAATTTGTATGCACCCGCACCCTCCCATTGTTGTATGATTACGATGGAAAACAGATAGCCTTTGTCTCTATTTAGCGGCCTATGCAAATGATTTAATGTCTTCCTTCTGTTTAAGCACTAGAATAGCATAAAATCTGTTTTCCAGTAGTATACTTTTGGTACTTTGGTATTATACGGATGCCACCCTTATACAGCGCGCTGCGGCAGTTATGTTAGGATGGGTTATCATAAAAATGATTGTAGGACTTTCCTTGTTTTGTTACGAATCGAATGGTACCTGATGAGTCATACTTCCATGCGCCAAACCCCCTCCAAATAGGCTAAGGTCAGGCGTTGACCGGAGCGCGCGTATCACCTGTCACCGCCTGTATCTTGGTCAGTGTCATGAGTGATTTATTGCCGTGCACTACGTTACATTTGTTTTCATAATGAGTGACGTTCTTTTGGTGTGGAATTTACCTCGAAATGGAGAGGAAACTGTACGTATTTTTATGATAACCCATCCTAACATAACTGCCGCAGCGCGCTGTATATTTGGCGGAGTAGATGTGGTGATCGGGTGCGGCTGCTAGCGGCGGCGACGCATTCAACACGATCCTAGCGGACATCGCTGCCTTTTGGGAGGCACAACACAAAGACCGCTCATCAGAATGATGTAAAATTTGTACAGTAAGTCAATAAAAGTACGTTTTTTCGAATTATGTAGATATCCTTTGTATCCGGTAAAAATTTAACCTCCAAAAATAGTGGCATCCGTATAATACCAAAGTACCATACTTTTTTATGGAGGTATTCCCCTCCCCCCACTTTACTGGGGTATATTTTAACTGACTTACTTTTAATGTTTAAGCTCTAGTCACAAAACCTTTCATGTTTCTACCTGCTTCCCCCATAAGGCAAATATTACTAACTTTAAAAGCCCGTCCTTCCAAAATGGATAATCCAATATCGTTGATTTAAGGCTCATTTTGAAGAGCAAAAAATTCCTAGTAATTTCAAGAGCAAAATTTCTATATCACAAATAATCATTCAACAAAATTCTAAAATGTTAAATATTTACAATGTTTTATGGATAAACTAGGCCTATAAGTAATTTTGTTGCGGTTTAAATGAACAATTCATCATTGATTTAGGATAATCGGATGAGGAGGGATGGGTTTTGAAATTTAACATCGGTCTAATGGGAGAATAAGCAGGTAGAAGCAGAGGACTGGAGCCCCCTCTCAAGATTTTTTTTACAGAATGTAAATTTGTTTGAATAAGTTTTTTTTATTTGTTTCAGTGAACAAGGTGTAAGGAAACAGCAGTCACATGGTGCTGACTTCATTAGGAAATGAAATGTTGTATAGCTTTCCTTTAGTTACCTATAACATATTTTAAATAAATAATAATTTACAAAATACCAAATTATGTTTATTTTACCATTTCCTTTTTTGATAAAGTTCCCTTACTTTGAATTTTTCTATTTTTCATTTGCCGGAAAAGGCAATTTAATTATTAAGATTAAATCATGTAAAGTTAAATAGGTGTGCGAATGCTTTAAAAAGCATTTTATTGACTTATTCTAGTTACAGAAAACACCACATCAATATTTTCAAATATTTGTGTAAATATAACAATCATATATGCTTTCAAACAAATTGTGGAGTGTTTAAAAATGTATAGTAGGCAAAATTATAGGGTTTTTAGGTCACAGGTAACTTTTGTTCTAAATCTATGATTCACAATAAATTTGTTTAATATGATAGTGTATGATAAACTATACTAACTGAATCTCAAAAATGTAATTTTGTTCGTATGTTGAATAACCATCAACATTTAAACAGTCAGTTCCAATAGGCTAGGACAATTGTATGAGGCTGTTGCAATAATTATTTGTCATTTAAAAATCAGTGTAAGCGAATTTAACCTCAATCTTGCAGTATTATTATTGGTTGGCAGCATCATTAATAATTTTGTAGTTACAGAGGAAAATTGCAAACCATCATATAAAAATGTAAGTTCAATGAAAACATCCACTGCAAAATTGCTAGAAGTGTGAAGAGTGTAGACTTGCATATTTGCAGAAAATATTTTGCAAACAAACATGTTAGCAATGAATATTAGCTGCACATATTCCACTGCAAATGTGCCACAAACCTTTTTTGCAAATCTGCAGCAAACTATCATGAACACATTCTGCAAACAGTTTTTGCATAGTTGCTACAAATATTCAGTGACAATTTTCTGCAAACATTCTGTGAAAACGTTTCACAAACATTCCTTGCATATTTGCTACAAATATTCAATGCAAGTTTTCCGCAAACATTCAGTGAAAACTTTCTGCAAATATGACAAGTGTAGACTTCCATACTTGCGGAAAGTTCTTCGCAAACAAACATGTTTGCAATGCATATTTTCTGCAAACATATTGGTTTGCGGTTGAAAATGTTTTGCAAGTGTTCTGCAAATATTCCTTGCTATCTGGGTAGTCTCCTCCCTTTTGAATGTAAACATGCCAGTATCATCAACTCAAAAAACTTGTGATTATTTTCTTTTGAAACCCAAGTTAAAGGTCAAAGGCTAGGATTTGTATAAAGAGCCTTCTGTAAAATCTTTTTTAGCGAATTTCCCCTATAGGGAAGAAGCTATTACCGTAGGTCTCATGGTAAGACTTAAGCCCGAGACCATGATAACTTTTTGTTTTGAGGTCCCCAGATGTCCAAACACTATTCGTTCAAATTTATATATATGTATATATATATATATATATATATATATATATATATATATATATATCTGTATATATATATATATCTATATATGTGTCCGTGAATGCGATAACTTGAGTAAAAAACGTCCGATTTTGATGAAATTTGGCTCAAATATGTAAACTGACATTTATGACTTTAAGTTCGAAAACCAGAAAAATCGGACCATGGGAAGGAGGGTTTATGGGGGTTTTAAATTTTCCAAAAATCAGTTTTTTGCATTTTTCACCCTAAAATTTTTAAAACACTTAATTTTGGTTTTTACCATGTTATAGAGCTTAAAAAACAAATAATATGGTATTTTGAATTATTAACCTAGCTTAAGTGGTTGCGGAAAAAATCCAAAAAACATGCTCATAAAATCTCCCATGTTAATCTTATGGGAAAAAGGTTTTTTGGCTTTTCCTCAGTTAATTTTACTTTAAACTTCACATTTTCTTTTACCAATCACTTCAGCTCCACAAAACAATCATTTTGGTGTTTAAATTGTGATTCTACGTCAAACCGTTGCAGAGATATTCAAAGTGCTAAACACAGTACGTTGTCCAATGTTATCCATATGGAGAATAAATAAAATTTGATATCTTATGAATGTATATTGATGAAATTTAGTATGTGGCTTCATGTTGTACTGGTATATTGATATTTGCACAAAAAAGTTTTGTTGGTTGTCCCCGTAGCAGCTAACCTGCATAGTCAGCCCTAATGTTATTCTTATGGAGGATAAGTAAAGTTTTATATCTCCCTTAATTATGAACATAAATTAATAAAACATGGTAAGTAGCTTCACCTGGTTCAGTTATATGGATAATTGCATAAAAACTCATTTCTTATCTTCCTCGTTGCAGCAAACCTGCGTACTCAGTCCTAATGTTATTCTTATGGGGAATAAATAAAATGTTATAAATCACTTATTTATGAATGTATTTTTGTCAAACTTGGTGAGTGGCTTTATGTACTAGTGAGAAACATATAAATGCATTGGAAATTCGCTGAGTACGCAGGTTTGCTGCGACGGGGGTATTTTGCTTCTGGTAGACACACACACAAACACAGTAAGGATGGGTAAAAAGTATCAAAACGCCTAAACACATGTGCAACTCAGAGATTAACCCATCCCATCAGCTTGAAACTGTGCCTTCCACCATTTGTTTAAAGTCCACCCTCCCCTTCAACTCTGCCACAGACAGGTGCACATAAAAAATCACCGACTGAGATGGTATTCAAACCCTTGATCCAAACACTTCTTCCTGACCGGGGGAGTAGTGCCTTAAGACTGCTCAGCTAACCTGACAGGCTAGCAGTTGTATTGTGTCATTTTACACTGTGCATGTAGTTTGATTTCCGTTTGTGTCTACCATTTACACCTCCTCTCAGGCGCAGACTACAGACAGAACTCACAATGGTAGAGAATTGCTTGTACCGTAATTAACAGAGTTTTCAGGTGGCAGATTCAAAATCCGATAAAATTTGGTCCTTGGCCCTCAAAGGGATAACATTTTTTTATTTATTTTTCACTAGCTGCTATTTCCGTGCTTCGCAAAGGGGTGAAAATTCAGAGTAGCAAAATTGTAAACAAAACAATGAACATCGGTAGTTAGATATAATCCTTATATCTAACTACCGACGGTCATTGTTTTGTTTACAATTTTTCTACTCTGAATTTTCACCCCTTTGCGAAGCACGGAAGTAGCAGCTGCCTTATAACACTGTTTATCTAAATTAATTGAGTTGTAAGAAACACATGAGACATAAACCAAATCACACTCTACTCCATATGAATAACATGGGACTTGGAAATCCCGTTGGGCAGAACCCTGATTACTTTCCAAACGGCGATAGGCCTACGACACCCCTGGGTACATAGACTTTATTTTTATAAAACTTCAGCTGAATTGGTCCAGTGTTTTTGCATGATGGAACAATAGACAAACAGGCGCCACCTCATTTTTATAATTAGTAATGTTTTATCAAAAATTAATAATAAGAACAGATACCAATGTAATTTGCAGTTAAAGAAATACCTCACCTACACAGTAACATGTTTTATCAACTGACCCACTTTCAATCAGGTTATCTTTCTTTGAAATACTTAGCAATAAAATAACAATACTGCGCCACGCCCATCCCAAACGTGAGAGATTACTAAAGCATGAATACCAAGAAACATTTCTCATTGCGTTACTGTACCCTTGAAGTCAGTGTTTCTCAACTGTATATTTGTCCCATGACATGAGAACAGAACTAATAAACAGTAAGTTCACTATATTTTGAATAGTAACTGATTATATTCTTAATAAGTTGTAATTTAATGAATAGCCTATAATTCACGGCTTTTAACACACTAAACAAACTTATAATTGTTTTCATTGCTAATAACCATTAATTGTAATTTGCTCAGTATAGAACATTGAGTATAATTTGTTTTAAATTAATGTTTACCTCTATTCATGTACAAATTCACATTGAATTGTATACCTGTAAGTATTGTTCGCTTGTAATATAGTGATTTTAGAAATCTAATATGTGATTTTAAATCAGGTGACTCTCAACCCTGATAATGATTTTCATAACCGATGTTAACCAAAATAGACAAACATAATCTCCTTATTACATAATTGAGTAAGGAATTTCTTTGTACATCTAAATCTAGAGTTCCAGCGGGCCAATTTTCATAATTGATGCGTCATTCGAAACCTCTAGCAGTACAGATGGTCAGCTAATTATGAAAGTGGTGACTTTTTCATAATTTATGGGGTAAAAAACATAAAATGTTGCCCATAAAAAATACATGAGAAATTTAAAAAAATGCATTTTATCAGCCTCTGAGAAAGCAGAGATATCTTTAAACAAATAAATCTCGAGTTCTACTGTACCGATTTTAATGTTTGATGCGTCATTGTAAACCTCTGATTATTCCAATTTGTTAAACATCATAAGTGTTAAGCATGTGCTCAAGATATATGCATAGAAAATGACAAATATCTCATATTTACAAAAACATTTACAATATATATAGTTTTCTCCTGTCCAACTTTTGAGGGGGCTTTATCACTTTTATCAAGAAATGCATAATAGCATTTTGTAGGAAATTTTCTATGACATAGGTTTCAAATGACACATCAATTATGAAAATCGGCCCGCTGGAACTCTAGATTTTCAGAAAATCCCCATCCACTTTGGTTGATTTCTCAAGCGTTTTAGAGTTACAGGCAAAACACCTAAACAACCTCGGAATTTGCCGTTATATATTTTAAAAAATAAAATGTGTGTAAGGGTATCTTTGTACGACTAAATCTGAAGTTCTAATTAACAGATTTTAATGTTCAACCCATCATTGGGAACCGTTAATTGTGTAGATTATGAAATAATTATGAAAGTCTTGACATATGTAGTAAATTCTGGTGGAAAAAAATGTAAAATATTAAGTTATAAGAAATACATTCAAAATTTGTAAAAAAATTCATTGTTGCTTCCAGTCAACGTTTGTCTTTGTACTATCAGTTTTGAAGCTAACGCCTTATATCGATAGAAAGCAAATTTCATAAGCTTTAATAATATAACATCTGTTGAGGTTGATTAGTCCACCGTATTTTAATTATAGATAAAAATGCAAACCGGTATCAAAATTCTCAATCTATCGTTGGCAGTGTACATGAAAGTAATGGGTATCTTTGTACAACTAAATCTGGTGTTCCAACTGAGAGATTTAAAAAGTCAACCCCTCATTTTAAAACTTTGATTGAGTAGATTGTGAAATAATTATGAAAGTCTGGCATAGTTAGAAATGTATGGTGGAAAAAGATAAAGTATTGATGTTTAAGAAATTCAATAGAAATTTGTAAATAAATGTATTGTTTTTTTCAGTCAACATTTTTCTTTGTAGTTAACACTTTATATAGATTTAAAGTAAATTTCATAAGCTTCATGAAGTCCCAGGACTATCTTAAAACTGGTCTATACCAGTTTTTAGGCTGACATTGGGGTCAGCAAATGAAGTTGTCATTACATATTGTAAGTCTTTTGGCTGTCCATTATGACAAACTTCCCTTTCACCTTTGGTCCCTCCATAGGGACCAGAATCTCTATGGAGCCTATAATTCTGCTAGGGGCAGAATCTCCGGGTTTGGTCCCCAACCTGCCAACCTGAGAATGGATGGTCCCTGGCTGTTGTACATGGATACTCTGTCAGTTGAGTTGACCAGTTGAAGGGCAGAATGCGGATGAAATTTGGCTCAAATGTGTAAATTGACATTTATGACTTAAAGTTCGAAAACCAGAAAAATCGGACCATGGGAAGGGAGGTTTTAAATTTTCCAAAAATCAGTTTTTTGCATTTTTCACCCTACAATTTTTAAAACACTTAATTGTAGTTTGACCATGTTATGGAGCTTAAAAAAACAAATAATATGGTATTTTGAATTATTAACCTAAGGGGAGTCGGACGATAAAAAAATATTTTTTTTCAAAAAAATTTATTGAATTTTTTTATACTTTGGAATGTCTACTTTTAAAATATGTAAGTTATTTCGCCCGAACATACTTAGAAATTCCAAAAATAAATACTTGAATATAGTACGTCCATATTAACAGCAAAAGGTTAGTTTAGTTTTTCAATCACGTTTCCCCGGAAATGGGTGTTTTTACATAAAATGTACAATTATCTCAGAAACTACAAGTGGTATAGGGCTGAATTTTTTTATGTATAAATATCACTGTACTTCCTAGTGGTGTTGCCACTTTTGTTGTTTTACCTTGGCAAATATTAAAAATAAAAAATATTTTTCAACTTAAAAACTGAATTTTATATATTTTTATACAATTAATTACATAAAAAAAAATATTTTAGAAGATATTTGTACCAAAGTGGTAGGGGATGTTAGCAACTGTGTACTCTTTGCATGAAAAAAATTTCAGAGTTGTAGCTCTTATGGTTTATAAAATAAATGTACCTTAAGTTAGTACAAATTAGCATGCGCGGGATAGGGAACTTAACTCGAAACTCGAAAATAGTTGGCACTACTCGACTCGACTCGATTAAAAAAATCACTACTCGCACACCCCTAGTGTAAAGCAATACAGAACTTACTCAAAACACGTTATGTATTTTTTTAGTTTAACTTTGATTAAAATAGTATTGACAGAAGTATTTTTATATAAAAAACTGTAACCTTAATTTGGATATCAATTTGATTTTTTTTTTTATTTGAAGGTTTATAACAGTATCAAAAGATACGGGAGTGCGCCAGCTCTTAGGGTTAATATGTGTGAGTTACGTAACGCTGATCCAAACCCCCCCCCTCCACCATATAACGCAGCATAATGCTACGCCATACCCTCTCCCCCTCCCCTTAAGTGCATTACGTAATATGTGTATGGCCCCTATCTTATAAGAAAATAATCTTATTATTTTAATTAATTTAAGAATAGGTCGTAGCACGACCCAAATAGTTGGAGGCACATTGGCCCTTTAGCCAAGGCTCTGGGGCTACTTATCCCCGTAATAAATATTAACATTTCAGTTTGTTTTTCATACCATCTTAATGGTTACTTATTTGCATAAACATATGATCAAATAACTGTGGAAACAATTATTAAGTTATTCTTTTCAATAATATACTATACAAATAACTACGTTTAAAGCTACAAACTAGTAGGCCAATACATAAATGTTTGTATCGAATTAAATAACTTCCTCTCAAGGTTTTGAACTTAGTCTTAGATTTTGTAAATGGAAATAATGTATTGTGTTGGTATTACAATTACTATTTATTCATAATCAGTTTGCAAAAGTAATTATCACCCAGAAACTGTATTGTATTAGGGCCTATACTGAAAATGAAAATTTCCCTTGTTTGATGCTAATGGAAAAAAATTAACCTGGAGAAACGTCCATTTAATCCTGAATTGGAGTACAATAAATACAAATCTTTACTTAACAACTAAAAAATCAGAGCTATGTTTTCAAAATCAGAATACAGTATTATTAATAGAGGAGCACCGTTAGTAAAACCGAACTAGTATTTGAGGCCTAAGTTGTATTCAAGTACCTATTTATCATACTTGGGCCTAAGCATCAATTTAAAATTAAGTTAAATATTTCTATAAAATTGGTTTTAATACAATAGAATAAAATTATATAAGTGGCCACAAAATATCGGCCGTAAATATCGCTCGAACCGCATAATATCGGCAGTAAATTACGATTTAACCGCTGATAAATCCAAATGAATTATCCATGAATGGTAGGTACGACAAATTACTAGCTACATCTCCTGTATTTATATTTCTGTATTACTCGCTTATCGCGGCAACGTCGCACTCAGTTATTTTCAACACGCCGCGCGCCGCAGGGGTAGGCAGCCTCGGGCGCGCACTGATTTATTACTTAATAATCACTCTGAATAACCCGTTTCGAAGTAGATTTGGTTTAAGTACTTTCAAAATTAGACTATAAAAATCACGAGCTTCATAACAAACCATTAAACAAGTTTTTAGCTCTTTTGAGTGCTGAGAAAACATCACTTTATGAAATGGATAACGGCTTTCTTAAAATTGAGTTTAAAAATCTAAAATTAAACAAATAAACTAAAAACATGTCTATCTATGACGTGTCAAAATTTTAAATCGATAAGTTGACCCGTTTCGTAAATATGATTTTTTTAAGTCCGTAGTAGCTAGAAAAACGGCAAAAATCGTGTACTTTTTAGATTGTACCCACAATAAAAATTAGTTACAATCAAAAGTTAAAATTGTTGTTTAAACCGAAACACGAAGAATAAGACGAGGACAATTTTGATGTAACCGCCGTTATTGTAGCTCAATCGGTTCATTTTTTGTGGCAAGTCAAACTCGAGTATCCATAATTTTGAATCCGACAAGTTACTCTCGCCGGTCCTGCATACAACCACGACATTTGGCACGTGTACTCTTTGCATAACGTAGGTAACCACTACGAAAGGATTTTAAGAAATTCCCATAGGGCTCCGCCTCACGGGGAGTTAAAAGTTCCAATCCTGTGTTATTCTTATGGGCAATTAATAAATATGAAAAACAGATCATCCCCCAGGCCAAACCTCTACACCTACAACCACGACATTTTGCACGTGTTCTCTTTGCATAACGTTGGCAACCATTTCTGAGTTCGTTCATCCCATTTACGCGAATATTTAAGCTTACTCCTGATTAAATCATTTATCTTTGA
Organism: Allygus modestus; assembly: GCA_963675035.1. NCBI lineage: Eukaryota > Metazoa > Arthropoda > Insecta > Hemiptera > Cicadellidae > Allygus > Allygus modestus. Next base: position 105,379,790 of record OY776112.1, read on the forward strand.
CCAAATTTAGCCTAATCTTAAGTTATTGATTGATTAGTAGTCGAAAAACTCCCAAAATAAATGTGTCAAATCTCGCAAGAAAATGTTTCACTGGCTAATGTACAGTTTCTAACTGATTACATTACAATTGTTTTCACAATTCGCCACCTCTGGATCAGCCTGTATCTTCATGTATTTACGACGGATTACTGAACATGATGGACTACCTCAGACATCTTTCTTCTTTAAATATAATTCTGTAAGCGAAATTTTTAAGTCAAAATTGTGAGAGTTTGGCAAATCGCAGGATGATGGGAGACGGCTCAAATTAAAGGTCTTGATCCCAGGGACTCGGAAAAAGTAACAGTATTTCAAAATATCTTCCAGCAATCAAGAAATAACAAAACATCCCCCATAAGAAAAGCATGGGGATTTTAAAACATCTGCTTTGTTTTCATTAAAATATGTGAATAAGAGTCTAGTTTGTTTACGAACTGACGTGTTCCTACTTGGATCTTGGAGCAAGGTTATGGGCTATAGCCCTTTGAACCCACTAGTACTGTAGCTGATGTCCCGTTCTCTACACAGGGATCTAGCAGGCATAAGAGCCACACGTTTTAAAAGTGTATTTACATTATAATCAGCTGACTAATTAATTAAAACATAACACTATAAGATTAACACTGAAACTTTGAAAGCCTATGGGTCGAAGCTCTTAAGGTGGAGGTTTTTCAAACACTTAAAATACATATCTAGAGAGTAAGAGATTTTCGTTGATACAAACATGTACCGGTATACAAAATAATAGTTTTAGGGGCTGAAAATCCCCAAACAAAAATCAAGAAATTAATATAGATTTTACAACAAATAGGCCTATTGCCTTTTCCAAATCTGATGAGATCAGATATAACAAATAGTTCAGTAATAACGACAACCAAATCAGAAATCAGAAGTTATTAAAGTTGGTTGCTTAAGAAGTTTTGGGAAATAAAAAACATCAATATCGCAATCGGCTAATCAATGTGTGAGAAAACTGAGTAGGGCGGCAAGATAAGAACATGCGCGCGCATCCCTGGTAACCATGGCAACCTCATCGACGACTGGACCATCTCTATCTTTCACGACCGAAAATGTCCTTTATAATATTCTTTTAGACCTGTGCGTTTGATTTAAGTAATTTAAATTGTTAATTTTAGACTATACATTTAGTTCTTTAACATCCATTTACTCAGTAATATCATAGGGATTCGGTATTCGTCGTTATATCCAGTACAACGGATCCTTTACATGGGTAAGGTAGAAAAGCTAGTTGTATTTCCATTGCATTTAACACTTTAGAATATGTATATTGTGTTTTTTTGGTTCAGTGCTGTATCATGAGTAAAGTACAAGTTTTTAATATTGTTTACTCGGTTGTAACCGTCGGACGAGTCTGTAAAATATGCTAAAAATACTATAATGTTTTACACACATATATATATATGCCTGGCACATTTACTTTAATATTAAATATGCACGATATACTAAGCATGTAAATGAACCAAACTATTATAGTTTATGTTCCTAGGACACTGTATGTTTAGGATACTGTATAATACCACAGAGAACGTTAGCGAACTATATATACGTTCTCTGCGATACGATGATAAACAGTTTTAGGTAATAATAGTTTTTAGTGTAGTAAATAAAAGGGGTTTTATACAATTAGAACTAATAAAAAAATAACCAATTTTGTTAGATTACGAATTTTCTTTAGTAACCCCCATTTATGTAAACGTTTTTTAATAATTTTTGGAAATGTGTATAACACAATAAAACAGTTACAATTTACAAATTTGATTTAGAAAATAAATACAGGTTTTGTGGGAGAATTTATCATAAACTGTTGGCCATTCTGTAGATTTGCGATGAATTAAAAGTATAAGGTATTAATAGACAGAACCTACCAGATGGATATTATGGTATTAATATCCATAAGTTCCACACACATTTTACAGAACATTCAAAAACAGATTTCTCATTCAAATTTGTGAAATCTGTTCATGATACAAATTTATAACCATCTTCAACCAAAAGACAAGATTCCCCCTTGAACGACTTGTTCTTAGACAACAACCACCCAAAACAAAATTATTTCTATTACTAAAATATTGATTGAGTTCTTGCCTAGCCAATTTTAGTTTAAATACTGTATCGTTATATATTATTTCTCAAAGGAATGTTCTGTCGGAAGGCCATATTTCGCTTAATTCTTCATTGAAACCAATAATTTAGTTATCATTTTGAAGATTACCTTCACTGCTAAACAAACCATTTAAAAACACAAAAATTATAATTTATATCTTGTTTACAGTACCTGCCACGTATGGAGAGAAAGGTACAGGTAGGCTGGGCCATGCCTAATCATGTGTTGTCAAAACATAGCTATTGTCGTGAAGCCGGGGGGCGCGCTACCCCCGTGCCAGCTGTCATTGCCACTGCCTCCCTTTAAGTCTTAAATATAACTCGATAAAAACGATGCTAAGCAAGATAAACAAAAGAATATTTTCAAATTCTACTAAAGAAACGTGTAAAAGATTTAAAAAAGTATATATATTTTAATATAGTTCTTAGAAATATGTTGAAAATAGTTCAATTTATTTTCTCAACAAAGTTTTTTCTTTGGTAAAATAAATATTTTGCAAAAATTGACAAATGTCGAGGAACAAATTTTCCGGTTCCAATAAAATATAATTAATTTACATTTTTGAACATCTTAAAAATGTTTGAAAATGAATTATTTTTATTAACGTGTTAAAATTGTATTGTTTTCAATTAGGGGTTTAAGAAATGATTTCCTTTTTTGAAAATAAACATTTTAAGTCATAATTTTCCGAAGTATTCGTAAAAAGGCGCAAATTGCGCAACATACAGGAACAATCTGTTATTCATATTATACTGAAAAATAATTTTACAAATTATTTGATGCTAGAATAAAGAACTATAGTTCAGTTTATATTACGACTAAATTTAAGTAGCCTATTACAGGATTTTTTACATTAAAAAGACAGTTCTGAGGTGTATCTCGGCATGTTTTAAATACCCCCGTAGCAGCAACCCTGCGTACTCAGCGAATTTCCATGCATATATATGTATCTTAATACCACATAGAGCCACATACCAAGTTTCATCAATATACATTCATAAATAAACGATTTATGACATTTTAATTATTCTCCATAAGAATAACATCGCGACTGATTATGCAGGTTTGCTGAAACAAGGAACACAAAAAATGGATTTTAATACAAATATCAATATAACTCAACGAGGTAAAGCCACATATCAAGTTTTATTAATTTATGTTCATAATTAACGGGGATAACCTTTTACTTATTCTCCATAACATGGGGGCTGAGTACGCAGGTTTGCTGATACGGAAACTATCAACCAATAAATCGCTTTTTTGCAAACATTAATAGACCACAACGATATGAAGCAATATACCAAGTTTCGTCAGGCTAAGTTGATAAATAAGCGAGACATCAAATTTGTCTTACTCTCCATAAGAATAACATTGGACAACGTACTGTGTTTAGCACTTTTAATGTATCTGTAACCAATTGACGTAAAGTAATGATCAAAACACCAAATTGTTTGTTTTTTAAGCTGAATCCAATTGTGAAAAGTAAAATTTGATTCACTAAAATATTATATGTAAAGAACTCAAAAAAACCATTTTTGGGGTACAAATCCCCCCCCCCCGAAATACCCCTTAGGATGGAGCGATCTGGCTGGTTTTCGAATTTAAAGTCATAAATGTTGCTTTACATGTTTTTGTCAAATTTCATCAAAATCGGCACATTTTTACAAGAGTTATCTATCGCACCCACGGACACATATATATTATACATACAGTTTTGATTGGATGGTGTTTATGGCATCTGGGAACCTCAAAACGAAAAGTTATCATGGTCCCGGGCCTAGGTCCTACCATGCCGACTACGGTAATAGCTTCTTCTCTATAGGGTAAATTCGCTAATCTGAATTTAAGAAATAGCCTACTAAACAAATTTTAGTAAAAAAGTATTTTCTACCATCTTTGAATGTGTCCGAAAGTCCGAATAACAATAACAAATTACTTTAATTAAGTAATGCTTAGAACGTTCAGTTTAAGCGTCAATACCCCCGTCGCAGCAAACCTGCGTACTCAGCGAATTTCCAATTCATATATATATATATAAATATATATATATATATATATATATATATATATATATATGTGTGTGTGTGTGTGTATGAGTCTCACTACTACAGTTTTCAGTCCCCACGCACTTTTTTATGGGGATAAAATGATTTATCTTTATTTCTGGCTTTTATGAATTTAAGATTCAACGATTGAGGAACTTTTGATCTAATCATCCCATTATAGCTGTGACAAGTGTCGAATTTGTATCCTGATGGACTGGTCGCTCTGTTTTTGTACAAAGGGAAAGTTGTCTCCCGCTCCCTTTGTGTCGTCGTGGAACCGTTGCGTGGAACCGGTTTAGTTTGCAAGGGGTGGGTGGCCGTAGGGGAGGATTGGACGGGAACGTTGGCTATAGAGTTAATTGACGTTTGGCCATCACCCGTCTCCGTCTCAACTCTATTGATTATTAATAGAGTAGAGACGGAGACGGGTGACGGCCAAACGACCGAACATACATGTTTTCGTTTAAATAGTTTTATTTTATTTCCGTTTTAGTTTTACCCACCGTAGGGAAGTTTGAGGTTTAGGTTGAGAAGTGTTGCAGTATTTAGGTTAGTCTACCGGTACCTTCAAGTTGAAGTTCCACTTCAGGTAAGACGTTTCATTTATTTACAGATAAAGAAAGATTAATCCTAAAATCGTACTCTTACCGTACATTATGAGCCAGTTAACAACATGAATTGTCCTTTGATGAAATTGCCTTAAAAAGTTCATGAAGAATAAAATAGTGATTAGGGAAAATTCCTTTTTTCTTTGAACCTGGTTAACACGGAATTCTAATTGGACTTTTCAGCTAAGATGTTTTCTGTCAAGTAATAGAGACAGTTTATAATGAACTTTTATGGGGGTGCATAAGCTAGGCATACCTGTTAAAATTAGCCTCTACTTAGCTTTTGGATTTAATAAGTTCCAAATATCAAACGAGTATAAACAGTTAATTTAAAATGTTGTTAAACATAAGTAGTTTAGTACAAAAAGTTGATAATATTAATCTTGTAATCAAATTTAATTCTACTGGTTTTAAGTTTTAATTAAAACTTGGGGGCTGAGAATAGTAAACCACATTAATATTAACAATCTTACAACAATAATTATATTTCAATATACCTGGCTACGGTATATGGTTACTTAGAATGCTAACTTGTTTAGTTACTATCATCACACAACTCCTAAATTTATTTGAATATTTCAAACATAGAACAGTGAATTTGGCTCTAGGTACTACCAAACACAACACAATAATTAAAATTGTTGGCAATCGTAAACTTAAGGCTCCGGTCTACCCCTTTCGCGCAGCGCTAGGAAAGGGTTTGCAGGATTATTCTTTACAGCTGCTACATAAACCTTTACAAAAGTTAAAGTATAATATTAAAGGGGAAAATATGATCTACAAATAATGAACTTTGTTACTTTTTAATTTGTTTAACTGAGTTGCATTTTTATCTGTAAATAAACCAGTAGGTTTACCTCCCGAAACGTAGTGTAGTTTTAAACACTATAAGCGATAGTTAAAGTCCAAATAAATAATAAATAAAACCAGTAGGCCTACTGTGATTCATACAAATATTTTAACTGTCTATTTCTGGTTTGAATTTAATTTGAATACAAATTAATAAAATGCGTTCCATCATGCATGGATCCGGGCCCCCCCAGGCCCGGGCCCTGGGGCCAGGTCTACCCAACCCCACTTTTTGTGGGGGCCATGAATAATTTACAAGCTTAAAACATAGCCTATAATTTGTTTTGTTTTAGATGTCAATTTGAAATGCCAACAGTTACAAAACTTGTTTTCCAGCTGCTGTGAAAACAATGCGGGACATAATAATTTCCATTGGGACTTGGCTGCCACGGGTCTAATCAAGGCTTCAAAGGGGGTAAAGTAACAGTTTTACATTATATTTGATCAGATCTTCCGATAGATAGAGCTGATCAGATGGATCAGTTTTGCATTAGGCCTACATTTGACCAGTTGGTCGCTGGCCTTGTGGTCAAGACGTAGGACTCTGGAACCATAGCGGTGGCCCTGTCGTGGGTTTGAATCCCAGCCCTGACATGTAAAATGTATCAGCAGTACTGTTCAACTCGTACTGTTACGGCTCACTCCGGGTTACTACCAACTGTGCCGCGCAGTCATAGGAATTCTGAAGATACAGTACCCACATTCCTGAAATGCCAACTGCGCTCACTCCGGGTTACTACCAACTGTGCGCAGTCATAGGAATTCGGAAGATACCCACATTCCTGAAATGCCAACTGCGCTCACTCCGGGTTACTACCAACTGTGCCGCGCAGTCATAGGAATTCAAAAGGTACCCACATTCCTGAAATGCCAACTGCACTCACTCCGGGTTACTACCAACTGTGCCGCGCAGTCATAGGAATTCAGAAGGTACCCACATTCCTGAAATGCCAACTGCGCTCACTCCGGGTTACTACCAACTGTGCCGCGCAGTCATAGGAATTCAGAAGGTACCCACATTCCTGAAATGCCAACTGCACTCACTCCGGGTTACTACCAACTGTGCCGCGCAGTCATAGGAATTCAGAAGGTACCCACATTCCTGAAATGCCAACTGCGCTCACTCCGGGTTACTACCAACTGTGCCGCGCAGTCATAGGAATTCAGAAGGTACCCACATTCCTGAAATGCCAACTGCACTCACTACGGGTTACTACCAACTGTGCCGCGCAGTCATAGGAATTCAGAAGGTACCCACATTCCTGAAATGCCAACTGCACTCACTCCGGGTTACTACCAACTGTGCCGCGCAGTCATAGGAATTCAGAAGGTACCCACATTCCTGAAATGCCAACTGCACTCACTCCGGGTTACTACCAACTGTGCCGCGCAGTCATAGGAATTCAGAAGGTACCCACATTCCTGAAATGCCAACTGCGCTGGGAGTGCCTGAGCCCCTTTAAACCGAGGATTGCGCTGGGAATCCTTGATTGGTCGGTAAAATATCCAGCCAATAACTAACAAAGTTAAACACCCAGAAAAACAGACTTTGTATGGTGACTTAGAGTAACACTTACTTAAATCAAAATCGAAACGAACGATCGTAATTTTACGATTGCTTTGATCGTTTTTCATGTGATCAAAATTATACCCTCCCTTAGACCTACTATATATATTAACACACAACTTTTAATAGACTTAGCCATAAAACGATAGTTTAAATCCGTGATGACATGATTACATCTAGTCATATATAAATCTATCATAAAAAACACATTTTTACCGGATTTTGAATTATATAAATTATTATGGATGAGGCGACACAGATATATAAGCGTGAACCCCAATGTATAATATTACGTTTTACATTTAATTTTTATTATTTTAATTTAAATAACGATATTGGTGTATATTGCTATTATTTAATATTTTTACCTTGATATATTCGTAATGGTTATCCAAACCATACCAAACTATCCAGGGATAATTTAAGAATGTATTACAACACCAATAAATATTTTGTTTTATCATAAAACATTTATTACAGACGTGATGTTTTATTTGGCATTATTTATTCAATATTATTATTCAAAGATTAAATCCAACATTCGAGACTTGTTGCATTCGGGAAAAATTGTTTTAATAACAATCATTCTAGCTAAATAAGCATACATATAACCAAGAATAATGTACTGTACATCTGTATACTTTGTTATACTGTATTATTCTGCACAGTGACCCCGCGGCGCAGTTGGTATATCCCCCTCACTCTATGCTTTGCTGGATATGTTCCACGCACAGATGTATAGTCTGTGTGGAATTTTATTTCTAACATCTCTGAACTTTAATTAACAATATTGATCACATAAAATCCTCATCTTCCTAATGTGAACATTGATTCTTAAATAAAACAACAGTTGAACAAAGACCTATAGGGAATTTGTCAGGGAACTACAGTATAGCAATTGAAAACATCTCTATTATCAATATATTTACTGTTAATTCTATTGTAATAATGATTCTATAGAAAATAACTAATACTACTACGTAACTCAGCAAAGTTGTGTTGTACCTGTAAATACTGTGTATAGCAAGTCAGAGTTGGTTAAGAGTAACAGTTCATGAAGTTTATAATAATGGAAAAAATAAACTGTTCATGAATACACAAGTTTTGAAATACATGTAGGCCTAATCAAATGGGAAATCCGCTGTGACAAAATTGATGGGTTATCGGGACAAAACCTTAATGGCGTAGGACTCCATAAAGACGGTTTGTAAATATTATGAAAAAAAATTCAGACAGTTTGTTTGAAATATTATGCATGTTAAAATGTACATAATATTTCTAAATGTGTCAAAATTCTAACATTTTCAAAATTCCCTCAGGTCTTCGCCACGTTGACTTCAAAAGTTTGAATGGTTATCCATGGCAAACAATGATTTGATTTAATTGGATGATTAAATAAACTGATGATATTGTATGTTTCTGTTCTCTCCGTGAATCCCCGGAATAACTGGGATCATCAGACCGTAATTCTTTTAATAAAATTTAATTACAATCAGCTTATTGGACAGATCCTTAAACTTGTTTACTGGAGTTGTTTTCCTCACACTTTCTGGCAGTAAAACACAAATGCTTGACACAACTCAATCAATATTTATCATGCATAAAGTAGAACTTAGTTCTTAGTTTTTCCCCAAGTTAATAAAGTGTTGTATGAAAACATGACACAATTATGCTGTAGAATTAAATTTTATTAATTTTACAATTTAGAAAACTATGTGCATGTTGAAGTCTAACTAAACAGACTTCAGCGCTAAACTACTGCATTGGAGATGAATCAAAAATAATATACAGAGTGTCTCCGAACTCTTTATGAAAACTTTTGGAACTTGTTTCTAGGTTCAACACAAACAAACAATGTTTATAGAAACATTGGGCATATCTCACTCCGTTACCTATTTTTGAGTCTGTATGTGTTTTTTTAATAAATACAGCATACCTTAGGAATCGCTTGAGTTACTTACTTTAAACTTGACATTGCAATTTTTATTTTATGAATTGCATTTGCACTGCTAAGGGTTAAGTGATATTTAAAGACTTTATCCCTTCATTTTTAGCATACGATACAGCTTTGCATTTTTAAATATGTAGGTAGATCAATTACTCAAAAACTTCCTGTTGTCAAGAAATTCAGTTTTAAAAACTTGAAATGGCTGCCATTTTGAAATTGTTGAAGCTGTTAACGTATGCTGTATTGATTAAAAAACACATAACAGATACACAGATAGGTAACGGAGTGAGATAGGCCTTATGTTTCCATAACATTTTTTATTGGCGTTGACCCCAGGAACAAGTTCCAGAGGTTTTCGTTGAGAGTTCGGGGATACTGAATATTATTAATAACCACAAACAAATATTTGGTTATAGTTTTTATTAATTTAAATTGTGACCCCATTCCAGAAGTTACCTTGGATCAGCTGCATTTACTTCTTTACTGTATTTTCTTAGTATCAACAGCTGCTGTTAAATAAAAGGAAAAGACAACAATTTAACTGTAGGACTTTCAAATAAAAATGTAAACCACGACTTAGTTTATATTAGTTTATAATAGTTTTGTCAGTATCCTTGTAAAATATGTGCTAATTCTTTTAATAAATACATTTTGGATAACCCAATCGCTATTTTTGATTTTGTATATTAGCAAATAAAATTAAAGACCCATCCATTCAATACATCTGTTAAATTACTTACATTCAGTCATAATACTGTCGGTGAGAGGAAAGAAGACCTCTCGTCAGCTTTACATGTTTATATCCAGGTCCTACTTTTGGGCAACATTCGCCTTGCTATCCTGTACGTGCTGAGGCTGATCAGTACCGGCTCTAGGGCAGTGCGAGCCTTGCTCCAACACGGCACGGCACCTTTTTATGGTAGGGGGGAGGGGGGGCGCTAGGCGCTCATGAGGGGTCGCGGGGTGCGGGTGTGGGGTGTAATCCGTAGTTGTAAAATAAATAAATTGTAAATAAATAATATTAACCCGGCTGATTTTGTTATTTTTTGTTTAATAGTATTTTAAGTTGTTGAAAGGCATTATTGGGAAAAGTTGTGTATTCACCATGTTGCACCTTCATTATATTTAAACATTACATTTACATATTAAAGAACCCCCTCCTCAATTTTACATATCCTCCGCTCCCCTCAATTCCAAATTTAGAAGTTGTTTTGACCTATATCGATTTGTGACAACTTCAGGGCATTCTGATTGGTACCGTATTGAGAGTGTGATGGATAAAACTTGCAATACCTTGAAAGAAAATTACAATGTTAAAATATCAAGTTACATGATGGAACTAATTGTTTTAATCCGCTCTCTTCGATTATTTTAAAGTACTTCCTTGATGAGGAAAAATATGGTTTGGGGATTAGAGAGTATTGAACCGGGGTTTCATCTTTAATTGAAGTTGTAATGATTCGAGTTTAATATTGCTATTATATGTAATAAGGGTGAAAATATGATGCGCCCCCATCAGATTTTGGTGCCCCTTTCGATCGTTACTTGTAAGGTCTATGGTTTTGTGAACGAAAAAACATTCTTTTGCCCAGACAAAATTATTTAGTATTTTTGGTCCAGGGACTTTTTTTCGTATTACACTATGTCTATACATGCGAGAGGAGAAAGTAAAACATAGATAATATGATAAAAGGGATAAAGTATGATAATATGATTCATATTATCGTCTGCAATCCGCTTCCGCATTGTTATCACATGTAAACAAAAATGAAACATCTTAAGTATGATAACAGACTATGATTTATTATCATCATCTGTACCGGCTCTGGAAAAATCAGTGCCGCCGTGTGAAAATACAGTGTTAAGATAGGGAAAAAGAGCATTGCGGAAGTCCGCAGTATCCCTGTTTGCGGCTACGATAATAATTTTATCAAAATCCTATAAACGGAATTTGACAGAAAAAAGTTAATTCTACCCAAGCTCTTTTTAGAATTTCTAAATAATGTTTCTGACTTAAGTTATTATAGTTAGAAAAAGGTAATTTTTGTAAATCTAAAAGGGCATTTAAATGCAACTTAATTAAACAAATTTAAAGATTAGGAAAAAAGGAACATTTTTGGATAATATTTTCCTCTTTAATATTATACTTTAACTTTAGTTGAAGGTGTATGTGAAGCTGTAAAGAGGGATCCTGCAAAAGATTTCCTTGCGCTGTGCGGAAGGGGTGGACCAGAGCCTTAATTAATATTGGTAGTTTCTCCGCGCAGATTTTATACAAAGTTAATTGGTGCCTTAATTCAGTAAACAAATAATCTTATTCTTTAAAATAAGGTATACTAAAAATACCCCCGTCGCAGCAAACCTGCATACTCAGCGAATTTCCAATGAATAACACATAACATAACATAACATATTAAAACACTTAACAGGATTCATAAGAAATGTATTCACAAACAAGCGATATTTAAAATATTAATTATTCTCTATAAGAATAACATTGGGAATGAGTACACAGGTTTGCTGCAACAAGGCATACAAAATAATGGGTTTTTATGCAAATATCAATAGAACTCATCTTAGTGAAGTCACATACCAAGTTTCATCCATATACATTCATAAATAAGCCATATATAACATTTTAAGTATTTTCCATAAGAATAACATGGGGACCAAGTACCTAGGTTTGCTGCTAAAGGAACCATAGGCGAAAAATTGTTTTTTTGTGCAAACAACAATAAACCACAACCAGATCAAGCCAAATACCAAATTTCGCCAGTTTATGTTCATAAATAAGCGAGATATAAAATTTGTCATTTTCTCCATAAGAATAACATTAGACAACGTACTGTGTTTAGCACTTTCAATATCTCGGTAACCAATTGACGTAGAGCAATGATGAAAATACCAAATTGTTTGTTTTTTAAGCTGAATTCAATGGTATAAATTAAAATTTGATTTAAATTAAAATTACATTTGAAAACCCCAAAAAACACATTTTTGGGGTACAAAACCCCCCAAAAACCCCCCTTCGGATGGTGCGATTCATCTGGTTTTCGAACTCGTTCAAATAAATGGTACTTTACACATTTGTACCAAATTTCATTAAGATCGGACCTTTTTTACGAGAGTTATCGTGCTTACGGACACACACACATATATATATATATATATATATATATATATATATATATATATATATGTACATATATAAAAATTTGAACGAATGGTGTTTTTGGCATCTGGGGACCTCAAAATGAAAAGTTATCATGGTCTCGGGCTTAAGTCTTACCATGAGACCTACGGTAATAGCTTCTTCCCTATAGGGGAAATTCGCTAAAACACTCCTATTAGTTTTGTATTACAACTATGTATTGCGTGGACGATTAAAGAGATATAACTTATCTGAAGTTATGATTACATTAATAAATATCAGAGCTATGAGCTGAATCGTGAAGCTGAATCACCTGCACCGTGGGTCGTAGGCGTTGGGCTCGAGAGTGCGTGCGAGAGTAAAGGGTCCTCCAGCCAAGACCTCACTATGCCTAGCTTGGGGATTTTGAGACGTAACCGTCAGTCTCATCTCAGAGCTATGGGGGGGGGGAGGTTTTGGTTGATGGGGAGGGACTGGGGAGCGGCAAGTTTGGTCTTTGCACGGGCGCTGAAAAACTGACAGGCCGCCCCTGAGGCTATTAAGTCCAATTTTAGTTTAATTCAACTTCGTCAAACGTTTTCCCCGAAACAAACACACACATACACGGAAAAATACTAAACACAGTCTTTCGCACTCTCTACATGTTTATAGTTCTATGGCTCTTATGTCTCAAAACGCAATGCAAGTAAGTTTTGTTACGGTATTATGGTGTCAGCAGGAACTTACCTAATGCTAACAATGAATGCCGCATAAAGCGCTATCATAGTGACGATATGGTAGCGCCTGCAATTTTTGTGTAGGCCAGATTCCAGGGGTCTTCTTTACTCTCGCCGACAATACATTACTAGTTCTCCTATTGCTCGAATCTGAGCAAGCTTGTACTCTACGAAAGGTTACTTCATTTTCAAACAAACATAACAAAACATCTGATATTAAAACGGATAACATCTCAGTATAATGCGGATAATGTCCTTTCAATTAACACGTAGTTTAGACTTCCGCCATCGGATAGCGCTACTGTTTCGAAAATTTAGCCCTTTACTGTATTTAGGTGATGTCCTTTCTTAAAATTCGGAGACTTATTGGCAAATCTACGTAAAAATACAGTTAATTTGACACCCCAAACGTTAAAATACGTCCAGCCTTTATCGAGTTATGTTTATGAAGAAAACCCCCTATCCAATATATAGGTTTCTAATTTGTGTATAAACTATTTATATTTTGCATTTGTGTATAAATTATAATTTGCACTTCTTAGCTGATTCAATTACTTTTCCCCAGTTTTTCTACTCACATAGGAAAAGGCCGGGTAGTGAAACAAATCTTAATTTTGACAAGGAATAAAGGGATTTGAACTTGTGATTAACCTTTTAATATGAAGAAGACTTGTTTTCACTACCCAGCCTTTTACCACGATTGGAAAATGGTAAGTGAATCAGCAAAGAAGTATGATCTGCAGTTTATACAAAAATGGCAAATATGAATAATCACCACTAAACAAGCTGTATGTTTCTTCGTGTAATTTACAAACTTCATTGCGTTATTTTTTTTAATTTTTTAAATCTTTTTACATCACATTAGTTTCTGAAACATTGTTTACAACAATTTGTGGTTTTCAGGTCTGCTAAGAAGAACCTCACTGTAGAAGGAGACAACCACCGCCCATGAAACATGAGTCAGAAGATTCATGTCCATCTTAGAAATATTTAAGTGTTGTTTTTTTAAATATTTAAGAGTGTTGTTTTTTTAAATATTTTTGAACTTGTCTTTTTGCATTAAATCCCATTTAATAGATTTATTGGGTACATTTTGATTTACCGGTATCCTTTGTTTTTTGTTTAAACTTCAAAATATGGAAATTTCTTAAAATTATTTTTGGAATACATATATTTACAATATTTAAACAAATTTAAAGTAATATTATAGTTCAAGTTTATAGAAATATTTTAATAATATTTTATAGAAATTAGCGAATTTCCCCTTTAGGGAAGAAGCTATTACCGTAGGTCTCATACTAAGACTTAAGCCCGAGACAATGATAACTTTTTGTTTTGAGGTCCCCAGATGCCAAAAACACTATTCGTTTAAATTTATATATATATATATATATATATGTGTGTGTCTCTTAAAATCTCCCATGTTAATCTTATGGGAAAAAGGTTTTTGGCTTTTCCTTAGTTTTCATTTTAATGTATACTTCACATTTGCTTTTACCAATCAGTTTAGCTCCACAAAACAATCATTTTGGTGTTTAAATTGTGATTCTACGTCCAACCGTTGCAGAGATATTCAAAGGGCTTTAGACAATACGTTGTCCAATGTTATCCTTATGGAGAATAAATCAAATTTGATATCTCGATTATTTATGAATGTATGTTGATGAAACTTGGTATGTGGCTACACGTAGTCTTGGTATATTGATATTTGTACAAAAAATTGATCTTTTGTTGATAAACCCTGCAGCAGCAAACCTGCGTACTCACCTCCCATGTTATTCTTATGGAGAATAAGTAAAATGTAATGACTCCCTTATTTATTGATACAACTTGGTATGTGGCTTCACCTTGTTGAGTTATATTGATATTTGCATAAAAACCCATTTTTTGTTCCTTAATGCAGCAAACCCGCTTACTCAGCCTACATATTATTCTTATGGAGAATTATTAAAATGTTATATAGCGCTTATTTATGATTGAATAAATATTGAATTTATAATTTATAATTGAATTTATGATTGATATTGATAAAATTTGGTATGTGACTTGGCCTAATTAAATTCTATTTATATTTGCATACAAACCAATTGTTTGTGTTCCTTGTTTCAGCAAACCTATGTACTCATCACCAATGTTATTGTTATGGAGAATAATTAAAATTGAAACGCTTATATGTGAATACATTTTTATGAAACTTGATATGCGGCTTTATGTGGTATTGAGACATATATTATGAATTTAAATTCGCTGAGTACGCAGGTTTGCTGCGACGGGGGTATTTTTCTTATATTTTAGGCAGATTTCAAAAAATATTGTTATAAGTATTTTTCAAACATTTAAAAAAATACAGAATATATGTTTGAAATATTTTAAAAATATTAAAAAATGTTTTCCTCAAAATATTTTGCGAGTCATTTTTAAAATGTTTTTATAGTATTTCTAAAACTATTTTTGGGATGTTTTTAATAATACATTTAGAGAGGAAAGTAAGATATGTTTTTTTAAATATTTTTGGGGTAGGTTTTAACAATCTTTAAAATTGTCATACATATTTTTAAAACATTCTCAAAATATTTCCAGAATATATGTTGGAAATATTTTTAAAATATTAAAAAATTTTTTCCTCAAAGTATTTTGCAAGTCATTTTTAAAATGTTTTACAAATATTTTTGGGATGTTTTAATACATTTAGAGAGGAAAATAGGATATGTTTTTTTAAATATTTTGGGGTAGGTTTTAAATTTTTTTTAAAATATTCCTTGCTATCTGGGAGGTTGTATTTTTTATGTGGTAGCCTAGGTAAATAACATATCCAATTTACAAACAAATCGGAGAGTAAATAAAGAAGTTGGCAATTGGCAGTAATTTACTAAACATTGTTTAAATTGACAGTAATGTTGAATTTGGAAACTGTGAGCAGTATTTAGTTATGAATTAGCTTAGGGAAATAACATATCCAAATTGCAGAAAAATCGGACCATAAACACCAAAGTTAGTTTTTACAGCAAAATTAACAAACAAAATATATACTGCATTAGGGGGTTATTGGAAATAATATATGGAAATTTTAGATATAATAGTTGGATATATAACATATCCAAAAATAAATCAAATGAACAGTAAAATTACAGTAATATTGAATTTGGAAATCATAGGTGGAATTTACTTATGCATTAGCTTAGGACAATAACGCATCCAAATTGCAGGCAAATCGGACCATAAACACCAAAGTTAGTTTTTTATTACGGCAAAATACCGACTGTAATATAGGGGGTAGCGGAAAGTTTAGTACTGTGGTTATGTTATCTATATCATTTCCGAAAATCAATCAAATCGGACAGTAAATAAAAAAGTTGGCAATTGGCAGTATTTTTCCAATTTTTTTAAATTTGCCTGTTATAGTGAATTTGTAAAATGTGGATGATGTATACCCTAGCCTACAACAATAACATATCCGAAAACCAATGAGATCGGACAGTAAATAAAGAAGTTGTAAATTGGCAGTATTTTTCAACATATTTTTTAATTTAACCATTATCCCAATCAGCACAAATTGTTGGGCCAACGTTGACAAATGGTCGGCGGCAATGGTTGGCCAACGGTGGGCATGTCGCGAGGTGCGAGGTTGACCCATCGATGTATTAACCAACCATTATCCAACAATGCCAACCAATACCCAATACCAATGCCAACGGTTTATAATATTTTATTTAAATGCTTATTTTAATTTTTAAAATCATGATTTATCTAATTGAATTGTTTAGTAAACCAATTAAAGAAATTATAATAAAGGAATTAAGTTACAAAAATATGGAGTCACGGTCGGGTCTTGAACCTTCAACCGATGAGTTACTGAACCTGACTTTCGAGAATCGATGGATGGACTGAGGTATAGAAATTACCAATAGTCTGTATCTGCACGACTTGTACTAGCCTATATACTATTATGTTTTATTATTTTAATATTGTATAGTACTCGTTTTATTCGTCTGCGTGAATATACTCGTGCAAAAATCACTGTAATAAAAGCAGGAACAAGTTAATTTGATTTATGTATCTATGAAATATGAAAAACTACGAGCAAATTAATATATATTTAATATAATTATAATAATAAAATATAATGCTAGTGTATACCTCATCAGCACAAATCGTTGGGCAACGTACGAAAATGGTAGGCCAACGGTTGGCGCGAGGTTGACCCATCAGCACAAATCGTTGGGCCATCGTCGGCATTGTAGGATATGGTAGGGAAATGATCGGTTGTACATGATGTAATGTATATATATATACAATATATATATATATATATACAGGGTGTTGAAAAAAACCTCCAGGACTTCGGGATATGATTACTTACATACAAACTAAGGAGAAAGTTCATATTAACACATGTCCTAAAATGCTCGGTTTTCCGTATATCCGTCTGTACTGTATGTGTTTTTTACCTGACCAATTATACCTCACGAACCACTAAACGTATAAACTTCAAACTTGGTACGTGGACGACTATTAACAAAACCTATTTAGGTATGTAGTATGAAGTTTCTACTTTGTACTATTTCAAAATGGCGGCCATTTTTATATTTTAAAGCTTAATATCTCAAAAACCGTAAATTTTACAAAAAATCTTAAATACACCAAAAGGCTGTGCGATTTTATTTCCTAAACAATGGTGTAAAGTTTATTAAGATCAGACCACAAATAACTGATTTATTGCAATTTATTTAGCAATTATACCAACTTGCATGTTTCTAGTTTTAAATTGGTGTAATTGCTAAACAAATTTCAATAAATCAGGTATTTGTGATCTGATCTTAATAAACTTTTTACCATTGTTTAGGAAATAAAATTTCACAACTTTTTGGTTTCTTTAAGAATTTTTGTAAAATTTACGGTTCTTGAGATTTTAAGCTTTAAAATATAAAAATGGCCGCCATTTTGAAATAGTACAAAGTAGAAACTTCATACTACATACCTAAATAGGTTTTGTTAATAGTCGTCCACGTACTAAGTTTGAAGTTTATACGTTTAGTGATCATATCCCGAAGTCCTGAAGGTTTTTTCAACACCCTGTATATTATTATACCATTATATTACCTACCATTACCATTATACCATATAGTATATATAATATTAATGGGATATAATATAATGATATATATATATATATATATATATATATATATATATATATATATATATATATATGAACATACATTAATAATAATATAATGGTAGGATTTGCCAACGTGGGCTAGCCAACGATTGGTTCGTTGGCCCAACCGCGTTAATGCCAACCGATCATTTACCTACGATATCCTACAATGCCGACGATGGCCCAACGGCCCAACGTTGGCCCAACGATGTATGCTGCTGGGGATGATATATCGGTGGCTCATGATGGGACCCGTTTTAAAACCTCAAGGTACAACCGTAAATACTATATAGCGACGATTTCACTTCAAACCGAATCTTGATCCACACAAATTCCTGTTACACATTTGTTCAGGAACAGAGCGAATTACTGACCTAGGTCCTTGACGTTACAAAGCTTACGTTTTGATACTTGTCGATTTATTCTTAGGTATTTTATACTACATTCACGTGATGGAACTTTACTAAAAACATTATATCCTAAATAAAAACCTTAGCGTTACGAAATCATTAAAATTAAACAATACTGGAACTGGTTATGTTTCTGGAGGTTAGGAAACGTCCTTGGTTCATGCAACCTTATTTCAAAATCTAGTAGGTCTAATGGAAAGGGGAAAGGGATAGGGTGAAACTGTATGATTATGTTACATGGTGGCCCCCAAAAATAAGTTTGCAGGGGCGCCCAAAAAAATCAGTTACGCCACTGTATGGGACATAGGGACATATAGGACATGTTACGCGAGTCATATAGGGACATTGACTAGCACAGTCTGAGATAATATAGGCATAATGAACTCCTTTCGGGTTGACCATTTGTACAAATAATCATCATCTGATCAAATGCAATTGATGATGATCCAACGAAGGGAGAGAGATTCAATGCATTAGTGCATACCACATTTGTATGTTGTCTAGAAGGTGTTCGTGAGTGAGTATTTTTGTGTCGCTATAATATAACGTTACAAAGCTACATCGACAATGTTTAGCGAATTTACGTTATAGGGAGGAAGCTATTACCATAACGTCGTTGTAGAAATATCTAGGCCCAGGACCATGATAAATTCTCGTTTTGAGGTCTCCAGATGTCAAAAATGTCATTCTTTCAAACTTTTATATGTTATATATCTTCTTGGGAGCGATAAATTTCGTACAAAATGTTCAATGCTGATGAAATATAGTGCAAACATATCAAGCAAAATTTATGATTCCAAGTTCGAGAAGTATGATGAGTAGAGGGAAACTGGCATAATGACGCCACTTTCGGCACTTTTTTCCCATGTTATTCTTATGAGAATTAGTTTTATGTATCTATAAAAATGAAAAACTACTAGCAAATTAATATATATTTAATATAATTATAATAATAAAAATATAATGTTAATTTATACCCTATCAGCACAAATCGTTGGGCCATCGTCGGCATTGTAGGATATGGTAGGGACAGAGGCGGCCCTACATAAAGGCGAACAAGGCGGCGCCTGGGGCCTTGGGGGGTGGTGCCTGGGGCCTGGGGCGCTTTTCAAGGGCCCCGCGGAGCTGTGAACAACGGCTTGGAAAACGTAATAATGACAGTTTAGCAATTGGAAATCATGGATATAAAATCATAAATAATCGGTAAAACTTTGATCCTGCACAACTAATTCACAGTTTTTTTAATTCAAACGCGGTTGGCAGGCATAAATATTATCTTGGGGAGAATTGTTGCGTCGGTGTTGGCAACACGGTCGACTGCAGCGTCGGTCGCGTCTCTCGTCGTCTGTCTTCTTACTGGACCGCTCGCGCCCGTGGTGACGCGGCAGCGCTTAGCATGGGGGGTATAGGGAAAAACACGACGCGCGCTCACTTGAATTGAATTTGCAGCCAGGGAACATTTTTTATGGTTAAATGGCCTTCTGATCCGTATTCCTAAATAGTTTCTCGAATTTTTAATACCGAAAGTAAATATATTCGACTAAGGGTTAGTTGCGTAAAAATAACAGAAAGTTGGGAGTTTTGTAAAATAATCTCCACGATGACTGATTCTTTCATATTTCCAGTTATATAAATTTATGTACGATCCACTAGGCTTTAGGTGTTGTTCAATAATGATGTTTTGAAGTTTTGGTACTGGAATGAATTTTGTATGAGCAGTAATATCGTTCTTTGGACTAGTGAAACTTTGAATTTTAGCATATAAACTTCGACGTTCGCCAAAAGTTGTAGATTGTATGAAAGTTAATTGGCCTATATCATAAAATTTTGTTGATGAATGAATACCAAGACAAATACTTTTTAATATCAAATGTATTCTTAATAAACATTAATTACCAACATGGTTCGTTCACCCGTCCACGTAGTAGTAAGAACGATTACATAATGTTGCATTAATACAACATTTCGCTATTGAATAACAAAAAATTATCTTCAGTGTATGATAACAATTGATTATGATTTAAGAGACGATACAAGTACAGTATAATAATAATGGGGTATAGTATAAATGTATCCGTAGCATTAGTCAGTTTTAAGAGTATTTTGGAAGGCATAGGATTAAATGAAATGATTTTTCTCAAAATTTTACTGATTAACTGTTACATTACACATTACAGTTGCATTGTAGAATGTTGTAAGATTACTTAGCAAAAGACGACTAAAACAAAAGTCGTATAACTATGTATTTTATCAAAAAACTAGGCCATGTTGTAACACAGTATCACTGAGTTGAATTTAACAGCGCGGCACGGCGCGTGGCACGTCTTGGATAGAGCGCGGCGAAAAGTTTCAGCATCTTTCAAAACGAATTGTAGGCAAACCAACAACTTTACCGAAAAATGTTAGAAATAAAAGTTTTGTAGAAACTAATTATCTACAACTTTCCCGCTAGAAGTTTGTTTCTAACCTAAAAATAAAAAACTTCCTCACTGAGTAACTTTTTCATGTCCCTCTTTAATAACACGTAAGAGTTTTGAATTATTAAAAATATTAAAAAACTGTAAAATAAAACAACATTTATACTTTCGGATTCCGTAGTTCACGTACACAAAGGATATATAAATTTCATTACAATTCAAAAATGGCAGTGAACTCCAAGAGCGTGTAAACGACAGCGCGTTCAACGCTAGAAACAGCTCTGAGCACACAGTGGCCCACCATTTCTGTTCCGCACAGACCTACGCGGACCGTTTTTAGCTCACTTAGCGATCTCTCCAGTAGTTTTACCTCGATGGTCTTCTGTCACATCAAATCGTCACATGCTGCAGTCTGCCGGCTATTTCCACGACTCATCAGATACTACGAATCAGTGAAACAATAAATCGGGGATTTGAAAATAAACTTCACTCCACTACTGCGTTCTTGGACGTTGCGCAAGCATTCGTCAAAGTTTGGAATAATGGACTCTTACATAAATTATACCAGTTTGGTTTCCCTCTCTATCTAAGAACTATTTTGATATTATTCTTAACCGATCGAACTTTTTCGGTAAAAATAAATTCTACGCTATCCACAAGTCGCCCAGTACGAGCAGGCGTTCCTCAAGGCTCGATATTGGGGCCTATTCTTTTTAACATTTTCATATCTGACATGCCGGATCTAGCCCAAAGTACACTTGCTCTTTACGCCGACGACACCGCCATAATCTCTCAAAATGATGATATTAACGAAGCAGTAATGTTACTGCAAACAAGTGTAACAACGGTGAACGATTGGTTTAAAAAGTAGAGAATCTCACTGAACCCTACAAAGTGTGAAACTAAGATTTTTCGCTTAGAAAATATAATGTTCCCCCGGAAATTCGTATTGACAACACACTAGTTCACTGGCATCTGATCACCAAGGCATCAAATATTTAGGCGTCTATCTGGATAAAAGGTTAACATGGAACTTGCATGTGAACACAAAATTAGCCCAAGCATATGCACGGTTATCAATTTTATTTCCATTGATAAATAAAAAGTCAACTCTAAAATCTTCGTGCACACTCCTCATTTATAAAACAATTCTTCGCCCCTTGATCATGTACGCATGTCCAGTGAGGGGGAGGTGTATTTCTTATGGACAACTAAACAAGATTCAAATTTTACAAAATACAATTTTAAGGATTGCCGTAAACAGTCCATGGTTCATCAGGAACAGTCACCTTCACGAAGAACTGGGAATCGACACAGTAAAACACTTCATAAGAAAAAGTACAAGACAGTTTCTGTCTAATCTACACCATGTTCCTGGAGCCGTTACATTCAACTTAGGAGTACCGACCTTGGGGAGGCGTTTAAAAGCAAGGCTTCCTCAGGATTCTTTCGAGATGCAGGGTGATTTGATTTGAGAACACTATCAATTTATGTTCGAGTTTTATTTACATATTTTTCTGTATTTCATTTGTCATTCTAACTAACAAGTTTTAAATAAGTTCCTGGGTGTCTTCAAACGTAGCGAGCCTAATATTGTTATTTTGCCTCTTTGTTATAATTTCTGTGAATAATGTAAAGTATACATTGAACCAGAATAAAATTGTTTAAAAAATAAAATAAAAATGTTTCCCTTACATGATAGGTTATGTCTAGTGATGTAAAATACCCGAGTATTTAACACTCGGCGTGAATACCCAAAATTCATAAATACCCAGGTATTTTAAGTATTTATGATATTTTACATAAAAATGCCAATAGAATGTATATCTAACCTTGTAATTATCAATGTATAACATTTGATGACATTTTATCGATTACATTTATTGATTATTTTACCAATAAATAAATAAGAACATGGACATTTTTGTAAAAAGACCTGTCAAGCTTATAAACCACACACCACTGCCAAATTATAAAGAAACTGGTTAAATACGAGACATTTTATGCAAAAGTAAAAAAGATGTAATTTTATAACTTGGCAAATACAAAACAAAATCACAATGTAATGTAACTTAAATTCTTTTCCTCCAACATTCTAAATTTATTAAACACTCCAAAATATCGTCAACGTAGTAAATACCCAGTTCTGGGTATTTATCTCGATCTTGTTCGGAAGTTAAATGTTTGTGGTAACTATGTTATACTCTTCAAAAAGGTTTTTATGATAATTTTATGAACTTTACAGTATGGGAATTTCAATGAACGTTGTAAAAATCACCTAAATGTTATAAAAATCATAAATACCCACGTTTTGGGTATTTACCCGGGGCTTGGGTTAAGTGCCCGGGTAAATACCCATTTTTTATTTACCTACCCACTGGGTATTTACCCGGCCCACATCACTAGTTATGTCGCAGTTTGTGTGTTGGTTTATGCTGGGTGTTTTAGTGGATTAATCTTGAAAATACTTTTATATAAACTTCAGTCTTTAGTTTTTGTATACTTATAAATAATAATAAATCCTTATATATAATACCTGAAGCAGTTTTTTTGCAAACGCAACTCCTCCCTTATTTCTTGGCCAATTTTAATGTTTGAAGTGTCATGAAATTCGTCTTAGTTCGTAGTTTTGAAATAAAGTTTTTAGTTATACAGTATTTCAATATTTATATTCTCAAGGGTACCACTATCGCTGTGTGTTATTTATATTCTCTCGCTGTCCCAGCGAGGTTTATTGTATAACTGGAGGTAACACTGATGGACAAAACAGCGAGCCGTTCTTTGCAAATTTTGGTGAGGCAAAGAACTACTCGCTGAAATCGAACGAGTCGACAAAGTGAAACAAACAAGTACCTATCCATGATTTGAAACTCAATAAACTTATATTCGTTTATTTCCTCACAATTAATCATGTTTTACGGAAAGATTAGATACATAAATCAAACGATAAAATGAATTTACTCCAACTTTTATTAATTTTATTCCAGTGATTTTCATGAGTAGATTCACTTATAGGAATATAACAGCCAATCAGGATAGTTTAAAGATCAATAAATTTTCTTCAACCTGACAAAATCACCGGCTCGCTTTTTTGACCGAAATCGTTAAGCAGTGTTACCTCCAGTTATACAATAAACCTCCCTGGGCTGCCCTCAAACATTGTTTTCCCCATAAGATTAACTTGGAGAATAATTGTATTTGAATTGCAGCTGTTCATAGATTATAGACTTGTTATTAGCAATACCAGATGTTACAAAGCAAGGAATTTTATTTATCTATATAACAAATAAGTTTTGTTTCTATATAGCTTTGAGCAATGAAATGTTGTATGCAGCGGAGATATTAAAATTTTGTTTATCTGTCTGTTTGTATGTGAAACAGGTTTGTTTCGCGTTTCCCCCAAAAAATACTGAACTGAATGAAATAAAACATTTTGCCCATTTTCGTGTGTGGCAGGAAACTTTTAGGCTTCTGAAAATCATTACGTACACCATTAGGGTTATGCCCAGTGTCCGTCACTGCTCCAAAGTAGATCTTTTGAGTACAGGTTACTCAACCTTTCACTGTAGAATGCACCATATTTGTTCTAATGAGCATTTAGTCTTTAACCACAGAGGGGAAACAGTTTAATACACTTTACTTTACTTCAGTACTTCACATCGGTATGCTAAACAATATAAATTAATTTTGTTTGAGGTAAAAAGAGAGCCCCGCTATTGAACTTCGCCTTGGGCCCCGCAATTTCTAGGGTCGCCACTGAGTAGGTAGGGAAATGGTCGGTTGGCATTAACGCGGTTGGGCCAACGAACCAATCGTTGGCTAGCCCACGTTGGAAAATCCCCATAGCCGACGTTGGGCCATCAAACGCTATTGTTGGCAAATCCTACCATTATATTATTATTAATTATACAGTATATTCATATAATATGTAATAATATAATGAGAGATAATGTTTGAGATAATATAATGTAGGATTTGCCAACAATAGCGTTTGATGGCCCAACGTCGGCTATGGTTGGATTTGCCAACGTGGGCTAGCCCAACGATTGGTTCGTAGCCAACGATGGCCCAACGTTGGCCCAACGATGTGTGCTGCTGGAGATATATTGAATTTGTCAAATGTGGATGGTGTGTACACATACACTAGCATACAACAATAACACATATCCAAATTGCAGACAAATCGGACCATAAACACCAAAGTTAGTTTTTAGATTTTGACAATTAATTTTAAAAAATACAGGGGACGGATTGGATTTGGAAAATTTTATTTAATATAGGCAAGGGTCGGACATTAATATAGGCCAACAAGGAAATTTGGGTAGGGTACGATCGGGCAAGTGTCCAAAAACTGATCCCCATAAGAATAACATGGGAAAAAAGTGCCGTAAGTGGCGTCATTATGCTAGTTTCCCTCTACTACGGATCATCGATATTTATATCGATGCTACGGATACACCGTTACAAAAGCGGGTTTGTGTCCTCTAAATGTCGTTTTTGAGTTTGTTACATCTAATATTTTTAGAAAATCTAATGTTAGGCCTACTTCACACCACTAGAGTCAGCTTAAAAAATTAGGTACCTTAATTATTGTTCTACGTCAATTTGTTGCTGAGATACTGAAAGTGTAAGACACACAGAACGGTCCAAATGTTATTCTCAAGGGGAATAAACTTCATATGGTTTTGATCTTTGTTAATTGCATACAAACTCGAAGTTGCCTTTGTTACAGCAAGCCTGCGAAATCAGCCCTAATGTTATTATAATGGAGAATAAGCACAATCTTAATACATAAATTCCAAATATCACTGGCTGACTGACCTATCACGAAATCTCCATAACTATAAGGCCTACAGAGTTGAAATTTGACATATGGGTTCCTTTTTAGCCCTAGGTACTTGCTAAGAAACGGTAATACGAAATTTTCCCTGTGTTCCGCCCCGCTGGGTCCCAAAGTTACCATGTATTCCTAGTGGACATTCACTTTGGTTCAGCTAATGAAAATTCAAACAGCTGATCTTGATTCGTATTAGTTCCACGGACACGTATTAATTCAAATACAATTAACCACAGGTTGAAGCACTCACAACGATCATAGTTTACGCGGGCGAAGTGTATAAAGTGTTATATTCCATCGCTTATTTATGAATATACTAATTTGATGAAACTTGGTAAGTGGCTTTAAGTGGTAGTTAGGTACATATAAGAATTCATAGAACTCCTCTGTAGGACAGGGTGATCAGGGAATTGGTATAATTTTGTAGTAGGAAACTGTAGGAATTGGTAGGAACTGACGCAAGCCGCAAGTTAGATTTGGCTCACTTTTTGGATACCTATTAGCCTATTAGGTTCGGTACCTGGGATTCTCCTGCTTGTAATGAAACTTTATATTGTGGTCGCAGCTAAGAGGCAATTTTATTATTTACACATCTTATATTTTATAAATTGTATAGCTGGTTACAGCTGAGCTGGCACTTGGCACTCACTCTTCTTACTTTTGAGCAAAGAAGCAAAATACAAAATTTAGATGAACACATTTTCTTAAACTTGTACACTGACAAACAAATGCCTAAATAAATACTATAAATCTTTCTTACACATTAATTTTCCAATGTCAAATTTATCATAGCTTAAATCGTGCTTTAAGTGCCAGCTTATATGCAACCAGCTACACGTGTTATGCTAAGTATCGGTATGTTTTTTTAAACAAAGACACTACAAGTCACGACTCCCAAACAGAACGTGTCTAAGCTAGATCGCAGTGCGCGATCCATCATCAGTGTGCGGCCAGTTATTATTCGTTAAACATAAGCGGATCCATAGTTTATTACTGCACGTTTTGATATGTTTGTTTAAAAGTCTATACGAACATATAACTTTCACATCAGTTTAGCAAATTAATTCGTTACTTTTTCGTTTGTAGCTTCTAGCACCTAAACCGAGTGTTTCACTCCAAGGAGTTTAAAGGTAGTGTAACATATATGCCAAGTATATTTAGAGAATTCCCCTATAGGGAAGAAAGAAGTTTTTCGGAATGACGATAGTCAATAGAAAGACGACAATCGGCGTGGTAAGACGTAGGCCATGGAACCAAGATAACTTTTCGTTTTGAGGTCCCCAGATGTCAAAAACGCAATTCGTTCAAAACTGGAACAATTCATATATACAGTTACAGCCTGCACATATTTATACAGGGTGGTTATAAAGTCCCTTCCCCCTAATATGTTTCTACATTTGTTAAAATATCAACTTCGGACCTATGCCGGATCATTTTGGGTAGTAAGTATTTTATTTTGTCTATGTTAACATTTTCAGCCGTTGACCGTTGAATGACATCACAGTCGATACCAAAGTTTTTTTTTAAATCGAATCATTGTAGCTGAAAGACAAACAAGCTCATCGAGGGATCGGTGAACTATCGTCTGCTTTAGCTGTTTATGAAACAATCGTAATATAACCTAAAATCACGAGTATTTCGTTTTAATATCATTGCATATTCTGTATTAACCTTGGGAGATTTAAATAAAGCAAAGAAAATAAAGCTTTCACTCAGTGCTAAGTAAATGGCGAAATAAACTGTTATTTTTAAATTCCTGATTACCCAATTATCCGATTATTCGTGTTTTAAACGGATGCTTTTAAAATTTATAAAATTATTTACAAGCCCGGAACATGGTACAACAAGGTGTTATGTACGCTTTGATAACAAATAAATTGAATTAAAATATAAATGTAAATGAGAAGCGGACCTTAAATATTTGGATACTAAGATATAGTTTTACATACAAGGATATAATTTTAATTTCATTAATCAACAATAAAACTATTGACTTCTATAACATACTAGCTGGCCCGACAGACGATGTCCTGACCTAACGTCATTCTACATTTACGGCTAGTTTTCCTTGAAAATTCACCGTAAACTATTCAATATACTTTTAGTAAAAGGATCTAATAAAAATAATAGCAATCTTTATTTATTACTTTAACCTGCACCATCCCTATTTTGTACGATGGTTCCCGTAGCAGCAAACCTGTGTACTCAGCCTCCATGTTATTCTAATGGAGAATAAATAAATTATTATGTCTCCCTCAATTATAAACATAAATTAATAAAACCTGGTATGTGGCTTCACCTAGTTGAGCTCTATTGATATTTGTGATAGTAAAACCTATTTCTGTGTCCCTTGTTGCAGAAAACCTGCATACTCAGCCCCAATGTTATTATTATGGAGGATAGTTACAATTTTATATACCGTTTATTGGTGAATATATTGTTACGGGAATTGGGAAGTGCCTTTAAAAATGTGGTATCCAAACATACATTCTAAATTCGCTGAGTACACAGGTTTGCTACGACAGGGATGTTTACTATTTGGTTTTATGTAGATAACTTTAACTACCGGAAAGACCAAGCCATGCTCGGTGATATTTGATCAGTTGCACTGGTGAAAAAGATGTAAACATCCAATCTTTAATCATGTAATACTTTGATAGTTTACTAGTTTATTTATTCATAACTCTAATGATTCTTTCGTTTTGATTTGAAATTCCTTAAGTCTAATATTAAAATATCTAATGAGTTTTTGACTAAATATGAGTTCTGATATTTAGGTTTTCATCAATCGGGTTTTTTGGACCAAAAGCCCCTAATTCCTAAGTAGGGGTGTTTGGCCGGTGTTGTTTGTGGTGGGGCAGCTACCCCCTGACACTCCCCGGCAGGTTTCGTCTGCAGCCCTTTTGCCGTCCCCCAAAATGTTTGCTCCCCTCCTCGATTGTAACGGGGCTGGTAATTTATGACCTTGCATTTGCTGACAAAGGTCCTTCCGAGAAGAGGGTGTTTTGTGAACACCACCTGCATTCCCAGACAATTATCGGCTTGTCGGTTTTTTGCTCTAACACCTACACTGAACAGCTGCATCGGCCCGTGGGAAACACCACGCTGAACACCTGCACAGACCGCACCGAGTCCTTTGTTCACATTGGTCCCGGCCCTTCAACTACGTCTTTAGTTCCGAGAAATGTCACGTGACCTGCACCCACCCTCTTTCGCAGAGCGTCTCCCGAGCTAAGTTTAGAGCAGACTCAGGTAGAGTTAGAGTTTTGTCTCCAGTTTGGGTGCCAACATTTTTAAACCTCTATATCTCAAAAACAGCTGTACAGATTTACATGAAAGTCGTTAATTACACTTACGAACCGTGCGAGGTGTACAACAGTTAACTTATTCTTAGAACAAGCGGCTAAAAAAGGAATGTCGGTTTAATTATTGTGTTTTATCCATTTTTGTTTTATTTTATCCTATTTTACATTACATCTATAATGGTTGACAATTTGAGGATACTGCAAAGGAATGCTCAATCTTTAGCAGCAAAATGGTCAGAATTTGGTCATTATTTAAGAACAAATAAAAACCATGTAGCTGCGATCCAGGAAACTTGGTTTGAAATGCAAAATAAATTTAAATTAAATGGCTATTTAATTTTGAGAGGAGATAGATTTTACGGCTATGGTGGAGTTGCCTTTTTTGTGCATAAAAATATTAAATGGAAAAAGATAGCGTGTCATTAACAACACTGTCATCGAAGGTTTAGCGATAGAAGTTGACCTGCCAAATAGTAATGCATCTTTAAAGGTTCATAATTATTATTGTAAAAACGGAGATATTAACCAGGATACCTGAGATGAAATGTTAATAACCAACGATCCAAATAATACTTCAATAATATGTGGGGATTTCAATGAACACCGTCAAGTGGGGTAACATGAACACATGCTCAAGAGGTAAGAGAATTGTAAACAGTGTTATTAATTCTAGATACCTCTTACTGAATGACGGTTCACACACCACAATACCATTACCCTTCAGGAGATCAACAGCAATCGATTTATCTTTTGCTAGTCCCTACGATCATGGCCTTATAACCTCATGGTCGGTTACATCAGACCCCTGTGGAAGTAACCACCTTCCAATAATAATAGAACTTGATTTAAGCAGCATTAAAAACGTGCAAAATACTACCGATAGTAGTTTATATGTTTTTGAGAAGAAAAGAAATTTCAACAAAGCTAACTGCTCTCAATACAAGATATTTATTGAAGAAAAACTAAACATTCTCATATCTAATCAGAGAGAGATAAGTATAGACAATCTGTATGGAGCAATTCAGGACGAATCAAATTCTTACATTCCATTTTATAAACATAACAATAAAGAAAAGAAAAAGTTTAAACCAAAGACTTGGTGGAATAATAAATGTTCTCAAGCCGTAGCTCTAAGAAGGTTAAGTTTTAAAATGTTTAAACTCAATATGAATCCTCAGAATTTTAATACTTATAAATATTATGCAAGGTAAGCAAAAATAACGATTAAACAAGCTAACGAGGAATCGGGCCAAACTGTGCTACGATCTCAAGGACCAAAATATCTCGACCGCTTGGAAAATTTTTAAAGGTTTTCAAGGAAAAAATAATAAAAATAATTATTCTCAATTTTTTATAATGAAGACCTTGCGAACAAGTTCATGGACGTTGTAGTCCCGAGCTATGTACCACAGATTAAAGAAATTGTACCACCACTCATTCCAACCACCGATAAAAGGATGACCGAGGAATTCTCAATCACTGATTTGCAAAAAGTGCTAGAAAAGAAGAAGATACGATCAGCACCTGGGCTGGATGATGTGTCTTATATCATGATTAAAAACTTACATCAAATAGCCTTGGAGGCCACTTCTAATAATTTATAATGAATGGAAGGATCAAGGTAATAGTTTACCCTCTAAATGGAAGGAAACTAAAATATTTCCTCTTCTAAAACCTGGTGGAGATAAAAATAGCGAAGAATGTTATAGGCCTATATCGCTGATTTCCTGTTTTGCCAAAATTCTTAACTCATTAAAACGAGATTGGAATGGTTTGTTGAACATCATGAAATTATACCGAATAGTCAGTGTGGATTCAGGAAAAACAAAGGATGTATCTATCACCTTATCACTCTGACAACTGATTTACAATGTGCCAGAACATATAATCTCACAACTGCTGTAGCTTCGCTTGAGTTGCCTAAAGCGTATGACAGAGTAAATGTTGCTTATCTTTTATCCACGATCTACCTTTTAGAAATTCCTTCTGTTTTCATTTTGTATTCATTTAATTGGTTAAAAATATAAATTTAATTTTAAAAGAAATCTTACACGATCTGCAGGAATGCATATACTGGTTTACCTCAAGGCTGCGTGTTAAGCCCTCTCCTCTTTTCCATACATATTTCTGACATCTACTACTATTTAAAAGGTAATACAAGATCCCTTCAATTTGCAGATGATATTATTTTATACGATTAAACAAGCTAAGGAGGAATCGTGGGCCAAACTGTGCTACGATCTCAATGGATTGGAAGAGTATTTCATAGAAGTTGATATGCAAAAAGGTAATTTTTATTAGATCAACAAACTCAAGACAGCTTAACCACATTAAGTGAAGCCTTTTCAAACAGAAGTCTCATGTTTAACCCTAGTAAATGCAATATCTTAATCATCTCCAGGAAAAGAATAAAACGTGTTTTTGATTTTATGCTAATGGGGGGAAAAATTCCAATAGTTAAAGACCATGAAATACTTGGTGTTATTATAGATGATAAACTTAAATTTAGTAGGCATATTAATAATGTAAATAGTATATGTTTAAGAGAACTTGACATATTAAAACCATTAGCTTTCAACTCTAGATATGCTCACCCAAAGTTTCTTTTAAATGTTTATAAGATGCTCTTACGACCGAAACTTGACTATATGGATGTCAAATTCTAAGTGGCCTTAATCAATATTTGTCTCAAAACTTTGAAATAATTCAAAATGCAGCAATGCGAATAAGTCTAGGAGCTTTAAAGTCTACACCAATTTTTGCCATGCTGAATGAACCCAATCTCATTCCACTTGCAATGAGAAGGGAACTACTAACTGATAAACTATCTATACATATTATGAGAAATCCTGGCCATCCAGCTCATGTATCAATCATTGAATTTGCTATGCTAACGTCACATCATGCTTTCTGGGCCTCCAAGGAAGCTCCTCAAATCGCCA
This sequence comes from Allygus modestus, assembly GCA_963675035.1. Lineage (NCBI taxonomy): Eukaryota > Metazoa > Arthropoda > Insecta > Hemiptera > Cicadellidae > Allygus > Allygus modestus. Next base: position 105,411,907 of record OY776112.1, read on the forward strand.
AATCCTATAATAAATGCAAAAACTACACCTATGAACATTCTATTGATGAAGAGGTACTATCTCGATTCAGTTTTAACTCTCCGATTGAAAATCTTAAACACAACATTAACCCTTGGTAAAGGAAATAGATGATGTTCATATATCAAAGAAGAATATAATTCCGCTTGTTTTACATAGTTTAGCAAAATAAATAATTAATCAACAGTATCCAAAACATTACCAAATATTCACTGATGGATCTAAAAACAAAGATAAGGTTGGAGTAGGAATGTATGATCCTGCTAGCGATGTGAAATTGGGTCTCAGAGTGCACGGGTATGCCTCAAATATAACTGGAGAGCTACTGGCCATGGCTAAAGCTTTAGATTATATTATTGAAGGAGTTCAATTTGATATGAATTGTGTAATATTTACAGACTCTTTGGTGGCTATAGACTTGATTGGCAAGGCTCTAACAGGAGACAATAAAGAACCTTTAATATGGAAAATGCTAACCAAATTATTACTTTTTAGCGAATTTCCCCTATAGGGAAGAAACTATTACCGTAGGTCTCATGGTAAGACTTAAGCCCGAGACCATGATAACTTTTTGTTTTGATGTCCCCAGATGTCCAAAACACTATTCGTTCAAATTTATATATATGTATATATATATATATCTATATATATATATATATATATAAATTAAATAAAATATATATATGTGTCCGTGAATGCGATAACTTGAGTAAAAAACGTCCGATTTCGATGAAATTTGGCTCAAATGTGTAAACTGACATTTATGACTTTAAGTTCGAAAACCAGAAAAATCGGACCATGGGAAGGGGGGTTTATGGGGGTTTTAAATTTTCCAAAAATCAGTTTTTTGCATTTTTTACCCTAAAATTTTTAAAACACTTAATTTTGGTTTAGACCATGTTATAGAGCTTAAAAAACAAATAATATGGTATTTTGAATTATTAACCTAGGTTAAGTGGTTGCGGAAAAAATCCAAAAAACATGCTCATAAAATCTCCCACGTTAATCTTATGGGAAAAAGGGTTTTGGCTTTTCCTCAGTTAATTTTACTTTAAACTTCACATTTTCTTTTACCAATCACTTCAGCTCCACAAAACAATCATTTTGGTGTTTAAATTGTGATTCTACGTCAAACCGTTGCAGAGATATTCAAAGTACTAAACACAGTACGTTGTCCAATGTTATCCTTATGGAGAATAAATAAAATTGGATATCTTGATTATTTATTAATGTATATTGATGAAATTTGGTATGTGGCTTCATGTTGTACTGGTATATTGATAATTGCACAAAAAATAAATGTTTTGTTGATTGTCCCCGTAGCAGCTAACCTGCATACTCAGCCCTAATGTTATTCTTATGGAGAATAAGTAAATTTTTATATCTCCCTTAATTATGAACATAAATTAATAAAACATGGTAAGTAGCTTCACCTGGTTCAGTTATATTGATAATTGCATAAAAAATCATTTCTTATCTTCCTCGTTGCAGCAAACCTGCGTACTCAGTCCTAATGTTATTCTTATGGGGAATAAATAAAATGTAATAAATAACTTATTTATGAATGTATTTTTGTCAAAATTGGTGAGTGGCTTTATGTACTAGTGAGAAACATATCAATGCATTGGAAATTCGCTGAGTACGCAGGTTTGCTGCGACGGGGGGTATTTAAATATAACGATTCATTGGATTCCGGGTCACATTGGGGTTTTTGGCAATGAAGTAGCAGACGAAATTTCAAAAATAGCATCAAATAAAACGTTAATTGATATAGACCAGGATAACTTAACTAATATTGATATATTTAGGAACTTTGAAAATAAAATTAAAGACAAATTTAAAAATCAGTTCTTAACTTCAGAAAAAGGACAGTGGGATAAAAGGGTGAATCAGAAAGACGCAATAAGTACACAGTGGTTTCAGCATTTAAAATTGAAAACAGATATACCACAAACTTAATAACACGATTAAGGTTTGGGCATGCATATAATGCTTCGAGACTGTATCAAATGAAGTTGGTGGATTCACCTATGTGTATAAAATGTAATAGGGAAACTAACACTATTGATCATATTATTTTACGATGTCATATACACAACCATGAAAGAAATGTGTTTTACAATAAAATCAAAAAGAAATTCTTAAAATTCCGCCCAAAGCAGAAGAGCTTTTAAGTATAAGAAACCAAAGAATATGGGGCTACCTTTTACAATTTATTTCCAGTACACAAAGGAAGTTGTAACTTGTATATTTTTTCATTTGTTTCCTGTTTATAACTGTGTCGCTTTAAGTGTATATGTCAATCTTTTTAAATTTCCTTTTTATAAGAAGTCTGATGTGAAGAACATAAAAAGACTATTTTAGTGGTACTTAAAAAAATGTAACTGTATTTTATAAAGTTTAATCATAAGTGTCATGACTTAAGTCAAGCCTTAATAAAGATAATAAAAACAATTGGTCTCATATCGCAATATATAAAATGAGATTACAATAAAAATAATTGGAATTGATGATGGAAGAGGAAATGAAACATCTAGCATGTTGAGACCAGACGTGTCACGATATGATATCTGTGCGCAGTTTACTTCAATCGCCGTTAGTACCTGTCGTTACTTGATCCAAAATGCACACTGTGCATGACGCGAGAACGGTGATTGATGCGTCAATGGATAAGTTACGTTTTAAATGAATTGACGTGCGAGAAAGGCTCGCAGTCAAGTTAGTGATATATTTAAACCCCGTTTATCATGATTCTAAAGTAATACTCATATCTTAAGCTGGCTTATTTAAGTAACTAGCTGATACCCATGCTTTGGACAGCTGATTAAAATTTCTTTTGCAACTGTACCTTCTGATCCATTAAACCTAACAACCTAACGCCGATAAAGAATAACATTGCAACTTTAAGGACCACTAGGATGGAGCCCTGAGGGATTGCCAAGATGAGAATAGGCCTATATGAAGCCCAGATAAATTATATCTATCTACATGCAAATTCTCAGCTCGACTGGTTCAGTAGTGTTTACGTTAAAACGGAACATACAAGTCGACAGACAGACACCACCTTTATTATATATATATAGGATGTCACGTGACGGTAATTCAAATGTTCAGCTTTTGTAGCCATCAGGTTATACCTGTTAAAACATCCCTCTGTGATTGGTCCAAATAAACCGCTGTCCGGTTGGTCAAAATTAGGCGTTCTGCTCTTTGATAGATCGGCTGAGGGATGAAGCGTGGGTGAGATGTACTGAAGCTAGGTTGAGGGTCGCATCATCATTCTGTTCTCTGCTGCCGTGTTGGATAAAGCTCCCTATGCTTCTCGTGTTTATGAATCGTGTCTTGCAATACACGGTTCGTTTTTAATAATCAGAAAGTTACTGCAATATTTGATAGTGAAAATAATCCGTGGTTCAGAGCCAAGGAGGTAGCTGATATTTTGGAATATTTAGATCCGAAAAAGGCAGTAAGAGAGTCATGTAAGAGCAAAATACAAATACATTACAGTACAATAATTTCCAGTAGGGGTTTTTACATCCACAAACTATTCTCATAAGTGAATCCGGTTTATATTCGTTAGTTAAGAAGTATCAACTGAAATTAACAGAACATTTACCCAATACTGGGTCACAGAAGAAGTCCTACCGTCCATACGAAAGTATAAAGAGTACAAACTTATAAATACAAATCAAATTCTCAAGACCGAAAACGCTCAGCTCACACAGTTGTTCGTAAACGCCATCGAAACCAACCAACAATTGAACCACATAAAAAATAATCTTGAGACTGAAACCCAATCCATGAATCAGTTGCTGCGTGACCAATAAGCGCCTACAGTGGCAGTCTTCCCTAACGACGATGAATAACTTAATAATATTTTCTCTGTGTTAATAACAGAATCACTACTGAAGGAGTACGGAGTGTGTGATTACAAGTGTATCTTTTTAAGCAAATAAATTTTAACTAAGCTTTATGTAAAGCGAAGAAAGAAGGTATCGAAGTTTATTGTTTCATTACAGAGAGAAAGTTCCCAACGGGGTTAACAAAGCCAACGAATTTATGAACAAATGTAGTGTGCATTATGACTCTACATATACAACATTATTACCTCTCACAATCCTGTATTGTAAAGCAAGTTAGTTTATTGTCAATCTCAGTGTTTACTTTGACCCTAGTTGATGTTTTGTATGTTAAGCCAAGAAATCGGTTTTCTTAAAGTGTCAAATATTTTCTTTATGCCTAATAACTATATATATATATATATACAAAACATGTAATAACACACAAGATTTATTATACATTTAAAATTACAATCTTAACTTAATTACCGAACGAAAACAAGCTGGTGAGGACAAGAAACGGAAATCGGCAGTGGCGGATTTAAGCAATTGCCGCCTAAGGGCTATTAGATTTGCCGCCCTCCCTCCCCTTTGTCCTTTTCGCCGCCCAGGTTTACCCACATGTTATATATGTCTTGTTTGGTTATTTTGTGACAGTATCTAAAGAAGTTACGAATTAACTGAATGAATAAGTTTAAGATATGTCTTATTTTCTAGTTGGAAAATCCAGTACAAAAACGTATAATTGACTTGATTCACATTAACACAGTTTAATATTCAATATAGCCTACTCAATGACAATCAGCTCTAGAGACAAATGTTGGTGTTAAAAGCCACTGCTGGTGCTGGTTCACTAACTAGAGCTACTTTTAATACAAGAAAATCCTTCAACAAAGGCCTAAAAATCCCTTCTTATACTTCGGCAAAACATTAATTTTTACACCAACGCATTGACTACTGAAAATTATAATAAATAATCTATAATAAGATATGATTACACTGTAGCCTTAAAATTCGTAATTTGGACTATTAGCCTCAAAATTCTGACTATTTTAATCCTGAATTAGCGCTTTTCAATAAAGTTTTTCAGTCATTTTGTAATTTATACTTTTATACAAAGAATTGTTTATAGGTTTTAGAAGATCAAAATATAAAATTAATTTGTGTAGGCCTAATCTTCATAAAACTCTACACATTTTCAAACACTTCTTCTAGTTTCACTTCCAAGATGTTGTAGATCCAAAGAACTGAAATATAATACTTTCAGGAAAGAGTCACTACTCTCTTGACAAATAACCTTCAAAAAGCGTGCCGTCATATTTGGTATGTTGTCCTGTTGTGGTATCAACTTGTTGGTTGGATGGTGTCATTCGATGTACAAGGCGGCTTGTTTTCAACACTATTTCCAAAGCCATATTAAAAGGGTGTTTTAATTTAACTCAAATCATAACTTTGCTTCGAGATAAACAATAAAATTACATATAAAATATGTCTTAAGATTATAAAGTTAAGAGTCTTCATCACCGGAAGTTGCTGGACGCCATCTTAGAGTTTTGTTCCATAAGGCCAATGTTAACTTTGTGCCTCCATTACTCCTCACCTGATCGTCACATACAGTTAATTTTGGTGTCAATTTAAAGGTTTCGTCGTCCTCTAGGGAAATACAATGTCGAATTTCTTAATTTGGGTATCATAGTTTCATAATAAATAATTCAATTTTGAACTGAAACACTGTACATGTTCTCATTAATTTGTAAGAAAATCCAAATTCGACTATTGTATTTCCCTAGAGGACGACGAAACCTTTAATTTGACACCAAAATGAATCGTTTGTGACGATCAGGTGAGGAGTAACGGAGGCACAAAATTAACATTGGCCTTATGGAACAAAACACCAAGATAGCGTCCGGCAACTTCCGGTGATGAAGACTCTTAAGTTTAACATCATGATTCGCCTAAAATGCGACAAGATATTAATTTAAAGACTTCAAATATCACAGTTTTTCATTTAATGAAATGGGAGATTTTGACACCATCCCACCCAACAAATATATATATATATATAGATGTCTCGCCTGGAGTAAAAAACTGCAGCCTACACGCTGACCACCATTTTGACCCTCTGTCAACTATGTTTCCATGGCAACAACCAATTCCTTCCTTCACAAATTCAAATTATGTTAGTCTTTATTTGTAATTTGGTCAGATGTTTTGTTTTTAAACATATCCTACAGGATGAACGATTATGTTTGGTAGCCTTTGATGGTAAGTATAAGACGGCTGAAATAACTTTCTTGTTACCTTGAGTTGAAAATGAATCGACAATATCATTGTAGTCTAAATTTGGTTATTGTCATCTCAAATTTGATCGTTGCAACAGTTCTTAGCCTTGTGTGCCTTAGTCATTATTGATGTAGTGTAAAAAATAATTTTAATGCTATGCGAATGTACGGGTAAACTTGGAAGTCCGTGAGTTTTGGACGTAGTCATAATGGCGCAGTGCCTGATGTTCGTGGCTTGCCGCCCTTTCTCTGTAGCGTAATCGTCTTGTCGCTAGTACGGATGAATGACAAATGCATTATGACTGTTTTGAGGAACTGCAGTGTAAGGGACTGCAAGCGTAATTCATTAGTCTCTGATTACTTACCTTTACCTAAAAAAGGGCGCACACCGTCATTGTTATCCGTTTTCGTCAAAATGTTCCCCGTTTCAACATTTCCTTTGTAAACAACTCATTAATTTTCTGTAAACTTTCCGCCATGGGCTACAGCCCCTATAACCCCCCCCCCACCCTAAATCGGTGGTAAGCTACTTCACCGATTTCCAGTGGCGGATTTAGGCTAAATCCGCCACTGAAAATCGGTGAAGTAGCTTACCAACAAAAACACTTTTTGACAAGCCTAGCGCTGATCATGAAATCGGTTAAAACGCCGATAAAGGTTCCTTTACGACCTAGCCATAAAAGTATAAAAGCGCCTCTGTTTGTGTATTTTCAATAAATCAGCCGATTACAGTACTTGCAACCTTTAATACACAAAACAACCTAACTTTTGTGAACAGTATTACAAGATTAATCAGTTTAATAATTCGTTTTTGAATTGATGGCACAGAATGTTTAACGTTTCTGACATAACATTTTTATGGCACTACAAAGTAATGTTTTCTTTACTTTACTTTACAAAGTAAAATAAAGTTTTCTTTAACGTCATTCTGATATTTATTTTCAATTTTGTTCCTAACCTAAAAATTCTAGTACTCTCTTGACTTGGGAAATATTAATTGGTGGTTTCACCCCAATTTATATTTGTAAACATTGAAATAAATTTAAACATTTTTGAATTAAGTTAAATTGATTTACTTTTATATGTGGTCAGAAATAAAAGTAATTAAACAGGAAATGTGTTTTGAAAAACATTGTGTTGGCAGTTGAAGAAAAAAACACACTTATTTTCAGAAAAGTTATACAGTGTGGTTCAAATTTGTGTTCTTCACAAGTATGCAGTTTTATAATGAAAACCCAAAAACAAATGCCATTTGAAAATAAAATACTGTATATGAATGACATTCCTCACAGATTTATTGCCTAAGGTATAAGCCCAAAGTTGTATACCAAAGTATTGATATAAAGATATTTTATTTTAACTATTGCCAATTTGCTTTGAATGAACTGTAATAGAAGGAATATGCGCTGATGCTAGCTAGATCTATATTCCGCCAGGTTAACACATTCCTTGTACGTAACTGTGCAGGCTAAGCTTAATTGTAACGCTGGTTTTTCGTAAATATGTTATCATTGATTTGAAGGTAATTTATAGTAGTTTAATTGCTAGCCTACTTTATAATGAAATATGCACTCAAATTCTTTCCATATTTTAAATTATCTCGACCTTAAATATTCCAGTAAAATCTTCTGTACCTTACTTTTACTTGAATTTAAAGAAAACCCTATTGACATTTTTAACTTATGTTTTAGGTGGGCAGCAGAACCCATGCGAAATTCTCCTACTAAAGGGTAATTCATCGGTGAGCTTTAAATCAACAATTTGTTTAGATGTTTGATTAGTGGTTTTGTTTAATTTTGTGTTAGTCAATATATCATTATTATCAGTTTTAGTACATTTTAAATTGTTAAAAAAGATGAATGTTTTAGCTGTGATGTATATGGTATGGCTTTCAAAGTACTATATAGTATTAAACATATGTAACAAATACTCATTTTCAGCTTACTGGGGGTTCCCCACCCCCAGAACCCATTGGAGGTTTTCCACCCCCAGAACTTATTGGAGGTTTTCCACCCCCAGAACCCATTGGGAGTTCTGCCCTCCCCCATTGGGGTTGCGCCCCCAGACCCTGTTGGGGGTTGCGCCCCCAGACCCCGTTGGGAGATTCCGCCCCCAGACCCCACTGGGGTTTCCGCCCCCAGAACCCGTTGGAGGGTTCCATCCCACTTCCAGTTTTTTTAATTGGTAAACAAATATTGTAATTCGGCTCACTGAAATTGCTAGATAATTGTATTTTTATGGTCTTTAAAATGAACTATAAATCAACAGATTCTGATAATGCAATGAGGGTCAGACTTAAGTTAACATTGGCCTTATAGGAGAGGCTGGTAGAAGCTGGTGATTGGAGCACTACATCACCTTCAGATTACTCTGATACAAGCAATGTAATCTTAATGTTTACAACTGATAAATTTGCTTTCCAGTGATCATATGCCATTGAAGAAAGAATCACACTACTGGCCCAGTGTTCGTGTGTGCCTCATCGTCGGCTGTGTGTCACTGTGGGTTTTGCTGGAGCTGACCATCGAGAAGTCGGATGTCTCGCTTTTCGTGCCTCAGATTGGGAGAGGTAAACAGAAAAATGGAGAGCGCATGTAATGTGAAACACAAACATATACACACGAGCTAAAGGAGCTGTCTTCCCCATCATTTGAAAAATTGAGATGTCTTTATTACATAAAATAAATTTCTCAATATTATGAATCTAAAAAAATTCTCATATCTAAAAAACTTGTTTGTCAACTGAAATTGTAGATGCAGAAAATAATATTTTGAACTAAATTACTTATAAAAATGTTTGAGTAGAAATCAGATGCAATTACACTTTTAGAATCATTTAGTGCAAACCATGGAAAATACAAGCGAAACAAAAATTACGCTTGTATTATCATTAAGTGTAATTATTACAGATAATTTAATAGGTTTTGCTTTAGTAATGTCTGAAGGGTTCAAAGTTTTTATACCTCAGTAACTTGCAATTTGAGTTCAGTTTTGTTGAGTTACAGTTAGTCACTTTTGAAAAAATAAATGAAAATTAAACTCAATTTAGATTGCTGTTTGGTGTTTCAACAACAACATTTTTACAGATCATCATCTCAAAGATGGAACCGCATTTTATTCAGGATTTCTCATCAACACGAATGGCTGCCGGATCCCAGACTTTGATCCGATGGATGTGTCAGTGCGGAAGTTCATCTACAACGACACTCCTGTTGACTGCGCGGCGAAGTACGGGCCAGCACTGGTCGAGTCGAACTTGACAGCTGTGTTCGTGAACCAGTCCGTGCTTGCATACTACAACGTGACAGACCCAGGACAGATCAGCTGTTGCTACAGGCCGTTCTGGCGCGAAGAAAAGGCAAGAAACCCTTCAGGCGAGTATCCCTCCAACATCGACTCAATAGTGAGGTAAGAGTTTTTGTGAGTGTATTGTGATCAAATTTGGGGTTGGGGCCTATAGTTTTCCAACTTAGAGAAGTTTTTCCAAAGCAATGAAAATAAATAATATGGAATCCCAAAACTAATTTAATAGGCAGCAAACCCAAGCACATAGGCTGGGACCATGTGGCATGTTGACAACTGGGCATTTTCAAAGGATAAAGTGCATATAGCATATTCGTAACCTCCCCCTACAGAAATAAATGTTTACGTCAGACTCTTAGAAATCTGATAAGAAGTTAAAATATAGTGTATCAAAAACTTTAATATGTGTAATTAGAAAAGTGCAAAGTTTTGCACTAAAAAAAATCACAGATAAACAAACTTCAAATGCATAATGCAATGAGATATATCACAAACTATGGTTGCCAGTTTCCTCATTTGATCTTTCCGTGACTTTACTGAGGATTTGATTGTTTAAAATCGTTGATCAAATAGTTTTTAATGTGTGCATATTAGCAATTATTATTTATTGGGTTTGAAAATATTGTTTGTAAAAGAAATTGCCAGGTTTCTGGGCATTTTGAAGAGGGAAACTAATCATTTAATTTGTGTCTGTTGCAGATTTTCAAAACACTGCACTCCATTCAGTGGTTCTGCTACAATTCATAATAGGTTTGTGAAAATTGAGTGTTTTGTGGCCAATGACTCTGTGTACAAAGACTACCACGCATTCATTCCGGAGAAACCATCGAGTCATGCAAACCAAGGGAAAAGATCTGATACCAAAGATGCTGTAAACGTTTTAATTTTTGGGGTAGATGCAGTCTCGCGCTTGAATCTGTACCGGCAAATGCCTCAGACTCTTAAGTTCCTGAAGAAAACACTCAATGCTGTGGAAATGTTAGGATACAATAAGGTAGAGGACAATACGTTCCCTAATTTAATTCCTGTTCTTACCGGTCTTTCAGTCGAAGAACTTACAAAAGTTTGCTGGCACAAAACGCATTATGTATTTGACGACTGCAATTTCATCTGGAAAAATTACAGTAATTTAGGCTACAAAACAGCGTTCGGTGAAGAGGCTTCTTGGATGGGGATATTTAACTATGTAAAGAGAGGGTTTCGAAAAAAGCCAACCGATTACTACATGAGGATTTTCAATAAAATAGCGGAGGACGATATCGGTTTTGACAAAAGACTAAACGCAAACCTCTGCATCGGTCCTAGGAAAACCTTGGAAACACTGATCAACTACGCTTCCAAGTTTTTGATCACGATGAAGGAGGTTTTAACGTTCGCTTTCTTCTGGGGAACAAGTTTGTCACACGATTACTTAAACTTACCCAAGTACGGAGATGAAACCCATAAAGAGTTTTTGGAGAGTTTGTACGACCACGGCATCTTCAACAACACAGTCTTGGTGTTCATGAGTGATCACGGCATCAGATGGGGCGGGATAAGAGAAACTTACCAAGGCTTTCTAGAGGAAAGGTTACCGTTCTTGTTTGTCGTTTATCCGGACCGGTTCAGGAATAAGTATACGACAGCTGTTAGTAATCTAAAGAAAAATGCTAGGAAGTTGACCACACCGTTTGATCTACACGAGTTGTTGATAGACCTGACGAATTTGACACGGCTCGAGAAAGAAGTGCTGCGAGAAAGATCAGAAGTATTACAGAAAGCCAAAGTTCTTCCAAGGGGCATCAGTTTGTTCCTCCCGATCTCTGGAAACCGCACTTGCTCGGACGCTGGGATCGTTGATCACTGGTGCACTTGTCACCAAAGCAAGGACATTTCCACCAATGACACTTTGGTGAGACAAGCCGCTAACTACTTGGTAAAGCACATCAATTACTTACTTCGTGAGTTTGCTCAGTGTGTTGAATTGAGTCTCGACAAGATCGTGCATGCCCGGGAAGAAAAGTCAATTTCTCACAGCTCGTTTGAAGCATCTGACGCTGGAATTACCGATTTGAGTATTACAATTCAAACTACCCCTGGGAAAGGGCTGTTTGAGGCGACCGTGAGACACAACGGTAACAAGAAAAGCTTCTTTGTAGTGGGAACAATCAGTAGAATCAACCTGTACGGGGATCAGAGCGCATGTATGCCAAATTACAAGCTGCGGTTGTATTGCTACTGTCATCGTGACTAGTCTCTGTAGGGGTGAGAAAAATATCTTGACTGAATATTGCATCAAAACCGTTATGAATAGGATCTCTTGATATTATAAACCTGTGTCTATCATAAGCAGCCGTTTTATTTTAATGCAAGCATTTATCTGAAACAAACCATAAGCAGTTAAGGAGCTTGAAAAACTTTAAACAAGAGTTCCAAGATAAAACATATTTGATTTATTATTGCGACCACATGGCTTGTGTAAAACGTGCAGATGTCACAGAACACTATAAAAAAACAAAGTCAATTCCTGCATTTGCATTTTCATACATTAGAAAGCTAGTTGTTGAAGGATAGATTTTTATATCGAAAAGTTTAGGTTTAAAAGAAGTAAGCAATGAAAAGACAGTGATTAAGCAGTTATGAAATAAATATTGTGCCAAAGATAGTGATTTAATTTGTATATTAACAGATTGTTACAGTAATTTTATTTGTATCAAGTTTATAATAGAACAAATTATACTGTTGTTTTCATATTTGAAGTATTTTTATAACTTTGTTGCAGTTGAATACCTTGTATTTACAAACTGTAACACTAAAAATAACACTTTGATTTCAATAAGAACCATAAATTATTTATACTTGTTCAGTGTTATGTTGGTGTGGGGGGTACACATATGGTACAAATAAGTGTGACAATTATACAATCTTTTAACCAGCATGTTTGTGAACATGGACATGCCTGATAATAGAGCATACATAGTTTATAAATAAGATAATTAACTCCATACAACAACCAAATAAACAAAACACTTATTTGACATGATAATTTCTAAAAAAAACAGAGTACAAAATACTGTAAAGTTTTAACACTGAAAATGGCTTGCACAGTCTAGTGCACAGGTGACTAATGTCGGTAAAGGTCTATGAGTGCCCCAACATAACCAGGAAAAGCCGATCGTGAGTGGCTCGGCTGATACCGGTTAGTAAAGTGTGCCAGTTCTTGGAGTGCCGGATAAAATAACGTTTACTGAAATTAATTACTTTTTACCATACTTTTACACATTCTGTTGCCTTATTCAGCATTCACAAACAAAAGACGTACAATAATATATTAGTACATTTCTTGTTCTAAAAAAATTCCAACCCCTAACCCCCCTCCACCACCCACTACTCCATAGAACACTCTACAGGTTTGTAGATGTTTCGTTTTTGGTTCTGTATAATTTTGAAATGTTGGTTTTATCTGCCATTTTTCCAATGTGGCGGCCAACTTTAGTTTTAGCGAATTTCCCCTACAGGAAAGAAGCTATTACCGTAGGAGGCATGGTAAAACTTAAGCCCGAGACCATGATAACTTTTTCTTTTGAGGTCCCCAGATGCCAAAAACACTATTCATTTATATATGTATATGTATGTGTATATATATGTGTCCGTTACCGCGATAACATTTGAAAGAAATGCCCGCTTTGATGAAATTTGGCAAAAATGTGTAGAGTAACATTTATGACTTCAAGTTTGACAACCAGATCAATCGGACTGTGGGAAGTGGGTTTTAAATTTTCTAAAAAACAGTTTTTTGAATTTTTTCCCCTAAAATTTTAAAAACACTCAATTTTGGTTTAACAATTTTATAGAGCTTAAAAAAAACCAAATAATTTGGTATTTTTAATCATTAACCTAGATTAAGTGGTTGTAGAAAAAACTCAAAAAAAGTATCCATAAAATTTCCCATGTTAATCTTATGTGAAAAAGTTTTTGGATTTTCCTCAGATAATTTTACTAAAAACTTCATATTTCCTTTTACCAATCAGTTTAGCTCTACAAAACAATCATTTTGGTGTTTTAATTGTTGTTACATGTCCAACACCGTTGCAGAGATATTCAAAGTGCTAAACACAGTACGTTGTCCAAAATTTTATCCTTTTGGAGGATAAATAAAATTTGATATCTTGATTATTTATGAATATCTATTGATAAAACTTGGTATTTGGCTTCAAATAGTTGTGGTGTATTGATATTTGCACAAAAAGAGTTTTTTGTTGATTTTCCCCGTAGCAGCAAACCTGCATACTCGGCCCCCATGTTATTCATAAAATGGAGAATAAGTAAAGTTTTATATCTCCCTTAGTTATGAACCTAAATTAATAAAATTTGGTATGTAGTCACCTGGTCGAGTTATATTGATAATTGCAAAGATACACATTTCTTATCTTTCTCGTTGCAGCAAACCTGCGTACTCAGCAGGAGTATTCTTATGCAAACCTGCGTATTCTTATGGAGAATAAATAAAATGCTATATATCACTTATTTATGAATGTATTTTTGTTAAACTTGGTAAGTGGCTCTATGTAGTAGCGAGGCACATATACAGGGTGAATCAGACCACCCGTCTAGCATGTATAACAGGAGAACGGTTTGGTGTAAAGTCATCAATCAAAATTCTTCCCACTAAAACGTATATGGGCTATCTTTTAAAAATATTTCCATCAAAATCTATGTACAGAATGTTCCAAAACTGAAGGTCACGGGTTCGAATCTCAACATTTCCTTATGAAAACATAAGGAAATTCATACATCATTTTAAAGGTCTCGTCAAGAGAAACATTTTGGCGGAAACAGAATTCATTTATCTTTATCTGTTTCAGAATGGCGGTCATTTTTGTGTAAAATATTGACATTTACGGAATACCCTGTATTGTCTAAACCACTACTCGTATCTTTTTTCCGATTCAAGTTTCTTACTCGTGATAAACTCAGCTTTACTGTGGTATGCCACATGAAAGGTCTTTTGAGAAAATCTAAATTTCAAAAAATATTTATTTTGAAAATGCCCATTTGGACAAAATTAAAAAAGTCAAGTGGTAATGTATATCAAAAAGCTTACCATTGAAAAGGTCTTGTAAATCCTAGCAACTTTCTAATTTACACCAACTTTGCATCTCTTTTAGTTTTTCTTCAATCAGCAAAAAACATTATTTTCCCATATGAAATGGATGTTAATAGTACATAACACATCACACGAATGTGGCCACAGAATACATGCAAGTGTTATGCCATTAAAAAACGAATAAATACAATTTAGAATAAATAAAATTTGATATCTCGATTATTTATGAATGTATATTGATGAAACTTGGTATGTGGATTTAACTAGTTGTGGTATTCATATTTGTACAAAAAAGTGTTTTTGTTGATTTTCCTTATAGCAGCAAACTTGCATACTCGGCCCCAATGTTATTCATATGGAGAATAAGTCAAGTTTGATATCTCATCCCTTCTCCCTTAGTTATGAAACTAAGTTAATAAAACTTGGTATGTAGCTTCACCTGGTTGAGTTATATTGATAATTGTAAAAAACACATTTGTTATCTTCCTCGTTGCAGCAAACCTGTGTACTCATCCCTAATGTTATTCTTATAGAGAATAAATAAAATGCTATATATCAGTTATTTATGAATGTATTTTTGTGAAACTTGGCAAGTTGCTCTATGTAGTAGTGAAACACATATATATGCATTGGAAATTCGCTGAGTTCGCAGGTTTGCTACGACGGAGGTATTATTCTTTGTGTTTTTTCACTAAATATAACCGTTCACCTTCCAGGGCTACTCATTTAAGTGATTTTTTTATTGTTTTAGCCATGAGAAACTCACCTAAATGTGTAGCTCTGGAGGCTAATCAGCTAGGTTCAGGAAAGAAACGCTAAGAATACAAAAGTTTGAAAATTACATTTTCTACCCCATTAAATTAATCAAATTAGGTTAAATCTAATTTTTAACATTTGCCCGCCATTTTCCCTATATGACAACCAATTTAAATTAGTCTTATGAAATTCTCCCAATTTTTTTAATTAATGGGCTAGAAATTGTAATTTTAAAATTGTTGTATCTTTTCTAAACCTAACTGTTTAGCCTCCAGAGCTACACATATGGTGAGCTGCTATTGCTAAAAACAACCAAAATCACTGAAATGATGAGCTCTGGAAGTGGAACATACAAGTTAGTGAAAAAATACAAAGAATAAAAACATTGTACAATTACATTTTCTACCTGATTAAACAATAAAACCATGGGCATTTCATAAGATGAACTAAACTTAGCCACCATCTTGTAAAAATGGCAGACAAAATCAAAATTTAATAAACGGTATCAGGAAACTGACATATACTTTCTCCCTTTTAGCCCAACTTTAATGAATAAATTACTTGTTATTTACTAAATATAGAATACAAAGCACAGTGGAATGTACAGAAAATCTTGTAAACAAGTTTTTTTCAAAAACATCCACCCAAATCCCTGTTTTTGAGGCGCTACAGAATCCATTGCAAAACACGTGGTTTTAAGGGGGGAAATACCCCCTATTCCCCCCCTCAGGGTTATTAAGGGGCAACATATTTTGAATTTACTCTGTTGGTCAATGCTAACTTGACAAGTATATCAAGTTTGAACGAAATTATCAATAAATAAGAGAGAAATAGTAATTTTTGTATTCCCCATAAGAATGACATTGGACAACGTCATGCGTTTACCGCAAAATGAAAATTTAAATATTCTCCCCAACCAGCAATCCTAAACAAATTATTTAGTTTTAGCGAATTTCCCCTATAGGGAAGAAGCTATTACCGTAGGTCTCATGGTAAGACTTAAGCCCGAGACCATGATAACTTTTTGTTTTGAGGTCCCCAGATGTCCAAAACACTATTCGTTCAAATTTATATATATGTATATATATATCTATATATATATATATATATCTATATATATATATATATATATATCTATATATGTGTCCGTGAATGCGATAACTTGAGTAAAAAACGTCCGATTTCGATGAAATTTGGCTCAAATGTGTAAACTGACATTTATGACTTTAAGTTCGAAAACCAGAAAAATCGGACTATGGGAAGGGGGGTTTATGGGGGTTTTAAATTTTCCAAAAATCAGTTTTTTGCATTTTTTACCCTAAAATTTTTAAAACACTTAATTTAGGTTTAGACCATGTTATAGAGCTTAAAAAAACAAATAATATGGTATTTTGAATTATTAACCTAGGTTAAGTGGTTGCGGAAAAAACCCAAAAAACATGCTCATAAAATCTCCCATGTTAATCTTATGGGAAAAAGGTTTTTGGCTTTTCCTCAGTTAATTTTACTTTAAACTTCACATTTTCTTTTACCAATCACTTCAGCTCCACAAAACAATCATTTTGGTGTTTAAATTGTGATTCTACGTCAAACCGTTGCAGAGATATTCAAAGTGCTAAACACAGTACGTTGTCCAATGTTATCCTTATGGAGAATAAATAAAATTTGATATCTTGATTATTTATGAATGTATATTGATGAAATTTGGTATGTGGCTTCATGTTGTACTGGTATATTGATAATTGCACAAAAAATAAATGTTTTGTTGACTGTCCCCGTAGCAGCTAACCTGCATACTCAGCCCTAATGTTATTCTTATGGAGAATAAGTAACGTTTTATATCTCCCTTAATTATGAACATAAATTAATAAAACATGGTAAGTAGCTTCACCTGGTTCAGTTATATTAATAATTGCATAAAAACTCATTTCTTATCTTCCTCGTTGCAGCAAACCTGCGTACTCAGTCCTAATGTTATTCTTATGGGGAATAAATAAAATGTAATAAATCACTTATTTATGAATGTATTTTTGTCAAACTTGGTGAGTGGCTTTATGTACTAGTGAGAAACATATCAATGCATTGGAAATTCGCTGAGTACGCAGGTTTGCTGCGACGGGGGGTATTTTACACACACACACACACACACACACACCACGTAAAAACCATTTTTTTGGGTTCAGGGAGCACCAAAACGAATATTTCCACAAACAACTCAAATTCGAAAAGTTTGACGAAAACAATACTTTCTCCATTTACTATGTATAGGGGAAGAAAGTAAAAATCACAAAGTTATACACAACCAAATATCCAGGGAAGTTGTTTTTTAACTTTTTTTAATAGCTGTTATACTTTTCAAGAAAATCAGCTGACACTTATATCAATCACCCTGTATAGTTATGTGCAAGAAAATGCAAACTTTTTTACTTGATGTTTCCATCCGCAGGCTCTTCATGAGTGTTGGACAGCTTGTACAAGTGCACCTAGGGCAACTTTGGGCTAATTTAAAACACAACATACATATCCAACACAAGTTCTCTTTCAACACACTGACAATACTGTTGTTTCGTTCTCTTTCCAGAAAACTTGAGTATCCCTGAAAACACTAACCTCAACCTCCAGAAAAAAGCTGAATAACCAAACCCCGAGTGTATCATGCTTGAACGAAAGAGAAGTTAACAGGACGTGGGAGTCCTGCTTGGGGCATGGTAGGTCGAGGTGAAACTCAAAACCAACTGAATAATATGTTGCGCCACCGAGGATGTTACACACCACTGTACTATAGCTGGATTTTGTTGACAGTGTCCTAATTCGAGATACTGTGGGAGAGAGATGTAAATACTGGCGAGAGGAAATGCTACCGTCTCTCCACCATTACCTGAAGAGAAAGTTGACCAATCACAGTCCTTGCACACTCACCATTGGCTAAAACAGTTGTTTTATTATTGGTTTTTGTTGTTTTTTACTTTCTCCCCCTACACATAGTATGTGGAGAAAGTATCGTTTTCGTCAACATTTTTGAATTTGAGTTGTTAGTGGAAATATTCATTTTAGTGCTCCCTGAACCTAAAAAAGTGGTTTTTACGTGATGTCTGTCTGTGTGTTTGTGTACAGAGCTAGAGCCCTAACCAATGGGCCGATTTTTATGAAATTTGGTATGTAGGTACTAATCCACGATATTTCCAGGTTTTTTTAATTTTTTGGAATTTTTGATTTTTAAGGGTAATTATCCCCCAAAAACCGCCAAAAAGCATGGAGAATCAAAATTTCTCAAAAACGGCTCTAACGATTTTGATTAAACTTTAGTCGTTTGTAGAACTTTAGTTTTCCAACAAAATGTAAAAATTCGGGTTCAGAAATTACAGGACTTTTATATTTCAATTTTGAATTTTTTATAAAAAACATAAATATAAAAAAATACTATCCACCATTAAAAAGAGCTCAGAAAACTAAATAATTTATTATTTGAAATTACTATTCTACGATTGCTGGTTGCAGAGAAAATTGAAATTTTCATTTTGTGGTAAACGCAGTACGTTGTCCAATGTTATTCTTATGGGGAATACAAAAATTACTATTTCTCTCTTATTTACTGATCAATTTCATTCAAACTTGGTATGCTTGTTAAGGTAGCATTGAACAACAGAGGAAATTCAAAATATATTGTCCCATAATAACCCTGGGGGGGACAAGGGGGCATTTCCCCTCTTAAAACCACGAGTGTAGCAATGGATCATGTAGTGCCTCCAAAGCAGAGATTTGGGTGGATGTTTTTGAAAACAACTTGTTTACAATATTTTCTGTACATTCGACCGTGCTTTGTATTCTGTATTTAGTAAATAAAAAGTAATTTATTCATTAAAGTTGGGCTAAAAGGAAGAAAGTATGTATCAGTTTCCTGATACCATTTATTTTTAGTAAAACTGTTGTTTCATCATAGCTGTTATTTATAAATCAATACATTCGTTTTTACAGGGCTGCAACTCGTTATTCCTGAACCTATTACTTTGTACCTGTGATGTATAAATGCTTGTACATAAACAAATTTAAAATCAAATTGATGCAATAATATGGAGATTATAGACTAAACAGTTAAGAAAGCTAAATATAAATTAATCAATACAAGAAAAGCTGAAAACTCAAGACTTTGAAGATTCAATGCTTTGAGGCAACAACAAATATAATCCTGTTGAAATATTTTCTAGCTGATCTAACAAACAAATAAAATAAATTTATAGCTGTTTAGGTCTTCAGTTCCTTAATTAATTAAGTTAAAAGAAGAAAAGCTATACTGAAAAATAATGTTGTATTTTTACATCAATCCCAATTCCAATATTTTATAAATAAAAACAATAACATTACAAATAATTAAACATATGATTTGTTTTAAATTAAAACCACATGATAAACATTGGTGGATAGTCAGTTGCCACTACACAGCCCCCCGCGGAGACCGGAGGTCAGGGCCTTTTGAAACGAACTTGACGTCCTGATCGGGTGGTGTAGTTTGGAAGTAATGAAGTTTCTGTATTATCTGGAGGCTGCACAACAGGAGATGGTTTGGTGTTGAGGGTCTTGGGTGGGGTTTCTGCATCTTTTTGTGGCTCATCAGCCAAAATATAAGCAGGTTTTACTCTGTCGATGCTCACCTTGGACTTTTGTCCGTTAATGATAATGGTTATGGGGTCTTATCATCACGATCAAACACTTGGTAAGGGCCTGTGTAAGGAGGTTTTAGAGATTTCCTCACCGTATCATCTCTAAGGAAAACATGAGAGCTAGTTTTTAGGTCTTGGAAAACAAAGGTAGTCTGTTTTCTATGACTAGATCCAGGTGCAGGACGGAGATTAGACATGTGGTGACGGAGCTGCACGACAAAATCCGAAGCATCCTTTTGCTGATGAGGACCGCTTGGTGCTACAATGAGTTCTCCAGGAAGTCTAAGAGGTTCACCGTACAACAACTCAGCTGATGATGCCTTGAGGTCTGGTCGAAACACGCTACGGATTCCGAGTAAAACAACTGGTAGGGCTTGAAGCCATGTTGTCTCTGGGTGGCACATGATTGCAGCCTTGAGTTGCCTATGGAAACGCTCGACCATTCCGTTAGAACATGGGTGCCAGCTGCAGGTGCGATGTCGATCGATGCCTAATGTCATACCCAGGCGGCGAAACAAATCAGATTCAAATTGTCTTCCTTGATCTGAAGTAATCCGAGATGGCGTACCAAATCGAGAGATCCAGCAGTTGATAAGTGCTTCTGCGACTTCTTGGGCTGTTATACCTTGCAGTGGCCAAACCTCAGGCCATCTCGTGAACCTATCTACAACTGTAAGGCAATATCGATAGGGGCCAGCAGGAGGAAGTGGTCCTATGAGATCAATATGTATGTGTTGAAAACGGGACGAAGGTTGAATAAAACTACCAGGTGGAGAGTGAACATGTCTAAATACTTTAGCTCTTTGGCAATACTGACAAGTGCGGGCCCAATTGCGGCAATATTTTGTATGTTAGGCCACACAAAACGTTTTGAAATAAGTATTACAGAGGCTTTTATACCAGGATGACTCAGTCCATGTAAGGAGTCAAATACATTACGTCTATATTGCTCAGGAACATAAGGACGGTATGTCGATGGTGTGACGTCACAGTAGATCTTTTTATCTGAACCAGGAATGGTTATGAGTTTTAGTTGGAGTGAAGTGTTTCCTAAAAGGAGATCTTGTAATTCAACATCATCTTTTTGAGCACTTGCAAGGGATTGCAAGTCAATCGGAATGGGGGAGTTTACAGCTTCAACACGTGACAAGGTGTCTGCGACAATATTTGTAGAACCAGAGATGTGCTGAATGTCGGTCGAAAACTGTGAAATAAAAGTAAGCTGATTGAGTTGGATGGGAGGCAGTTTATCTCGTCTTTGCTGGAAAGCATAAATTAGGGGCTTGTGATCTGTAAAGATAGTGAAAGGTTGTGCTTCGAGTACATGTCGAAAATGCTGTACTGCTGTATAGACAGCATACAATTCACGGTAATAGGCTGGCCAGTCCTTTTGCTTTTCGTTAAGTTTGTGAGAAAAGAAAGCTAAGGGTTGCCAGGAAGACTCTGTAAATCGCTGCAGGCAGGCACCTACAGAGGTTGCAGACACATCTGTAAACAATCCAAGACGAGCTTCAGGATCAGGGTGATTGAGGAATGTAGCATTGGCAAGGTTTTCCTTACATCTAGTGAAAGCTTCGTCTAAATCCTCGTTCCAGTTCACAGGTTGGGAGCCTTTAAGTCCAGCAAGTGCATCGTGGAGGGAGGACTGATATTTAGCTGCACTGGGAATAAAGCGACGATAGAAATTCATCATACCCAGAAACCTACGAAGATCACGAGCAGTCTGTGGTCTTTTAAACTGTTGGATGGCAATGACACGATCTGGCAAAGGTTTAGTTCCAGCTGCAGATACTTCGTAGCCAAGAAAGGTGACTGCAGAGGATGCAATGACACTCTTTTTAACATTTACTAGAATGCCATGGTCAGAGAGACGTTTAAAGAGGATGTTCAGATGCTTCATGTGTTCTTCCTGATTGTGAGACGATATCAGAATGTCATCGATGTAAGCAAAACAGAAATTTAGACCAGAAAGAACTTCATCGATAAACCTTTGAAATGTCTGTCCAGCATTTCGAAGCCCAAATCCCATAAAAGGAAACTCAAACAATCCAAACGGAGTGGTAATTGCGGTTTTGGGAATGTCGTCAGGATTTACAGGGATCTGAGTGTAGGCTTTAACTAAGTCGATTACACTAAATACATTACAACCATGTAAGCAATGACCAAAGTCATGTATATGTCTAACAGGATACCGGTCGGGAATTGTCCTGGCGTTGAGTGAACGATAGTCTCCACATGGGCGCCATCCATCTTGGGTCCATTTCCATTTCTTGGGTACCATATGGAGAGGTGAAGCCCAAGGACTATCAGAACGACGAGCAATACCTTCCTGAACCATTGAGTCAAACTCTGATTTGGCTATTTTAAGACGGTCAGGAGCGAGGCGACGGGGACGACAAAACACTGGCGGACCTTCAGTTGTCCGAATATAATGTAAAGTTGAATGTCGAACATTCCGAGGCAATCCAGATGGGCGGATTAACTCTGGGAAAGCTGCAAAAATCTCATGATGGGGAGTGTTTTCAGAGAGAGCCTTTACACTGGATTGAGAGTTCTGAGCTGGTTGGCAGAAAGTCACGAAACCTGTTGTTCCGTCGACAAGACGTTTATTACGACAGTCTGGCAAGAGATTGAAATAAGCCAAAAAATCAGAACCAATAATTGGCAGGTGTACATCAGCTACAATGAAGGGCCATGTCAAAGAACGGCGAAAACCAAAATCTAATGTAAGATTTATGAAACCATAAGTACATATTGTTGAGTTGTTTGCAGCACTTAATGTGTAGTCAGTCGGGCAACATCGATCAGGTAGGAGTCGTTTAGGAAAACAACAGAGGTCAGATCCGGTGTCAATAAGGAATCGGTTTCGACTAGTTCGATCTGTAACATAAAGGCGGCTACCAGCAGTTGTGCAGTCCGTTGCCGCCATTACTGACTGCTGCTGGAGTTTTCCTGAAAAGTGCAAGGAAGGATGCATTTTGTAGCATTTTTACCAAACTTAGTGTGGTACCAGCACATACGTACTGATTTTTTTTCTTCCGTTCTATGCTTTGACATTGATCGACTTCGAGGGTGACTACGCGACCGATTGTTATGTTTAAAATTTGCAGAGAGTTCCGCAATTTGATCGGAAAGAGAACGAAGTGTATCTAACAGGGCGTTACCTGAATTAGAAGATGTTGAGTTTACGGCAGCCGACATAGGGACGGGTGGTTGAGCTACTTCGATGATTTTATCAGCTAACTCAGCCAATTTGTCCAGCGAAAGCTCGAGTTGAGTGGTTAGAATCGCCTGAGCGTGTGGAGGTAGGCGCCGTAACCAAAGCTGACAAAGAAAGTTGTCCTGAAGAGTCGAGGATCCAGCTAGGGAGCGTAGATGACGTAGGAATTGTGACGGTTTTCGATCACCTAATTCTTCATCGCTGAGAAGTTGTCGTACTCGCTGCTCCTCTGATGCCGACAATCGTTGAATCAGTTGAGTTCGTAGAACGTTGAACTTGTCTGTATCCGGTGGGTTAGTGATGATGTCCTCCACTTCGGTTGCGTAGTGAGTGTCTAGTTGAGCCACAACGTAATGGAATTTTGTTTCATCGCTAGTAATCCCAGATATTATGAATTGAGATTCTGCTTGTGAAAACCAGAGACTTGGTCTATCTGCCCAAAATGGAGGTAACTTCACAGCAACTCGATTTACAGCAGTTACATTTGTCTGAGAGATTGTATTATGTTCTCTTGCGATTTTCTGACTCAATTCAACATTTGCAGCTCTTAATTCTTCCAACTGTCTTTCGATTTCTTCTAATGACATCGTGAAAACAAACTTGGTAGAAGTAAAATTCAATTTTGCAAAAAAAAAAAAAACAATATTTCAGTTAAATTATAGTTGAAAGTAGACTGTAGAAAATGTTCTTTTAGTAGGGGTCACCAATTATAGCTGTTTAGGTCTTCAGTTCCTTAATTAATTAAGTTAAAAGAAGAAAAGCTATACTGAAAAATAATGTTGTATTTTTACATCAATCCCAATTCCAATATTTTATTAATAAAAACATATGATTTGTTTTAAATTAAAACTACATGATAAACATTGGTGGATAGTCAGTAGCCACTACAAATTTTTTAAAGCCACAAAACAGTTAAAATAATACCTAATTGAAAGGTGAATTTGTAGCTGTTCCAAATTTTAATGAAAAACAAGTTAGTCGCCACCAAGTTCCTTACCAACCCTTGTATATGAACAGTTGCTGGGGTAACACTTCCCTTACCCTTCTCGTGGGTTGACTGAGACGTAGTAGGAGGTTGATTTTTCCTCCCCTACGCGCAGGTCACCATCTAAATAATCGACCTATAAAAAAGTAACGCCAATCTATTCACTGTGATCAGGTTTGGATTTTAATCCTAAGAAAACCCCCAAGGGCCCTGTGTCACAAGTGAGTGACGCAGCGTGGTTACTAGAATATATTTTTATTTAATTTGAAGTTTTTTTTTTGTGCCCAAAGAGGATCCGTTATTGTTAACAGACCAGCTGATTGCATCCTAATCAGTGACAATTCCAATATCAATTTACCCTCAACATATCTTTATTTAATACATTATTCTGTTGTTTTTATTTTACCAAATATTTTAAAAGCATAATTTTTTAAAACTTGATAACATTTTGTATTTTGTTTGTATATATTTTTATTCTAAATTTGACAGAAAAACGTAAAATTATAACTAATGTTTTTTATTAATTTGAGGAAATATACTTACTAAATGAAAAACATCACTCACAGGCAAATAACTTCAAGAGACTTTTTATTTAAGATATAAATCAATCCAAGGAACCATCTTGCCCTGTAATCTGGCCGCAACACTGAATATCTAGACACTAGTGATGATTTGCAATTCATCAGTAGCATCATCCAGCTACTAGGGTATTTTACATTTGTGAAGAATATGTCTACTGTAATTTAAAGCATTCAGTTGCTGAACTCAAGGAAGTAATTTGCTGCAATAATAAACACCAATAAAAACACAACTGATTTGGATTAGGTGATTTCAAAACAATGTTATATTATGTAGTTGCTTCACAAGGCTTTTTATATGGAAAATATTTTTCTATTTTTGTTATTAACAACCAATTCCTTTTATTTTAACCCCTTTCCCTTTTCTTTTATATTATAAAACAGTTTTAAACAGACACAGTTTAGCCTTCCTCACAATATTGTGCTTATGATGTTCCAGATAAATATACAGCCATATAAGTATGCAGAATTTATATTTTGATACGATAAAAAAGTAAGAAAAGGTTTGTAATGGGGATATAAATTAATAATACCAGGAAGTAAAAGAACACACAAGTAATTTCAGTTACTTTTTAATATTTTTTACAAACATCCACTGTTTTTTTCATGAAAAAAGAAAACCATCAGTCTACTTGCCTGATTGGCAGTAAAACAATGAATGAACAGAATAATCACACTAATTTATAACATTTTTTAAATCGGAACTTTAAATACTATAAATAAAACAAACATGAACAAAGCCATATCATTATGAGTCTTTCACATTTAATATTGTTATATACTGCTTTACATTTATTCACGCCTATGCAAGACAAATCAAATAAAATTGGATTTATGTTGGTTATTTATACAGGAATTGCAATTAGATTCTCCTTTACCAAAGGTTGCAACTATAGTTCAATACTTATCATTTATTTACTAAACAAAAAAAGAAGGGGGTGGTCCTCTTAAATATACTCCCATACACTTACAACATAAAACACAAATTGTAAACCCTTAAAGTTTATGTTTTGTATGTAGTAACTGTATGTGGGGATACATATTATTGATTAATAATAGTGTAGAATAACTTTATTTAAACTCGTTCCCCGTAACTAGACTACGTTCCTTTGCAGTTCTAAACTATAACAATACACAACCGTAAATAGAATACACAACCATTTTTTGGGTAAATAATTCATTTATTATTTAATCTGTTATTAAATTAGTGGGGTTTACTGTATCATTGATACGACAATGGAAGAACAATTAAGTATACAAACTTGGCAGTCAGTTCTTCGGGGTGGGCGAGTAGTCGAGTCCAGTCCAGTATTGAACCAAACTGCTCGAGTATCGAGTCAAGTAATTCTTAAAAAAAAAAACTCATTTGATTTTTTTTTATTGAAAACGATGTTTTTACATATCTATATATTTAATTCTGTAAGTAAGCGAATCAGTCCCCACGAAATGTCTGGAGCTAGGAAGAGGTTAAGTTAGGTTATGACGATTCATTTTAAAGCCTGAGGGCCAAGGACAGTGAGAAAAATATCAGAAATGTCAAAAACTACATGGGCTACGCACCACTGGACTTCAAAGATCCAATGATTTTCTTAATTAGATTTTCATTGTTAAGCAAAATGAACTAATGATCAGCTGTGATTATCCACTTACACAAAAACCATATGTTAGGGGCTATAGCCTCTGTAAGCCACTAGTTAAACTTTTATTATACCATGAATGAATAACGATTTAAATGGAAAAAAATATATATATATATTTTAATTCAAATTGATGTATAGGGCTACTAATAGTATTTTATAATAAACATGTTAAAACAAAGTACTCTTTTTTATTTTTTATATAATTTTAATTTACGACATGTTTTGGCACTAAGACCATTATCAAAGTCAACGTAACGTCTTTTGTAATTCAATAAGATAAAATATAACATATGAAATTAAATCCCTATCTTAATAATCATATATGGTAAACATATTTAGTTTCTTTTCATATAGATACTATATACAATTCATTTAATTAATTTTTTCAATTCTTCCAATTTTTCGTAAATTGGGTTCTGTTTCCTAGTTTGTGAAACGTTCAATATATTATTTGGTTCTTTCTTATTACTTGAGTATATATACATTTCTTCTTTCAGTTTCATGACATTCAGTTTTTCGTGATTCTTTTCATATTCTAAAAGAGATATATTGGTTTATAAGTTCGTATATGTATGTCCTGAGTTTAATAAATGGTCAGCAAAGTTAGATTTCATAGTTGTTTGGTATTTTGATTTTAGGGCCTGAATATGTTCTTTAAATCTGATTTTAAAATTTCTCCTCGTTTGGCCAATGTAGAAGTTGTTGCAGTCACTACATTTTAATTTATATATTCCTGGTTTATTATAATGGTAACATAAAATGGCCACATTTCACTCTCTAATACATCGTCTTACAAACCATCCCATTACATGTAGCAAATTTTGAAAATTAAGAGAAAAGTTCAAACATTTAGCAATAAAAAATGGAAACAAACCAAATATGATTGATAACATGATTAAAAGAAATACAAACTTGCAGAAAACTTGCGTACTCAGCGAATTGCCAATGCATATATATATACTACATACCACATACCAAGTTTCATCAATATACATTCATAAATAAACGATTTATAACATTTTAATTATTCTCTATAAGAATAACATGGTGGCAGGGTTGCTGAAGCAAGGAACACAAAAAATAGGGTTTTATACAAATATCAATATAACTCAAGAAGGTAAAGTCACATACCAAATTTAATTAATTTATGTTCATAATTAAGGGAGATAACACATTATTTATTCTCCATAAGAATAACATGGGAGCTGAGTACGCAGGTTTGCTGCTACGGGAACTATCGGCCAACAAATGTTTTTAGTGCAAATATCAATAGACCACAACGATATGAAGCAATATACCAAGTTTCATCAGGATAAGTTGATAAATAAGCGAGATATACAATTTTTCTTATTCTCCATAAGAATAACATTGGGCAACATACTGTGTTTAGCACTTTCAATATCTCTGTAACCATTTGACGTATAGCAATGATCAAAAGACCAAATTGTGTGTCTTTTTAAGCTGATTCCAATGGAAAAACTAAAATTTGACTTTTTCAAAAATTATATATAAAAAACTCAAAAAATCCATTTTTGGGGTACAAAACCCCTCTCAAAATACCCCTTCGGATAGGTCGATCTGTCTGGTTTTCGAACTAAAGTCATAAATGCTGCTTTACACGTTCATACCGAAATTTCATCAAAGTCGGACTATTTTTACGAGAGTTATCGTGCTCACGGACACGGACACACACACACACACACACACATATATATATATATATATATATATATACAGTTTTGAACGAATGGTGTTTTTGGCATCTGGGGATGTCAAAACAAAAAGTTATCATGGTCCCGTGCCTAGGTCTTACCATGCCGACTACGGAAATAGCTTCTTCCCTATAGGGGAAATTCGCTAAGATGGAAAACCGAATGAGAACAATACAAATAGAAGACCTAATGAGAATGAACAGTATATTTGTTTACCATACAACAACTGCATGAAAAGAGAGGTAAGAACAGCGTTTTGTGACTCAAAAATCAAAACAAGTTATAAAACCAAAAATAATAGATTCAATATGATTAATCGAAAAGTCACAAACACACAAGATAATCAAATGACAGATTATAATAAACCAGGAATATATAAATTAAAATGTAGTGACTGCAACAACTTCTACATTGGCCAAACGAGGAGAAATTTTAAAATCAGATTTAAAGAACATATTCAGGCCCTAAAATCAAAATACCAAACAACTATGAAATCTAACTTCATTGACCATTTATTAAACTCAGGACATACATATACAAACTTATAAACCGATTTATCTATTATAGAATATGAAAAGAATCACGAGAAACTGAATGTCTAAGAAGAAATGTATATATACTCAAGTAATAGGAAATAACGAAAAAATATATTGAACGTTTCACAAACTAGAAAACAGAACGCAATTTACAAAAAATTAGAAGAATTGAAAAAATTAAATGAATTATATATAGTATGTATATGAAAAGAAACTGAATATGTTTACCATATGATTATCAAGATAGGTATTTAGACATCACGTGGAATGTCTTGGCCTGAGACTTACTCCACTGCCGGAGTGACTGAGATAACAGCTGGGCCATATCGAGCTTCAGTTTGACTGAACAGATGATGGAACCAACAGATGAAAATCTCGCTCTACTCCAACTTTTTGAACTATAAACAGTTCCCACAGGCCAAGATATTCCACATGATGTGTAATTTCATATGTTATATTTTATCTTATTGAATTACAAAAGAGGTATGTTGACTTTGATAATGGCCTTAGTGCCGAAACATGTAGTCAATTTAAATTACATAAAAAAGGTACTTTGTTTTAACATGTTTATTAGAAAATATATATATATATATATATATATATATATATATATATATATATATGATATATGATATATATATATATTGATAAACTAACTCAAAATTGTTTAATAGATATATATTTGTAATGCTTGTCTTTTGTTTGTTATGGTTATTGAAAACAGTGCATATATATATATATTAAACAATTTTGAGTTAGTTTATCAAAACTAGAATATTTTAACAAGAAAGTGATTTTTTGCCCCAGACCCAAACACTCCCTGTGCCCCTCTCTTACTTATGTTAACTCACAGGTCTCCATAAATAACCCACCTGTCATTGTGTCTCCTTTCATATGAGCTAAAAATAGATTTTAGGCTTATTTTTCTTTATTTCAGCCACTTATTTTGTTAAACATTGGTTAGCGTAAACTTGGGTAAACGGTGGGAGTAGCTTTGCCTTTTTCAACTACTCGACTCGAATTTTCGAGTAGTCTCTAATTCCCACTCGGCCTTCGAGTAGTAGAAAATACTTGGCAGGTACTCGAAAACTCGAGTACTCGCCCACCTCTATTAATTCTAAAACCTAGTGCAATAGCTAAGAAACAACACTATACAAGAACAAAAAAATGCTAAGTCTAACAAGGTATAAAATAAACCCATAACTGAACACATAAAATTGAAAATAAGTCTGCAACAACATCTTAATTAAACATTCTAAATACTAACCAAAAGTGCATTATGCAATCTTATCCTATTAGGCTAACAAACATAAGCAGGCATACCAAATTGCAGATTAAAGGGTGAAACTTCACAATCAGAATTAAAGAATTCTTTCAACAAGGATTGAACATTTTGGAAAAAAGCTTTTATTTACAACAATAATCAAACGTTTGTAAGAGTGTCAGTCAGAGTAAAAATAAGACAAATTAACTAATAAACAACATTTTTAATATTCATCTGATCTGATTGAAATTTTCAAACATTTTGGCAAAAGAAAAAGCCAAAACTGAATTCTGAGGAAGAGAGAGGTGAGGGTAAGTGCTGATAACTCCAATGTCCATACACAAACTTTGGTGAGTAAACCTAATGATGGGCTGATGTTAGTTTTCAGTCACGGTAACAACCCTTGCTGCAAATTAAATTATTCTATCTTTCTTGCACATAAGTGTTTTCGATGGGGGAGGGGGGTTGATAGTGATTTTGGATTATTGTGACTTTTCACATATTACTATAATATATGATCTCCAAAATCTGTCCTCCCCAATTACGCCTATGCTCTCACAACAATTCTCATTAAAAGGTTGATATTTGATAAGTTATCTTACAATAACAGTTACAAAGTAACATGTCCCTACGGAAATATCAACCCAAACGTGCAAACGTATTGATAATTGTCAGCTTATTTTACAGTTATTTTAAACAAAATAACAACAAATTCAGGTATGCAAGTACGATACAGGTCTACTTCCCCACCAAGCAATGTTGAAGAGGAGAAAGCTGTCTTCTTGCCACTATCTCCATCTCTTTCTCAAGAAGCTCAAAGAAAGAACACTGTTAAATAATTCAGTTATATTCTCCAAGCAAGAAGTACAAAGCTTGTTGACGAGTTCACACTTTGAACTGGCCAACTGGCGAACTTCAAATGTGTCTTTGGTTTTATAAACTATTCTACACAGTTTACTTATCTT
Organism: Allygus modestus; assembly: GCA_963675035.1. Classification (NCBI taxonomy): domain Eukaryota; kingdom Metazoa; phylum Arthropoda; class Insecta; order Hemiptera; family Cicadellidae; genus Allygus; species Allygus modestus. The sequence continues at coordinate 105,442,749 of OY776112.1, forward strand.
TAAATGGGTTAAATGGTCCCCTTAACACATTCGCTGCATGGCACTCACCGTTGAGTGCTCTAGTTCCTTGCCGCCTTGTGGCGCGCTCACCGGTGAGTGCTGGCATCGCCTACTTTCCATTCAATTTCTGTGCAGCAGCACACTGGTAAGAACGGGTATTTTTATATCAGCTTTTAGCTAGGAATGCGAGCTTTACTGTGGTGTAGGTTGGTAGTAAATTTCCCCAATATCCCAGCCATCACGGGACTTCCCCGCATCCATTTTCAACCAACTTAGTCCCTCTAGGTGGTAACCCTGGTTGACTTCTGCTATCTAGATTGTGCTGCTACCTGTTGGCATTTTGTAGAACTACGTCCAGTTGTGTTGTAACGCAGTACAACAGCGTATAGTGTTTTTGTCATTCATTAGCCAGGATTTCAAAATGTGACCGCGCCAATCGGAACGGTTGCAGCATTGCGGGAACACGCCCCCGGGCATGCCCCGCAGCGAACGGGCCATAGGCAAAAGGATATGTTTATGCTGAAGCTAAGTTTTAACGGTGCAAAGCAACCAGAACAATATGTATCAAGCCGATAGATCACCAACTTATAGTTGATGCTGACTGGCTTCAATACGAGCAAGCTTACATCCTGGTTTAGGTCTCACACACAGTCTAGTTGTTATTCTATTGCCCTCCCTGAATCAAAAGATAGATCCGCCACTGACTAGATGTCATCAGTCGATTCCTAGATTCAACTCAAACCTGTGAAGACCTGATGCTGTTGCTTGGCGGTTTGTCTAGCAATAATTGTATTGTGGAGATAACTAAAACAAATTTCTCTGGCACCAACCGGAATGACAACTTAAGACGTTTGCCAAACAATACAAAAAAACAAAAATTATAGAGGACATACAAGTTCTTACACGACAATAATTTATTTAATTCTTAGTGCATTTAAATGGTGTTTTTGTCACTCAACAAATTTTCATGATTTCCTTGGTGCCTAGCATCCATAGATTTTTGTTTACGATTTACCTTAATCCTACCTAGTATTTGAAATAATTAGGTATCTGAATGCCATAAACCTTTTCAACGATCAAAATATAGACTAGACAAAAGACAACAATTAGAAGATTTTAACTTTTTGCACTGACACTCTTAGCAAACTAAATGAAATAGAAAGGTAAATGAAACATAGATTTCATTAGAACTAGAATTTCTATTTCCTAAATGTATCAGTTAGCATACCATGGATAAACACTAATTATTTTCAAAATAGAGGAAGCTCCCGAACATCCATGATGCAGAACTTTCGTTAGCTGATTCTATACTTAAATGTTTGCTCTATGTATAGCAATAAAAATCCATATGACTTTTGAAACTGAAACTGGCACCGTGCTTCGGAAGACTCGTTAAGCCGTTGATCCCGGCTACTTAAGTAGTTGATAGGTCATGTCAGTGGCACTAGTGCGACCTGAAAACTCTTGACAACAGATCTTGGCCAGAAGGTTACACAAATTTTACTTTTACTTTACTACAAATTGATTGGTAAAATATAAACACAAATCTATTATCAACTACATGTTGATGTCGAGCAGTAAGTACTCTTCTAACTTGAAATTAGTTATTTATCAACTCTTTGAGTGCTGAGCGCCGACATACCGGCATTTAGATAAAAAACACGGTTAGTTTCAATATAAGCTATCGTACTGATATAAGCAGTATATGCGATCTGCGTCTGTGGTTTAACCTGGCAGACAAAATCAGAACACACTTACGGAGAACGTAAGCTGAAATGTCATCCAGTCCAATACCGTTGCTAGTCTAATCAGTAGCGGAGCGGAGTAAGGCAATATCTCCCAGCACTTGATCAGGGAGAATCCCGTTTCAGTCGGTTGATTTTATATGCAAATCCAGGGAAGTTATCCTGTCTGCACTATAAGCAAACTATGGACAGCTCTGGTCCAAACTGACTGGATGGTGAATTCAACTAATCTTTTCACAAGCTCAACTCTCAAAGGGTTAAACGATTAACCAATTGCAAAATCTTAGTACAAAATAGTAATGTTTACCATGTGTATGATTTTCTATGGTGATTTGTGCACAGTCGAAAAATTTAACAAGAAGTTTTAATTGGTTTAATAATTTTTAACTTCAGAACCATAAATCAGCTTGAATTTTGTATTACTTTAAACTTAAATTTGTTGTATCCCATAATACACAAGCAAGATTTTTATAAGGACCTATAGAACTGAATTTTACGCTTGACATGACAGTTAAAAGAGGAATAGATTCTACGGATTTCTACAGGCCGTCAAAGCTACAATGTAAATCTTATTGAAGAAAGAAAATCAATTTCATGATAAATTCAACAGCCGTTGGTACGTTAACGAAACTCAACACAACAGCAATGACAGATGTTACAGATAAATAAATAATGACTACTGAAATGATATCAAGCATCTCGCTACCATCTTACTCTTTAGTTTGAAGGATCTTGGGTTCAATTAAGATCTTGGCTTCTGTTGCCATTGAAATAAAACAAAATGACAATGCAGTATCCACAATAGCCTATGTTATATATATAAGGGGTGATGGAAATTCAGAAACATGAGATGAACCCATGATATGCTCCAGTTGAGTAGTATTAAAAGACATGTATATAACTGACTGATTCTTGTTTGTAATCCAAGATTTTAATTTTTGTTAAGTATCTCCCATGTTATAGGAATTGCTGTATTATTAAGTTTTTATTGTAAAAAGTGTAGCTTGGAGTAGTGTGTGACTTCTGAGGGTTCCACAATTGATCTCTTTATTAGGGCTCTCATTTCTCGTGTTTTTGGTAGGCCTACTTATAGGAATTGCTGTATTATTAAGTTTTTACTGTAAAATGTATAGTTTGGTGTCCTGGTTAGTGTGTGACTTCTGAGAGTTCCACAACTGATCTCTTTATTAGGGCTCTCATTTCTCGTGTTTTTGGTAGGCCTACTTATAGGAATTGCTGTATTATTAAGTTTTTACTGTAAAATGTATAGTTTGGTGTACTGGTTAGTGTGTGACTTCTGAGGGTTCCACAACTGATCTCTTTATTAGGGCTCTCATTTCTCGTGTTTTTGGTAGGCCTACTTATAGGAATTGCTGTATTATTAAGTTTTTACTGTAAAATGTATAGTTTGGTGTCCTGGTTAGTGTGTGACTTCTGAGGGTTCCACAACTGATCTCTTTATTAGGGCTCTCATTTCTCGTGTTTTTGGTAGGCCTACTTATAGGAATTGCTGTATTATTAAGTTTTTATTGTAAAAAGTGTAGCTTGGAGTAGTGTGTGACTTCTGAGGGTTCCACAACTGATCTCTTTATTAGGGCTCTCATTTCTCGTGTTTTTGGTAGGCCTACTTATAGGAATTGCTGTATTATTAAGTTTTTACTGTAAAATGTATAGTTTGGTGTACTGGTTAGTGTGTGACTTCTGAGGGTTCCACAACTGATCTCTTTATTAGGGCTCTCATTTCTCGTGTTTTTGGTAGGCCTACTTATAGGAATTGCTGTATTATTAAGTTTTTACTGTAAAATGTATAGTTTGGTGTACTGGTTAGTGTGTGACTTCTGAGAGTTCCACAACTGATCTCTTTATTAGGGCTCTCATTTCTCGTGTTTTTGGTAGGCCTACTTATAGGAATTTCTGTATTATTAAGTTTTTACTGTAAAATGTAGTTTGGTGTCCTGGTTAGTGTGTGACTTCTGAGGGTTCCACAACTGATCTCTTTATTAGAGCTCTCATTTCTCGTGTTTTTGGTAGGCCTACTTATAGGAATTGCTGTATTATTAAGTTTTTACTGTAAAATGTATAGTTTGGTGTCCTGGTTAGTGTGTGACTTCTGAGGGTTCCACAACTGATCTCTTTATTAGAGCTCTCATTTCTCTGTGTTAAGAATTTTTATTTTACTTTGTAATTGTCAATTTAATAACTCATGATGGGGTGAATGTCATCTTTGCAGGAACTACATTTTGAATTAATAAATAACTACATGTTACGGTATGCTGAATTATTTATCATAAGGATAAAAGTGATAACTTAAACATTCCTCCAAACACTATCCAGTTCTGTTAATATGCAGGCTATCTGTGACATAAAGACGAGAAAATTAAGAGTCTATGTTCACAATAGGCTACTTAACTTTAGCTTAAATAATTTGTATTAGTATTTCATGAGTATTAAGAGTTAAAATTTTACTAACTGTACTTATAAAAAAGTAATCAAATCATTAAGTTTACCCTTTTAACTATAACGATTAAAAATGCAAGTCTTTGGTCTCACGAAGTTAATAAAAAACGAATAATGGATCAGTGCTTTGAGCAAAAATATACAGCTTACAGACTAAATAAAATGAACACACTAAAATTAAGTAATACTAAAATGTTTAGACTACGAAATTCAAAGATGAACATTTTCCTTTACGTGTTAGTATTTTAGACTAGTTAAAAATACAGATTGAAATATTTTTGAGAACATACGTACTACAACCCTAGAAGGAACATTTATTATGGTCAGTCTTACATGTACGACTACGACCTCGTAAAGCTACTCGCCTCGGGCATGGCCATTGGACACGGGAGTCGAGGTACGTACGAATATTGGGTTGGCAACGTTGTTATCGATGGGAGTCAGGCTACGTTTGAGTATTATCTTAGCCGTGTAACTATTACTTATAGGTGTCATACTCCTGGATCTGGGAGAGATCTTGGTGTCACTCTCGATCGGGCTCAGACTGCGTTTAGGAGTCAACGTCGCGCTGAGCTGGACTCGGGTGGAGTGGTAGCTGGTGGAAAGAGATCGCTCAGTCATGGAGGAGTCCAGCGTGACATGTCGCATGGAGCGCCGCATCAAACTCTCGGCTTCCGGGACGACAAACGCGTCTTGTTGACTCAACGGGGCGACAAGAGTGACGGAGAACCTTCGGTACAACTCCACGACGGGGTAGGCACTCAGCTTGTGGGTCTGGAGCAATGGCAAGGGTTACTATGAGAAGGTGTCTGAACATTCGATAACCAACATCCAAAATAAATAAAATTCAATTTAACCCTTTCAGTGCTATGGACCGATACATCATTTTTTGAATCTGCCTCCAAAAAACATTGTTAATTGCTATACAGGGTGCTCAGAAATGACCAGGTCAAACTTCACCAGGTTATTATATAGCTCAAAACAAACAAGATTCATTATACAATGCATAGTCTTATCTCACTTGGTTTTCTGTCAATCTGTCCGTATGTGTTTTTTACATAAAAAACGTGTTATCCCAATAAGAGTTTGAGATATTAAATTGAAACTTTGCGTATTTCTTGCCTTTCTGTCTGTTTGTGTTTTTTTTTACTTAATACATTATATCTTAGGAACATCTCAAGTTATCAACTTAAAACTTGGTACATGTATTACATCTAATAAGACCCATTTTGGTATGGAATATCAAGTTTATACTTTGTACCATGTAAAAATGGCAGCCATTTTTGTTTTTCAAAGCTAAATATCTTAAAAACCGTAATATGTAGGAAAAATCTGTAGGTATCAAAAAAGTTGGTTCATTTGGTCCTAAAAATAATGATATGAATATTTTAACCATAGGATTTTAAATACCCCCGACGCAGCAAACCTGCGTACTCAGCGAATTTCCAATGCAGAATACACCGCATAAAGCCAAATACTAAGTTTCATAAAAATATATCCACAAACAAGCGATATATACAATTTTAATTATCCCCTATAAGAATAATATTGGTGATAAGTACGTGTAGGTTTGCTGAAACAAGGAATACAAACAATTGGTTTTTATGCAAATATAAATAAAATTTAACTAGGCTAAGCCACATACCAAGTTTCATCAATATTCAATCATATATAAGCACTATATAACATTTGAATTATTCTCCATAAGAATAACATGGGGGCTGAGTATGCTGGTTTGCTGCTACGGGGATAATCAACAAAAAATAAATTTTTTGTGCAAATATCAATATACCAGTACTACGTGAAGCCACATACCAAGTTTCATCAATATAAATTCATAAATAATCAAGATATCAAATTTTATTATTCTCCACAAGGATAACATTGGACAACGCACTATGTTTAGCACTTTGAATATCTCTGCAACGGTTGGGTGTAGAATCAAAATTTAAACACCAAAATGATTTTTTTGTTGAGCTGAACTGATTGGTAAAAGCAAATGTGAAGTTTACATTAAAATAAACTGAGGAAAAGCCAAAAACCTTTTTCCCAAACGATTAGCATAGGAGATTTTATAAGTAGGTTTTTTGGATTTTCTCCACATTCAAAATACTATATTATTTGTTTTGTTAAGCTCTATAACATGGTCAAAACCAAAATTAAGTTTTTTTTTAAATTGTAGGGTAAAAAATGCAAAAAACTGATTTTTGGAAAATTTAAAACCCCATAAACCCCCTTTTCCATGGTCCAATTTTTCTGGTTTTCAAACTTAAAGTCATGATTGTCACTTTACACATTTGAGCCATCGGACGTTTTTTACTCAAGTTATCGCATTCACGGACACACACACACACACACACACATATATATATATATATATATATATATATATATAAAATATTACTGGGCTGAAACTTTACACATAGGTAGATCCTGAACCCATGCAACACATAGGCCTATTCACTTTCTTAAAATCCCCTTGGGCTACGCCCCGTGAACGTCTTAAGTTTCAATGTTTACATTTCAGAATAAAGTAAACATTCAGAAACTGTAATGCGAACAGCTAAAAAAAAAAAAACAATAAAAAAAAAAAAAAAAAAAAAAAAAAAAAAAAAAAAAAAAAAAAAAAAAAAATAAAATATAAAAAAAAATAAAAAAAAAAAAAATAAAAAAAAACAAAACAAAAAAAAAAAAAAAAAATATGAGTATATACTGAACAAAAATATTAATGTGGCTTCATCTGGTTGTGGTCTATTCTTATTTGAACAAAAAAATTTTTACCGATACTTCCTATACCCCCCTCCCGATTTTATATTTATGCTCACGCCCCGATTTCTGTTTTTGTCCCTCCCATTTTATATTTTTGACACCCCCGATTTTATATTTTTTGCCCCCCCATTCTATATTTTTGCACCCCTCATTTTTATTTTTTCCCCCTCCCGATTTAATATTTAGCTCCCCACCGGTTTTATATTTTTGCCCCACAGCCCCCCTCTTCAATTTGATATTTTAATTTTATTTCACCCCATTTTATATTTTTTCCCCCACCCAATTTCATTTTTTCGGCCCCGCCCCCGAATTTTATATTTTTGCTCTCTCCCGATTTTTTTTTTTGCCGCAACCCCGATTGTATGTTTTTGCCCCCCCCCCTTCGATTTGATATTTGTATTTCATGTCCCCCCATTTTATATTTTGCCCCCCCTGATTTTATATTATTGCCCCCTCAATTTTATATTTTGGCTCCCCCCATTTTATATTTTTGCTCCCCCGATTTTATATTTTTGCTCCCTCCGGATTTTTATTTTTGCCCGCCCGATTTTATATTTTTGCTCCCCCCCAATATTTTGCCCACCCCTGATTGTGTACGTTTTTGTCCCCCCCCCTCTTTGATTTGATATTTGTATTTCATGTCCTCCCCATTTTATATTTTTGCCCCATTTTATTTTTTTGCCCCCCACGATTTTATATTTTTGCTTCCCTCCACCCGATTTTATATTTGTTGCCCCGCCCCCCGATTTTATATTTTTGTCCCCTCGATTTCATATTTTTGCCCCCCAACGATTTCATATTTTTGCCCCCCTCGATTTTATATATTTTTGACCCCCATTTTATATTTTGCTCCCCCCCAAATTTATATATTTGGCCCCCCCACTGCGATTATATGTTTTTATTTTAAGTCCCCCCCATTTTATAATCCCCCCGATTTTATATTTTTTTGCCCCCCCACCCCTGATTCTATTTTTTTGCTCCCCCCAATTTTATTTTTGCCCCCTCCCGATTTTATATTTTGCTCATCTTTTCGATTTTTTCGTCCCCTCTCCATTTTATATTATTGCCCCCCCATTTTATATTTTTTCTCCCCCTCAATTTTTATTTTTGCCCCCACCCCGATTTTATATTTTTGCCCCCTCTATTTTATATTTTTGGCCCCCCTCCACCAATTTTATATTTGTGCTCCCCTCAATTTTATTTTTTGCCCCATCCCCAATTTTATATTTCGCTCCCCCCCTCTTCGATTTTATATTTTTAATTTATGTCCCACCCGATTTTATATTTGTAATTCCCCCGATTTTTATTTTTGCCCACCCCCGATTTTATATTTTGCTTCCCCCTCTTCGATTTTAAATTTGTATTAAATGTTGTTCCTCCATTTTATATTTTTGCCCCCCCCCGATTTTATATTTTTGCCCCCCCCCCGATTTTATATTTTTACTCCCCCCCCAATTTTGATTTCTACCCCCCCGATTTTATATTTTTCTTCCCCCCAATTTATATTTTTGCCCCCCTCTCGATTTTACATTTTTTTGCCTCCACCCTGATTTAATAATTTTTTGCCCCCCCCCGCCCACGATTCCATATTTTTGCTCCACCTCCTTATTTTTATTTTTGCCCCCTCCCGATTTTAAATTTTGGCTTCCTCCCCAATTTTATATTTTGCTCCCCCCTTCATTGATTTTACATTTTTTTATATTGTCCCCACTCCATTTTATATGTTTGCCCCCCAAATTTTAAATTTTTGCCTCCCCATTTTAAATTTTTGCCCTCCCGATTTTATATTTTTTTGCCCCCCCAATTTTATATTTTGCTCCCCCCCAGCCGATTTTATATTTATGCCCTTCTCCCCCCCTCCCCGATATTCTTGATTTTTTTGTACTTGAGTTCTTTTATTTCTAAAAGCGAATCCATAGTGTTACGTGTACTGATTTGGAGTTGCAAACCACACGCGGTTTACTACCCGAAAGAGATCCTCAACTTAGCAAAACCAAACTATCTGCCAGTATATTTCATTAACTTTTATTTAATTTTACAGTAATCGTGTAAAATGTAATTGTAATATTGTAAAACAATGTGGATTGTTATTTGCTTAGTTAATCTACCATTTATATACAACCAGAACGAAGGACGGGTACACAGCTAATATATATATAAATTTGAACGAATAGTGTTTTTGGCATCTGGGGACCTCAAAACAAAAAGTTATCATGATCTCGGGCTTAAGTCTTACCATGAGACCTACGGTAACAGCTTCTTCCCTTTAGGGGAAATTCGCTAATAACTGAGTAATTGGGATTTCTACAAGTTAAAACATGCTTTTTTTGCCATATTTCTGGAATAAACTTTATGTTTAACTTTTAAAAATGACAATTACTCAGTTATTTAAAATCCTAAGGTAAAAATCTTCATAATATAATTATTTTTAGGGCCAAATGACATAACTTTTTTTATACCTATAGATTTTTACCTAACTATTACAATTTTTAAGATATTTAGCTTTGAAAAACAAAAATGGCCGCCATTTATAAATGGTACAAAGTAGAAACTTGATATTCTATACCAAAATGGGTCTTATTAATACATGTACTAAGTTTGAAGTTGATATCTTGAGATGCTACTAATAAATAACGTATTAAGTAAAAAAAAAAAACAGTCTGAAAGACGGAAAACAAAGCATTTCCGGACCTACATTTATGCAAATTTGTTCTTGAATTTTACAAGTAGAATGAGCTCCCGAAGTTTCTGCATATCTTCGTGAATCACCCTTTATATTAAAAAGGATATAGTTTATCAAAAACTACAAAGAGACAAAACATTTAGACCTTAGCAGAAACCATTAGATACCTCATTTAATGATCTACGATAAGTATTAACGGAACTCTTAGGAAACTTCCACTTTTTCGATTGGTGTGTACCCTGTTTTCACACCCCCAGCAACTACGGTGTTGGTGTTGAAAACATTGGAAATATTGGAAATTTCTTCACAGTTCCGTTAATAATGATCGGAGAACATTCAAAATCTTTGACAATTTTTCGTTTTTAAGATATTAACTTTTAAGTTTTAAAATTGCTGCAATTTTGAAACAGGAAGTGATATTTTCCCAAAAATGTTTAACAAAATGTTACTTACTAAGATAAACAAAAATACTAAGTTCCAATTTAATATATCCAACCCTTACAGAGAAAACAAATGTTATGTAAAATACCCCCGTCGCAGCAAACCTGCATACTCAGCGAATTTCCAATGAATATAAAACATAACACATTATAACAGTTAACAGGATTCATAAGAAATGTATTTACAAACAAGCGATATTTAACATATTAATTATTCTCCATAAGAATAACATTGGGGATGAGTACGCAGGTTTGCTGCAACAAGGCACACAAAATAATGGGTTTTTATGCAAATATCAATAGAACTCATCTTAGTGAAGTCACATACCAAGTTTCATCCATATACATTTATAAATAAGCGATATATAACATTTTAAGTATTTTCCATAAGAATAACATGGGGACCAAGTACCTAGGTTTGCTGCTACAGGAACCATAGGCAAAAAATTGATTTTTTGTGCAAACAACAATAAACCACAACCAGATCAAGCCATATACCAAATTTTGCCAGTTTATGTTCATAAATAAGCGAGATATACAATTTTTCCTTTTCTCCATAAGAATAACATTAGACAACGTACTGTGTTTAGCACTTTCAATATCTCGGTAACCAATTGACGTAGAGCAATGATCAAAATACCAAATTATTTGTTTTTTTAAGCTGAATTCAATGGTATAAATTAAAATTTGATTTATATTAAAACTACACGTGAAAACCCCAAAAAACACATTTTTGGGGTACAAAACCCCCCAAAAACCCCCCATCGGATGGTGCGATTCATCTGGTTTTCGAACTCGTTCAAATAAATGGTACTTTACACATTTGTACCAAATTTCATTAAGATCGGACCTTTTTTACGAGAGTTATCGTGCTTACGGACACATATATATATATATATATATATATATATAAATATATATATATATACATATATAAAAATTTGAACGAATGGTGTTTTTTGCATCTGGGGACATCAAAATGAAAAGTTATCATGGTCTCGGGCTTAAGTCTTACCATGAGACCTACGGTAATAACTTATTCCCTATAGGGGAAATTCGCTAAAATTTGAACGAATGGTGTTTTTGGCATCTGGGGACCTCAAAATGAAAAGTTATCATGGTCTCGGGCTTAAGTCTTACCATGAGACCTACGGTAATAGCTTCTTCCCTATAGGGGAAATTCGCTAAAACACGACAGATTGACAGAAAACCAAGTGAGATAGGACTATATATGCTATAATGAGTATTGTTTGTTTTAAGCTAAATAATAACCTCGTGAAGTTTGATCCGGTAGTTTCTGATTACCCTGTATAAGCGATTGTACCATTACGAGTTCAGTCTGACATGTGGTGTAACCGGGTAGACACAAACTGAACTATCTCGCCTAGCGCCGAGGCTCTAATACCACCTGGTCCGCTACAGCTGCTAGTCTGATCAGTGGATCTTAGGCACTACCTCCCTGGCCAGGAGGTAACACATGGATCGAGGGGTCAAATTCCGTCACAGTCGGTGATTTTTATGTGCTACTCATGGAGATTTCACTTGTCAATCATTGTCAATAATAGTAATTTATTCAGCCATTAAGTACATAATAATTTATAGATTTAAAGGTAAGTCTAATTAATTTATTGAACTGAATTTTGCTCTTTTTTATGTACATATCGCCCGTCATTCCAATAGGCCATGTCGAGTAACAATATGCAAAACAATATATAAACATAAAACACATTCTACTCAGTTTAAACAATGTATCTTCAAAATAAAAAATTATAGAAAACATAGTTTAGTATATAAATGATAATGGTATAACTACTTAAAATGTGGCTACCAAATATTTATTCTAACTTAAAACCAGAAAAATCAAAATTCATATACTCTTGGTTACAGTAAAACACATTTTCCTGGTAGAAAAATTTCAAGACCTTCTTAAATTTTATGAACTCGCGGAGACTGGCAGCTTATTAAAATACCCCGTAGCAGCAAACCTGCGTAATCAGTGAATTTTAAATGCATTTATATGTATCTTAATACCACATAGAGCCACATACCAAGTTTCATCAATATACATTCATAAATAAACGATTTATGACATTTTAATTATTCTCTATAAGAATAACATGGCGGCTGAGTATGCAGGTTTGCTGAAACAAGGAACACGAAAAATGGGTTTTAATATAAATATAACTCAATTAGGTAAAGCCATATACCAAGTTTTATTAATTTATGTTCATAATTAACGGGGATAACCTTTTACTTATTCACCATAAGAATAACATGGGGGCTGAGTACGCAGGTTTGCTGCTACGGAAACTATCAACCAATAAATCTTTTTTTTGCAAATATCAATAGACAACAACGATATGAAGCAATATACCAGGTTTCGTCAGGCTAAGTTTATAAATAAGCGAGATATAAAATTTGTCTTATTCTCTATAAGAATAACATTGGACTACGTACTGTGTTTAGCACTTTTAATATCTCTCTAACCAATTGACGTAGAGCAATGATCAAAACACCAAATTGTTTGTTTTTTTAACACGTTCGCTGCGGGCCACCAATGGTGGGCACTCCCGGTGTGCAGCAGCGAACCCGATTGGTAAAGACAAATACAAATATTTCGGTCTGACGAATCGCAAAACAATGTGCAGTGCTCTACTTCTTTACCACGAGAGTGGACGTAGTTCGCTGAAACACCCACAGGTAGCAGCATTGCCTGGATAGTAGCCGTTACCCTTGTTTTACCAATCGGAGGGAGAGAAATGGGACAAAAAGTGGTTTTCTAAGCATTGCCAGACGGGTATTTCACGGGAAATAAGTACCAACCTAACTAAATTGAAGAACACAGTCCTTCCAATGAGCGGGAAACAAGCAGCCTGTCTAGGACGAGTGCTGGTTATTTAGACTTGCATTTAGTTTGCATGGAGACATCACCACTCGGTTGGTAGTCCGCGCCCGGCGACTGCTTGGACCACCGACCAGTCCGTGACGCGCAGCCAACGTGTTAAGCTGAATTCAACGGTGAAAAGTAAAATTTGATTTACTAAAATATTACATGTAAAAAACTAAAAAAATCCATTTTTGGGGTGCACAACCCCCTCGAAATACTCCTTAGGATGGAGTGATCTGGCTGGTTTGAACTTAAGAGTTATGGCACCCACGGACTCATATATATATATATATATATATATATATATATATAAAAATACAGTTTTAAATGAATGGTGTTTTTGGCATCTGGGGACCTCAAAACGAAAAGTTATCATGTTCCCGGGCCTAGTTTTACCATGCTAAGTACGGTGATAGCTTCTTCCCTATAGGGGAAATTCGCTAAAATGTAATTTGCTGGTAATAGTGGCTGCTGATGGATTTGTTAAGTCTAACCTGTGGAAGATTTAAATTATGTTTATTACGGGTATTATAGTTATCTTGAAAAGAGTGCTAATATTCTTTTACATATGATAAGTTTGTGAGTATAAATAACAAAGGTAAAGTCATAAATTTTAATTCTTTGACACTGTCCCTACAACTTAGAAGGTAGCTAAGATTATTAATTACTCGTATGATTTTATTTTGCCATGTAAACGTTATGGATGATGATGGAGCACTCCCCCACAGGCGGAATCTGTAAGAAAGTAGAGATTGGAAAAATGCAAAGTAATAAGTCAGAAGTACTGAACGGGTTATGCATGTTTTTAATTTTCGAAGGAAGAACAATATTCTGGATAACCTTTTGCATCGATTTTGGATCAGGGGCGGATCCAGTGGTCATGTTTGGGGGGCGGTCACCGAAAGTTACCCCTCCTCCTTCCCTGTGGATGGTCCCTGGCACCTACATTATTGTTTTTAACTGCATTAAATTATACAACGAATGAAAGTTAACATAATATATCAATAACCTTGTACTCAAGAAAAAATCAATCTTCACTTTATAAACAAGCTAAACAAAAATTAACTTTAGTTTTACTGCGCCCGACTGTAGATAAAAATAAAATATTTAGGCATTACACTTTTTTCTAAGTCATCTGTAGGCTACGAACAAGTAAGATGCCTAAATAAACAATTTATTTTAATATTTACCCACGTGAAAAACTATTTACAAAACGTATTTGAAATTTGCAATACTGAACTATACTACGCGAAGATACAATTAGGAATGAGGCTGACAGCCAAGGTGAACCACTTGAAAAATGAAAATGTCGTACCACATTTTTACTAAATAAAATACTTGGCGTATGAGTTTCTGTTTGCACACAATTTCATCTTTGTTTCCTCTTATTTCATTACATATAATTTGAGGCACTTTTTGCTTCTAGCCTAGCCACTATCTATTGCCTACAGATAAACAGCTGTAACCTGGCACTTGGGACTGGCGAGTCCGAAAGGGAAGGGGTGGAAAACCCTTACTATTCCTCCTCTCAGAACATTGGTCCGCGCCGCTGTCTAGGCTGCAAAACCCCGCCGCGTGACTCATGGGGTTGACGACCCCAGGGTTCAGAAAAATCGGAGAATATTAATAGAGAATTCCGATATTCGAGAAAAACGAATCTCCTACTTGCTTGCCATGAAAAAATACAGGAAAGAAAAGAGACCTATTGTTTATATGGATGAGTCGTATGTCTGCACCTCCCATGTATCTAGCAAAACCTGGGCAGATGGTTCAGTTAACGGGTTACATACGCCAATACCCAAAGGAGATCGGCTCATTATTGTCCATGCGGGTGGAGAAGAGGGATTTGTACCAAATGCGCTGGCAATGTGGAAAGCGGGGATTAAGTCGAGTGACTATCACGACAACATGAACTCGAAAAATTCTATGCAGTGGGTTAAAAATCAATTAGTTCCAAATCTGAAACCTAACACAGTCCTGGTTATAGATAACGCTGGATATCATTACTCCGAACTGTATAAAGCGCCAACATCAAACAGTAGGAAAGACGAAATGATTAAATGGCTGGAAGAAAAAAATATCCCATATGACACATCAATGTTGAAGCCACAGTTATACAAGTTGATCCAGAACCAAAAATCCCAGTTTAAAAAATACGTTCTGGACGAAGAATTAAGCAAGGCAAAGGCAGGTCAGTGTTTTGCGTTTGCCTCCATATCACCCCGACTTAACCCCAATCGAACTGATCTGGGCAGAAGTTAAAGATTATGTTGCCACCCACAATACCACATTTAAAATGGCAGACGTTCGGAAGCTATGTGATGAAAAGTTTTCAGCGATGGGTCCGGAAAATTGGATACCGAAATGCAATCATGTGAAAACAATCGAAGAGGAATATCTGAAGAAAGAGTTAGCCATCGACCTTAAGACGGAGGACAAATCTTTTGTGATAAACTTGAACAGCGAAAGCGAAGAAGACAGCGACAGTGAAGATGAAGCTATGTCTGGAGTTGAAAAGTTCAGTGAGTATTTTAAGTTATTTATATTTTAATGTATTTTCCTATATTAGTCGAATGTTATTGATTCTGTTTCATGTTTTTTTTCTTCAAAATGTTCCATGTAGTATAAATATAAGTTGTTGTAGTATGTCAAAGATAATAATAACTCGTGTTAGCATTTTTTAGATATTGTTTGTAATCCACAGTATTGTATTTAGGAGATTTATCAATGATATCAGAAATACCCTTTTCAAAAGAATTTTTAAAGCCATTTGCATCCAAATCTGGAGGTAATTTATAGAGTAGAGATATTTGAAAAAAAGTTCTAATAGGTTTTTGACTGAATTCTCTTATGAAAATAACCTTGTTAATGTTTTAATAAATGTGTCTGTCTTTGAATAAGTTTTAAAATTATTTTTTCCTGTTGTGTCAAATTGTTATTTTAATGCTATAAGTTATATTTTATAAGAGGATGTCTGCAGTTAAATTTTAAATCATTAATCATTACATGATATCGTTCAAGCCAGATAAGTTAATTTCATTGATTCCAGTGTTGATATTAAGGAGTATTTACGTAGAACAAGTATATCAATAGGGTGAGTTGTTTATTACGGCCGGCTAATGTCCATTCAAGCGCGGCTAATAAGGGTCGGGGCCCGGTCTTCCCCGACCGATGTTTTGTGCCATGAGAGTACACGATTTCTACCTCGAGTCCATGTGCCAGGTTACAGCTGTTTGACTGTAGCAACGGATTACGCGGTTTTAAGCAAAAATCAACCTTACCTGTAAACAAAACACCGCTGATAACAAACGACGGTAGGCTGGCGAAATCCAGTAAAAAATAATCACCGAATAAAATTGTAGCAACTTTGCTGCTAAAATTTACCTCCAAGACCATGTTGAAAACACTGCATTTTTGGTCTGCCAACTGGCAAAACTGCAACAACTTCGAGATCCTCGGGAATATCCATGTTTTTGTAAGATGCTTTTAGGTTAAATACATGGATCTAAGTAATGTGTTATATACTAAAATGGAAGTTTAAAATTTTACCTGTCTAATGGTGTGTATTTTATTTAATTTATCAAACGTTTAGGTTCGTTAATTTTAATTTTAATGTAATCTTGTATACGGGGGCAGCAAAATTTGACTCTAGGAACCAAAAAACGGTGTTTCGGGAGGCTTTTGCTGCTTATATTTTAATTCGGATTTATTCAAACTTTCATCGTATGCATGAATAATAAAATAAAACACAAAATTTCTTAGGTTGGGGGGGAGGGGCGACTGCCCCCCCTTGGATCCGCCCCTGTTTTGGATGTGAAATTCCAATTTCATTTTACTATCTAAATTTTTGTGTTTAAAAATTGGCCTGTTTGATCATTTAAAGAGAAAAAAATTTTTGTCTGTGGCAAAGATGAAGGGGAGGGCAGACCTTAAGCAAATGGGGAACGGCACGGGTCCAAGCTGACGGGATGGGTGGATTCTTTTTGAGTTGCACTGATCAAGCGTTTTGCTACTTTTACCTAGCCTTAATATGTGTGTTCCCTGGAAGTGCATTTAAAATGTTGTTTAACTGTTCAGACGTAAGATATCTAAAATACCCCCGTAGCAGCAAACCTGCGTACTCAGTGAATTTCCAATGTGTGTGTGTGTGTGTGTGTGTGTGTGTGTGTGTGTGTGTGTGTGTGTGTGTGTGTGTATATCAATACCACTTAAAGCCACATACCAAGTTTCATCAATATACATTAATAAGTAAATGATTTATGACATTTTAATTATTCTCTATAGGAATAACAGGCGTCTTGAGGATGCAGGATTGCTGAAGCAAGGTAAACACAAAATGGGATTTTATACAAATTTTGGTATAACTCCACATACCAAAAGTTATTAATTTATGTTCATAATTAAGGGAGATAACATTTGTCTTATTCTCCTTAAGAATAAAATAGGAGCTGTGTTCGCAGGTATGCTGCTACAAGAACGATTGGCAAAAAAATTAATTGTTGGTGCAAATATCCATAGACCACAACAGTATGAAGCAATATACCAAGTTTCGTCAGGATAAGTTGATAAATAAGCAAGATACATATTTTTTCTTATTCTCCAAAAGGATAACATTGGACAACGTAATGCGTTTAGCACTTTCAATATCTCGGTAACCAATTGACGTAGAGCAATGACCAGAATACCAAATTGTTTGTATTTTAAGCTGAATTTAATGGTGAAAACTAAAATTGGATTTACTAAAATATTATGAGTAAAAAACTAAAAAAAACATTTATTGGGTACAAAACCCCCCCAAAATACCCTTTTGGATAAAACGATCTGGTTGGTTTTCGAACTTAAAGGTCATAAATATTGCTTTACATGTTTGAACCAAATTTCATCAAAATCGGATCAGTTTTACGAGAGTTATCGCATGGTGTTTTTGGCATCTGGGGATCTCAAAACGAAAAGTTATCATGGTCCTGGGCCTAGGTCTTACCATGCCGGCTACAGAAATAGCTTCTGCCCTATAGGGGAAATTCGCTAAAAACAACTATCACAAATTCAACTACTCCTTTCACAAGTTTAGCACTGAAAGGGTTAAATATACACAGACAAATACAAAATTAAAAAAGTAAAAGTTCTTTGGACAGTTGTCGACACAAGGTCAACGTCAATACTTTCATGAATTTTAGTCAACAATTAAAATTAGTAAGAATGTAATTTGTATAATTATCCACAATCAAAAGTCTCCACCGATATTTTAAGAATAGGTTACTACAGTTTTGTTTGTTAACCCTTTGCACTCCGACGTGCAATATATCGGCCGTTCGCAAAATGTGTCAAAATCTCCGACATCCGCGAAACCAATCTTACCGGCTTTATAAAATATAATAAACGGTATCAGGAAACTGACACATACTTTATCCCTTTTAGCCAAATTTAATGAGTAAATTACTTTTTATTTACTAAATATAAAATAAAAAGCACAGTCGAATGTACAGAAAATCTTGTAAACAAGTTGTTTTCAAAAATATCCACCCAAATCCCTGTTTAGGAGGCACTACAGAATCCATTGCTACACACGTGGTTTTAAGAGAGGGAATGCCCCTATTCCCCCCCCCCAGGGTTGTTAAGGGGCAACATATTTCGAATTTCCTCTGTTGGTCAATGCTAACTTGACAAGCATATAAGTTTGAACGAAATTGATTAGTAAATAAGGGAGAAATAGTAATTTTTGTGTTCCCCATAAGAATAACATTGGACAACGTACTGCGTTTACTGCAAAATGAAAATTTAAATTTTCTCTGCAACCAGCAATTGTAGAATAGTAATTCAAAATACTAAATTATTTAGTTTTTGAGCTCTTTTTAGTGGTGAATAGTAATATTTTTTATATTTATATTTATATTTTGACAACCATTGTCCTAGGCGGTTTAAAAAAATCAGACAGAATTACAAAACTAGAGCTAGAAATAACTTGTGGTTTGATGTCAATCTTAGAAAAATGAGGGAAACTTTGTTGATTCTTAAAGATTTTACAAAAATACCTGCTTATCAAAACAAAGATGTCCTCAAAAAGTTCCTCTCATCATGTAGGATTAGATATAAGTCTATGATTAAAGTTGCTAAAATTAAATATAATGAGAAGGTTATCAACGGCTCTCAAAATAAATGTAAGGCTGCATGGCAAGTTATAAAGTCAGATAGCGGATTGTTTTTTAAAAATGAAAAGCCTGAGCCACCGATTACTGCAGATGAGTTCAATGCTTATTACATTGATGTGGGCAAACAAGTTTTAGATAAATATATCAGTGCGAAGGGAAGTGGGACAAATTTTTCTAATTATTTAAACAATGTTAAAGCTCCTAAAAACAATTTTGTTTGGAGTTTGGCAAAAACAGACAACATATTAAATATTATAAAAGCCCTAAGCTCATCAAAAACTGAGGATTTTTATGGCTTTTCAAACAGAATTGTCAAACTCATCGCTCCATATATTCTGGAACCATTAACATATCTTGTTAATAGGGTTTTACTAGAGTCCACTTTTCCTAATTGTCTAAAAGTTTGTAAAACAATACCCCTTTATAAAAAGGGAGACATAGATTTAATTTCGAATTATAGGCCTATTTCAATGGTTCCTGTGTTTTCTAAGGTGGTTGAAACCTGGGTCAAAACACAGCTTTTTATTTTTTTATCTAGTAACAATCTTTTAAATAGCAACCAATTTGGTTTTCGACCCGGACACTCTACTACTATGGCAGTGGAATCCGTGGTTTCTGACATTTTGGAAACATTTGAGTCTGGTGGTTATCGGGTGTGGCTCTTGTGGATCTCAGCAAGGCCTTTGATTCGGTTGTACATAATATACTTTTGGAAAAATTGGATTTTTATGGGATAAAAGACAGAGAACTAAATTTTTTTAAGACTTACCTCTGCGGAAGAAAACAATATGTAGCTTCTGGGGAACAAATATCGTCATTCAAAGAGGTCCTTGCTGGAGCCGGCAGTTTTTATATGGCAGAAGAAAGCATTACGAATTTTGTTCAATATTCCAAACATGATTAGCTGTAGATCTTTCTTTGTAGAAAATGAAATTATGACACTTTCAAATATTTTCATTTATCATAATTTAATTTTTGTGAAACAAAACATTTCCAATTTCACTTCATGTAATTCAATTCATAGTTACTTGACTAGACATTCAAATGATTTGTACATCCCACTGGCCAGACTATCAAAATTTATGAAAAGCTATAAATATCTGCAAATTAAACTTTTTAATAAACTTCCCTTCTCATTTAGAAATACAGAAAATATGAATATATTTAAATCAAAATTATCTAAATGGTTAATAAGTCATTCATTTTATACAGTGGATGAATTTTTTAGTAACTCTGACTTCTCAGTGCTTTTAAACTCTAACAGTCTGCATGGTAATGTGTATAATATACAGTTTTAGGAGTTTTGCTATACTGTATTTTAAGATAATAGATTATTTTTTCTGTTCGAACTCAAGAGTTTGTGATTTCACTATGTTTGTATAACTTCACATTTTTATGACGTTGTCTATTGTAACTATGTATTGCTGAATGACAATAAAGAATTATTATTATTATTAAGTAGAATAAAAAAAAAAAAACAGAATTTTGTATGTTTTAAGCCCTATAATTTCTGAACCCGAATTTTTACAGAAATGCGGGTGGTGTCATTTTGTTGGAAAACTAAAGTTCAACAAACGATTAAAGTTTCATTAAAATCGTTAGAGCTATTTTTGAGAAACTTTGATTTTTCATGTTTTTTGGCGGTTTTTGGGAGATAATTACCCTTAAAAATAAAAATTAAAAAACCTGTAGATATCGTGAATTAGTACCTACATACCAAATTTCATAAAAATCGGACCATTGGTTTGGGCTCTAGCTCTGTACACATCCATACAGACAGACATAAGGACATCAAGTAAAAATCACTTTTTTTGGGTTCAGGGAGCACCAAAACAAATATTTCCACTAACAACTCAAATTCGAAAATTTTGACGAAAACAATACTTTCTCCAAATACTAGGCTATGTATAAGCGGAGAAAGTAAAAATGTGCTACCTTTGCGATAAATTGAAGCCAGATAGTTGTGGAGTATCACTGAGTAGTCAGTATTGATTTAATATATGTCGTTTTTTTGCATGATGAGTTGTTTTGTTGATGTTATGCCCACCATATGTTTTGGTTTCATTGAGAATCAGATGTTTTTTGTTTACACTGACACATTTTGTTGTTATTTCAAGTTGTAGGTTTTTTATATGCTATACCGGTATTGAGTTTATATTAAGTCCTAAATGAATTACAATTATATTTCTTCTGGAGTAGGACTTAGCCTAGCTGACGTAGGCCTAGACTAGGCCAAGCCTAAGACACAGTTATTTTTATATTTGTTTACTTTTGGAAGTTTTATGATATTTTATGTTATAGTTAGAGTTGTACAACAAAGTTTCAAAAGATTTTCTGGGCAAAAAATTATATTTATGTTTGTGTTACAAAAAAAACTAAAATTTGGAGGACTACTAATTGCTAATGAATTAGTCTAATAAAATTTTCATTATTAGCGAATTTCCCCTATAGGGGAAGAAGCTATTACCGTAGTCGGTATGGTAAGACCTAGTCCCGGGACCATGATAACTTTTCGTTTTGAGGTCCCCAGACACCAAAAACACCATTCGTTTGAAACTGCATATATATATATATATATATATATATATATATATATATATATATATATATATGTCCGTGGGTGGGATAACTCTCGTAAAAATGGTCCGATCTTGATACAATTTGATACAAACGTGTAAAGCATTGTTTATGACTTTAAGTTCGAAAACCAGACAGATCAACCCATCTGAAGTGGTATTTTGGGGGGGTTTTGTACCCCAAAAATGTTTTTTTTGAAGTTTTTACATGAAATATTTTAAAAAGTCAAACTTTAGTTTTCACCATTGGATTCAGCTTAAAAAAACCCACAATTTGTTGTTTTGATCATTTCTCTACATCAATTGGTTACAGAGATAATGAAAGTGCTAAACACTGTACATTGTCCAATGCTATTCTAATGGAGAATAAGAAAAATATTATAGCTCGCTTATTTATGAACCTATACTAACGAAACTTGGTAGACGGCTTCATCTGGTTGTGGTCTATTGTTATTTGCACAAAAAACACAATTTTTACAGATAATTCCCGTAGCAGCAAACCTATGTCCTCAGGCCCCATCTTATTCTTATGGAGAATAAGTAAAATGTTATGTATCCCTTAATTATGAACATAAATCAATAAAACTTGGTATGTGGGTTCACCCTAGTTGAGTTCTATTGATATTTGCATAAAAACCCATTTTTTGTGTGTTGCAGCAAACCTGCGTACTGATCCCCCATGTTATTCTTATGGAGAATAATCAAAACGGTATATATAGCTTATTTATGAATTTATATTGATGAAACTTGGTATGTGGTTTCACCTAGTTGAGTAATATTGATATTTACATGAAACCCCATGTTTGTTGTTCACTGTTGCAGCAAACCTGCGTACTCATCCCCAATGTTATACTTATAGAGAATAATTGAAATTTGATCACTTATTTGCGAATATATTTTTATGGAACTTGGTACCCTTGAGCCTTTATGTGGTATTAACACATATATTTTGCATTGGAAATTCGCTGAGTACGCAGGTTTGCTGCGACGGGGATATCTCCCCTTTTAGGCTGCTTGCTTGTTTTTTGAGATAAATGCATACAATTTTGTGTGCACATTTATAACTAAATGGGGAATCTGAAAATATCAATATAATGTGAGGGGTCTGTGGTTTTTTTTAGCTATTACATTTCAAAGTTAACTTTACGTAATAATTTTTTTTCTTATTTTTTATTTATTTTTATTTTTTTATTTTAGTCACAACCATTTTTTCTATTGTTTGAAAAGTCATAAGGAATAAAACAAAAAAATAATTATACCTCTATCTTTTAAACATACAATTTACAGTTTTTTGCCTAAACCCTTGCAAAATTGATTAAAAAGACCCGGAGTTTTTGGCAGTGTCCAAACATTTTTGTCCAGAGTGCAAAGGGTTAAGAAAACTTGTCAAGAAGTGAAGTTGTTATTTAGAAAAAGTAGCTGGCATTCTGTTAGTAGGTGCAATATATTTTTGATGAATCTATATTATTAATAGAATTTCTTGATATTTGTTAGGCGATTTTAGGCAAATGTACAATTAATGCATTAATAATTAAGACACTTTATTACTCTTGATCACATAGGCATAGTGAAATAGGCAACGTCAACAAAATGCAATACAATGCAGTCAAAGATCATACATAAACTAGCTTAACAATATTTGCAAAGTTGAAGATCAGTAGTTGCAGTTTTTTACCAATGACTCCCGTAGCATCAAACCTGCATACTAGTCCCCATGTTATTCGTATGGAGAAAAAGTAAAATATCATATCTCCCATGAGTATGAACATAAAATAATAAAACTTGGGATGTGGCTTCACATAGTTGAATTCCATTGATATTTGCATAAAACCACATTTTTTGTGTTCCCTGTTGCAGCAAACCTGCCAACTCAGTTCCCATGTTATTCTTATAGAGAATAATTAAAATGGCTTACATCGCTTATTTATGAATTTATATTGATGAAACTTTGTGGCATCACCTAGTTCAGTTAAATTGATATTTGCATAAAAAGAAATTTGTTGTGTTCCTTGTTGCAGCAAGCCTGCGTACTCAGCCCCCATGTTATTCTTATGGAGAATAATTAAAATGTTGTATATTGCTTATTTATGAATGTAAATGAAGAAACTTTGTAAGCGGCTTTGTGCACTATTAAGACATATACCGGGTGTCTCAGCTAAAGTGAACCAATAGCTAACTTTGTAATTATAAATATGACATCCAAGTTCTTATGTTCCCCTTGATTTTTTTAAGATGTTTTTCGGGATGGGTTTGAATTTATAAAATATGGCCACCATTTTCCAATATGGCGGACAACTTTAATATTTATTATGGAACACCCTAAATTTTATGATGTTTTTAGGTAGAACATGTGATTTTAAGACGTTTTTGTTCTTGGTAATTTTTACCTAAATGTGACCGTTTATGTGCTAGAGCCAATAGTTTTCGCAAAAATTACTCAAGTTTAGTGGACCAGTCGCATGGCCTCCGAGGTCACCTAATTTGACACCTCTAGATTTTTTCCTTTGGGGGGAAATCAAGGATAAAGTATACCAAACTCGACCAACAACACCTGAGGATATGCAGTGGAGGATCCGAGCTGCTTGCAACACTGTTAGTGACGCAACAATAACACTTGCACAACGAGCACAGAGAACGACTGGAAATGTGCATAGAACAAGGAAATGTTTTAGAGCATTTGTTGTAAACAGTTCTTGTTGCTTGAGGTATCAAAGCACACTGTTCTTTATGTGTGAGAATTTATTTGATTATCACTGTTATATTTTTAAAATACATTTTTATTTGTCTTTTTCAATGATGACATTTTCTTGAAGCATTGCAGCACTAAACTTGAGTAATTTTTGCGAAAACTATTGGCTCTAGCACGTAAACGGTCACATTTAGGTAAAAATTACCAAGAACAACGTCTTAAAATCACATGTTCTACCTAAAAACATCATAAAATATAGGGTGTTCCATAAGAAATATTAAAGTTGTCTGCCATATTGGAAAATGGCAGCCATATTTTATAAATTCAAACCCATCCCGAAAAATATCTTAAAAAATCAAGGGGAGTCCCCCATAAGATCTTGGATGTGATATTTATAATTACAAAGTTAGCTATTGGTTCACTTTAGCTGAGACACCCGGTATAAGTACAGTAGAACCTCGATAGTTCGACACTGTGGACTAAAGGGGTGTCGAACTATCGAAATGCTGAACTATATGGAGTATATGGAACATTTTAACACAGGGAGTATTAAAACACGAGTTTAATTTAGAAAGTACAGTAACACAAATTTAATGAATACAGTAATTTAAAACTAAACAAAAATTAAATAAACGTAACTAAAATAAAATTATAACTCCCGCAGCGTCTCGAGCGAACTGACTTGACTTACTTACTGGGAAGGGGGTGGATAGGATGGGGTAGGGGGTAGGATGGAAGAGTAGTTTATAGAAAAGGCGGTGGCGTTCGCGAAAACAATTAGCGGGCTTTGGACACTGGACACTGACCGGCGAACCGTCAAGGATACTGTCGGTCGCCGCTACTGTCATGTCATGTCGTCACGGCCCGTGTCGAAGTATACAGACTGTCGAACTATCGAAGTTCTACTGTATTGGAAATTCGCTGAGTACGCAGGTTTTTGCTGCGACAGGGGTATTTTGAAAATGTGATATCTTTTGCTGAATTAGGCAGTTTGTTAAACAATGTAATGGAATTTATTTCAAGAGAGTTTTCTGTTAAAGCAAGAGAGTTTCCTGTCGGTGCTGTGGGACATCTAATTTTTGCCTGAGTCTGGTGTTGTGACTATGTATATTTTGCCTGGATGTATATTGTTTTATGTTGGATTTTGTATGTAAAAGAACAAGAAAAATGTAAATATTGACTACTGTAAGAATTTTTAGATCTTTGATTAGGGGTTTGCAGTGTTGATTGTGGCTGGCACCTGCAATGGATCTTATAACCTTTTTCTGAATCAAAATTAACTTCAGGATGAGGTGAGTGTCCCCAGAGTATAAGACCATAGGCAAGATGCAACTGAAAAAGACCAAAATAGGGGTACTGTTCTCAAAAAGTTATTTTCCAGACAGTTTTTAAGTTTCAAAAAAATATAACAGACTCTACTGACTTTCCTACAAACACCTTCTACATGAACATCCCATTTCAGTTTGCTGTCAATCTGGAAAACCAGCAATCTAACAGATTTTATTTCACTTTCATGCACCTGACTCAAAAGAATGTGCTAAAATTGTTCTTGATTGCAAAGCAATCTGTTTGCAGAAACCAATAGAGGGCTGTGTTGACAGGTATTTCCATATTCTCCTTTGACCTGTCAATTCTTTATTAGAAGCAAAAAATAGTTGTATCATCCGCATAAATAGCAGAGTTTATATTTAAATTGGATGCAAGTCATTGATAGTTATAATAAAAAAGAAAGGGCAAAGGACTTGAGGACTATCCATTTTTATTATCTCAGTTGAAGACTGTTTACCCTTGATTGCAACATATTTCTGTCGATTCATTAAATAAGATTCAATTAATTTGATAGACTGTGAAGTAAGCCCGCAAAAAAGAAGTTTTTGAGTGAGAATTTCAAAAGGTACACAATAAAAGCTTTACTTAAAGGCCTTTTCACACCGCAATCTGCGGCGTCCATGGATGTCCGCGGATGTCGTGGACGTCCATGGATGTGCCAATTCACACTGTATGTGGACAGATTTGTAGTGGATGTGTCATTTTTCCCGCCTATTTCCTCCTACTCTTATCAACTCATTGTCTTTATTGAATTCTACATTGTTGACGTCAACACTATTAACTTGATATTGTTATCATCAAGTGGTAGGAAGTTTTTTTTCACCCCTGAAGTAATAATACCTGTAATTTCGAATAACATACGGTATACAGAGTGTTCTTCAACTATAATAGTATATTTTTAGGTTTTATGCTTGAATAAAAGACAAATGAAATATAATATTTGCAATTTTCAAAACGTTACACTTACAGCTAACATTTTAACCCCCATAAACTTTGTTATTTGAGGAATGGATTGTTGTATTTAATTTAAATTTTGAATAGAGCATAAAAACCTAATAACAGTAAAGAAATACATTTTTATGATATCTACTTTGAAAGGCTAAATTACTTGAGATTATGATTACACATGAATCCGGCTAATCCAAACTAATTGGGACCGAACGCTGTTCGGATTAGCCGAAATAATCTAAATAATGGAGAACGAAGCAACTGAACGGGTCTGTAGTGTTGTAATATGAACGAATGACACACAAAAACAAGTATCAACAGATCTTTTACTCTTTCAAACGCAGAATCAACAATATGCACAGTGCATTGCAGATGGCACACTGGCCCACTGTGTGTAGTTTTGTGATGTGATGTGTGCAAGCAAGCGGACTGTACGCATGATGATACTACACACAGACTGTAGGCACTGCCAACCGAGACTGTATGTCTGCCTCCCCACTACTACTAGCTCAAGCGCCAAAATCATAACAAAACCTTGACGTAGTCTGCTTTTGTTTGTACTGTTTGTAAATTTAGTCTTTTCACATTAAACAAAACATTTGTATTCTTCAAAATATTACTTTGTTTTCATTTTGTTACAACATTATTTACCTTTCCCATTACCTTTTGTCTTTTAATTACATAAAATATATTTTTTTATTAGTGCACAGTATTTAAAAAAAAATCCAGAACCTGTTCGGATTAAGCGGACGTTCGGATTACCCGTGTTCGGACTAGCGGGACTCAAGTGTACATTAAATTACATATTTCATAATTTATAATCTATGTATATAATAAATTCTTAGAATGTCTAGAATGCGCGCCCACTCGGATGTTCCAAGCTGATCGCTCCGTGAGCGATCTGCGTGGACACATCCAAGACATCCCAGGACATCCGCGGATGTCCATGTACGCCTGTTTGAAAGGGTCCATTAAAACACATGCCAAGCAATTTTTTTCCATTCCCATCCATGGACGTCCATGGATGCCGGTGTAAAATGCCCTTAAATCACACAGGACAAGAGAAACAGATTCTTTGTTTTCAAATGCATTAATAGTCATGAATAAGTTTAACAGAACCGATTTTAATTAGCCTACGACATATTTCAATTCAAGTGGTGATAATGTAGATTCGTGAAAATTTCTTATAATTTGTATTAGTCCTTAGGGCTTCGCCCTAACTAGTACTAGTTAGTCTTCAACTGTAAATCACTCAGATGCACTGACAAGTCGCTGTATCTGATGCTGCAGATTAAGTTACAATTTTATCTATTGAATTAGCTATCAGAAATCCTTTACTAAACTGCAAGCAGGTCTGTAAGGACAACAAAAGGTTAAGTGATAGAAAATAACAGAGCTAGTCAAAAAATAACTAGGTGTATGCTCATTCCTCAAGTATAAGGATAATCAAAACATATTATCAAACTTAAATTGAATCTCATAAAAAATTCAAGATCTGATTTGAGTAACATCATCAGAATACATTCCGGTATCATTTAACTGTCGACAGAATCCGGGTTTTATGTCTATATAGCTATAGTCATAGCTAGTTCTCCCCGAAAAACCACTTATCGCGGTAGCTCAGTGGGTATCGCACTGGCTCTCAGAGCGAAAGGTCACAGGTTTGGATCCCGTCGCAGACCTAACCTTTTATCTGTAGAAAAATATTCATACATTTATCACTTGTTTTTATTAAAGGAACTGTTGTATAAATCCGTAAATTCATTTATTTTAAAAATAAATTGTAGGTTTCAGGCATGGTTTGTTGTTAGATTGGCATGGGTGTGTTATCGTAGTACAAACAGAGTATTTTGGGCTACAGGCAGTGACTTTAACAGTGTGATTAATTTAACTTTTAAGAGAAAAGCAGTTTCCTAAATGAACTAATGTTACAATTTCTATAGGCCTAGTCAAAATATCCTTAAGGATTAACAATAAGTCGTCAGGTCTAGTTATTTAGATGACAAAATGAGATTTCAAAAGCCTAGGCTATCATGAAATTAAATGCTATAAACATGGGTTGGTTCAAGACCGTACATGAAACTTCTAAAATGGCAAGTAGCCTAAGTGTGTAGGCCTACATTTCATAGCCATAGCTCCAAGTTTATGATGAAAACATGTCACTGTAATCCAAACCTAGGATATGTCAAATCATTTCACATAACCTGTAAAAAAAGGCTTAGTTTGGTTAGAATAGTTTAAAGCTTTTGTTTTGGTTCGCAACAACTTTTCTGGTAATGTGTTTAAAGTATATTACAACAGTTGTATTACCAGTATAATGTCGGCTTACTCTTACTGTAATCCAACCCTAGGCTGTCAAATCATTCAAAATAACCTTCCGGAAAAGGCTGTTTGGTTAGAATAGTCTATAGCTTTTAATGTGGTTGGCTACATCATTACTGGTAATGTATTTTAGGAAATGTAAAAATTTGTATTATTAATTTAGTGAAAATATAACCTAGCAAATAATTAATTGTGCTACAAAATAAATTTAACGTTGGTTGCTTACTGTGACTAACTTGATCAAAGCTTTCTAGACAAATTGAGGCTTTGTACTTTTTACATATGACAATCACAATATTACCAATTGTCTAAGACAATGTAATAATACCCCCGTAGCAGCAAACCTGCGTACTCAGCGAATTTCCAATGCATATATATGTATCTTAATACCACATAAAGCCACATACCAAGTTTCATCAATATACATTCATAAATAAACTATTTATGGCATTTTAATTATTCTCCATAAGAATAACATGGCGGCTGAGTATGCAGGTTTGCTGAAGCAAGGAACACAATAAATGGGGTTTTATACAAAAACCAATATAACTCATGTAGGTAAAGCCACATACCAAATTTCATTAATTTATTTTCATAATGAAGGGAGATAACACGTTACTTATTCTCCATAAGAATAACATTGGGCTGAGTACGCAGGTTTGCTGCTACGGGAGCCTTTGGTAAAAATTGTTTTTTTGAGCAAATATCAATGGTCCACAACCAGATGAAGCCGTATACCAAGTTTCGTCAGTATACGTTCATAAATAAGCGATATATAAAATTTTTATTTTCCTCCATAAGAATAACCTTAGACAACGTACTGTGTTTAGCACTTTCAATATCTCGGGAACCAATTGACGTAGAGAAATGATCAAAATACCAAATTGTGTGTTTTTTTAAGCTGAATCCAATGGGAAAAACTAAAATTTGACTATTTCCAAAATTATATGTAAAATATTCGAAAAACCCATTTTTGGGGTACAAAACCCCCCAAAATACCCTTTCGGATAGAGCGATCTGGCTGGTTTTCGAACTTAAAGTCATAAATGTTGCTTTACAAGTTTATACCAAATTTCATCAAAATCGGATAATTTTTACGAGAGTTATCGTGCTCACGGACACACACATATATATATATAGATATATATATATATAGTTTCGAACGAATGGTGTTTTTGGGGTCTGGGGACCTGGGGAGTTATCATGGTCCCGGGCCTAGGTCTTACCATGCCGACTACGGTAATAGCTTCTTCCCTATAGGGGAAATTCGCTAAAACAAACTATTTCATAAGTTAAGTTAATATCTCAGTATCTACAGTCATCTATTTTGAAAAGTTATTTTGAGTTTTTCGATCCGCCATACGCGTCGTCTGCCACTGTTACTTGTCGCCTCCGACGACTGACGATATTTACTCAGAGTAGGCATCCCAAGGGAATATTAACTGTATAGATCTTTTTTTAATAAGGTACACTTAATAATTTTATAACATAAGAAATATGCTCACACCTTAAAAATATACTTCGATTTATCTCTCTAGTATTTTTTGTTGTTGTGAAAAACCTTTTGTTATCCAGTATAACAAAGTATATTCTAGTAACCTAACTATTGTTACTCTGTTGTTGAAACATATACGTCGGCTAAATTTTAACGATTCAAGTACCACTAAAATGGCTTCCAATGTTATTCTTATGGAGAAAAAAATAAATTTGGTTTTAAGATAATTTTATTAATACTGAAAGAAATAATCTGAATAATGAACTCGGCCAAGATTTTGTACTGTTAAGTTTATCTGGAAAATTTGAAGTTTAACTGTGGAGGCGTTCTCGAGTTATTTTGGTCACAGACACGGCAGATGAGTTGATTCTCTTACCAGTCTAAGCAGTAAAGTTATGTATAAGGATAAACTTCACTTCGTTTGATTATCCAATTATGGTAAGATTTGAGGCAATATAAACTCACCTTGCTGTATTTATACAGTTTCGGGTAGATAACAATAAGAATCAGCCACTGGCCAAAGTAGGAGAGCCAAGGGACAGCTGGACACGATATGTAAACAGCATTGGATATCGGCCTTGTCTTCAAAATGCTGTATCCATGGCTGATCAACACAGCCTTCTTCTCGTCTGTTAACTGCTCACGAATTACAACACCGTGAGCTAAACCAAATGGTCCAGACTGAAAAAATACATCAAAATGGATTACAATTCTGGTAGACCTACATTAGAGTGGCTCTACGCCATGATACGGAACAAATATGGAAGGAAAGAGGTACAGAGAACTTAGATACAGATACAGAAAGCTTTAGCATTTGTACAACCAATTGAGATTGAAAATAGTTTAAATATAATACAAATGCAGAGTTAAAATAAATCACCTTGGCTTCTTTAGTCTATTTTGTTAAGATGACAGAAGATGGTGGCAGTGGTGGGATCTTATGAACAATAAATCAACACTTTGCATGTTAAATCCACTAAATCAATTTGATTTCGAGAAGCCCTCCACTTGGGAAAAATGGATAAAAAGATTTAAAAGGTACAGAACTGTATTAGGACTGAATAAGACTTCAGTTGAAAACCAAGTAACAACACTGATCGACTGCATGGGAGACGAAGCTGAGGACATCCTGGCAGCCAGCAGATTAACTGATTCCGAGAAGGAAGACTACATGCTTGTTAAATCCATAATTAAAGAGGTCTTCATTGGTAAACGGAACATAATATTCGAAAGGGCTAAATTCAACTCGGCAATCCAAGAGGTAGGCGAATCTATGCTGATGAATATATAACAAGGTTGCATAATTTAGCTGAATACTGCCAATATGGTATTTTGAAACATGAAATGATTAGGGATAGGATTGTAATTGTAATTTTGGACAAACAGCTTTCCGAATCACTGCAGCTTGATTCCAAACTTACCCTGGAATCAGTCATAACTAAAGTAAAACAAAAAGAGTCCATCACAAAACAACAAGAACTTCTGAAACAGATAAACAGCCATCATGACTCAGATCATGAAATAAATTCACAGACTATTGACAGGGTTAATAAATTCACTAAGTTAGCCAGTTCAAATAACACGTTAGTTAATCAATCGATAAACAGTAACCTCACTAATCAAGGTAATTCTTGTTGGAACTATGGACAAAACAGACATTCAAAATTGTCATGTCCAGCAAAAAATGTTAGGTGTAAATTGTGTTTCAAAATAGGACATTTTACAAATTTTTGTAGATCTGTTAACAAAAATATGGTAAACTATATTAAAGAGGAAACTGAAAACAATGAGCAATCTTTCGTCTTTCTTGGACAGGTAAAATAGTCAACCGATAATGAAAACTACTACATTAAACTTACTTTGAATAAAAGCCCTATTGATTTTAAAATTGATTGTGGAGCTGATGTAACCGTAATTCCGAGACTTAGCCTACCACAAAACGCTCAACTGCTGAAAACAAATAAAATATTGGTTAGTGCTGGTAAGAATAAACTGAATATCTTAGGGAAATTTGATGCCGATTTACGTTTCAAAAATAAATGTGTTAGGGAAACAGTTTACGTAATTGAAGACTTGGAAGAAGCATTGCTAGGAAAACCTGCAATACAAAGTTTAGATCTAATCAAACTAAATATTCTAAATGTCAGTTAAACTTTAAATTTAAATGAAATAATGACTCAATACAAATATCTGTTCAGTGGACTGGGTAGCATTTCTTGTGAGTATAAAACAGATTTAGAGGATAATGTACATCCAGTAGCACTTTCTACCCCTAGAAATGTACCACTACCATTACGTGATAAAGTCAAACAAGAACTTGAACGCATGGTTAAATTAGATGTAATCAGTCCTGTTGAAGAACCAACAGCTTGCTCACCGATGGTAGTGGTGCCAAAACCCAACGGTGATGTAAGACCCTGTATTGATTTAACAAATTTAAATAAGAGTGTAAAAAGGCAACATTTTTTATTGCCAGACATTGAGGAAACGCTTGGTCAAATTGGTAGTTCTAGAGTGTTTAGCAATTGGATGCCAATTCGGGGTTCTGACAAATCCAGATTAGATCCTGAATCAGCTAAGTTGACAACAATTATTACACCTTTCGGAAGATTTTTTTTCAAAAAATTACCATTGGGAATCTCATCTGCTAGTGATATTTCCAGCGAAGTATGATTCAACTTCTCGATGGCTTAGACGGCGTATTATGTCACATGGATGACTTACTTGTCCATGGGGTTACTCAATCTGAACATGATAAGAACTTACACAAGGTAGTAAGATGACTTCAACAATCAGGCATGACTTTAAATAGCAGAAAATGTGAAGTATCAAAAGACAAAATAAAATTCCTTGGCCATATCATACACGATGGCAAAGGAAAACCGGAACCAGAACGTGTCGATGCTTTGGTAAAACTATCACCTCCTTCTACTACCAAGGGTGTCAGACAATTTCTAGGAATGGACAACCAGTTTGGAAAATGTATTACTAATCTAGCAGACAAAACTAAACCTTTAAGAGATTTGCTAAGAACAAACAATGTATTTTGCTGGGATCATACTCAGCAAAATGCGTTTGATCAGATAATAAATTTATACAATCCAAACTGGGAAACTATCGTATCAGCTGATGCATCATCTTATGGAATTGGAGCGTTAATCCTCCAAAGAGCCCCTAATGATACAACATTCAAACCGGTAAGTTTTGCGCCCAAGAGTTTGAGTGAAACTGAAATGCGTTATGCAAATAAAAAAAGAAGCTTTAGCATGGGCATGGGCAGTGAGCATGGGCATGGGCAGTGAGCATGGGCATGGGCAGTGAGCATGGGCATGTGAGCATTTCAGAAAATTGTTGATAGGCAAATCATTTCATATTGAGACCGACCACAAGCCACTAGTCCCACTATTGAGCAAAAAGATTTGTCAGGTATCCCTCTTCGTGTTCAACGTTTCAAGATGAGATTAATGAGGTTTGATTTCACCATATCACATATAACTGGCACGGATTTGTATACAGCAGACTTTTTTCACGATCGCCAGTCGAAAAATCATCGTTGGAAAGCGAATTAGAAGTTGAAGCATATGTAAATTGTGTTTGGAACACTCTACCAGCAACAAATCAGCGTTTGAAACAAATTTTAGAAGAGCAAAAGAAATGTAGAGAATGCAAGTTGTTGTTCAAGTTGGTAAAATATGGCTGGCCTCAGTATAAGGAAGATATTCCTCCTGAGGTAGCAGTGGTGGTCATTACAGGGGTAACTAACAATAGTCAAAGAAATCCTTTGTAAAGGAGATCGAATCATCATTCCCTACTCCCTTTGCTCAACAAAATCCATGATGGACATCTTGGAATTGTTAAGTGTTTGAATCGAGCTAAAGTCAGCATTTTTTGGATTGGCATTACAAATGAAAAAAAAACAAATGGAAGGAAAATGTGAGAAATGCACAATTCATAGCAACACAAGAAAATATCATATGATTCCAACAGAAACACCTCTCAGACCTTGGCAGAAAGTTGCTATGGATCTGATGTAATGGAAAAAACAATACTTGGTAATTGTCGACTACTTTTCAAGATATATTGAGCTCGCAAAATTAAGCAACATAACTTCTAATCAAGTTTTTCAACATACCAAATCGATTTTCCCTAGACATGGAATACCAGAAGTTGTATTCTCCGACTCTGGAACGCAGTTTGTGAAATCTACAGAATGGGCCCAGTTTGCAAACATTTAGGGATTTGTACAAATATACAGCAGCCCTTACTACCACCAAAGCAATGGGGAAGCAGAAAGAGCTGTCCAAACAATGAAAAACATGTTGAACAAATGTGATGATCCTTATCTTGGGTTTTGACCTACAGAGCAACACCAAACAGTTCAGGATACAGCCCTGCTGAATTGCTTATGGGAAAAAAGTTCAGACAAGACTTCCTATATTAGAAAAATGTTTAGAACCAAAAAAAGAAAATGTTCATACATTTAGTTACCAGGACATGAAACAAAAAGAAATGCAAAAGATAAATTATAATTCAAAATTTTGAACAAACGATGACAATGAGCTAAATAAAGGTGACAATGTTTATATAACAGACAGAAACACATTTGGAAAGGTTAAACAGAAAGCTGCCCCTCGGTCGTAAATTGATCAAAGACCATCAGGATGTTTCCATCGGATTGCAACCATGCTCCGCCAAACACAACCAGGAAATGAAAAACTTCATACTGAAGTCCCC
The DNA here is from genome assembly GCA_963675035.1 of Allygus modestus. Lineage (NCBI taxonomy): Eukaryota > Metazoa > Arthropoda > Insecta > Hemiptera > Cicadellidae > Allygus > Allygus modestus. Next base: position 105,477,972 of record OY776112.1, read on the forward strand.
TCACTAGATGGGAACTGAGAAAGAGAAATGGAGAAGGCAAATCAATCTGAACGGAGAAGCGAAGAAAATTATCAACCTGAAAGGAGAAGTCACAGTGAAAACCTTGATAATATCAAAAGATTTGATTTGTAAATGCAATAAAGAGAAAAGAAAGAGAGATGTTGTGTAATTATTTTCTATAAAACATATGGTTTTTGTTTACTATATATTTTGATATAGTTTTTCTTGGGTATTCTACAAAATGTTTCTAACACTTCACTGTTTATATCTTAATAAATAATTACTTAACATACTGTTCATCTCATTTACTTAAGATGACAGAAGAGCTGCAGTGCCACATGGCGTCCCACAGGGATCGATCCTTGGGCCAATTCTATTTCTTATTTATGTCAACAATTTAAGTCAATCAATCCACAATGGAGAGGTGATTCAGTATGATGACGACACAACTCTCTGTTTCAAAAGCAAAACCAAAGCTGAGCTTGAGGCCTCACATTGTCGGACCACATCACTCATGTTTCTCAGATGGCTTTGGGAAGGCTGCGAGGTCTGTACAGGTAATAATAATAATAATGCTTTATCATATAAAGACAATGGTTACATTGCATTACAAGCGTCAACATGTACATTTTATTCTTTATCAGAAATTGTCAGTCCTTCTTTTGTCTTCCCACTTTCAGCTACACTTAATGAATTTGTTGGAAGACATCGTTGCCAAAGTTTTATCACATGCTATTCATCCCAGTGGTTCCTCATGAATACATCGGCTGAGTAAAATGCTCTGGACACCAAAAGGTGTTTTAAACGAGTTAGTTGACTGTTTAGTTTGGACCAGGCCAAAATAGGCCATTCTGAGCACATCTTGGGAGCAAAGTTAGGTAAGGTTACGCAGAGCATAAATTCTAGAGGTAACCTTTGAGCAGATTGCCTCAATGTGATTGTCCCAAGTCAGATCTCGATCAAGGTGCATCCCAAGACTAATATTGGCCTTAATTAACTGAGGCTTGAAGGATTCTGTTTTTTGGGAAGAAGGTATACAATACTGCTCTTCCACGATTGAGGGAACACGCCCTTTTGCAATGACACATTCATCAAGTGAGTAATTGCTTTAATGGCAAATGGGCTGACAGCTTTAATCATTGCTAAGCTTATTTCATCCACACCGACAGCTCTAGACGTTATTTCATTGATTGCTGATCTCACTTCGGCCACCGATACTATTTTAAACTGAAGTTTGTCGCTATCATCTGCCTCTTTGTTATATGAATTTATAAGGTCTGCTTGAATTTTTTATCTGCTTGATAAAAAGATCCCATCCTCACATTATATTCATTAACTTCACTGACCTTAAATTCTTTCGGAATGTGATTGTTGCCCTTTTTCCTCACAATATCACTCTGATCAAGGCATTTCCAAAAATTCCTGGTATTTTTACAGTCTGCCAGTTTTTCGCAAAGAAATTCTTCTTTGCTTTACATATAGTCCCATTCAGTCTATTTCTCACTTTCTTGTATTCTGCCCAGTCACATTCCTGCCTAGACTTCAAAAATTTGCTCCTTAATTTATTATTTTAATTTTGTTAACATAATCAAAACTTCATCCATCACTTTTCTCCATGGAGAAAAGCTTCATTTCTACATGGAGAAAAGCTTCATTTCTCCATGGAGCTTTATTCTTTGTAACCCTTTTTGTGACCAAGGGTGCTTGTTATCAAAAATATCTTTAGTCTTTGAACTATAAAGACATTTATTTCTTCTGTACTATCTATGTCCATAACTGCTTCCCATTCTACATTCTGTAGCATTGAAACTGCATCACCTATACTAAACTTTGAAAAGTCTCTCTATGTCACAAACTTTATCCTATGTTTCTCTTTTTGAGTTCTAATACACAATAAATGAGTTTATGGTCAGTGATTTTTGTTATTTCTATGATCGACTATAGCTGCATCATCAATAGCGCCACATCTCTCTAACTGTATTGCCTTATTTGATATTATGTGACCAATCAAAGTAGCTGAGCTGGCAGTGACCCATGTCGGTTTAGTGATGTGCTGTACACTATTGTGGAATTTTAGGAGACGACAGAGGTATTTAGTTTCATGACAGGAATTTGACAATAAATCTATATTAATGTCCCCTAACCACAGAACATTGTCCAATTCAACTGCAATGTCCACAAACAATGCCTGAAACAAAGAGCCGAGACAGGTGTAGCTCACATGCGGTGGTTTGTACACTACGGCTAAACAGACCTTGACCCCCCTCCTCTAAGGACTAATGAGATAAGTTATGTGCCTGGATCAACACTCGTTAGATGAATTCGTTCAAAGACCATTCCACTTCTGACGTAGAGAGCGGACACCACCTCCAGCTCCAACTGCTCGGTCAGCTATTAGGGGTGTGTATCCAGGTATCTCGTCGTGATCAGAGGGGGTACTTGGACTAAGCGAAACACATCAAAGTCAAAATCAGTTGCCAGTGCTGACAACTCCTCTAAACCTGTATTCAGTGAGCACATATTCAAATGCGCGATGCACAGGCCCTCGCCAGGTAGTTTCCTGACACCCCAGGGGAAGCCGATCCCAGACTGTCTTCCCTCTGAAGGTAGACAGCACGGTTCCGGACCCGCCCTCGGGGTCAGAGGATCCGCCTGAGAAGTGGATTTCGCTGACTTCCCTATGATACGCATTGGCGCTGGGATCACCACCTCAAACAAGAAAGCCAGTCGCGACACACCCTTTCGCGATAACTGGTAGCATATATTTCAAAATAGCCTATTAATAATCTGAAACTTAAATTTATACAAATTACAATCCAAAAGCCTAAAGCCTAGCTTGAAATAAGCTAGGGTATAACATTTTAAACAAACCCTCAAATCCTGACTCTCGTCTTTACCATTGAAAGATCCACTTTCAATTGACTGTGCTCTAACCTGTAAATTAGGATACCGGTGACCAACTTTGTATAATCATGTTGCGTGTGTTTATAATGACTACTTCATTATTATTACCTTATTACCAAGTAGCAATCGTCGGCCTCATTTGAGGTTAGATCTTGTCATACTGTGACGAAGGGGCCCATTTCCCTTTGTCTCGGGAAATTAGAAACAAACATTTGTTTTCCCTGTTATGGGAGCACTGCATGCCAGGGGTGTGGTAGGGTGTGCGCGGAAGCGCCGCGGGCGGACAGTTATCAGTTGGAAAGTGGCAGTGACAAGCGTCTGAGCCGGAGGTGTTTGTCTAGGACCAGGGACGACCAGGACCGATGGACCTACCGACCTCGGGTGATGGGGTATAGAGGACCGGGCAGACGGAATCTCCCCAGATGTTTGCGTAGGAGAAGACCTGAGTTAATTGGCTGCCAAGGAAGATTAGGGAACGGGTCAACCGAGGGACTTCTGTGAATAAATCCAAGGTAAACAGTTTAAGCTACACCTGTTTTTATTTATTACTGATTTGCCTTTGCAGTTACCCGCAGTCCACCCTTCAAGCCAAGGAGATGTGACAATACTATGTTCTTTAATCAGGATTATGTAGGCTAATGACATTTTAATCTGACAGTTCCACGCCCTATGGTTAGGAATGTTTGTTAATGGAGATGTTTGAATATAAATGGTGGAGTCGGTTTCCAAGATCTCTCTAATTTTTAGCCTATTTTTTATGAGGTGAATGCATGGGCCTTGTAAAATTCTTTTTGATGTCTGCGCCAAAAGGCATTTGTTCTAAGAGGACAGTGGTCTAAACCTCTGAAATTCACCTGCACACCCCAAGAATTGAACATATGACCTATTGCACGAGCTGCAGTTCAATGTAGTTTCAATCACATTAACGAATTAAAATATCAAACTTAATAAGTAGGTTACTATTGATTAGTTAATGTGTTTTGATTAATTTAAAAGATAGAAGTCATATTTTCACAACTAAGCACCGATGGATCCGATAATTTTACCATAGAACAAATCATGTCAACAAACATAATCTACTGAATCTTCTTGGAGATGTGTAAAAAATTCTATGAAAATAAGAATCAAATCAGAGAACATGGCAGACCAATTGACAGAATAAAAGTGTATAAGCAGAACAATTGACAGTGTATAACTCTTTAAGTAACATTCAGGCTAAAGATTGAAATGTCTGGGGGTGATTCATTCCTATAATTATTATTAAAGCCGTTGAAGAGTTGTAAGTTATCCAGTATACTTTCAAATTATATATCTTTTAGCAAATTTCCCCTATAGGGTAGAAGCTATTACCGTAGGTCTCATGGTAAGACTTAAGCCCGAGACCATGATAACTTTTCATTTTGAGGTCCCCAGATGCCAAAAATACCATTCGTTAAAATTTGTATATATGTATATATATATATATATATATTTATTTATATATATATATATATATATTTGTATATATATGTGTCCGTAAGCACGATAACTCTCGTAAAAAAGGTCCGATCTTAATGAAATTTGGTACAAATGTGTAAAGTACCATTTATTTGAACGAGTTCGAAAACCAGATGAATCACACCATCTGAAGGGGGGTTTTGTACCCCAAAAATGTGTTTTTTGGGGTTTTCACATGTAATTTTAATTTTAATCAAATTTTAATTTATACCATTGAATTCAGCTTAAAAAAGCCAAACAATTTGGTATTTTGATCATTGCTCTACGTCAATTGGTTACCGAGATATTGAAAGTGCTAAACACAGTACGTTGTCTAATGTTATTCTTATGGAGAAAAAGAAAAATTGAATATCTCGCTTATTTATAAACATAAACTGGCGAAATTTGGTGTATGGCTTGATCTGGTTGTGGTTTATTGTTGTTTGCACAAAGAAACAATTTTTCGCCTATGGTTCCTGTAGCAGCAAACCTAGGTACTTGGTCCCCATGTTATTCTTATGGAAAATACTTAAAATGTTATATATCGCTTATTTATGAATGTATATGGATGAAACTTGGTATGTGACTTCACTAAGATGAGTTCTATTGATATTTGTATAAAAACCCATTATTTTGTATTCCTTTTTGCAGCAAACCTGCGTACTCATCCCTAATGTTATTCTTATGGAGAATAATGAATATTTTAAACATCGCTTATGTAGGAATATATTTCTTATGAATCCTGGTAAGAGGCTTAATGTGTTATTAACACGTTCGCTGCGCATGTTCCCATATCGGACATCCCTGCATATTTTCGCACGCTCGTGTGCGTATATCGGGACGTGTCTCTTTTTAAACTAAACCAGTCAGTCTGAGCTGAGCACCTGGTCGATTCACGTGATATGTTGTGAGCGTGTAGGAGGGGTCCCGTAGTATTGTCGGGTGGCGTCAGTTTCCAGAATTTGCGTCTGTCTCCATTGACCTTGGCTGCACGCCGCACGGCCGGAAACGGTTTCGCGCTCTTTATTATAACTAAACCAGTTAGTGTGAGCCCATAACTTGTTCGAGGCAGGTGATTCCCTGTCTGTGTGTAGTGCGGGTCACGTTGTGTTGTCGGGCGGCGTTACTTTTCGTAGCGGCCATGTATTTTGTGCGTTTTTTGGCACATTGTTCTGCTTATTTCGAAAAATTAAAAATTTTTCGTGCGCAGCGAACGTGTTAAGATATATATTTATTAGAAATTCGCTGAGTACGCAGGTTTGCTACAACGGGGGTATTTTAATTTCCTACTTATTAATGTTAATTTAATTATTATCATGCAGGCTTACACTTGTGTAGGTCCGAAGATACACTCTTGTAGTTCATTTCAGTCTGGGTAAATTGTAGTTGGGAGTGTGCACATAAGTTTATAGTTTTAACTAAGCTAAAAGTAAAGTTTGAGTAAAAGTTCAGTTTTAGTAAGTTTAGTTAATTTATTCCATCATTACATAAATTTCTATCATAGCAACCCTAAATGTAAACAAGACAAAAGAAAAAATAAATTAAAACATATTATCAGCTGTTTAAAATATTTGCATTTGGCAACACTCCCACCAAAGTTTAAATCTGCTGGGCCCATTCTTTTTCGTTTTAAAAGCAGTTTTCATCAGCTGATACTGTTTCATTTTCTGTTATTGATACAGTCGAGTTAATTTCTGTTTGATTAAGAAAGCTGATTTGTCTTGTTATGTATCTTCCGCTTCCTAGTTTGACTTTGGAACTTCTTACATTTCCATTTTCACTAGCGATTTCATTGGTACGATGATGGACTTCGATGAGGTGATGGCTAAACTAGAGGTGAGATTAGACAGTCTGATGATTACTAAGTCAAAAACTAATGAAGAAACAGGCAATTTCAAGATGTAACTTCCAGTGCATCTAATTTGGCAATTCGCCACTTCCCTCTCGGCAATTTTCTTGAAAATGTACAATGTCACCTACTTTAAGAAATTCCTTTGACAACATTTGTCCTTGCTTATCGATGTTCTTTCTCTTGCATTTAAGAGATAGTCATTCTTCCACAGTTTGACTTGTTTGGATACTGAAACAAGAGATGTTTTCTTCTTGCGAGTGCAGCGAATTACTGTTTAATAAATTACCTTGCCCAGATTTACTTGTGTTCATATTGCAAATAGGCAAAGTCTTCACAGAGACAGTTGGTCCTGTTTCTCCCTTTTTACAATCTGATGATTTATTAGGTAATTGGTCGGAAGGAAACTGTTTGGAACACAAGCTTCTATGGTGGTTATTTTTTGGTTTACAGTAAATACACCTTTTGTTATATAGCATTGAATCCCAGTGTGTCCCTTCTATAAGCATATAAAACACATACCTTTCATTTTAATTTTCCGATCTTCTGCAGTTTGGTATTTGGAGCACTGGTCCCTCCAGTGCTGACCATTACAAAATATACAGAATAAATTTTCAATTCCTACAAGAGCCTGTGTAGTAGACAACCTGTCGTCACGTTCTAGAGGATATTGTGGAACTAATTTAGAAACATTAAACTTAGCGTGAGAATTGAAACCAGTAAGTTTTTCCGATTTTTCCCTGGCTGCAAATATGTTGTTAATACAATTACACAATGTTTTTACATCTCTTTGGTCTGTGTTAATCATTTCCTCAGTTTTCAAAACGACTTCATAAGGAAGTTTGCTAACTATTAAAGAGACGAAATAGTTTGAAGAGATGTCCTCGCCCAAAGACTGAAGACATCGCATATGTTTTTCAATCATGTCGTAGCCCCTCCTCAGTTTAGTTGTGTCATATTAATTAAAACATATTTATTAGCTGTTTAAAATATTTGCATTTGGCAACAAATGTCAACAAATTTGGTGGCCGATGTTTTGCGATTCCAAGAATACCTGCATTAGAGACAATGAAGAAGGTGCCACCCCTACTCCCAGTCCTGAGCATTCTAGCATGACCGTGAACCAGGTCAAGTCTGTTTACAACCTATAGCCGTGGCACCTTTACAAGTGGAGGAGTCGGACGAGCGTGCCAGTAAATGAGTGAGATTTTAGTAAGTTTGCCCTACCAATTCACATCGCCCTGAAGATGGATAACTTATTGTAGTAATATAGCCTATCCGAAACGTTGGCCTCCAACTTCATCGCCACCTACTCAGACTAATGCAGAAATTAATTAGCCTACAAGATAAATAAGTAAATAAATCTTTATTGTCACATAAACATTTACAAACATAGCACAGCCTATAAAACAGGTGACATTGTCCATATCAATAATTACATTAGGCCTAAATAAAAATTCTAAGGTTAAAAAAATATCAAAATTGTTGCTTGTAATAAAATGGTTTAGTCATTTCATACTTAAAACGAGTTTGCATGCAGCACGCTGATGTGAGGGAAGTGAATTTCCACATAAAAACTTTCAAAATTCAAAATCAGTGTAAAAACATACATTTATTCCAATTTGTATTGAAATCTGAAAACAATGACTTTTTGGCTGTTCTGATGCTCCTGGTTTCATTTACCTGCAAAGCTGGGAATACAATATTGCGCATTATAATGTTAGGAGAAGGTCCAGACAGGCTTGAAAGTAGGCGTGAGGTTGCTGGGGATGAAAAAAGAAGTCTAACAAAGGAATATCAAGCTTTTCTAGTGTAAAACGCCCCATAAGACAACATAGGTTACTGTGTTTAGTCAAAACACATTTGCTTTAATAACTCGGTAAATATTTATACTAGAATGACGAGAGAGGGCTTAAAACTTTAGCCTCACTAATTCCCATCTTTTTATTGCATGTATTAATTTTACATACGGGCTTTTTAAACCTTTTTGGTCCCAAAAACTCGAAATTTGAAAGATTAATCCTCAAAAAAGGGGTTTAGAGTTTTCCGATTGTTTTGCCCAACGAACTTGTCCAACTGATTACAGAAAGGAACGTCCCTACTAAATTTGAAGTAAATTGGATAAAAAATGTGACCACTAGAGTGCAAACACATATAAATATATATATATATATATATAAAATTTTGAACGACCCCCCCAAAACGTGTTCAGGGGGTCACGTTAGGAACTTCTATGGTGGTCCCGGGCTTAAGTTTCACCGTGCGGGTCATGCTAATAGTTTAATTTCCAAAGGAAATTTACTAACAATAGACACATTACAATTGATTAGGTATCAGTCAAGTAGGTAATAAGGTAAGTAGGTACTATTCACTCTGTAATAAGTTTTACTGATCAGAAAATCGTCAAGGTTGTTTTTAAAAGAGCTTGAGTGGATTTAATTTTTATATACCAGTATTAAAGGTAATTTATTACAAAACTTTTTCCCCATGTATGTCGGTGTTTTCTCTACCAGCTTCAGACGTCTCTTGGATATTGGAAGTTATTTTTAAACTTTGTACTATAGGTGTGCTCAAAATTTTCAATAAACAATTTTTCAAAGTTTGCCTGTACCATTTATTATTGTTTTAAAAATAGTTAAATTTGGAACGGTCATTATTTTTAATTCTCTATAAATTGGTTTGCATGAAGATTTCCAAGATGTAAATGTCATAATTCTTAAAAATTTCTTTTGAACTTTAAGAATTCTCTCCACTTCTGATGCAAAACGACAAAACTCAATTCCATATTGGAATCTTAATACATAAAACAAAGTGGTGTTAGTTACAAATTTTATAATTCAAGAACGGCTGAACAGATTTAAATGAAATTTTGCACATGGATAGTTTATTATCTGGATTAACACATACGATACTTTTTACCCCGGAAAATGTGAAGGGCTCTACCCCTTTGGCTTTTAAAGTTTACATGTTATTCGTCATGGGAACATATGTTTATCATTTTCTGCTTTTAATTAATAAACAGATAATATTTCGATAAAACAGCTGTTTTTGTAAAAAAAAATGTAAAGTTTACATGTTATTCCTTATGGGAACATGTGTTTATTAGGAGTATCTAAACATACTTGAAAGGCATAAATATATGTTCATTATAGAAAAATAAAACTACTTTAATGGCAACTCTCATAATGGAAATAAAAAACTACTTGAATGGCAATTCAAACTATTTTTTCGATAGGCGAGTGAGCGAAGCGAACGAGCTCATATTGAAAATGAACGAGTATATGACATACCTAAAACAAATTCAATGACAAACGAGTTCGCAAGCAGCACGTTGACGTGAGGGAAGTGAATTTCCACATAAAAACTTGTTAAAACTAAAAATCAGTGTAAAAACATACATTTATTCCAAGTTTTATTGAAATCTGAAAACAGTGATTTTTTGGCTGTTCTGATGCTCCTGGTTTCATTTACCTGCAAAGCTGGGAATACAATTTTGCGCATTACAATGTTAGGAGAAGGTCAAGACAGGCCTTAAAGTAGGCGTGAGGTTGCTGGGAATGATTAAAGTACTCTAACAATGGAATAACAGGCTTTTCTAGTGTAAAATCCCCGTAAGACAACGTACTGTGTTTATTCAAAACACATTTTCCTTAATAATTCGGAAAATATTTATGCTAGAATGACGAGAGAGGGCTTAAAACTTTTTCCTCACTAATCCCCATGTTATTACATGCATTAATTTTACATACGGGGCTTTTCTGACCCTTTTTGGGCCCAAAAACCCAAAATCTGAAAGATTAATCCCTAAAAAACTAATTTAGAGTGTTCCGATTGTTTTGACCAACGAACTTGTACAACTGATTACAGAAAGGAAGTCCATACCAAATTTGAAGAAAATCGGATAAAAATTGTGACCGCTAGAGTGCAAACACACATATATATATATATATATATATATATATATATATATATATATATATATATATATATATATATATACATATATAATACATATATACATACATAAAATTTTCAATGATCCCTCAAAACGTGTTCAGGGGGTCACGTTAGGAACTTCTATGGTGGTCCCGGGCTTAAGTTTCACCGTGCGGGTCATGCTAATAGTTCACTTTCCAAAGGAAATTCACTAATAATGACAGGACAACGTCTGTCGGGCCAGCTAGTATGGAATAAAAATAGGGATAAAACTTAGTAACTAAATGAGTTTTTAAATCTATTGTATTTCTCAAACATAACATTAGGAAACATGCTGAATTTAATTTGCTTATTAAATGTTCAATCCATTTACCCCAGAATAAATGTGTATCATTAAATCTAAAAATTTCGCATTTTTGTGAATCTGTAATAATTGGTTATTGATGTCCCTTGATTGAGGTGTACAAAACTTAACCAATCGGGCCTTATCTTGGTTCAATTTTAGATCGTTAATTTCAAACCACGTCCCCAGCTCAGACAAGGCTTCACCGACTTTTACATTTATTCAGGATCATTTTTGGACTTAAAAACAGTGGTTGTATCATCAGCATACAAGATTAGATTATTTGAAACAATTTTGGGCAGGTCATTAACGTATAAAAGAAATACCCCCGTCGCAGCAAACCTGCGTACTCAGCGAATTTCAAATGCATATATATGTGACTCACTACTACATAGAGCTACTTACCAAGTTTCACAAAAATACATCCATAAATAAGTGATACATAGCATTTCATTTATTCTCCATAAGAATAACATTAGGGTTGAGGATGCAGGTTTGCTGCAACGAGGAAGATAAGTAATATGTTTTTTTTTTGCAATTATCAATATAACTGAACCAGGTGAAGCTATATACCAAGTTTTATTAATTTAGGTTCATAATTAAGGGAGATATACAACTCTACTTATTCTCCATATGAATAACATGGGGCCGAGTATGCAGGTTTGCTGCTACGGGGACTATCACCAAAAAAATTGTTTTTTTGTTATCAATATACCACAACTAGTTGAAGCCACATACCAAGTTTCATCAATATACATTCAAAAATAATCGAGATATCGAATTTGGTAATTATTTACTATTTCCCCTTCACCTCCGATCCTTTTACTATTTTAATGTATTGTTCTTATGACATTAAACGTCATAAAAACGCAAAAAAAATTGTTCGCAAATTAAACATACTCACGAAACAACTGTCTGAAGAGTACTAACCCAGTCAATCTAGCAGACACTTTGGGAATCCGAGATAAATCTATCGGATGAAAATATCGAACTTACTAATATCGAGAAGCAACTATTGTTTTGATATTGCGATATAATATTCGCACACCCCCGCTCCTGTAGGGGTAGTGTGGGTCTTGTTTTGATATTGAGATATAATATTCGCACACCCCCGCTCCTGCGGGGATAGTGTATAGTATTTGCACTAACCCCCGCTCCTGCGGGGATAGTGTATAGTATTTGCACTAACCCCCGCTCCTGCGGAGGTAGGGTGTAGTATTTGCAATAACCCCCGCTCCTGCGGGGGTAGTGTATAGTATTTGCACTCACCCCCGCTCCTGTGGGGATAGTGTATAGTATTTGAACTAACCCCCGCTCCTGCGGGGGTAGTGTGTAATATTTGCACTAACCCCCGCTCCTGCGGGGGTAGTAAGGGTCCACTTTGGGAGCACACTACCTAGCACGACAACATGTGATATATTTGTGTGTATTTATCATAACCTAACCTAACCTAACTCCGCAGAGCGCTGTATGGGAAATTGTCCTTTTTCGGGGAAATTTCCCAAAACAGGAAAACTTCCCCGAAAAGGGAATATTTCCCATACAGCGCTCTGCGGAGTTAGGTTAGGTTAGGTTATGATAAATATACACAAATTATCAGTATCTGGTAAATATCATAACCTAACTTAACCTAACTCCGCAGAGCGCTGTATGGGAAATATTCTCTTCTCCGGTATTTTCCCCTTTTTAGGACATTTCCCTAAAAAGGGACAATTACCTATACAGCGCTCTGCAGAGTTAGGTTAAGTTAGGTTATGTTATTTACCAAATACAGATAATCTGTGTATATTTATCATAACCTAACCTAACCTAACTCCGCAGAGCACTGTATGTGAAATATTCCTTTTTTCCGGGAATTTTTCCCTTTTTGAACAATTTTACCGAAAATGGGAAAATTCCCATACATCGCTCTGAGGAGTTGGGTTAGGTTAGGTTATGATAAATATAAATAAATATATCACATGTTGACGTGCTAGCTACAGCAGTGTGCACTCAAAATGGACCCACACTACCCCCGCAGGAGCGGGGGTGTGCGAATATTATATCTCAATATCAAAACAAGACCCACACTACCCCCACAGGAGCGGGGGTGTGCGAATATTATATCGCAATATCAAAACAATAGTTGCTTCTCGATATTAGTAAGTTCGATATTTTCATCCGATAGATTTATCTCGGATTCCCAAAGTGTCTGCTAGATTGACTGGGTTAGTACTCTTCAGACAGGTGTTTCGTGAGTATGTTAAATTTGCGAATTTTTTTTGCGTTTTTATGACGTTTAATGTCATAAGAACAATATATTAAAATAGTAAAAGGATCGGAGGTGAAGGGGAAATAGTAAATAATTACCTAGAATTTGATTTATTCTCCATAAGGATAACATTGGACAACGTACTGTGTTTAGCACTTTGAATATCTCTGCAACGGTTGGACGTAGAACAACGATTAAAACACCAAAATATTTGTTTCGTTGAGCTAAACACATTAATAAACAGAAATGTGAAGTTTTTAGTAAAACTATCTGAGAAAAATCCAAAAACCTTTTTCCCATAAGATTAACATTGGATACGTTTTTTTGGATTTTCTCCGCAACCACTTAACCTAGGTTAATGATTCACGATACTAAATTATTTGTTTTTTTAAGCTCTATAAAATGGAAAAAAAACAAAATCTAGTGTTTTAAAAATTTTAGGGTAAAAAGTTAAAAAAACTGATTTTTGGAAAATTTTAAACCCCCATAAAACCCCCTTCCCAAAGACCGATCGATCTGGTTTTCGAACTTACAGTCATAGATGTTACTCTCCACATTTGTGCCAAATTTCATCAAAATCGGGCGCTTCTTTCAAAAGTTATCGCGGTAACGGACACATATATATAAGTTATATATAAATACATATATATAAATTTGAGCGAATAGTGTTTTTGCATCTGGGGACCTCAAAACGAAAAGTTATCATGGTCTCGGGCTTAAGTCTTACCATGCCACCTACGGTAATAGCTTCTTCCCTATAGGGGAAATTCGCTAAAAGTACGGTATAGGTCCCAAAATAGAGCCTTGGGGACCCCGACTCTAATCTCTTCCCATCTTGATTTTGATTTCATATTGCCCTTGCAAATTACTGTTCTTTGAAAACGGTTATTAAGATATGAAGTCAACCACATAAATGTTTTTTTATATATATATAAATTTTAAACTTTTGAAGAAAGATATTATGGTTGACACAGTCAAATGCCTTAACAGGTCACAATAATTTATTTCATATTGACAATTGTTTTATTTAATATATTAATAAAAACAGAATGATTCTTACTTTCTACCATTTCATTTAAGTCTTTGAAATTAATTAAAGCACAATAACTTACGGTAGGCTAACTTAAGTATCTTGATTAATAATTTTACCTCGATATAGGCCTATGGATAATAATTGTCCCTACACTAAGTTTGATATTTTCATTCAATAGTAGGCTATAGTACAATTCATATGGAACTGTAGTCCTTACAGATTTAAATTGACTTTATTACACTTAAGTCCAAGACGCTAACCGTTCAGCTATAGACACACTCCTGCCGTTAGGTCTTTGAGCGCCAAATGCCGATTTATCGGCTAACTGAAAAGGGCCAGGTTTGTCTCTCAAGTAGGTACATCTGGAAAGGACAGCTTTCTTAACATTTTGCAGTCCAAAAAATGGACTTTTAAGTTTTTAAAGTAGGCCCTTTTGAATTGTTAGACATTTGACTCGTTGGTTTTAAATAGGCTACCTCCATATAAGCTATCCATTCTGTTGCTAGTTGACCTGTTTGCGTCTACAAAAGTGCCGATAAGTCGGCAATTGGAACTCAAAAGGTCAAGCAACTCATGAGCTAAGTACATAGGCTAGGCCCTATATCAATTATTGACCTACCTTCCTTTCATAGCATATCTGAACTTTGTCATTGGATGGAAATAGTTCATAGGAACTGTGAATAGCTGAGGTTGATACGGAATCACTATAACCATACTGATAAGCAATTGTTAAACTTTCAACAAAAGGCCTTCCTATTATTACAGTTGTAAAATGTGAGGAAATTATAACAAATACAACCGAGATAAAGCAAAAGAAAGTAACAAACTGAGAAACTAATAACAGTTGGGAAAGACACCACTCTAAACTTGAATATATTTCACTAGGGAGCATTTGCATTACAAAGGGAGAACAAAAACTAATTCCACAAAATCCCAAAAACGCACTGTTAATGAATAATGCTGTCTTGTGAAACATTATTCCACAAAATAGTATAAAAAACCTATCAAAACTATGTTACTCATTTCCATAAAGGTTACTTGAGTTAAACACTTTGGCTTAAAACAAATAAATGAAATGCGACAACTTCGCAAAGGTTAGTCAAACTTGTTTACATCCCTGTTCCTCCGATCCCACATCAACTGCAATAATTTTGCCGGCCGGGAACCAGGCTGAAGTTAGCTGACGAGTATCTGAGAATACCAAGGTTATAAAAACGTCAAGCAGGTACCTGAACAGTCGGTTTAAAACACTATAGAGTACATTACACGAACCGGGTAAAACTATCTTCAGAGATGCTTTAAAACATATTTATATTTGTAGTTTCGTTATTATTAGTGTTGGGATGGATCTCCCGATAGTTATTAAGTTTATTATTATTAAATCTGATTTTAGTAAGTCTCTCGATGCATAATCCGCCCGCTATCTTTATGAAAAACAACGATTTTCAACGACTTGTCCAGAATTAACTAGAGGGTGTACAACTTTCTAATTAATAACTAGTTTATGAATACACTATATACTATTTAAACATTTAAACAGATATCTTGACGGCTTTAGTTATTTTAGTATGTTGAAAATGATATTTTAGTTACACTCTCGGTGCCTAAAACGCCCGCTATCTTGGTAACAAACAACTATTTTCAAAGAATTGTCCAGAATTAACTATAGAGGGTGTACGACTTTCTAATTAATTAATAACTAGTTAATGAATACACTTTATACTATTTGGAAATGGAAACAGATATCTTGACGTTTTTGATTAAGTTTGTCACAATTAATGTTGAAAATGTTATTTTAGTTGGACTCTTGGTGCGAAATCCGCCCGCTATTTAGATGACACCCAACGTTTTTCAACGACTTATCCAGAATTAACTAGAGGGTATACAAAATTATAATTAATAACTATAGTTAATGAATACACTATATACTATTTGAAAAAGAAAACAGATTTTTTGATTAACTTTGTCAAAATTAATGTTGAAAATGAGATACATAATCCACCCGCTATTTGGGAAACAACGATTTTCAACCACTTGTCCATAATTATCAATAGTATATATACAACTTTGTGTTCATAACAAGTTAAAGAACGCACTATGTACTATTTGAAAAAGAGTTGTACTTATATCCTTAAACTTACCATGTACCCCCGCGGTCTTGTTATTTTCAAAATGCTAAATAATTGCGATTGAAATAAATGTTGTCACAAGTCGCCTATAATTTTTGAAGAGTTGAAATTGTAGCCACTTATATATAAACAAACATATCTGATTTAAAACACAAATCAAGTTTGCTCATATAAAAAGTGCCTCTCAATGGGAAATTTCCTAAAATCATCGAGATATCTGTTTACATGGTCAAGTAGTATATAGTGTACTCTTTAACTAATACATAATTAGAATGTTGTACACACTCTAGAGTTAACTCTGGACAAATCGTTGAAAATCGTTGTTTTTTATCAAATAAAGTAGCGGGCGGATTAAGCATCGCTTCGAGAGTGTAATTAAAATCCCATTTTCAACATTAGTTTTGACAAACTTAATCAAAAACGTCAAGATATCTGTTTCCATTTCCAAATAGTAAATAGTGTATTCGTTAACTAGTTATTAATTAGAAAGTCGTACACCCTTTAGTTAACTCTGGACAAGTCGTTGAAAATCGTTGTTTTTCATCAAGATAGCGGGCGGTGAGTGTAACCTAGATTTATTTATGCACCGAGAGTGTAACTAAAATCCCATTTTCAACATTAGTTTTGACACACTTTCTTAAAATCGTCAAGATATCTGTTTTCATGTTCAAATATTATATAGTGTATTCATTTACTAGTTATTAATTATAAAGTTGTATACCCTCTAGGTACTTCTGGATAAGTCGTTGAAAAGTATCGTTTTTCATCAAGATAGCGGGTGGATTATTACATAAGTCAGCGGACGGATACTTTGTTTTAACAATCAACTAACAGGTGTCCCGTTCTCCGCTTGGGAATCTCGCAGGCACAGAGTCAGATGTTTTGTTTTACATTATAATCAGCTGTTTGACTAAATCAAATATAACTCTGCCCAAAAGGCACATCTAGAGGGTAAGAGCTTTTGATTAATACCAAATATGTACCGGTGTATAAAAATAATAGTTTAAAGGGTCGAAAATCCCCGAACAAAAATCGAGAAATTATTTTAATAATAAAGATACAAATTATTTTAGCATGTTTATTCCTCCAGGTGATTTTTCTGTTTTAACCAAGTTGTTGAAGGGTCCCGCTATTTTCCCTATGGTTGGTCCCGTGGTGCTCGTTTGATGGAAGGTGTGTTGACCCTTGCAAAATCTTTGAGCGGTCACATTCCTTTCATTCCAAGAGACAAACATTCCAAATACTAGTAATACCCCGTCGCAGCAAACCTGCATACTCAGTGAATTTCCAGTGGAAATATAAATGTCTTAATACTACCTAAAGCCACTGACCAAAAGTTTCATAAAAATATATTCGAAAATAAGCGGTATATACAATTTTAATTATTTTCCATAAGAATAACATTGGGGCTGAGTACGCAGGTTTGCTGCAGCAACGATCAAAATAAATGGGTTTTTATGCTAATATCAAAATATCTCAACTAGGTGAAGTCATATACCAGTTTTTATTAATTTATGTTCATAATTAAAGGAGGCATAGCATTTAATTATTAGACCATAACAATAACATGGGGCTGAGTACGCAGGTTTGCTGCTACAGGAGCCTTTGGCAAAAAATTGTTTTTTGAGCAAATATCAATAGACCACAATCAGATGAAATCATATACCAAATTTCGTCAGTATACGTTCATAAATAAGCGAGTTATACAATTTTTTTTTCCTCCATAAGAATAACATTAGACAACGCACTGTGTTTAGCACTTTCAGTTTCAATATCTCGGTAACCAATTGACGTAGAGAAATGATCAAAATGCCTAATTGTGTGTCTTTTTAAGCTTAATCCAATGGTTAAAATTAAAATTTGATTTTTTTCAAAAATAATATGTACAAAATTCAAAAAAACCATTTTTGGGGTACAAACCCCCCCCCCCAAAATACCCACCCCTTCGGATGAAGCGATCTGGGTGGTTTTCGAACTAAAGTCATAAATGTTGCTTTAAACGTTTATACCAAATTTCATCCAAATCAGATCATTTTTACGAGAGTTATCGTGCTCACGGACACACACACACACACACACACACACACACACACACACACATATATATATATATATATATATATATATATATATATACAGTTTCGAACGAATGGTGTTTTTGGGGTCTGGGGACCTCAAAACGAAAAGTTATCCAGGTTCCCGGGCCTAGGTATTACCATGCCGACTACGGTAATAGCTTATTCCCTATAGGGGAAATTTGCTAAAAACAGATTATCTGGTAATTTCAACTAGTTTCCATATTTCTTAACCCATACTCTTAAGTTTTTAAGAAGTAGGCTATTGTAATAAAGTTAAGACTTTTAATATTGATATATATTTAATTATTTTTTAAAGATATGTAATTAAACCAGTTAACATATATGGGTAATTAAATTAATTAATAGAATACAGTACAGGCAATAGAAGGAGGGGCATTGATTAATATCGCTACATTATTGGATATAAAGTGAAGTCCCACTTTTATTTGAAATACATGTAAAAATACCCCCGTCACAGCAAACCTGCGTACTCAGCGAATTTCCAGTGCATATATATGGATATCACTAATACCTAGAGCCACTTACCAAAAGATGCACAAATATACATTCATTAATAAGTCATATACAGCATTTTATTTATTCTCCATAAGAATAACATTATAATTGAGTACGCAGGTTTGCTGCAACAAGGAAGATAAAAAATGTGTTTTTTGCAGTTATCAATATAACTCAACCAGGTGAAGCTACATACCAAGTTTTATTAATTTAGGTTCATAACTAAGGGAGATATAAAACTTTACTTATTCTTTCTCTATATGAATAACATGGGGGCCGAGTAAGCAGGTTTACTGCTACCGGGAAAAATCAACAAAAACCATTTTTTGTTCTAATATCAATATACCACAACTAGCTGAAACCACATACTAAGTTTCATCAATATACATACATAAATAATCGAAATATAACATTTTATTTATTTTTCATAAGGATAACATTGGACAACGTACTGTGTTTAGTACTTTGAATATCACTGCAACGGTTGGACGTAAAACAATAATTAAAAGGCTAAAATGATTGTTTTGTAGAGCTAAACTGATTGGTAGAAAGAAATGTGGGGTTTTTAGTGAAATTATCTGAGGAAAATCTGAAAACCGTATTCCCTAAGATTAACATGGGAAATTTTATGGATGCATTTTTTGACTTTTCTCCACAACCACTAAACCTAGCTTAATGATTCAAAATACTAAATTGTTTGTTTTTTAAGCTCTATAAAATGGTTATGACCAAAATCTAGTGTTAAAATTAAAATTTTAAAATTTTAGGGTAACAAGTTCAAAAAACTTATTTTTGGAAAATTTTAAACCCCCGTAAAATTCCCTTCCCATAGACCGATTGATCTGGTTTTTGAACTTAAAGTCATAAATGTTACTCTCCACATTTGTGCCAAATTTAATCAAAATTGGGCGCTTCTTTCAAAAGTTATCACGGTAACGGACATATTTGTATATATATATATATATATATATATATATATACCTTATATAAATTTGAAGTAACAGTGTTTTTGGCATCTGGGGACCTCAAAACGAAAAGTTATCATGGTCCCGGGCTTAAGTCTTACCATGCCACCTACGGTAATAGCTTCTTCCCTATAGGGGAAATTCGCTAAAAGGGCCAAGTCGTAAATCATCGATTTACAACCCAGGTCGTCAGCTGCCAAGGTTCGTAGAGCTTTCAGATCAGGTGTGTTATGTCGATCTATTTAAAGTTTTCTACTTTACCGGAAGAAACCTCGTAAAAACAGCTGTAAGGTCACGTGATCACCAATACAATCTGCAGTGTTGCTGGAAACACTATATTTATCGTATGAGTACCATAATTTCCCCATCATTTTGCTCTTTATTTTCTTATGTAGATGACTCTCAACTGTTGTTATTATATCCACGATCAAAATCCCATCAAGCTTTTGATTAATTAAACTTTGATTTAAGCAGTGTGAAAACTTGGTCGGATGCTCATGGCCTTAAGTTGAATTTAAATAAATGCTCAGTTGTCCACCTTAACTCTCCGACATTATCACAGAATGTTATCCAATGCGATACTACTATAAATTTGGAGGGTATTCAACTGATCATGAAGGATGTTGTAAAGGTTTTAGGTGTGTGGGTTGATAATGAGCTTAACTTTTCAATACATATAAAATCAATCCTTATTCGTGTTGTGGGCTTAATGCGAGTCTTAAACAGATTTAAGGGATTATTTCCTGAAGATGCTAAGCTACAAATGGTCAAATCCCTGGTATTCCCTATTATTGAATATGCGTTACTAGTTTTTGGAAACAGTCTTTCTAATGAAAACTGCACGGTTCTCACACGTCTTCAAAATAGCTCATTAAAAAGTTTGACCACATTTCGGATTACCGAAAGAGTGCTAAGGTTCTATCTATAAGGAGTCTTTGCAAACTGCAAACTGTAACACTTGTACATATAGCTAGAGTTCTTGCCACTGGTCTTCCAGCATATTTAAAAGAAAAACTTAAGAACAGAGTAGACGTGCGAGAAAAACACACTCGGCAGGATTATTTACTGGTAGTGCCACCATAGACTAACTACTATAGTTAGTCTATGGTGCCACGCATCAAGCTAGAAGTAGGAAGAAGGGGATTTGGATACTTATTTGGGCCAAAGCAGTACAATGCTCTTCCAAATAAAATAAAATTGTTCAGCATTAAAACTTTAAGAAGAAAAGTTCGAGACAACCTCATTGTTGCAGAACTGTAGACAGTTCTATTATTATAAACATGTTAGTTATTTTGTAAAACAAACATTATTGTTTGAAAATCGCTCATTAAAGACCTTATTTATTTATTTATTTATCAGTGTAATTAGAATTAACATTGTTTAACTGCTTACATTCTATGATAAGCTGTTATTTTATAAAACTAAGATATTGTTTTGATTTATTTGTATTATTAGATTAATGGATTAAGGGATTCAATTTTCTTTCTGCATGTTCAGTGACAATTTAAAAATAGCTGTACCATTATTATACCCTTGAGGCTGGCAACCCTTAATGGTATGTTGTTGATTAATGAATCAGCTGGACGCCCTTGTAAGACATCTTTGCTGCTAACATTACTCCTTACTCCTATGTAAATAAGCACACTTACTTGAACTTGACACTTGGTCTGAAAGCTCTACGAACTTTGGTTAGCTGCAACTCGTCAGCTAACTTCAGCCTGGTAATGTAATTGATGTCTTGTGCTTGTGGCAGCGCTGGTTGCTGGTTCTGTTCTGAATTTTGTTTTTGAGTAAGTTACGTTCCTACGTTTTATGTTTGCTAACGCATAACCTACAATAACAACACACAAAAGTCAATTAGTTGTGTTATCATGCTAATCGTGATGAAATTACTTTAAAACTTCCATTGACATATTTGCATTGTGTTGAACATAAATTGGTTTCGTTTATTTCAGTGCTTGTATGTGAAATATTGTGCCTAAATACGAAGTCATTTTACTCACGTTATGGTATGTGGGAATTCTTCTGTCTTTTTATAATACTACACCTCCTATGGTCACTACAAATGATATTGCTAAACTAATTTTAAAGTTTAAGGTATATAAATATCCCTGTAACAAATTCCTCCCCCAGTTATCTCTAGGCCTATTAAGGTTAAGTAGGCCTACATTTATCACTCCTGGTCCTTACTTTTAATTAGCTGCCTTTAATTTACCAGGCATGAGACAAATGTTAGCCAAACAGTAGTATAATCAGTTCCTAAAACTATTCAGGTTGATTACAGTTTCATAAGCGGCCAATGATCAATCGGATGCGATATATGGATCTTAAACATACGATATATCTAATCGGAACACTCAATATTTTGAATCACATTTTAACAGTATATATTGAAAATTATTCACTTGATATTTATATTAACTTACTGTTAGTTAATGTTTTAATCTAAAATCAACAATCGTTAATAATAATATGCGATGCCAGTTACAAATATATTTTAATGATCATTTAACAAATACAAAATTTGCTTTCATGAATTGAATGAACGGAACCCTGGCACTTAAGTTTAACTTAAGTTTTAGCTTGGTTAAGTTATACTTATGTTTATTTATTATTTATTGTATTTTTAAATATTAGTTTTTGTTTGTTAGGTATATGTTGTTCATCAAAGCACAACATAAAAGTTAAATATATTTGTAACTGACATCATCGCTCTTAGTTCCAGTTTTCAGAGACTGTTTCAACGCACTCCATGAGGATTCAAATGTTTGGGTGTTTGTGTTATTTAGGTTAAAGATGGATTTAAATTGTGATTCGAAATACCAAATGTTTAAAATCGATATATCACATCAGATCAATGGTTGGCCACTAATGAAACGGTACTTTGGTATTATACGGATGCCACTATTTTTGGAGGTTAAATTTTTACCGGATACAAAGGATAACTACCTAATTCGAAAAAACGTACTTTTATTGACTTACTGTACAAATTTTACATCATTCTGATGAGCGGTCTTTGTGTTGTGCCTCCCAAAAGGCAGCGATGTCCGCTAGGATCGTGTTGAATGCGTCGCCGCCGCTAGCAGCCAGACCCGATCGCCACAGGTACGCCGCCAAATATATATCGCGCTGTGGCAGTTATGTTAGGATGAGTTATCATAAAAATACGTACGGTTTCCTCTTCATGTCGAGGTAAATCCCACACGAAAAGAACGTCACTCATTATGAAAACAAATGTAACGTAGTGCACGGCAATAAATCACTCATGACACTGACCCCCAGATTACAGGCGGTGACAGGTGATGCGCGCGCTCCGGTCAATGACCTGACCTTGGCCTATTTGGAGGGGGTTTGACGGCCGGAAGTATGACTCATCAGGTATCATTCGATTCGTAACAAAACAAGGAAAGTCCTACAATCATTTTTATGATAACCCATCCTAACATAACTGCCGCAGCGCGCTGCATAAGGGTGGCATCCGTATAATACCAAAGTACCAATGAAACTGTACCCCGTAGGTCTTTTTATTAAGCTGTTTGCCGGTATCAGATCATCTCAAAAGTGTATTGACATCCAACCTCCAGATCGTTGCTGTGGTATTTTATTATTGACTCTCCCTCCAATCTGCCAGGATCATTGGTTTTTAAATTGTTTAGCCTTAAAATGCCTGGATCACAGAGTAGTTTCTTCCGCACGATACATTTATTATGGTATGTACAGTCTCCGGTAATTTCAGCGAATTTCTCCTAAAGGGAAGAAGCTATTACTGTAATCAGCATGGTAAGACCTAGGCCCGGGTCCATTCGTTTTTGAGGCCCCCAGATGCCAAAAACACTATTCGTTCGAATTCATACATGTATATACAGTAGTCCTATATACATATATATGTGTCCCTAGGCACGATAACTTTTGTAAAAATTGTCCGATGTTGATTAAATTTGATTTTTATGTATTGGTGAAAATTACGTTTTACTCAAAAGAGAGGGCTAGCAATAACTTGATAACCTACCCCATCTCTCCTAATAACGGTGATTTTTACTCTCTACTATGACTTTTTAAATCGTGTGGACGTTTAGCGTCCATGTATTTTTCTGCTACATACATTTAAAAGAATACATTCACGTACATATAGTTGCTGAAAATTACGTTTTACTGAATCAGAAGGCTAGCAGTAACTTGATAGCCTACCCCATCTCGCGTAACAGCGGTGTTTTTTACCGTTACTTATTACTTTAAATCGTCTGGACGTTTAGTGGCCATGGATTTTTCTGTTGCATACACTTATAAAGAAGAATATATAATCACGTAAAAATAGTTGCTTAAAATTACTTATTACTAACTCAAAGGGAGAGGGCTAGCAATAACTAGATGGGTGCCCCATCGGTTGTCTGCGATTAGCGAGAAATTAGGTCGGTTGCCAGTGTACTCCACGAGCGATTAGTGACATCACCTGGCTGCGAGCGAAAGTAAGAGAACCGTCATACAATTTGAGTCATTAGAGTCCTATTAGCACCGGCATAAAAAAATTTGGGAACTGATAGGACTGAAACATTGTGAAGTCACTCTCCAAGGTAAACTGGGTGGTGTAGATGGAGGGAGGGTAGAAGTTCTGAACCCGACCTGCGTTTGTGGATAGGGGTCAGCCGCCGCGGCTAGCGCCTATTCACAATCCCAGGTCGGGATCAGAATTTCGGCGAACTAGCTGTTGCCAAATGCAAATATTTTAAACAGCTGATAATATATTTTAATTCATTCTTTCTTTTGTCTTGTTTGGATTTAGGGATGCTATGATAGAAATTGATGTTATGATGGAATAAACTAACTAAACTTACTAAAACTGAACTTTTACTCAAACTTTACTTTGAATTTAGTTAAAACTATAAACTTATGTGCACACTCCCAACTACATGGCAGCAGAGCGAAAGAGATCCATTAATTATCTGGACTAAACTTGGCTATTTTAAACTGAATAATAAAATACATTTACAAAATGACTACTAGATTGGAAAGTCACTTCAAATATTCAGTAAATAGACTAAAGATATCGATTGATGAAACCAACCAACTATTGGAAGAAGATGAGTCTCCGAACTAAAACTTAAAACCAAGATGAAGACTTTGGTTGGCTTTGTGAAGAGAATAGAAGACATATTGATGACCAAAAAAAATTACATACTTTTATACTACTCTTACTTTTATACTAGAGCAAGAACCAAATTCTGATGAGGAACTGCAGGAAAAGAAGGAGGCGACAAAGAGAATGATTTCATTGGTACGATGATAGACTACGATGAGGTGATGGCTAAACTAGAGGTGAGATTAGATAGTCTGACGATTACCAAGTCAAAAACTAATGAAGAAACAGGCAATTTCACCACATCCACATCTTCTCTCCCAAATCAGTCAATAAGGCCTCCAAAATTAGTAATGCCCACTTTTAATGGAGATATATTGCGGTGGCAAGAGTTTTGAGACTATTTTGAGTCTTCAATTCATAATAATCCTTCACTTAGTAATGTCGACAAATTCAATTACCGGTACTTAATTTCTCTATTTGGGGGGTGAAGCTAAATGTTGTATAGCAGGACTTCCTCACAGGGCTAAATTATCTCTAAGCTATCAGTCTTTTGAAAGAAAGGTTTGCCAATAAACAGATCTTACTTAATTCACACTACAGTGCCTTGATGGAAATGCCACCCATAAAGTCAAAAGACACAACTAAATTGAGGAGGGGCTACGACATGATTGAAAAACATATGCGATGTCTTCAGTCTTTGGGCGAGGACATCTCCTCAAACTATTTTGCCTCTTTAAGAGGGGGCCTGACCTAGCTCCACCAGCCGCCGGCTCCGGTCGTCTTTTAACATGGGGCGCTACTATAAATGTTTTATTTTATTGAATGCACGCCTTTAAATGCAAAATTGATCGCAGGCCAAACAATCTGATAGTTGTTAGCCGTATGACCTTAGAATCAAAATGTATTATTTAAAAAAAAATAACACCTAAAACATGTAAACTAAGTTTCTTTTTTCCCATAAGGAGTTGTGTACTTTTGAAACAATTTATAAAATGACACGTTTTATATAAATTAAATTCCAAAACGTCATAATAGCAGTCATGTTATTGTTAATGTTTGGCCTGATTATTTTTTCGGTTTTAAAATGTGAAACTGTTCCAAAATAAGACTTGTTTGAAGTCTTACAAAACGAGTAGGCCCACAGACTGCAAATGGTTCACCGTCACCCCAACAGATGGCAGCAACGTCGCTTACCGACCAAAGATCCCGTTTCCGCAACCGATTTTGCGCGGCAGATTTGATTCTCCTCTTGAAACCATTATCACCCACTGCTCGAAATCCAGTACATTTTTCCTCATATTTTTGAATTTACATGGCTCCTCATGACATGCTGTCTGTCATTTCAGTAATCATTTATTATTTAATGTCTGTAACATCTGTTCTTACTGCTATGCTGTGTTTTGTTTTACAAAACGATAATGACACCTTAGTACATGGTGTTCATTTTGCTATGTTGGTACTGTAGAGGGGAGATATTATGCTTCCAGCTGCTTTTCAATCACGGCACGGTTTTTTGTCACAATCTGCAAGGCATTAGTCTCTCCAGACTGTATACAGCTCACTGAGCAACGCGCCGGAAACCCCTAGTACTACTATTCATAAAATATAAAAAATATTTCAATTAGAAATGTCTGTCAGTCATTTAGCCAGTCCAAACCTGGGAAAAGTGTGGGAAATCAGTATGTCACAGGAAGTGTTGCCCTCTTAGGTGCAGATAAAATTCCTTGATGGTCGCTTATTTCACTGGTCACTAACTTCACTGAAGTGTTGACCTCACAGGTCGCTTATTTCGCTGGCCGCTTTTTCCCCGACAACAGACTTCATCAGAAGAGAGTAATATATAATTTCGAGTCCGTGTAAATGTTCCGGAACAATGCACTGACCGATTCTAAGACGTGAAATGATTTGGAATTTTTGATCTTGATGTCTTGAATTTTGAAAACCAAGTCGGAGTCGTAATTTGAGGTTTCAGTCCAAAAACTCTACTGACTCAAACTTAGGCTTTGTAGGCCTAACTGAAGCAGCCTCCCAATCCTATTCCCATTGTACATTAGCTTTCTTGGTGACGAACGAATTTGTGTAATTGAAACAAGGTAGAAACGAGTTATTAATATTGTTTAAAGCATCTTTATCAAAAGAATCCGGTAACTCGTTCCCTTTTATGCCAATGAGAGAAGGTGTCCTAAACAAAATTACTTCGTACTTCAAATTTAATAATTTTGTAAACTGTAGTCTGATTTCATATTCGATGTGTGCAGATTTGGCATGAACAATACTTTTGGAATCAGATAGAATTATTATTATTTTACTTGGTGGTAACGTTTCTATGTAATTAATGGCAGTAAAAATAGCTACAACATAATAACTCGAATAGTATTAATTTAATCTGAATGATATAAGTTTATAGTTGGTTTTATCATACACACAACAACTTACAAGTCTTCGTTCGTCAGCTTTAGAGCCGTCAGTGTAGAGTTGGATGTAAGAAAACCATTGTGATCGGATTTCAGACTCGATGGAATTTTTAAATAACCATAAAAGGATCTGTCATTTTTAGAAGACTTAGAAAATACGAAAAATATACTGGGAAAGTTGTAAATAAACTATTAAAACGTATGTAACAAAATGGACATAAATATCAATATTTAAAATCAATTTCCATTTACACGTGTTGAGTGTATAACTGGAAATTAGCAATTGAGTATTATTTTTTGTCCAATAAAGACTTAATTGATTAACATTGTGCACATTTTCAAGGCTTGTTTTTTGTTAATGTTTCAACAGCTGTTAAATCGTACACTCTAAATATGAGTAAGATTTACTTGCTATATAAGTTTGTTGGTTTCTTGCTTGCAACTCTGATCTCAAGAACGGCTGCAACGATTACCTTCAAAAGTTGTAATTTCTGGGTTAAAAATAATTTATAGACAGGTCTTCTCGAGGGGAAATATATAATTAAGTAAAAGAAAATTGACTGTCATGGATTCGAAACCAACGAGAATAAATCATGGGAATAGGGTTTGACGCAATTAACCTCAAGTGACCTTATTCAAATGTTTTTACAATTTCGAATTTTGGCTTTGACTGTTCATTAGATCATTAAAATACTACGCTAAGCCGATTTTAGTTAAGAAAATTCCTCTGTTATTTCTCATCCGATTTTTAGGCCTGAGCGCACCATTGTGGACAGGGCTTACAGCAGTAACATATGTTATGAGATACATACAGATACACAAACCACTAATGATAACAAGATTATTGTCTGATTATCAAAAGAAAGTGACTGGCGGAGCGACCGATCATTCTATTTCATAACCTCGTGGAAAGTAAAACACATGGATAGAAATCTCCGATAAACGTTATTAAAATAGTCAGTTAAACATGTTTAGAGCAATTTTTTCAAATATTTGTTATTTCATTCCGATGAGTTTATATGGATAGTTATATTTTAAAAAGCATGAATTTAAATTTAAAATTTCTCAATTAGGGTTTTTAAAAATAAAACTATCAATATAAACTCATCGGAATAAGGTGCGAAATCTTTGGCAAATTTACTTCAAAGGTGTTTAACTGACTATTTAAATAAGTTTATTGGAATGTTATCTTTTCTCGAGGTTATGAGGTTGCCGCACGGCCGCTCTGCCAGTCACTTTCTTTCGATAATCGTAGAGCTTATTAGCAATAACTTAGCTCGGTTTGTAGCTAAAGGAGTCATTATTAATTAATTTTCCAGTAAACCGTAGATAAAATGCAGGCTAAACAGAAGGTTAGAAGTTATAACCTCTACAAGTTATACTAGTGTTTTTTATCCTGACTATAGCAAACAACGTCCGTTGGAACAAAAAATACAACGGTCTATAGAAAATAGATCACAAATTGTGTTAATTAAAATTGCTAAACTCGACTATAATAGTGAAAAGTGATATTCTTAAAGCTTATGAAATTTTCTTACGGGATATAATAAAAGACGTCTTACAACACGTAATAATATATTTACACTTTCTTAAACATTTTTCTTTAAATCGATATAAGGCGGTGGCTACAAAACTGAGACTACAAAAACAAATTTGAACCAGAGAAATAAATAAATAAATGTCTAATTTATTTCTTATAACTTAATATTGTTACTAGTGTAATTATTATCAGACATAAGATTTAGACGAAGTTGCAACATATTAGATCAGACTTCACACCAAACAGTCTTGACAAGAATTTTGGGTTTAGTCCCTTGTATGCGGGGCGTGCGAGAAGCCGCCAGTGACAGTGAACCCGTCATTCTAGGTGTTGTAAATCACACTAGACAATACTGATCCGTTGACTGAAGGCCTAGGCTTCGCACGCTGCCGGTCGGTAAGGAAGAATTATTTGAAAAACTGCTAGCGCCCTAGTGGCCAAACTCCAAACGAAAAGGCGGAATTCTATCTGACTCCTGCCCCCTCTTAATAGTTAGCAAACTTCCTTATGAAGTCGTTTTGAAAACTGAGGAAATGATTAACACAGACCAAAGGGATGTAAAAACATTGTGTAATTGTATTAACAACATATTTGCAGCCAGGGAAAAATCGGAAAAACTTACTGGTTTCAATTCTCACGCTAAATTTAATGTTTCTAAATTAGTTCCACAATATCCTCTAGAACGTGACGACAGGTTGTCTACTACACAGGCTCTTGTAGGAATTGAAAATTTGTCCTGTATATTTTGTAATGGTGAGCACTGGAGGGACCAGTGCTCCAAATACCAAACTACAGAAGATCGGAAAATTAAAATGAAAGGTACCGTATGTGTTTTATATGCTTAAAGAAGGGACACACTGGGATACAATGCTATATAACAAAAGGTGTATTTTTACTGTAAACAAAAAAAACCACCATAGAAGCTTATGTTCCAAACAGTTTCCTTCCGATCAATTACCTAATAAATCATCAGATTGTAAAAAGGGAGAAACAGGACCAACTGTCTCTGTGAAGACTTTGCCTATTTGCAGTATGAACCCAAGTAAATCCGGGCAAGGTAATTTATTAAACAGTAATTCGCTGCACTCACAAGAAGAAACATCTCTCGTTTCAGTATCCAAACAAGTCAAGCTGTGGAAGAATGACTATCTCTTAAATTTAAGAGAAAGAGCATCGATAAAGCAAGGACAAATGTTGTCAAAGGAGTTTCCTAAAGTACATTTTCAAGAAAATTTGCTGAGGGGGAGGTGGCGAATCGCCAAATTAGATGAACTGAATGCTAGTGAAAATGGAAATGTAAGAAGTGCTAAAGTCAAACTAGGAAGCGGAAGATACATAACAAGACCAATAAACTTTCTTAATCAAACTGAAATTAACTCCACTGTATCAATAACAGAAAATGAAACAGTATCAGCTGATAAAAACTGCTTTTAAAACGAAAAAGAATGGGCCCAGCAGATTTAAACTTTGGTTGGAGTGTTGCCAAATGCAAATATTTTAAACAGCTGAAAATATGTTTTAATTTTTCTTTCTTTTGTCTTGTTTACATTTGGGTTGCTATGATAGAAATTGATGTTATGATGGAATAAACTAACTAAACTTACTAAAACTGAACTTTTACTCGAACTTTACTTTTAATTTAGTTAAAACTATAAACTTATGTGCACATTCCCATGCACATGCAAACTGCTAGCCCTCCACATTCTTGCATTCGCCATCGCTCGGCTGACCTCGGCGTGAGTGTAGAGCCGGCTTTAAAATGTTTGTATGTTGTCTCCTATATTCGGAAAGTTAGTTTTTGTATAGGTATGTATGATTGCACGAGTCATATCATCTTGTTTTGAAGGTTATATTTATTAGCTGACTGGCAGGAGTCCGTTGTCTGCTAACAGGCGGGAAAAGTTCTTTTGAGGTTATGTGCATACCAATGTGGCAGCAATTTTTGTTTCTCTGGCAGCTGGCCTTGTGACGTCATAGTTTAAATAGGCGCACGCTGTTCAATAGAGGGTAAGTGATGTCACAGTTTAAATACCGGTACCATCCCCAATTTTTGGGTTTTAAAAGTTATGGATATTCCATTGCCAGTTTAACGTTGATTTAGTTTTCTGCCTAGACCAAGTAGCCTAAAACTCAAATTCAATTATTCTTTATTTCTGATGGGCAGTCACTTGGATACTTAATTACCTGGAAAGACAGTTGAGGTGAGGGTGGTGAAGAGGGTGTCATTATAATTTACAAATAACGAGTGCTGATTATTGAATCTAAATCAGTTATTGTGCTGACTAAATACTAAATCATATTTTAGTACAAGTGTATGTTTCTAAAACCAGTTTGCTGAAATGGAAGCTGTTTTACAGGTTTGAGTTGGTGTTGGATCCAGTGATTTACAAACATTTCAAACAAATGACTTCTCGTGGGAGATTCGGCCCATTGGTGGGAGCAATAGACGAAGGCACAAGCAGTGCACGGTTTCTTGTGTTTGCTGCAAATACAGCCGAAGTGTTGACTTATCACCAAGAGGAAATTAAACAGATTTGTCCTAAAGAGGGATGGGTAGAGCAAGATCCGGTTGAAATCTTACATCTGGTGGAAAAATGCCTCACAACTGCAGTAAACAATTTGAAAGAACTTGACATTGACCCTGGCGACATTGTCTCTATTGGGTTGACAAATCAGCGAGAAACTACGATAGTGTGGGATCCATACACTGGAGAACCACTTTACAGTGCCATCGGTAAGTAGGTCTCACTGTTTGGCTTTTTGTAATGATAGCTTACTGAGTTATTTGTTGTACCGGTGTCATGATATTAAGATTTTATAGTCATTCAAGGACCTTTCTTACAATAATTAGTTTAATTTATATAGTTTATTATTGCAATTTGTAAAAATATTTATATAGGTACAAATTATACACCCATATTAATCCAAATCAGAATCAGAAATCAGAAATCTTTATTGCCATTGACCAATACAATGATTGAAATAGGCATTGTCAAGTTCTTAAATATAAATGTAAAAATATAAATAACCTAGTCTGTCCTAGTCTGTAAATATTAATAAAAACAATAACTAAGCTAAGCCTATAGTACTAACAAATTACTTACAAGGATAAAACATGAATTGTCTTTTTGACATGAACAAAATCCTTTTTTTGGAAATAACCTTTTTTTGGAATAACTTTTTAATTTGTACTTTTTAATAAATGTACAAGTAATCTATATTTAAGATTTTTGGTAAAGATTTAACTAAAAAAACATGAGGACATTTGGTGACTAGTGGGGAAAATAAGTGCTTGGGTGAGAATGTGGTCCTACCTGGCCACCAGATACAATAAATAATGATTTGTTATAACTAGGGCCTATAATTGTACAATCGTATAACTCACTAAGCCAACCGCTGATGTTGCAGTCTGGTTGGACGTCCGAACAGCTGACACAGTGGATAGGATGAGAGCCAAAGTGGAGGGGAAAACCGCAGAAACCTTGAAGGCTCTCAGTGGCCTGCCGATCAGCACATACTTCAGTGCTCTCAAGTTGCGATGGCTGCTAGACAACGTACCAGAAGTGAAAGCTGCTGTTGACCAAAAACGATGCTATTTCGGTACTGTTGATACCTGGCTTATTTGGGTGAGAAGCATTATTATTTACATTCTTTAAGTTTTTATATGGTCGTAAGTATTGTTTGAAATTAACCCATTGGATTACCTGAAATTTGCCACCTGACAAACCGTTCAGTTTCCTAAGAAAAATTACATAAATGTAGATTTTTACTAAAACTGTCACTATAGCAACAATTATTGCTCAATTTACTTACTTAATTTTTGCACTAATCTTTAGAGAAATAAATTATCTACAAGAAGAAAATACTTTTGAAAGCATTTATGTATGGTAAATATTATATAAATATATATCATATATATAGTTTATAAAAAAAAATTTAAAAGGAGCTTACATGTAAAAACAAAAAATAATGTTTCAGCCCAACGACTAGGCCTATTATTTACTTGAAGGTTTTTTTTACATGAAAATAAACAATTTTAGTGATACATTTACATTAGACCACATTTACATTTATATTAGATTTAATATAACATATTTTCCAAAATCATATTTTTCTGAAATTTGACCAAGTTTCCCCAAGAATGGGCATATGCATTCAAAATACATACAAACAAAAAATGGTACTTTGGTATTATACGGATGCCACCCTTATACAGCGCGCTGCGGCAGTTATGTTAGGATGGGTTATCATAAAAATGATTTTAGGACTTTCCTTGTTTTGTTACGAATCGAATTATACCTGATGAGTCATACTTCAGGCCGCCAAACCCCCTCCAAATAGGCCAAGGTCAGGTCGTTGACCGGAGCGCGCGCATCACCTGTCACCGCCTGTATCTGGGTCAGTGTCATGAGTGATTTATTGCCGTAACTACGTTACATTTGTTTTCATAATGAGTGACGTTCTTTTGGTGTGGGATTTACCTCGAAATGAAGAGGAAACCGTACGTATTTTTATGATAACCCATCCTAACATAACTGCCGCAGCGCGCTGTATATTTGGCGGAGTAATGTGGCGATCGGGTCTGGCTGCTAGCGGCGGCGACGCATTCAACACGATCCTAGCGGACATCGCTGTCTTTTGGGAGGCACAACACAAAGACCGCTCATCAGAATGATGTAAAATTTGTACAGTAAGTCAATAAAAGTACGTTTTTTCGAATTATGTAGTTATCCTTTGTACCCGGTAAAAATTTAACCTCCAAAAATAGTGGCATCCGTATAATACCAAAGTACCCAAAAAATAAAAACAAATGAAAACAAAAAATTAAAAAAAGACGTGCAATCCCGAGTATACTCGGGGTTTGCATGTCCGGGCTACTTTCGGCGGCCACGAGTATACTCAGATTTGTGAGCCAATTTATGCTTATGAAATGAAAATAAGTAATGACGTTTCGGAATAGAATTTTTTTAAATATGGAAAACGAGTTTTTACCATTTTGGAACAGTTTGTATCATTTTGATTAATAGTTATAATATAATGATAGCTTGTTTTAGAGACAATATTAGTTTACTAAAACATTATGCATGTCATGAGGTGGATAGTCAGGCGACATAAAAGTAAAAAAAATATATACAGGGTGTTCAGAAAGGATCATTACAAACTTTGGGGCTGGTAGTACTGATCAATTTGAACAAAAAATTTAATATAAACATAGGTCGAAAAATTTTCTGACAGAGCCGCTAGCCGCCATTTTGTATTTTTAACAACAAAATTAATATCTCGGGAATTATTTAAGCAACAGAAACCAAATTTTGCATGTTCGTTAAATAACCAAAGAAGCAAATAATAAAAAATTATTATTAAGTTGTCTTAAATATTTTTGAAATGGTGCCTGTCTTAATATTTTCAAGCCAAATAACAAACAACCATTAATTTTATAAAAAAGTTACAAGATACAAAAAAGATAAACATTCTTATAACAAATCTAATGACACTATTCAACGCAATCCGTCAATCCATCAGCGAGAAAATGCACTTTTAAAGTTTGCTTGCATAAGTCGGGTACAACAATGAACGGCCAGATGCACTGCTTCTTGTCCCCGATTTGTGCAAGCAAACCTTAAAAGTGCATTTTCTCGCTGATGCGTTGACGGATTGCGTTGAATAAAGTTTCATTAGATTTGTTATAAGAATGTTCATCTTTTTTGTATCTTGTAACTTTTTTATAAAATTAATGGTTTGTTTGTTATTCGGCTTGAAAATATTAAAACAGGCGCCATTTTGAAAATATTTAAGACAACTTAATAATAATTTTTATTATTTGCTTCTTTGGTTATTTAACGTAGTGCAAAGTTTAGTTTCTGTTGCTTAAATAGTTTTTGAGATATTCATTTTTTGTTAAAAATACAAAATGGCGGCTAGCGGCTAAACGGAAAATTTTTTGACCTATGTTTATATCAAATTTTTTGTTAAATTTATCATTACTATCAGCCCCCGAAGTTTGTAATGACCCTTTCTGAACACCCTGTATAAGAGTAAAATATGAGATCGAATAGAGAGGGGTGAGAGAGCATTGTATGAGATTTAGATTCAGATTATTTATTCGTCACAATACACAATAGGCCTACACAATATTTATTTTGTTCCAACATAGCTGGTAAAACGAGTGACAAGTTCAATCTTAGGCCTACATCTAAAATCAAGGGATAAGACATAACCTTTGTCAATGACTAATCTAATGTTTATGAACACTGTGATGATCGCCCTTCTAAATGCTACTAGTTAGTTCTTTATGAGTGAAAGTACGTTTTTTCATTAAATTGGGAACTCCCCGTGATTTTGAAGAGTTATTAATAAATGATTTGAAGTAGCCTACATTTTGAAAATACCCCCGTCGCAGCAAACCTGTGTACTCAGCGAATTTCCAATGCATATATATGGGTATCACTACTACCTAGAGCCACATACCAAGTTTCACAAAAATACATTCATTAATAAGTGATATATAGCATTTTATTTATTCTCCATAAGAATATCATTATAATTGAGTACGCAGGTTTGCTGCAACAAGGAAGATGAGAAATTTATTTTTTGCAATTATCAATATAACTCAACCAGGTGAAGCTACATACCAAGTTTTATTAATTTGGGTTCATACCTAAGGGAGATATAAAACTTTACTTATTCTCCATATGAATATGGGGACTGAGTATGCAGGTTTGCTGCTACTGGGAAAAATCAAGAAAAACTTTTTTGTGCTAATATCAATATACCACAACTAGTTGAAGCCACATACCAAGTTTCATCAATATACATACATCAAAATAATAATCGAAATATAACATTTTATTTATTCTCCATAAGGATAACATTGGACAACGTACTGTGTTTAGCACTTTGAATACCGTATCACTGCAACGGTTGGACGTAAAACAACAAAACACCAAAATGATTGTTTTGTAGAGCTAAACTGATTGGTAGAAAGAAATGTGGAGTTTTTAATGAAATTATCTGAGGAAAATCTTAAAACCGTATTCCCATAAGATTAGCATGGGAAATTTTATGGACACATTTTTTTACTTTTCTCCACAACCACTAAATTTAACCAAAATCTAGTGTTTTTAAAATTTTAGGGTAAAAGTTCAAAAAACTGATTTTTGGACAATTTTAAACCCCCATAAAACCCCCTTCCCATAGACCGATCGATCTGGTTTTCGAACTTAAAGTCATAAATGTTACTCTCCACATTTTTGCCAAATTTCATTAAAATCGGGCGCTTCTTTCGAAAGTTATCGCGGTAACGGACACATATAGCCTACATAAATTTGAACGAATAGTGTTTTTGGCATCTGGGGACCTCAAAACAAAAAGTTGTCATGGTCTCGGGCTTAAGTCTTACCATGCCACCTATGGTAATAGCTAAAAAGAAAATGTTTTTGAAGCAAGAAACCTGAATTCTGTTTTTGGTGTATTTGTAAATATTATTTGTCTATTAACCCATTGGCTCACAACCCCGAGTATACTCGTGGCCGCCGAAAGTAGCCCGGTCGTGCAACCCCGAGTATACTCGAGATTGCAAGTTTTTTATTTTTTTATTATTTTCTATTTTTTTACTTTTATTTTTTATTTATTTTTTGTTTTTATTTGTTTTTATTTTTTGTTTGTTTGTATTTTTTATGCATATGCCCATACTTGGGGAAACAGTCAAATTTTGTAAAAATATGATTTTGGAAAATATGTTATATCTAGGTCAAATGTAAGTGAATCACTAAAATTTTTTATTTTCATGTAAAAAAACCTACAAGTACATAATAGTTGTTGGGCTGAATCATCATTTTTTTTGTTTTTTACATGTAACTCCTTTTAAAATTAATTTTTGTTATGAACTATATATAACATTGACCATACATAAATGCTGTCAAAAGTATTTTCTTCTTGTAGATAATTTATTTCTCTAAAGATTAGTGCAAAAATTAAGTAAATTGAACAATAATTGTTGCTATAGCGACAGTTTTAGTAAAAGTCTACATTTATGTAATTTTTCTTATGAAACTGAACGGTTTGTCAGGTGGCAAATTTCAGGTTAGCCAATGGGTTAACATGTATTCATATTTTAGGGCATATTTTTATTTTCATGGTACTTGTTGTTATAACTACACGATGTAAATAATAACGTCTTATGACACTTCAAAATATATTTACTCTTACACTGTAGGCCTACTCAAATAAAAAATGGTAAAAATATATAAAAGATGGTACAAGGCAATCAATTTTGACCAGTCACACCGATTTTCAGGCCCAATGAGACTATCATACATCATACAGACTATTATACTATCATACATCTTTTTCAAGTTTTTGTATACTTTTTCTAGTCTAGGCTGGGTGACTTGGGGTTACTAACAATTATTGATTAACTTTTACGTTCATGAACATCCATTCTTGTTAAAGAGTTGGAACTTTTAATATTTTCCTTAGAATTGTAACATCCATGGTAAACTCACTTAGGACATGTGTTAGCTGGGGTTGGATTATTTTTTCCTTATAACCTCAGATGTATTTTCTATAAACTAAATATCAGTAAATTCACTTTAACATTCTGCATTTTTTCAGAATTTAACTGGTGGTATTCATGGAGGATTGCACATAACTGATGTTACCAACGCTTCAAGAACTATGCTTATGAACTTACAAACTTTGCAGTGGGATTCAACTCTTTGTAGGTTGGTATCTTTAACCCATTGGCGTAGACTCACGAGCTGGTCCCGTTCCTTGTCATTTTTTTAACTTATAAATTGGAATAGAAAATCGGTGTTTTTAAATGGATTAAAGGCGTATTTTAATTAAACTATTGTTTTCTTTCAGTTTAAAGGGGCGCATTGGCAAACACACGGTAGACATAAGTAAAAAATAGCAAAATCAGTATTGACCATGTACAACTCACAAAGAATTATCCGATTCCGTCAATTTCCAAGCAAGCCTGCCACCGTTTGTTTTACTTGGACCCTCCCACCAACGTTGCCACAGACTGGTTAACTCATGGAGAGTTGCACGACTGGTAGTTTGGTCGTGTGTGAGAATGGAACCCACGAACTTTGTATCAGCACCTGGCCAAGGTGTTTCTACAACTCAGCTACCACGACCAGTGGCCTAGCGGCGATATTTAGCTTTATAGTCAGTCCGCCCTCCTAGCGGAGAGAACCCTAGTTGCCCGCAGTCATCAGTTACAGATTGTGCTACAAGAGTGCAGCACCAATCAAATCCAGTGATAGTATTGTGAATAAAAATAGAATGACTACCTTAACACGTTCAGCCCGATGTGTACCGCCGGTGGGACACGACGGAATTTTTGAAATGATTAAAAATATGATACAGCAAACAGTAATCTGAACAAAAAGACGGAGCATTATTTTTCAAGAACATAATTCTGAAAAAATACACCGGTGGCCACGGGATGTCTAAATAAACCTAAACCATGAATACATAGTTTAAATAACTCAGCAAAGCTCCGAACGCATTTTAAAAAGGCATAAAATCAAATGGAAACTGCGCCACGGGTGGCATACGTCGGAGTTTTAACAAGTTTGCCATGCACCACCGGTGGCACACGTCGGGATTTTTGGGAAGTTAAAATGACTATAATTTTTCATTGTGCTGAACGTGTTCATGGGTTGTTTAACAATTTTACCAAGGGTAATTTTACCCAGCTCAAGTTTAAACTAAACCTGGGATTAATTCAAACTTTAAAGTTAAGCCACAACAAACTTAAGGTTAAGCTTGTTTTCTTAACAATTTGGTCTAAGTTACTTGGTTAGTCTTGCAAATGTTGATGTTGACAACATTTTTGATTTGAATACGTTTTGCTTTAGATGACGTTTTATATATGGGGTCATTAGGCCACCTGATAACAATGTTCCTTTTTAACAGTTCAGCCTGATATGTTGTGTACTTTTTCTATTCCTGTACAACTCTGCATTGCTTTTCCTGTTGATTGGATTGTGATTGGTATAGCTCAATTCTTCATTGCTCTTGATAAAATTGAATCTTGAATTAATTCTAGGAAAATGTTTGCATTTTATAAGCATCCAAAATCTAAAAAAAGTGTTCATCCCACAAATTTAGCTAGGTGATCTAGGCCTATCTCAAATACTAGGCACTGAAAAATTCAAATTTCCATCATAATGTAACTTCTTATAGAATATTTAGGATTTATTACATGATTTCTTATATAATTTGTACTCCTATTCTTGTAGTTTATTACATTATAGTTTTATGACGAATAAACACTATTTTAGTTGAGGTTAGCTTGAAAACGAATGTACTCTATGCCGGTTTTGAGGTTATGTTATCATAAAAACTGTGTGTTAAGTTACTATCGTTAAATTGTGTTCTCTCTATTTTTAACTAAACCAGGTTTAAACTATCCAATACAAGTTTGGAAAGCGGTACTCCTCTTAAAATTTAATTTAAACTACCGGTACAGTTAAAGTTAAACTTCAGTTTGGGAAAACAGCCCTAAGCTTGATGCAGCTGATACCTGTGATCGTAATAGTCATCAGACTGGTCTTGTGAATCATTCCTTTATTAAGAAGCCAATAAAATGTCAGTGAAACGAAGTTGATCAATGGTAATGATTGTTTCATTACAGTTATTCATAAATAGGTTTCAGGGCGCCTAAATAACTAGTTTGATATTTCATTATATTTATTTGATCATATTAAAATCTGGATATGATTAAAAAATGATGATGAAGGTTAAAAAAAGCTAATCACCAATTTAATTAAAATTGTATTCACCGTATTCCAAATTGTAGCGTACTGTCGAATTATACGATAACATAGGCCTGTACAAAATACATGTTTCTAATTTAATTGTTGTGTGATTGGTTGGTCTTCTTCCAGTAAAGAATTCTTGTACTAAACACAAAGGATCATTAAAATTACTTAACTTAAAATAGATTTTACTCCCCAGATTTCTTTCCTTATGATCACTTAAATATTGTACAGCCTACTGTTAACATTCTGTTAAAGTACCATTGTATTTATTGTTTACATGCTGAGGAAAATATATCAACATGAAATTATAAACACTTGTTAATACGTAAACAAAGTAGACGGTTAAATCACAAGTGGAAGTGCAAACACATTGTTTTACGATCTTCATGTTTTCTTCGGGGAGATTTTTTCTCATTCCTGGCTATCATGCAGATAAAAAAACGATTTTCCCCGAGTTTCTTGGGGCAATTCTTTTAGTTTAAGTCATCTCCCACATCCTGCAATCAACCAAACATCCACAATTTCTTTTTCAAACATTTTCTTTCAGAATTAGTAATATATATTTCTTTAATTTTATTCTTCAAGTATTTTGATGAATTTTCATCATATAAATTGATTTTCTGTTATATCTGAGATTTTGTTTAGATTCTTCAGCATTCCTATGGGTATCCTACCGAAGATCCGAAGTTCGTCTGAGATCTACGGCTACTTGGCTGAGGGGTTATTGCGAGGGGTTCCTATCTCAGGGGTAAAGTTTATTTGAATCTTCTTTCTTAACAGGCTTAATAAGATACTTCGTCTAAGTTTAAGAGACCCAGGAATAAATTATTGTCTTTGTAATCGTCTCTCCTATACTCTGATGGGAGTAAGGTTTGCTTTTTCCAGCTCACTTACTTGCAATTCTGATTCCAAAAACGGCTCCAATGATTTCATTCAGATGTTGCTGGAATTTACACATTTCTGTTTTAAAAATGCATTCTAGACAGGTCCCATCCTCAGGAAAAATTAATTTCTTAGCATAAGACCAGCTGCTTGATGTTCTTGATTTTCGTTCACTAAAATACCGTCCACGAGTTATGTGGTTGTTAATTGGGGCAGGTACCATCACGTTCTAACCTGCAAGCTAGCACAAACTGTAAAAGACATTTATATAGGCTACTACATAGTATTTCTGCTAAGGCTGACAAAACGTCTTTAATTAATTGAGTGTGTTAAATTGTAAAGTGATGTGCACAAACTAGAATATCAAGCATCTCATGATACCAAGCTGTTAACACGTACTAGTACAAGATGTGCTGTCTCAAATTAACCATAGTCTAGTAATCAGAAGCAACTATAACTTCTCCACATTAAAAATTAACTGATAGGACTGCTAAGGCCGGGTCAGACGCTCGGCAGCACGGCAGCACTCCTGCTGTTGGCATGAAACCAAACCTTCCTCACCCCATCAGAAAATTCACTCATTACAGATTTTTAGGATCATCATTTGATGATTATATTAGTTGGATATCTGATTTTAATCAACTTTTAGTGACACTTATATACAACTTTTTACTAAAGCGACAATTTGTTCAGTGTTTAGGAGACCAGCAGGCTGCATTGGTAGGACAGATGTGTCTGAAGCAAGGCCAAGCGAAGAACACCTACGGAACGGGATGTTTCCTGCTCTACAATACCGGCACTGCGGTTAGTTCAGTGTTGACGAGTCCACAAGACTCCTTGGGTTTCGATTTTAAATGAAGGTTGTATAGAAAGTAAGTTCGGTTTTCACATACAAAAAAGCAAGCCTAACAAGTTCCCTAGACAACTCTCAGACTGGTCTATGCCAGTTCAACATTTGTATATAACTTGTAGCTTTATGTAGCCTGACTCACTGATAATGCAGCCTAGATCTGCGAAACGTGCGTCTTGAGTTTTAAAAAGTCGACTGGATTGCTATATTGATGGCAAGTTTAATATTTATAAAAAGCTGGTTTTTATAAACAATATAAAGTTATCACAATATTGGCCCTTCAAATATTCAGTGTGACCAGCTTGTATTTTACCTTGGGGGTACTCCTTGTTTCTCTGAGATCTAGTTTCTTAAAATTTGACCCCTGGCTGAGCCTGGATACCCAGGAGGCATTGGAGGGGATAATAAACAGCTGTATCATCAAAATCTAAAAACTAATTTTTAAAATTTTTTTGATAATATTTGTTATAATTGTGCTTAATTGTTTATAAAGTTCCATGGGAGGTAAAATTGATATAATATATTTACATAAATTACTACAATTTACCTGTTAAGGTTACAAAATAACCTAATTAAATAACCTATTAAATAACCTATTATGTACTTCTTGATGTCCCATTCCAAATTCTAGGTTAGCATTTATAATAATACTAAAGATGAGGAATAACTCTGTTTTTATTCTTTTAAAATTCATAATGTTCATTAGAATACTTCAAGTAATATTAATAAATACAAGAGAAATCCGTAATAGTAATGTAACTTTTGAAGTACATATGAAAATATGGCATTTTAACATTCATCAGTTTAACCTGAATGTCAACAGTTGCTTTAAAGCAGGGGTCCTTACTAACATTTCATAGAGAGCCAAATAATTCGTATCAAATTTTCCTCAGGGCCGCAATAACAAATTATACAATTTAGGTTAATTACAAAATGTGTTTCTTATTGCAATACTACACTGTGAAGTGGCGTTAAATAACTTACAACCAATATGAT
Organism: Allygus modestus; assembly: GCA_963675035.1. NCBI lineage: Eukaryota > Metazoa > Arthropoda > Insecta > Hemiptera > Cicadellidae > Allygus > Allygus modestus. The sequence continues at coordinate 105,519,986 of OY776112.1, forward strand.
TATAACATAAGTTTATTACATCAATAAAATAAACTGTTTTGCATATAAAAAAGTAGGGAAATGTCTTTTACTTAACTCCAGTAATATTTGAATTTATTAATTCTTTGAAGTCGATGGCGAAATCTTTCACAGCTCTCAATATGGCATCTATGTTAGCAGATTGGGAAGAAACTGAAATTCTCAAAATGTTGTCAACGTTCTCACTCGTTAACCTGGATCTGTACTTGTTTTTTATGAACTTCAGCTTACTAAATGTAGATTCACAGACATAGGTGGATGCAAAAACACACAAAATTTTCTGAGCACAGTCAATTAAGTTAGGAAATTTGTCCTTTTCAACTGCTTTCCAAAACTCATAGTGAGTTTTATCCTTCTTCTTCTCTTCAAAAATACTTTTGAGCTCCGTATCATGCTGAAGATCAATCAACTCATTTTTCAAATCCCTAGCTTCGTACCCAAAAACAGAAAGATGAGCTACATTTTCTGTTGTTATTGCCTATGGATTTTTCACCAAGCGAAATGGTTCTTGATACTTCCTGAAGTCACTAAACCTCACGGACATTTCGTCCTTTAAGTCTGTCAACAGCTTTATTAAGTTAGCTTTCATCTGGATTTTCATCAAACACAGTTTTAACAGAAGGAAAGCTGGAATAATCGCTCTTTGACAATTCTTCGATATACATATTGAGCTTTTGTTCCTGTGAAAAAAACAATACTCATCATTTTCGTTACAATGTTATTGTAGTCTCCTTGCAATCGAGTCAGTGTTTCATTCATTATGCCCATTGTATCAGTGAGAAACGCCACTTTAAGCCACCAACTAAAATTATAAACATCAGGAAACTCTTTTTCCTTTTTAGCCAAAAACAGAGTAATCTCATGACGAATGCTGAAGAAACGTTCCAAAACTTTACCCTTACTCAGCCATCTCACTTTTGTGTGGTAAAGCACATCCCCGTATTAAGGTACACGTTCTTTAAAAAACTCTTGAAACGTTCTGTGGTTCAGTTAATTTGACCTTATATAATTCACTATCTTTACAACTTGTTTCATAACACAGCTGAAATTTTCACCAAATTTAACGGACAAGCTTTCTTGATGAATGATACAATGAAAACTTAATAAATTATCATTTCCCAAATGTTTTTTCAACAACTGAACGAACTCTATATTTCGACCTAACATTGATGGGCAACCATCAGTACACACAGAAAAAACCTTTTTTAAATCAATGCTACGCTCGTTAAAAAAACTTAATATTGTGTTTAAATAATCAACACCTCTAGTTTGTCCAGTCATGGGAATCATGCCCAAAAAGTCTTCTTTAACAACACAATCCCTGGATACATACTTAACGAACAATAGCAATTGAGAAATTGATGTTATGTCAGTGGATGAGTCGAGCGCAAGACTAAAATATTTGCTTTGCTGCAGTTCATCGGTAAGATTAAGTGAAATGTTTGCTGCTAAGTCCTGTGGCCGTCTCATGCAAGTTGAGTCAGACAGCTGAAGTTTTGAAACGTCATCTAATAATTGCTTACTATTAGATAAGTGTGAAAACAAAGTTTTACAAATGGTGACAACACACTCTTTTACAATTTCTGCATCAGAAAACGGCTTCATCTTTTGTGCTAAAATCTCTGTTACTTGGTAGGATGCTTTTGTAGTAAGCTCATTCTTGTTCATCGCATTAAAAAGGGTACTACGTTCACAAGCAAAAGACTTTTTCAAAGATTGCAATTTTTCCTCTCGGATCTTAGATTTTTTCGGGAATCTGTCTTTAAATTGCGAATGGATTGAAGTGTAGTGTCTGTTCAAATTATAACGTTTGTTTCCATTTACGGTTTCATGACATATCAAACGTAGGGCTGTCCCTTCTTTCTTACCTTTTATAAAAAAGAATTCTCCCTCCTACTCAGCTTGAAACTCGCGGTTTTCATCCTCAAGTTTTCGTTTCTGTCCTTTTGAGTACATTCCTGCCATATTAAAAAAAATTCAATCACTGAACTCAATGTAATGTTCGTAAAATAATGTGTTCAATCGGTAAAGTTAAACTCACTAATATCACATTTACTGGAGCAACTTATACAGGTCTGCACCGAGCTCTAGGTTAAATTCCCCACTGATGACAAGCAGTAACTAACAAGCCGGCTAGTGCTACTGTGGTTGGGATGACTAACGCGCGAAACTACGAATGGCTTCGCTCTGCCAAGGTCATTGCCACATGACTACTGACTCATCACGTCTGCGACACAGCATTGGCTCTGCTCTACTCTGTGCTGCTACCTGTTGGCGTTTTGTGGACCTACGTCCAGTTGTGTTGTAACATGTACAGTCCCGTGAGTGTTTTTGTCATTCGTTAGCCGGGAATTCAAAATGTGACCGCGCCCATCGGAACCATTGCTGCGTGGCGGGAACACGCCCCGGGCGTGCCCCGCAGCGAGCGTGTTAAATGCATATTTTTATTCCTGTCCCTAACAGTCTGAGGGCCGCAAAAAATCGTTCCCAGGGCCGCATACGGCCCGCGGGCCGTGTAGTGAGGATCGCTGCTTTAAAAGCTTGAACTATAGAAACAACAAAAGAAAGTGGAGGAAAAAGTGGAACATGATTAAGTGCACGTTTTAACTATTCTTATTTTATTTTACTATCATTGATTCTACTAAGTGGAGATATTGAAGAAAACCCTGGCCCTGATGGTTCTAATCTTCAATGTGTAGAATGTACAAATGTAAATGCTATAAATGAGGGTAGTGAGAAGGAAAAATGCATTTTTTGTAATAAATAATTTAAAAGGTTAAGAGCACATATTAATGCCACACATAAAGATGACATATTCCTTAAAAGCAAACCTTGTAATAAAGGGAGTGTTCAAAGGAAAAACAAATTAGATGGTATCAAAGAAATATATTCTGAAACTCCAAAAATATGGCGAGAACTTTATTATAACGGGATAAAGGCATGGTGGGACAACCACTTAACAGTTCCCAATAATTGCATAGCAATAGATCCTCTTGTAAGTCACATTATGAAGGTCGAAACTGATGATACTTTATTAAAAAATATGTTTGACGGATTAAATTTAAGAAAATACAAATACATTTTAAACTGTGTAAATAGTAGAACATCTGACGATAGGAACAAAGGGTGCCACTGGTCCTTGCTGCGTATTAATATAGAAGATCTTTTATTTTACCACATAGATTCTATGTCACCACTAAACCATAGCCATGCCAATACCCTAGCAAATAGAATTAGTAATTATCTTGTTGGAAAAACAGTTCAAGTTAGAGAAATACAAAACTACAGACAGAAACACAATATTGAGTGTGGAATTCATGTGATACACAATTCTCAAATTGTCTGTTCCTGTTTATCTAATAATAAAGATATCAGTCAAGATAAAAGGTTTAAAGAAAAGTTTTGTGTCTCTGAAATATATCAACAAGTTTTCTCAGTTGGAAATCAGTATGTGTGTGTTTTAAATGAACAAGATGATTTAAATAGCTTATTTATATCACCATTTCAAGATTTAACTTCAACCCAAACAACAACAAACGTGAGTAATTCCAATAAGGTTCTTCATGCTGGTAATTAGCCAACAAATATTATATTTAAAGATGATGTTACAGAATTTTCATCGAGAAGTAAAACATCCACGAAAACTATTATAGAAAAAGGAACAATAAAATGTAATGGATGTGGTAAAATATTTATGAATAATAAGGGGTTGTCAATTCACATTTCAAAAGCGCATTACAATAGTCATCGGAGCAATATAGCAAAGAAATATTCTTCCCAGTCAGAAGGATTAAATTTATTGAATAACACAGAATTTGAAAATTGATCAAATGGTACCAGTACATCATAACATCGAAAAAGAACTCAAATTTTGGTTTAATATATTCAAAAATGAACAGAGCAATGATGATTTCCTAATAAATGTCGATAAATTTTCAAATTTGTTATCGACTGCCATATGTCACTTACCTGATCCAAAACATCCTGCCCATAAATATTACAATCTTAGAAAACAGAAAAAAGATTTTTCTCATAACAGTAATTTTCAAAAATCATCCAACCCTGAAAGGAAGACAAAAAATTAAAGGAAAAAGAGAAAGGAAAATTATGAGTATGAGTTGATTCAATTTGAATATTACAATAGGCGAAGGAAAGCAGTAAGGAAAATAATTGGAAGTGATGGTAAAGGTTGCAAAATAAGTCTGAAATCCCTACATGACAGTTTTGGAAAGAGATTTTCAACTCCCAACAATAGCGGTATAAATAATTCTGGAAAAGAAGGTTATACTTTAGTAGATACAGGTCTGGATATCAGCTACAACCACACAATTGATAAAAAATAAATTATACACGCCATTAATAGCATAAAAATTGATACAGCTCCCGGTCGTGATAAAGTGGATGAGGACTGTAAAATTAAAAGGAGTATCAAAAATACTTTGTTTAATATATAGCAGACTTCATCACTCAGGCCTAATACCTCAATGCTTTAAAAAGGCGAGGACGGTTTTAATCCATAAAGGAGGTGATAAGAACGAGGTCAATAACTGGAGACCGATTACTATTTGTTCAGTACTCAGAAGAATATTTGAAAAAATACTTGACAAAAGGTTGAAAGTATATGTTTCATTTAATAAGTTTCAAGGTGGTTTTACCAATATGCCTGGAACACATGTAAATACACAATTATTAAATGAAATATTGCGTTCAGCTAAACAAAACAGAAAAGATTGCAGTATTCTCTTTTTGGACGTCGCAAAGGCATATGATAATGTGGGTCATCTGCATTTAGCCTCAGTTTTAAAATCGTTGCCTATTCCATCAAAGATTGCTGAATCAGTTATTCAACTACAAACCCATAATGTGACACAAATTGAAATTTCTAAAGGAAAAACAAAACCTATAACAATTAAAAGGGGTGTTTTACAAGGATCACCATTATCACCAACTTTATACAATTTATGTATTAATCATATACTAGATCAAATGTCAGAACATTCAATCAGCGAAGAACTTGGTTTTAAACTCTGCATTGACTTACTGTCAATTAGTATTTTAGGATTTGCGGATGGCACGGTCTTAGTTGGCAAGAATAAAGAAAGTGCATTATTATTATATAATACTATTAATAGTTTATTTATTGAAATTGGATTAAATATCTACCCATCAAAAACTAAGATTATAAACATTGAAAAAGTATATTGCAACAAGAAAATTATTTGTTAGAAATGGCAGAAATCAATTTGATTGATCCAAAGGACAAAATTAGATATTTAGGGGTGAATTTTGCAAATGAAATCATTTTTGACCCAGAACAAAACATAAGATCTCTAACAGAAAAAATTAAAAAATTAACTTGCTCGCCCTTTTTAAATCAGAACAAAAAATATTTGTTTTAATTAATTATATTTGGCCTACTTTAATATATCCCTTTCAGACTGCACCTTTACGAAAAATTTCCTTAGAGTTTTTTAACAATGTTGATAAAATTATACGTTCTACTCTAAAAGAAATCTTAGAAATGCCAAATGACACACCAAGTTTGTTTTTTTATAGTTGTTCAAAATCCAAAGGTATGGGATTATCAAAATCAAGATGGGAAGCGGTGATACAGCACATAAATATTTGCCTACCTTAAATACAATGAAGAATCCTTACCTTCAAAAGTTAAAAAGATTTGATCTTGAAGAAATTCTTTGCCTAAAGAAGCTTGGTTTATATGAAGAGGGACAACCTAAAATGTCAGCTAAATTATTACGTAATAAGAAGGGGTGTGCGAGTACTCAAAACTTTGAGTTTTCGGCCGAGTATTTTAATACTCGAACTCGACTCGAAGTTTTGAAAACTACTCGAAAGTTCGAGCGAGTATTTCCCGCCGATTTCCGGACAATCGCTAACGATTGCGACCAGCCAAAATGCGTAGTAAAGGCCTTAAAAGGCGATCGCATCACGTAAAATCGGCCGAAATGACGACCGCGAACGATTGTGACTGGCCAAACGCGTAGTAACGGCCGCAAAAGGCAATCGTATCATGTAAAATCGGCCGAAAATGACGACCGTGAACCATTGCGACCGGCCAAAACGCGTAGTAATGGCCGCAAAAGGCCGCATCACGAAAATCGGCCAAAAATGACGATCGGACCGCGTAATTTCAGTCGTGACTAACGATTTCGTCATTTAATATTGATTATAAGCGATGTCTGGACCAGGTGAAATTGGCCAAATGACAACCAGGCCCTGTTTAATCGGCCGGAAACGAATGTAAAACCGTGTTTTGTTTGTCAATACGTAATCCAGTTTGATTGTACTGGCTAAAACTTTGTATTGCTACTCATGTATTAGCTAGAAACCATGTTTAGATTATCAAATCTAAGGTGGTATCCAAATCCAATTTAAACTACCAACTGATGGCAAATATTCGCTCGAAAATACTCGAAACTCAAAAATAATTGGCACTACTCGACTCGATTAAAAAAATCACTACTCGCACACCCCTAGTAATAAGTTAAAACAAATCGAATTTGACAAATGGAATAAACTTCCTTACAAAGGGAAAGGAGTTATATTATTCCAAGAATGTCCAAAGATTAATAAGAATTCAATGAAAAGTCATGGGTTGACAGAATCTGAATTCAAATATTATCTTAAAATGATAAATGATGTAGCCTCTGTCAGACGTTTATATGGAAGGTCCAGGAATGGGAACCAGTGCCGGCATTGTTCCAGCGCTGAGAAGTATGTTATTGAAACTTTGCCCCATGTCCTTGGACAATGTCCATTTAGTAATCTTCTTCGAAACACTCGCCATCACTTAATAAGAAAAACCTTGCAGACCAGTTCAGACTTAAAGGAAGTTACTGCGACAGAGAGGTAACGGCTCCATAAGAAGTGACATTATTGTCATTGACAGGAAGAAGAGCCGAGGATACATCATAGATCCCTCTGTGAGATTTGAAACACATCAATGTCAACCAGATGAAGTGAATTTGGAAGAATCAAGATCTATGAAAATAGTCAATAGTCAATCATCTTTATTCATGAAGAAGTACAGAGTACAACATTTGAACAGCGTCGAAAATGGTACAATTAATAAACAAACAATCGCATCACCATCTTAATTAAGTACAGCAGGAGCTAATCAAGGATTTCAACTTCCACTTTAAACAATTGTATTTTATACGTGACTTAATGTAGACTAAATCCCTTTAGAGGGAGATGGAAGAATTCCTCTAACGAGTAAATGGCCGCTTCAATTAAATATTCTTTTAGTTGTTTTCTAAATTTAATGTGATTTTTTTCATTTCTTTTTTGTTCTGGGATACTTTTTAGAAATTTTTCCCCAGCGTATGAGGGCCTTTTCTCATACAATTTTAATCTATGATGATTCTGCATAGCCGCATTCTTTTTTCTTGTATTATAATGATGCACAGGTTGGTTAGAAACTTCATTTGCCATTTTATTTTTGACCAATAAAATAGAATCGAAAATGTATTGCCCATATACAGTAAGTATTTTTAACTGTTTAAAGTGTTCTTTGGCTGAATCATCATGGTTTAGTTTAAGCATTATTCTTACTGCCCTCTTCTGCTGTTTTAATATGTTATCCAAATTAACTTTCTTGGTTGCTCCAAATAGACAAATACCGAATGAAATGAAAGAATGGATATAAGCAAAATAAATATCCCTTAGTGTTGTAACATTACAATAAAAGGACATTTTTGTAAGGGCATAAATTCCAGAATTAATTTTTGTTAATATTCTGCTGACATGCTCATTCCAATCTAAATGTTGATCTATTGTTAGACCCAGAAAATTTGTACTAGTTTTTTGTTCAATTAGTTGTGAGTCATACATTATTATTGGTTCAGGGTGAACTTTATTTTGTGCTGTTTTAAATTTAATAAAATTTGTTTTTTTATGATTTAATATTAAATTTTGGTTTAGCAAGTAGCTACCCAAATTTCCCAGTTCCACAAAAGCGGTCACTTCTGTTTGTTCTAATGTTGGGGATGATATCATTAAGTTGGAATCATCAGCATAGAGGCATAGTTCACTGCTAGTTTTACACGACAGTGCATTACCTATGCCCTTTAAATAGCATAAAAAAAGTAAAGGTCCCAGAATAGCCCCCTGCGGAACTCCATATTTGACTGGTTTTATTTCTGATGCTGTCCTAATTATTTTATTATTTATTAAGTGAGTTACTTCAACATACTGTGTTCTATTGGTTAGATAAGAATCAAACCATTGTAATGAATTTTTTGATAATCCAAGAATTTGTGTTTATGATCCTTTTTTAAGACATCAATGTTAATATCTCCCCCTATTATTATGTTAGTAAACCTTTTGCTAAAAAAATCAATCAAATTACTTAATCTGTCTAAAAATATTTTAACATCAGAACTTGGTGATCTGTAAATACCTATCACCAGAAATCTAAATCTACCTTTAATATAACTAGAGGCACAAAACTCAAACTGCATTTCCTCTAAGTACTTATCATTAAAGAAACTGGGCACAGCCCAGTTTACAAATACAATCTCTTATTATAAAGAAAAGTATTAGATAAAAGAATTTGAAGTATTCGGAATTTTAATTGGTGCAAGAGGGACCATACCAGTGTTTGTCCAGGAGTTTTGGAGAAAATTCAACCTGCACTATAAAATACTAAATAGTATAGCATTAGCAGCTCTCAAACACTCCGTTCAGATTTAAAAAAATTTATTAACAAACATTAAGTCAAAATTTTTGTAATTAGTTTTCTTTGTCAATTAGGCATTTTACATTGTCTAAAAAGATGTTAATTTTGTTTGAATAAATTATCTATATATATATATAGATGAAAAATAAGTAACATGAGTACCCTGGAGAAAACATTTTAATTAATTAACACTACATGTTTTGACTTATAAATGCCATGATCACGTGCTGATTTGCTAAATACATAACCTTCTAAATAGGTATGAAGCAATTCTTCCCATGCATTCATTACATTTCCTTTCTTACAAATATGGAGAATATTCAAATTGTCTTCAATTGTTCCCAATGAGTTCCCAGGAGGTGTTTTGCGACATTCAATCTTTCTGGTTTTCGGTTCTTCCATGCTGAAACATGATTCTTGTATCTTTTTACAAAATTAACAGTTTGACCAACATAAAAATTAGAAAAGGAGAAGGAGAGTACAAGATATGTTGCATATTTAACTTCACTGGCGATAAAACACAGAATATTGCAAATCGATTTAAGAAGTATGGAGTATCTCAAGACACAAAACACCATGAGTAAAATTCTGCATCCGAACATAGAAGATTGTGATAAGTTTGATAAGCCCGGTGTATATAAAATCAGTTGTAATGATTGTGATAATTTTTATGTTGGTCAAACCGTTAATTTTGTAAAAAGATACAAGAATCATGTTCAGCATGGAAGAACCGAAAACCGGAAAGATCGAATATCGCAAAACACCTCCTGGAAAATGGCCACTCATTGGAAACAATTGAAGACAATTTGAATATTTTCCATATTTGTAAGGAAGGAAATGTAATGAATGCTTGGGAAGAATTATTTATTTTTAAGGAAAAATGTAAGGATAGGGATAAATTGATCAATGAACAGGTCAACTTTGACTCTGGTGGTACTTATCGCAACTTGTTTCCGGAACTTCCGGTAGCCAATAGTATATAAGCTGTTCGCCATCTTGTTTCTGTCATTCTCTAATTGGGCCTGATGATGACCGGTGTAACTGGTTGAAATCGATCGCCTTGTACCATCTTTTGTGTATATTTTACCGTCTTGTATGTAAGTACAGTATAAGTGTAAATATACTTTATAGTGTTGTAAGACTATTTTATTTATCCTGTTTAGTTGTAACAACACGTATCATGCTAATAAAGAAATTATTTAAAAAACATAACCGAAACCGAACCGATAAAAAATGCAAACAACCTATCCCTAATGAAAACCTCCTCTTTCTTGCCTATCTGATACCACCTAGTAGAAAAGGTGCCTTGGAGGAGTGGCTCTTACGTATGGTTCTTATTACTTGATGAACTTTCGAAACCTTGCAGGCTAGAGAGGGAGCTAATCTGGGGGAAATTCCCCAACACTTGGTTGTAAGATAACGACTCAAAGAAATAATGTTGGTCAGCCGACTGATTCATTGCTTTCAACCGGACCCAACCCCTCCCCTCCCATCCCTCTTCCTTTCTTATCTCCAAGGTAAAATTTTTTTCCGCTGACCCAAACACTCCCCGGGCCTTTTGTAGCGCGAGTAAATGCCGGGAGTATCTCTTTCCGTGCACTTTGTAGCGCGGGTAACTGGCAGGGGTATCGATGGTATAAGTATCGACATTGAACGAATGAATCTCGATACCGATACCAATGTCCAAGAATCGGTGGTATCGAGAATCGGTATCAAGAATCGGTATCAAGAATCGACTTATCCCTAGATATATAATTGATCTTTCGTACAAAGTTGTTCGATGAGTATGATGTATTGGAAATATCATCGTCACTTGTTATTTAACTTTGGCGCTTGTTTGTATTCGTCCCTCCTTTGTAACTTAAGTAAATATAATTAAGTTTAGGTTAGCCCTATGCGTTTTGATAGCAAAAGTTTTTGAAATGATGGATCAAGATATAATGGAAGAAGAATTAATTGATCAAATCAGAAAATTATAACTACACTTTGGCCAAGATGCTAGATCATCCATGTTGTTCATAAAAATTGGTGTATAGGCTGAGTTTTAATCATTGAAACATGTCGCATTGCATCAAATCGAATTGCATAGATTCAAATTGAAATTCTTTGAATTGCATTGTTGCATCGAATCAAAATAAAATCACTGGATCACAAACCCCTATAATATTTGTATTTATTAAGTTGTAGTTATTGCTTTGTTTGATAAAAAGTAACTGAAGTTGTCTAAATCCTTTCTCTGCATTTATCAGCTTTAACCAATTGAAGTTCTAAAATTCTACTAGAAAACTTCTTAAATGCGACATATTTATTTTCAATCTCTTTGTAGTACAGTTTTTTGCAGATTTTAGATCACTATAAAAGTGAGCGAGCAATTTATTTTTTCTTTAAAACTTAATAAACTTGGATGCAATCCCCACTCGCAGGCGATAGCGCTACAGCCCATGCGGGAAATGGTCTATATTTCTGTTGTAAATACAGAAGCATATTTTAGTTAAAAAAGAAATTATCCTTAGGTAGGATTAAACAGTTAGCTATTAACAACAAGTCGTCCTGGTGGACTTTGAAGTCTTCTTACGCAGTAGCGATAAGAAGTTAAGCCTCACCAGGACAAGAAGGCCGAGATTGCCAATACAAGCTTAGATCCAGGTAGGATCTAAGGAACGTTGCTCCTGTTCCGGTCACTTGTACTAGTGGTAAAAGTTATAAGATTCACCGATTACAATATTCTCATTGTCAGCTCTAAATACTATGTGTTTATCACGTGTAAAACAATTCCTTGTGTTTCGGGTGTAAACGCTGATTGTTATTTATTTGAGGATAAATTGAAGTTGAGTTGTGATTTGATTTTAATCGCTCAATGTGGTCCAGATAGTCTCGTCGTCCCACGGTCTGCTGACTACGGTGGCCTACAAGCTGGGTCGTCAAGCGGCGGCTGTGTATGCTCTAGAGGGCTCAGTGGCTGTGGCTGGCGCAGCAATCACCTGGCTTAGGGACAACCTCCACTTGCTAGCCGATGTGAAGGAGACTGCATCTCTGGCGCAGGCAGCAGGGGCGACGGGACAGGTCGTGTTTGTACCAGCCTTCTCCGGCCTATATGCCCCCTACTGGCGCAATGATGCACGTGGGTACGACGTTTTATTTGTGGTTTAGTTTTATCAGACAGTCTTTATTCGGGCACAATTTTATTCAGTTAGAGGTACAAACAAGGGAGTAACATAAAGTAAGATGTATCAGTCATACCTCAAACTTGAGAAGTTTCAGGTTAGAATCCTAGACCGGCCATTATGAGATGTGTTTCTACAGTTCCCACCTCACCTAGGAAAACGCTAGAATGGTGCCAAAGGGCTGTAGCCTGCCATGTTAGATGGAAGAGAAATACATTTGTTTGTGCAGTCCTAGCCTTGTCGGTTAATCAATTCCCTCGAAAAAGGGTGTAAAGATTTTATGTTTCTTGCAAATTTTTTGTCACTTAATATAGCACGGTTACTCGCTTAGTTGCGTTTTTTGTGGATTTAAATTTAAAATTGATAAAATTTGTGTTTTGGAATGTAACTGCGAAATGAAACTCCTTGTTGGTTTACTCCTGAAGTAAAAGGATGTTAGACCTTAATGTTAGTGCCTTGTTGTGCCACTCGTGATTTGTTTGGCATTCAATGAAATATCTTGGGTATAACCTCAAAACCAAATACTCTTCAGAAATGTCATCTAGATTACTTGTTGGTTAGTTACAGATACAAAATTGGTATTCTAAACATCCGATTTCCCCTTTCATTACTTGTATTAAGAATACGTTGACGTTGTTTTTAGTTAACGTGGACGTCACTATTTTGTACAGGATTATCTACGGTTTCTCCCAGGACACTAAGAAGGAACATATTGTCCGAGCGGCGTTGGAAGCCGTGTGTTTCCAGACCCGAGACATTCTAGAGGCCATGAACCAGGACTGTGGAATCCCCCTGACCAAGCTACTGGTGGATGGTGGCATGACTGTCAACGGATACGCCATGCAGCTACAGGCAGACCTCTGTGGGATACCAGTTGGTACGTCGGTGTCAACTAGTGACGCAGCTGTTTCTTTTTTTATTGCTTTCTGTTGAAATTGGTTTTGACTCAAAAGCGTAATTAGAGAATTTTGATTGAGAGGGGTGGGGGAGGGGCAAAACGATTTTGGTTGTGATTATTGTGACTTTTCATATATTACAATAATGGGGCCTCCAATTTGTTGGGGGAAACTGCCTCCCCTAGCCACCTTCCCCCTTGATTCCCCCGAATTACGCCTGTGGTTTTGACAAGAAACATGCAGGCAGATGTGATCTATTTGGTAACACCACTCGAAAGTTTCATTCTGCTCAAAGATTCAGCCGTTGCATTGTTTTTTTTCTGATTGTGGTCAAAATATCAATGTTTATTCTTGTATAAACTATTTTGGTCCAAACTTAAATGGAACGTTTTTCTCAGGAAAAGGTACTTTATAAACGGCATATATATTAGACCTAAATTTATTTTAACACTTATTTTTAACACTATTTTTAACGACTTGTCTGCTAGGCGTATTAACACATTAAGTGCTGGTCAGGCATATTTGCCATCCGCTCTCTAGCAAAAATATCAAACTGTGATGTTCTACCTTTTGCTTACTAGGGCCTCATTTTCCCCCACCTTGTTTACGCTTTACCCATACGGGGGTTGTGAGAATAAGAGAACAATATTTCTATTTTGCCTGCAAAAGAGAGCAATCAGAGTAGTTTTCTCCATGGATAGGTTTCAAACGTGCAAACCAGTTTTTCGGCCCTCAAATATTTTAACTTTTCCATTTCTCTATATTTACGAAACATTATTTTTTTTAATAAAACATTATTTAGTTAAAAATTCCTCAGAATCCTCATTATAGTTTACATATTTCCAATAATCTACAATTTTCTCTTCATAACACTGCTTTCTTTCAAAAAAATCTCCGCTACAGTTCAATAAACTTGTTCAATAAACTTCCAATACACCTCAAAGCAGAGTCAAACTACTTGAAATTCAGGAAAAATCTAAAATGTTTTCTTATTGATAAGTGTTTTTACAGCATCCATTACTTCCTGACTGATAGCTCTTGAGTTATTAGGTCTGCGTGGAGGGATATTTATTTATTAAATTTCATTTAATTAAATGTACAAGGAAGTTGATTTAATTTAATAATTTGATGCAGTGTATGCACATTTTAGCTTGTAAGCATCTTTATGTAAATTTGTTGAATTTCCATTTTGCTTGACATTACCAATGCATCGGCAAACATGTGGGATATGTCTTTTGGTTAATAAATGAGTTAAATCACAACACATTGAGGACATTTTGGCTGGTCAATTGGTCATCATTCACTGGCATGTGATGGCTAGCACACATCATTGTTATGTATGCGCTATACTGTATATAAATCCATCTCAGGTAATCTAGCCATAAATGGTGACATTGTAGGCTGTCTAACGTGGCCTTTGTTTCTGGCTAGCCAGAACTGGGTGGGTTGTACAGTGGTTGGAGCGGCGCGCATTGTTATAATTTGATGGCTGATTTAGTAGATTCAGATTCAAATCACTTTATTCAAAAGTAGGGGTCTGCTGTGCACCGAAAAATCGGTACCGGTTTGGTACAAAACGAATTACCGAATTCGGTTCGGTACCACTAATGGCGCCAGTACTAAGTCGGTACGGTACAGCCTAGAACTATAAAAAATCAGTATTCACTGTTTATCAACCACATTTTTCATTCAGTTATATTCATAACATCTTTTTCGTCCGTTTACATTCTATTGACACGCCTTTGCTCACGACAGCAACTTTCAACTTTGACCGGCATTCGCGAGTTTATAGGTTCACGAATGATGACGATGCCTTTACAGCATTGATAAAGCCGCCTGCACAGACTGGCCGAATGTTTCGTCGAGTTACGTACGACTCGGCGGGTAATGTAATAATGTACTTAAACATCGAGAGTATGTTTAATAACAAACTACTACGCATTTACACTGTCACGCTCGTCTTTGCTCGCCTAGACTTGGCCAGTGTATGGAGGCGGTATAAACATAAACAAAAACCTACAACCAAATTTGTATGACATTTAATTATTTTAAAATCAAACTGAGGAATAAACACATGAATATCCGTTTTTTTTATATCAACGAAATTATAACACCGTTTTGTGTTGTACATTGCCGATTGTATAAGCCCCCTAACCTCAAATGAGTACTTGATACTACTTAAAATCGCCAAACATTTGGTAAACACATTTTGATCTACGATCGTGTGTTACAGAGAGTAATAACATGCAGAAGGTTGACACTTATTTTGATATGCAAACGTAATAACATGCACATCAGTTCAAAAACACAAATCGGGCTTGACATAACATTTTTCTAATAGGCATTATTACCCTTCCTAACATTTTATAGATAAAAAGAAACTGTTTGAATTCAATATTAAATATGCCGTGAACGGTTTAGAAGAGTGTTTAGGTTAAATATTAGTTTCATTGCTAAACCGTCGATTAATAAAAAAAAGTTGTACACACACTACTGTTGTAACATATAAAATACCCCCGTAGCAGCAAACGTGCATACTCAGCGAATTTCCAATGCATATAAATTTGTTTCAATACCACATAAAGCCACATACTAAGTTTCATCAATATACATTCATAAATAAACGATTTATGACATTTTAATTATTCTCCATAAGAATAATATGGCGGCTGAGTATGCAGGTTTGCTGAAATAAGGAACACTAAAAATGGGTTTTTATACAAATATCAATATAACTCAACTAGGTAAAGCCACATACCAAGTTCTATTAATTTATGTTCTTATTTAAACAAGATAACACGTTACTTATTCTCTATAAGAATAACATGGGGCTGAGTATGCAGGTTTGCTGCTACGGGAACTATCGCGGTCCAAAAAATGGGTTTTTGTGCAAATATCAATAGACCACAATGAAATGAAGCAATACACCAAGTTTTGTCTGGATAAGTTGATAAATAAGCGATATACAATTTTTCTTATCCTCCATAAGAATAACATTGGACAACGTACTGTGTTTAGCACTTTCAATATCTCAGTAACCAATTGACGTAGAGCAACGATTAAAACACCAAATTGTGCGTCTTTTTAAGCTGATTCCAATGGGGGAAAAATTTATCTTTTTCAAAAATTATATGTAAAAAACTCAAAAAACCCATTTTTAGGGTACAAAACCCCCCCAAAATACCCCTTCGGATAGGTCGATCTGTCTGCTTTTCGAACTTAAAGTCATAAATACTGCTTTACACGTTTGTACCGAATTTCATCAAAATCAGACCTTTTTTACGAGAGTTATCGCACCCACGGACACATATATATATCTATATATACATACGTGGTACGGCATGGATGTATATATCTATATATATATATAGATATACTGTTTCGAACGAATGGTGTTTTTGGGATCTGGGGACCTCAAAACGAAAAGTTATCATGGCCCCGGGCCTAGGTTTTACCATGCCGACTACGGTAATAGCTTCTTCCCTATAGCGGAAATTCGCTAAAAGTTAGCCTACATTGGTTCATAATTTTATGGCGTACATCTGAATTTTGGAAACTCCGTATTTCTTTCTCTCTGATATTCACTTTCTAGGTAGGCTATACTCTTTGTGTGACGTTGACGTTTGGACGTAATCATCACTTCCACAGATCGCGTGTCGTCTTTGTTGATAAAATGTTTTGAACAAGCCTTGATAACAAGTTTTGTGATAGCCTTTATAGTTAGACTATTTAAAACAAACAATGAGTGATTGTGATGGATTATTGATTCTTGATGAACCGCCATTGCCATTGTCTTCTGTTACAACGAGTAGGCTACAACTTTTACGTCTTCTGAGTATGTGTCATCTGATTGCAATACAAATTCTTATTCTGTTGCGTTACTTGGTTATAGGATTTAAAATTTGTTGGAGGCTATAATTTATAATTCATACAACCTGTATTTAATTTGAAAACACACGCATACCTTCCTTTCTTTTATTATTATTTTATGTCTTACTTGTGAATAAAAGTTTATAAAGAAATATATTTGTCTTAGTTGTGTTTTATGTGACTGTTATTTGTATTATCTTGAATGAGATCAATTTTGATTATCTATATGTATGAAATGTATTTGAGATAGCTTTACAATTTAAATTAACTAGGAAATTACCTAACATAACTAGCAAATATGGGGAAAATTGAATAAATGGTATTTGTGTGAAATTATTACAAATACAAACAACAAAATCTTATAGATGAAATAAGCCTACATAACTAAATTAACATAATTATTTAACATAAAGGGAATTATTACTGATGGGGTTTTATATATATATATATATATATATATATATATATATATATATATATATATTGGGCTCTCTTCCTTTATTTACGTGATTTAACACATTATTATTGTTAGTAGGCCTCTATAAATATTTGTGAACTATTACAAATTATAATCAAAAGCTTACCTAAAGACATTTTTATGTCTGCTAGTGTTTTAGCGAATTTCCCCTATAGGGAAGAAGCTATTACCGTAGGTGGCATGGTAAGACTTAAGCCCGAGACCATGATAACTTTTTGTTTTGAGGTCCCCAGATGCCAAAAACACTATTTGTTCAAATTTATATATATTTATATATATATATATGTGTGTGTGTCCGTTACCGCGATAACTTTTCAAAGAAACACCTGATTTTGATGAAATTTGGCACAAATATGTAGAGTAACATTTATGACTTTAAGTTCGAAAACCAGATTGATCGAACTATGGGAAGGGGGTTTTATGGGGTTTTAAATTTTCAAAAAATCAGTTTTTTGAATTTTTCCCTCTAAAATTTAAAAAACACCCAATTTTGGTTATAGCCATTTTATAGAGTTAAAAAAAAAACAAATAATTTGGTATTTTGAATCATTAACCTAGGTTTAGTGGTTGTAGAGAAAAGTAAAAAAAAACGCGTCCATAAAATTGTCCATGTTAATCTTATGGGAAAAAGGTTTTTGGATTTTCCTCAGATACCAATCAGTTCAGCTCTACAAAACAGTCATTTTGGTGTTAAGTGTTGTTCTACGTCCAACCGTTGCAGAGATATTCAAAGTGCTAAACACAGTACTCCTTTCATTCTTTCTAAAAAAAATAAACACAGTACGTTGTCCAATGTTATCCTTATGGAGAATAAATAAAATTTTATATCTCGATTATTTATGAACGTATATTGATGAAACTTGGTATGTGGCTTCGCGTAGTACTGGTATATTGATATTTGCACACTAAATGGATTTTTTGTTGATTATCCCCATTGCAGCAAACCTGCATACTCAGCCCCCATATTATTCATATGGAGAACAAGTCAAGTTTTATATCTCCCTTAGTTATGAACCTAAATTAATAAAACTTGGTATGTAGCTTCACCTGGTTCAGTTATATTGATAATTTCAAAAATACATATTTTTTATCTTCCTCGTTGCAGCAAACCTGCGTACTCAGCTCTAATGTTATTCTTATAAGGAATAAATAAAATGCTATATATCACTTATTTATAAATGGATTTTTGTGAAACTTGGTAAGTAGCTCTATGTATTAGTGAAACACATATATATGCATTGGAAATTCGCTGAGTACGCAGGTTTGCTGCGACGGGGGTATTTTTTAGCGAATTTCCCCTATAGGGAAGAAGCTATTACCGTAGGCGGCATGGTAAGACCTAGGCCCGGGACCATGATAACTTTTCGTTTTGAGGTCCCCAGACCCCAAAAACACCATTCGTTCGAAACTGTATATATTTATATAGAGAGCACGATAACTCTCGTAAAAATTATCCGATTTTGATGAAATTTGGTATAAACGTGTAAAGCAACATTTATAACGTTAAGTTCGAAAACCAGCCAGATCGCTCTATCCGAAGGGGTATTTTGGAGGGGTTTTGTACCCCAAAAATGGGTTTTTCGAATTTTTTACATATAATTTTGGAAATATTCAAATTTTAGTTTTTCTCATTGGATTCAGCTTAAAAAAACACACAATTTGGTATTTTGACCATTTCTCTACGTCAATTGGTTACCGAGATATTGAAAGTGCTAAACACAGTACGTTGTCTAATGTTATTCTTATGGAGGAAAATAAAAATTTTATATCTCGCTTATTTATAAACGTATCCTGACGAAACTTGGTATACGGCTTCATCTGGTTGTGGACCATTGATATTTGCTCAAAAAACTATTTTTTACCAAAGGCTCCCGTAGCAGCAAACCTGCGTACTCAGCCCCATGTTATTCTTATGGAGAATAAGTAACGTGTTATCTCCCTTCATTATGAAAATAAATTAATGAAATTTGTATGTGGCTTTACCTACACGAGTTATATTGATATTTGTATAAAACCCCATTTTTTGTGTTCCTTGCTTCAGCAAACTTGCATACTCAGCCGCCATGTTATTCTTATGGAGAATAATTAAAATGTCATAAATCGTTTATTTATGAATGTATATTGATGAAACTTGATATGTGGCTTTATGTGGTATCAAGATACATATATATGTATTGGAAATTCGCTGAGTACGCAGGTTTGCTGCTACGGGGGTATTTAATTTTTAGTTTCACCCCTTAAGCTCAGAGTAAACAATAGCACTGATGTTTGTATTATTTCTCCGTTTCTCTCGTTTTAGAATCGGAATCGACTTTGTGCCATCGATTCTATATTCCAGTTCTAAGCCTGAGAATCGGTAGAATCGAGAATCGACAATTGGAGTACACTCATCCCTAGTTTTAACTTAACTCTCAGTTTGGCTTGTAGAATGAGATTCAATATCAGTCTTAATCTAATAAAAATAATTTTAAAAATCCTGAAAACATGTTTGAGAAAGGCATGTTTATTTATCGATTAGAAAACATTCTTCCAAGGAGTAAATTGGATTGTCAAGAAGAAAATTATTCCTCAGTCGTCATTAATAAATCGTAAATCTTTTATTGAGCCCTGGACATTACATATAATAGACTAAGTCAAATTAGTTACAGACAGTTAAGAAAATACTTTAGCTAGTACATTAAATTCCTCCAAACAATAGCAAAGAGGATTCAACAAGTTATGGTTGAGTTTCCTCTGGAAAAGTCTATCAAAGAGATCGTGGTAGTTTGTTGAACATCTTTGATAATTTTAGAGTCGAGCTGTTTAGTATTAACTAGTACGTGTTCTGTCCTCAGTTCATCCGTGGATGTTCGAGGCCACGGCTCTGGGAGCCGCCATGGCAGCCGGGAGTGCGGAGGGAATTGGTGTCTGGGACCTGAGCAACATGCAGCCCGTCCCTAGTGACACGTACTTGCCTTCGATAACTGATGACGGTAGGTACGGGGAAGAGCTACAGTGAACAGAGGATAACTCAAATGACATATCTTTCAAAATATTCTTTAATTTGAATTTTTCGCTTGGTCCTTTAACATTTTTTATACAAAAAACATTAAAAAACTTGTGTTGGTTCATTACACGGTTCACACTTTCTGAAAAGTAGGGAGAGTCAGGGAAAATGCTTAATATTTTACACAAGACATGGAAAATTGTGATTTAATTGCAAACTCAAAGCACTACCTACTGTGCAAAAATCAAAACATTTGATTTTAGCTAAATCAGTTGTTATGGTGCAAAGAAGAGGAAGTGAACCATAACTGGTAAGGCAATTAATGTAATGGACAACTACAACCTGTACAAATTAAAATAAAAAAATAAACAGGATAATGGACAAATATGGAAAAGATGGAGCCCGTACAAAAATATTTTTTTCAACTATCACCTATTATAAAAAAGTATGTATTCCAAATGGCAAGTCAGGGAAAATTAACTTTATTGGTTGGAGAAAGTCAGGGAAATTATTAACCAAATAAAAGTGTGAACCATGTTCAACGTTTTCTATTCAAGCGGGGTTATTAGCAGCTGTAAAACAGTTACTAAAACTAGAAATGCCTGAGAACAGGTGTATCATAAATGGTTTGACCAAAGCCTTTGCTTTTTTATCCCAATACGTTTCGCTTCAGGTGTAACTAGAATTATTTGTTCCAATGCTCCGGGAGAGAAACAGTTCCAACATGAATTCAGCTCCATTTGGAACCTTTTTTTAAACTAGCTAGCAACTGTTGTAGCGCTATAGCCGTTGGTATCAAAAAAGTTCCAGCATCTTAGGCCTCGAGTCTCTACATTGTTTTAGTTTAATTGAAAAAGTGGGATACACAGCTAACTAACCTGAAGTACCTGGTTAAAATGAGCACAGCAACAATAGTAAGATATTTACACACCCATATTGCTTAATATTTCATCTCCATTAGAGACTTCTTCAGATGAAGAGTAGAGAGACACTGACACTTTATATTTTGTTATGATTTCAGAACGAGATATGAGGTATGATAAATGGAAAATGGCAATTGAAAGGAGTTTGGGATGGGATCTGGATGCAAAACCTGTATATAACAATGGAAATCACTCAAGTAAGTAACTTACTGTGAAATATGAGCGCTTATTTTCATTGTGATATTTATAAACCTAATTGTCAGTAAACTGTGCCATTTGTGATATCAGTTCTCATTGTATTTATTTAATACACCTTTTTACTTATGGCTTTTGCGATCAAAACAGTAACTGTTATAATTTTGGGTGCTGCTATTTTATCATGGTTTTAGCACTTCTTTATAGGTTGATGACATGTTTATAAATTGTGTCAATATTATGCAAATCTTAAGTCGTTAAATTAAGTTTTCATGAATTTGAAGAATATAAACCAGTTGAAAGACATAACATTTATAATTGTGAAATTCATAAAATTGACCAAAAGCATGTTTTACAGTAATTAAAGCAAGTTAATTTTTCTGTGAAAAATTTAATCATTCAGTTTTTTTTGCCTTTTCCAGAGAATAATGTCCATGTTTCTTCTGTGGTGCCTTGCGGGATATTCGTGATGTCGTCATTCGCTCTGGTGTTATTAAGCACTTTCTGGCAAAGCTGACCCAGATAATAGATATAGGCTAGTTGAAAATTAGGCACAGAACCATCACATTGATGGCATTAAATTATTTAGAAATGATCCTGTTTGAGCTTTTATTTTATAGGTGTCAGAAATTATAAGGTAAATTCTTAGACTATTCATCTCAGTTATTTGCATATTTTGCTCATTTAATTGTACAAAAATGTAACTTTACGATATTTCAGTCAAAAGTATGGAGGAATTAAAAGGAATATTTGTTTAAATCTTTAACATTACTAAAGATTAGGGGTGTGCGAATAGTGATATCTGACTCGAGCCGAGCCGATCTTTTTTCTAAGTTCTCGAGCTTCGAGCTTTTTCGAGCCGAGCTTTTTTGATGGGAATTTTCTCTAGGGGTGTGCAATATACCGGTAGTGATTTTCTGACTCGAGCCAAGCCAAGCCGAATTTTTTACGAATAATTTTATACTTTCAATATTTGTCATCTTTCATTCACTTCTTCTATATTCATTAGGCCTACTTTAAATAAACAAAGGCTTCAGTGTGAAAATATCAAAATAATTACTGAAAAGGAAAATTTATAGTGACCAATCGTTGGTAGTAATGAACAGTTTTCTTTCAATATGAAGTAGGAACACAGGAAAAAATAAAATAAAGGAAGAGAACTAACAATTTTAAACTAGGCTGATAAGCCCAGTGATAAGGTTAACTAAAGTAGTTATTACCATATTTATTAACAGCCATAATAAACAGACTATATGTCAAGATTTACCCTCCATGTAAGAAAACACTTAGGCTCTAGCCTAGGGAATTGCCAAAACCAGTAAGCCTATCTCTCATTCAACTGTTTGTAAATAGTAAATTTTAGGTTATCCTTTTATAAATATACGTTAATTAAAGGAGGACACTCAGCAGCTAACCATAATATAATCACTGTATTATAATAAACTATCATTATATCTTATTGTACTCACAGAAATAAGTTATCCAATAATCATAGGCCTAGCTTATGTTGTTTCTAACCTATTACCTAATAGACCTAACCTATTATATCTGCTTCTGAAACAGAAGGTTTCAGAAGCAGAAGTTCCTGGTGGAAGAGGGTCGTCAATGTATTCTTCTTCCATCACTGATTTAAAAATTTGATAGCCTACAATTGAAAAATGAAATGCTTTCTATTGACGTTTATTCACAAATTCAAACAATCTCGCGGCGTTAACAATATGATTTTAATCGCACAGGGGTGTAACGAAACAAAATACTGTGCCATCTTGATCGTGTCTTGCTTTTGGTTAGGCGTACATAGAATATAATCAACATAACCTTATAAATAATATGACCACCGGTTTACAACATGCGTGATGTAACCATTTAGGATTTTTATAACATCCTTAGATCTTGTGAACCTCGCAATTATTGATTTTGAGAAAACGTGATTTTGAATCGTAAAATATTATAACAGCGACAATAATTTTTAACTTTAACAACTACAGTATGATTAGTTGTATTTCTATTTGCTTTATCTCTTTAAGTACTTTAGATTCTCCCGTCAATTGACGATTTTTTAACAGTACAATTTTTGGAGAGTACTATTTCGGCTGCACACTGTCATTGGTCACGCTAAATCATTATTACATTATAACCATCTTCACTCAACGTCTTAAGGCAGTTCGCAAAGGGGATACGTCAACAGTGTTGCCAGACGTAATTTCAGATGCTAGGAAATTATTATTGTCTAATGTACGAAATTGTTAAGTGGCAGTAAACACTGTACTGCTGCAACAGTTAGGAAATGTATTTTTATGGATTTTAGTTTTTTCCTGGGGTTACTTTTTCTGGAGTAGTACGATTTTGTATTAATTATTATTAGCCGTAAAATATTGCAAAACTCAACTGGGTAACGGCAACATTGTACTGCAAACATAATTGTGTATACGCCCCCTTGATGTGTTTAATGAAAGTAGATCTAATTGCATGGGTTGATCAGGTCGAAAGTTTAAAATAGGCTATTACAGAACTTTTAATTTAGTTATTTTTTCAAACGAAAGACCCCAGGCTGAATTATATCTGGAGCTCTACCGATGCAAACTACGAGAATTCTAACATTGATTCTGAAAAGTTGTTGGGGGTTACATTAACTTTTGTAAATGACTCTTTTCACTAGTCAGCGTTTTAAATATTCAGCTTGAATTTCGAGCTTTTTAGCAAATATCGAGCCGAGCCGAATGCTGCAATATTTGGCTCGAAAAAGTTCAAAGCTCTATTACTCGCACACCCTTACTAAAGATTTAGACTTGTATGTTTGTAAAGACTTATTATTTTATGGCCAATATTGGACTTTAGTCAATTTTAGCGAATTTCCCTTATAGGGAAGAAGCTATTACCGTAGTCGGCATGGTAAGACCTAGGCCCGGAACCATGATAAATTTTCGTTTTGAGGTCCCCAGACCCCAAAAACACCATTCGTTCGAAACTGTATATATATATATATATATATTTATATATATATATATAATATGTGTCCGTGGGTGCGATAACTCTTGTAAAAAAGGTCCGATTTTGATGAAATCTGGTACAAACGTGTAAAGCAGCATTTATGACTAAGCTCGAAAACCAGACAGATCGGCTTATCCGAAGGGGTATTTTGGGGAGCTTTTGTACCCCAAAAATAGTTTTTTTTGAGGTTTTTTATATAAAATTTTTGAAAAAGTAAATTTTTTTTTTTATTGGAATCAACTTAAAAAGACGCACAATTTGGTGTTTTAACCATTGCTCTACGTCAATTGGTTACTGAGATATCGAAAGTGCTAAATACAGTACGTTGTCCAATGCTATTCTTATGGAGGATAAGAAAAATTGTGTATCTCGCTTATTTATCAACTTATCCTGACGAAACGTGGTATATTGCTTCATTTCATTGTGGTCTATTGATATTTGCACAAAAACAAATTTTTTGGCCAATATTTCCCTTAGCAGCAAACCTGCATACTCAGCCCCATGTTATTCTTATGGAGAATAAGTAATGTGTTATCTCCTTTAATTAAGAACATAAATTAATAGAACTTAGTATGTGGCTTTATCTAGTTGAGTTATATTGATATTTGTATAGAAACTCACTTTTAGTGTTCCTTATTTCAGCAAACCTGCATACTCAGCCACCATGTTATTCTTATGGAGAATAATTAAAATGTCATTAATCGTTTATTTATGAATGTATAGTGATGGAACTTGGTATGTGGCTTTATGTGGTATTAAGATAAATTTATATGCATTGGAAATTCGCTGAGTATGCAGGTTTGCTGCTACGGGGGTATTCATTCTTTCAGATCGCAATTTTCTTTTCTCATCCACAATCACCCTTCCCTGTTTCTGCTTGTTAACTTTTAATGGAGTTAAAATAACATATTTACCTTGAGTACGAAATAAGTAAAGGTAAAATTTACATTCCTCTGTGAAGGTTTTATGATCAAAATTATATTTTTAACTAGGATAATTTTATGTTTAAAACATTACAAAACCTTAGAGAGGGATTAAGAAAATGTTTGTAATAATTTGTTTTTACTTGGTGACTACAGAATTATATTTCCTATCACACTGATAAAACATATCTTCAGGAAGTTGTGTTTTTAGTTTTAAGTATGGTTAGTTACAAATTCAGCTTACATTCTGTTAGAGAGAAATGATGGTAGCTTAATAACCGGCTGAAGTATTTTGTTGAAACTACTTGCCAGGACCACAGACTATAGGAACAGGTAATGCTTAAGTATTAGAGGTGTCTAGTCTATTGTTATATGGTGCTTGGTCAGAACTGGGCTTCCATTTTGAAATTTACAGGTACTTTCCTCGTAACCTAAATAGTTAATAAAGTAAATGTGCAATTAATCTGGTTGCTTGACCAATTTTAGTTGAAGGTAACTGTTAACATTCCATCCTTGTCATCTTATTTTGACAAATAAAATGTTCTCTATATTTAACAAATTCAAAATTTAGTTTTTTCAAACCACTCTTTTATGTGTATGAACATCAGTTGTTTATTTGAAGAACTATTTAAACGCATATAGGGAAATGGTCTGAATCAGTATTTGTATGGACACTCTGGAATTTGAATCTGTGACCCTTAGACCGAAGTCAAAGTCACTATTAGACTATCAAGATGCCTAAGTCATAGTCAATACATCCACTTAACTAATCGTGTGCTCTGTTTTTGTTTTGTTTTTTTTGTGATCTGTAAACAAGTGCATTTACAATTGCTTGTTACTTTTAATTTTTGTTTTATAGTTTTTAGTTTTTTAATGACTAAATTTGTTGTGTTGAGTATTAAGTGCTAAAGTAAGCAACTCTCTATGTTTGAAACATTGTCTGTTATCACTAAAATAATTGATTGGAGAAAATCTACATCTTACAAAAGGATAGGATTTATCAATCCTACAAATTACAGGAGAACATTACCGTCCTAAGACTGGGGACGTTACTGCCCTGCACAAGACTAGGAAATTTAAGTTAGGAAAATTACTGTAGGTATTTGAACAAATCAAGAACTATTGTAAAAAATAACTAAAAATTTCTTACCAAAGAGTTAGGAAAGTCATGTTAATATATCGGCAGTTTTAGGGTTAATTAAGTTAGGGAACACCTCCGTTTTCCAAAATACCGAATAATCTTAGTGTACTACTTGGTTATAATGGTTATGTCTCCGGTTAACGTAAAATAATATTTACCTAACAATTAAGAGTTAGATTATTGATTTTTTAAGCTAGTGGTTATTTTACGAACATTTTAGTAGACCATGATCCAAACCTCTTAAAGTCATATGGATCGAACCTGTGACACTTAGTCCGAAAACCAAGATGTTAACCGTTAGGCTAGCGAGGTGCCCAGAGTGTAAGGGTCTTGAAAACTTTCATCAAATAACACTAGCACTTATATTCATTTCATAGCTTTGGTTGCAAACAGAATGTAGTCAGTGCAAAAAAAAGTATTTAAACTGCTTTTAACTGCCAATCCTTTTTTTCTGCAAGTTATTTTTAATGGTGAGTGAATGTAGTGGTAGACTTGTGTTGTTCTTGGTAGAAAATTAATTAAATGGATACAAGAGGGTTAGTTTTAGCTGAGTATAGGCACAGAAATTATAAAACACTGCAGACGGCTGACTACCATGTTAATGGCAGGTGTGTGTTTAAAACCAGCCGCTTTGAACGCTAGTGGCACTGGGTCGCTCAAAGGTGGTGTATTCCGCTACAACTGCTTGCCTTCCCTATCGGCAACCTGGCTTATTCCTCACTCCACCCCCTGTCTCCCCTCACGACTGCCACGGGAGCGCAACCCTTCTCCTATTCCTCACTCCACCCCCTGTCTCCCCTCACGACTGCCACGGGAGCGCAACCCTTCTCCTATTCCAGTCAGTCTTCTGTCATGTTTACAGGTTTCTGTGGAATAGGTTTGTGATCTTTTCGAAGGTTAGTTAAGAATCTAAATCAAACCTTTTTTTAAATTTTGTTGAATGTGCATTTCTTAAAATAAATAATGTTGTCTTTAGCCCCAGTAAAAATCAGACACAATACTAGAGAGCTTATCGTTAAAACTTTACTATAAAATGAGTGTGATAGTCACAAAACATAATTTTAACGGTAGTTTACAAAAATTTTAAGGGTAGTTTACAAACTATTGAACTAATAGTAATAGTTAGAAAGATATTTGTGTTCTCAGGAATATTAATGGTACTTAGTGTCATAAGTAGCAACGACTTTTTTAAAATCTTGTGTTCAATAAGTTAGGTTATGTTTGCTTTGGATATTGTTTGAGCTCTTTTCTTTTGGCATGGTATATGAATCGCCGGTCATTATCTATATATCTCCATAAGCCCAAATTTGACAGTGCAATTGTGAACAAGAGGTTGTGGAAAGCTGGGACTGTGAAAAGTCTCATTTTAAAGGTCTGGGCTTGAAATTGTAAGGAAAATTATTCATATTTATAATTATCTTCCAAATGTTTTGTACGGAATATAATAATTCCCATTTAAATAGGGGTGGGCGAGTACTCGAGTTTTTGAGTACCTGTAGAGTATTTTCTAGTACTCGAAGGCCGAGCGAGTATTAGAGACTGCTCGAAAATTTGAGTCAAAAGTAGTTGATAATGGCATAGCTACTCCCGCCGTTTAACCAAGTTTACGCCGCTATCCAATGATTAACAAAATAAATGACTGAAATAAAGAAAAATAAGCCTAAAATCTTTTTTTAGCTCATATGAAATGAGACAATGACAGGTGGGTTATTTATGGATGCCTGTGGGTTAAGATAAGTAAGAGAGGGGCACAAGGAGTGTTTGAATCGGGAGGGAAAAAATCACTTTCCTGTTAAAATGTTCTGGTTTTGATAGACTAACCCAAAATCTTTTTATGAATATTTATCTGTCTTTTGTATGTTATGGTTGTTGAAAACAGGATTTATATTTTTTTCATTTAAATCATTATTCATTCATAATAAAATAAAAGTTAAAATAAAATATATAATAACATTAATAATTCAATAAAATGTTATTTTTATAATTCAAGTTTAATATGTAAAATAACATTGTTTTCAATAAAAAAATTAAATGTTTTTTTACTTTTTAAAGAACTACTTGACTTGATTAAGAAAAAACACTATTCGCCCACCCCTACATTTAAAACGCATGAGAATTTAAAAATGTAATCAAATGAATGCAAACAAAGCAGACAAGTATCTTCTTTGTATGTGAACTTCCATGTGTTCCTACTTTTATTGTTTTAATTTCCTCAGCATATAAAAAAAAATCAGAGGAGGCAGAGTATTGAAACATGGTTAGGGGCTATGGCCCCTTCAAGCCACTAGTAGAAAGCTAATTTTCGTTGTGAAACCAGTTAAGTTAAAATTTAACTGGCAAGTTGTAACCTTTGTTGCAAGAAGCAGTCATCACTGATACCTTTTGCTTTTGGGAAACCTTGCACCATTATTTCCTTGTATTGCAATGGGCAATGGGCAATGACCAGTTATTGCTAATTTCGAAGAAAGAAGATACAAATTTAATCAGCAGAGTGCTAAAATAGACAAACAGATATGTACATTTTTAGCAACCCTTCAACATTGTTAATTTTACTAAGTCGTTTTACCCTACACAAATATGCTAACAAAGTAAACAAACCTAACCAAACTGCCTCAGCACATTGTGTTTAAACCGGTGTTTTATATAAGACTTTAAGTAAATACAATCCTTGGTGTCATATTATTTTATTTACAAACATAATATTACATTTAAGTGTTTGTAGATTGTTTTGTCCGCATAGTGTTTATAATTTTACTGTTTGTTATAAAAAGACTGTTTTTTTTGTTAATAAATTGTTTTGTGTTTTCAATGGGTTTGACTTTTAGTAGAGATACCCTTCTTACAATTTTTTAATAGATTATAAGTTAAAAAAACAAATAACAGGCAATCCTGGCAAGATGTTCTATTGAAACCTCTGGTTCACATCATAAATGTCTCGATCAGCGGTGGCATTTTTCCGGACGGCTGCAAGATTGCCAAAGTTAAGGCCCTTTTCAAAAAAGGGGATGAGAGGGAGATGTGCAACTACCGTCTGATATCACTTCTCCCTGTTGTTTCTAAATTGATTGAAAAGGTGGCCTGTGATAAACTGACGGCTTACCTGGAGGATAATAACCTCCTGTGTGAGAAGCAATATGGTTTCAGGAAAAACAAATCCACCAAATTGGCTTTAATTGATTTTGTAAATGCTGCATTGAGGCAATGGATGCTGGCAAGACGGTAATTGGATGCTACACTGATCTCAGTAAGACGTTTGATTGTGTTGATGCAATACTTCTCACTCAAAAATTGTCCAAACTCAGTATCAATGGTGATGCGCTGAGGTGGATATTGTCCTCCCTCAGTAACAGATGCCAGGTTACCGAGATTCAACACGATTCCAAATTCAAAATTAAGTCAGTCCTGTCCAGTCTGAAATTGATTTCCTGCTGAGTTCCACAGGGATCAATAATGGAACCACTCCTTTTTTGATCTACATTAACTACATTTCTGAACATATCCTGGAAAGTAACCTTTTTGTTTTTGCTGATGATACAACTATTGTCACCAAGAGCAAAGACATCAATGAACTCGAAGTTGACTCAATTATCAAAATTAATGAAGCGGCCCAATTTTGTTCTGGAAACAAATTGAAACTCAATCCTGAAAAAACACAGTATATGTTTGCATCCAAACATACCAAAAACAAAATTCCAAACACCTTCATTGGTAACACTGAAATTGATTATGCAACTGTGGTTGTCTTTCTGGGGGTGAAATTGGATAGTGGTATGAACTGGGGTGAGCAGTTGGATATGAATGATTTTGAATAAATTGGCTAAAGAAATCTTTGTTTTGAAAAATATCGCAAAATACAAAAAAATCTCTACTTCTGCTTTACAGTCATCTACTCAATAATTTTGTGGGATCTACGGAATCCAATCTCAAGCGAATTTTTGTGTGGCAAAAGAAAGCATTAAGGAGTATGTTGAGGTTGCCTCACAACTCCCATTGCAAATATCATTTCATTAGGCTGAGTCTACTCTCTGTCCCATGTTAATACATCTATGAGGTAACTTTTCCCCAGTTGAGCATATGTTTTGACGACACCCAACGCCTGCAACCAGGTCAACTGGGTGGAGCACCAAGTATCCAAGTAAGTGCAGTGGTCCCAGCGTTTGGTGTGTGTCTTGATGGGGTTTGTGGCCTAAATGGACCACTTTGGATGCTCTGGATCAATTGTTGGCGGTTTTCAACTGCCAGGGGATGGGTAAAGCCCTGAGTGCAACACACACCTTCCGGCTTGAATATGTCTTTGTATAGCCCACTTTGGATCCATCTGGGTGGTGCATTTTTGTTGGTTTGCTGGCACATGAGTGGGTGACCCCGTTTCCCTGGTTAAGGGCAGGGCAACCCCTGTACTGATGGCATGTAGCTTCAGCATGTTGGGGGGTTAACAACCCAAAGATATTCTGTCCGGATGGTGGGCTTTAGTTTGCTTCTCAAGGCCCAGCTGTGGCTCATGCTAGGTACCGGTTTAAGAAAGCCAACAGCGCACAAGGAATGGAATGCGTTTTATTACAGTACCAAATTTAACAAAAGAATGGCTCCCACCCAATAATAAGCAGTATTGATCAGATTGTTTTAGAGGGTGTCAAAGGGACCGGAAGTGTATGTTTCCTCTATAAAATGCAAACCGATTGTCTTTTCGGACCGATGAAATGCAGTCCTGTTGTGGTTTAAGACGACTACACAGATCGCCATTTCCAACACATACTATGGGGCTTAGAATCCTGTTGTGGTTCAAGACGACTACACAGATCGCCATTTCCAACACATATTATGGGGCTTAGAATCCTGTTGTGGTTCAAGACGACTACACAGATCGCCATTCCCAACACATACTATGGGGCTTAGAATCCTGTTGTGGTTCAAGACGACTACACAGATCGCCATTTCCAACACATACTATGGGGCTTAGAATCCTGTTGTGGTTCAATTCGACTACACAGATCGCCATTTCCAACACATACTATGGGGCTTAGAATCCTGTTGTGGTTCAAGACAACTACACAGATCGCCATTCCCAACACATACTATGGGGCTTAGAATCCTGTTGTGGTTCAATTCGACTACACAGATCGCCATTCCAACACATACTATGGGGCTTAGAATCCTGTTGTGGTTCAAGACGACTACACAGATCGCCATTCCCAACACATACTATGGGGCTTAGAATCCTGTTGTGGTTCAAGACGACTACACAGATCGCCATTTCCAACACATACTATGGGGCTTAGAATCCTGTTGTGGTTCAATTCGACTACACAGATCGCCATTTCCAACACATACTATGGGGCTTAGAATCCTGTTGTGGTTCAAGACAACTACACAGATCGCCATTTCCAACACATACTATGGGGCTTAGAATCATGTTGTGGTTCAAGACGACTACACAGATCGCCATTTCCAACACATACTATGGGGCTTAGAATCCTGTTGTGGTTCAATTCGACTACACAGATCGCCATTTCCAACACATACTATGGGGCTTAGAATCCTGTTGTGGTTCAAGACGACTACACAGATCGCCATTTCCAACACATACTATGGGGCTTAGAATCCTGTTGTGGTTCAATTCGACTACACAGATCGCCATTTCCAACACATACTATGGGGCTTAGAATCCTGTTGTGGTTCAAGACAACTACACAGATCGCCATTCCCAACACATACTATGGGGCTTAGAATCCTGTTGTGGTTCAATTCGACTACACAGATCGCCATTCCAACACATACCATGGGGCTTAGAATGTCCTTTTCAGCGAATATGCATTCCAGTAGTCATTTTTAATTTAGAAAATAAGATCAAGTCCAGTTTATACCCAATAAACCACTGCCAATTTGCTTTTTTTTGCCCAAAAAATGCCGTCTAATCACAGTTTTTGGACAGTAAAAATACTGTTAATAGTCAAGAGTGTTGTTCTAAAACTGTGGCATTGTAAACAACTTTTACGAGCCAGAAATAGATGAGAATTGAAAAATTATTAATGTGGACTCCTGTTGTATGACCATTCCTCTTTCTGTGTGAGTGGATACTAGGTTCACCACCACTGTACTTTCATGTAAACCTCAGCTTTATTTTCCATGCTAAGAGAGAACATTTGTCAATGCAAGCTGATCTATTTGGATGTATACTGTACTATAGTTGCTTTCAGTTTTCTGTTAGCGGCGATAGTATGTTGAAAGTTCCTCCCTAGTAAATATGGCGGTGTTGGAGGTGGACTTTCTTGTTTGAAGTGTCCAGCTGTTGGCATTTAAACCGGCATGCTAACTCATAACGGTTGTCTTAATTGTACAGAATACCCCCAATGTAATACCCTCAGTCTAAGTAATAGATTAACTTCCTTCAGTAAAACATTCTGTGAAAACATTTTTCCTAAGCTTAAATTGAGCTAAGCAACAAAATAGTTTGAACAGCAAAGTTTATTAAAACATTTTAAGTTTAATTAAGTTCTTAAGACTTGGATCTGTTGTATTCTTGACATTAACTTTTATCAATCTGTTTTAAATTTGTTTTACACCATATTACAGTTCTGTACTCCCGATACAAGCTCAAGTTTAACTCGGAAAATGAACGAGAATCGAAAAGTCTCTTTTGGCCGGTTGATAAACTATATTTTTTGTCATACTGCACAATATACTAAGTTAACTACTTCACAAGAATAACTGTACAGCTTTATTACCTTTAAAAGTTTGCTCCCAAAATGGATTTCATCTTCTTCTTGCTATTTAAAAGAAATATCTTTTACAGATTTATTCAACTTTTGTCTCTTACATTTGTGTTAGTGTTAGATTAGACTAGCTATAACGATCGATATATCGATCGCTGTGTACTATCATTAAACCGACAAAAATGCAACAATGAATTACAACAGATAAAATAATTGATTACTACTCTTGATTATTTAAAATCAACCTACACAAGTTTGCAGTTTTACAACATTGATATAAACGACAAAAACTGATGAC
This sequence comes from Allygus modestus, assembly GCA_963675035.1. Lineage (NCBI taxonomy): Eukaryota > Metazoa > Arthropoda > Insecta > Hemiptera > Cicadellidae > Allygus > Allygus modestus. The sequence goes on from OY776112.1 coordinate 105,553,283, forward strand.
CTCGACACCAGCTGATTCTTTGTGCCCTAGGGCTGAAAACAACTACTTTAGCCCCGAAACGCATGTATTGAAAACGACATTTTCGAAGCAGTATGACGAACACACTGTTCATGTAATTGTCAAACATTAATTTTCGTCCTTTTATCTTTAAACTAAAATATACAATTTAGTATATGTCTGAAAATTGTGTTGATTAAGCCGTTTTTGGAATTCGAGAGGTATGGATCAGCGGGGTTCTAGTGTATCACATTTATTCATGAAATCCTATACTCTAATATGAGTAAGGTTTGCTTGCTCGCTCGCTCGCTTGCTTGCTTGCTTGCTTGCTTGCTTGCGACACTGATCTCAAAAACGGCTCCAACGATTTCCTTCAAATGTTCAAAATAACTAATTTCTGGGATAAAAATAAGTTATAGACAGGCCTCATCCCCAGGAAAAATCAAATAATGTAAAAAAAAAAACTAAAATGAAAAGTTAAAAAAATTAGCATTGGGATTATGGAGTTTCAAATCCAAACAAAAGAATTGTAACAGCTGCTCATAATCAACCAGGGAACTGTCAAAGTAATACTCATGTTGTATATGAGTACCTGATGGGCCGAGCTTTGCTCGGGGGAAGGCCAGTCAGTTTGTTTAGATGACTTGTAGTAATATTTCACCACTTCCTCCTACTGATAATCTGATTTCTATAACTCATTTGCCTCTTTTCTACATTTTTAAGGTCCCTCCAGTTGTTATTTATAGCTCAATGTCCCTTTGATTTATTTTACTACTCTATATATGTAATCTTAACTCAAATATTTTAATCTCTGCTCTCAGGAAACCACATGTTAATAATCATATACAACATGCGAGTATTACTTTGACAGTTCCCTGGTTGATTATGGACAGCTGTTACAATTCTTTTGTTTTGATTTGAAACTCCATAAGCCCAATGTTAATTTTTTTAACTTTTCATTTTAGTTTTTTTACATTATTTGATTTTTCCTAGGGTTGAGGCCTATCTAGAACTTATTTTTATCCCAGAAATTAGTTATTTCGAACACTTGAAGGAAATCGTTGGAGCTGTTTTTGTGATCCGTGTCGCAAGCAAGCAAGCAAGCAAACCTTACTCATATTAGAGTATAGGATTATTAATATGTGGTTTTCTGAGAGCAGAGATTAAAAGATCTGAGTGAAGATTACATATATAGAGTAGTAAAATAAATCAAAGGGACATTGAGCTATAAATAAGAACTGGCTTGACCTTAAAAAAGTATAAAAGAGGCAAATGAGTTATACAGATCTGATTATCAGTAGGGGGAAGTGGTGAAATATTACTCCAAGTCATCTAAACAAACTGACTGGCCTTCCCCCGAGCAAAGCTCGGCCCCCAGGCACTATAATTAATTGGTGTAACTGCATCTAGGAATCTCAATATTTCCATGCGCTATTTAAAAAAAAATAAACGTAGGTATTTATGTTTGAATATTAAATCAAAATTTATTCAGGTTTGGAAAATAGCAGTAAATAACTTACTTGGAGAGTATACTTGACACCAACCCTGGCGTAATGTTATGTTTTGTTTTGTTGTATGGCAAATCTGCTTTGATCTATAAAAGCTTTTTAATTTGCCACTTGCCAAAAGGCACATTTTTTATTAATCCCTGGAAAATCCCAAACGTAATAACTACAAGTCACTCAAATATGCTATTTAAATTTATTAAAAATGGTAAGTTATACCTAATTAAGGACACTAAACATTTATCCTTAATGTTGATCTTTCATGTATACAAACAAAATTCATTTGTTTAAAGTTAGTTTGATTATATTCAATTCATTATCTGCATTCAATATTTCTGTCGTACTTAGTGACACTTCATCAATAACTAATTCTCTTAGTTCACGCAAGTCCTGAATATCGATCAAATTAGATAACTTACCCAAGAACGCAATGTTTAAATGTTTTAATTTATTTGTATTTAATATCGGGGCGACAATGCCTTGAAAAGTCAGGTACTTGCATCCTTTCAGACTCAAAAGTGATATGTTCGGGCATGATTTGATTACATTGCAGCACTCATCATCGCTGAGCGAATCACATTTCTTAAGTTTCAAACTCTCCAGTCTATTCCCAAAGTTGATATTTGAAAAAAGTGAGTTGAAAACATCTCCCTTGTTAAGGCCTTGGGTGGGACCTTCAATACTTAAATGCTTTATTTTTCTCAGTTGTAGAGGGAATTCCTTCAGCACATTTGTAGATAGGTTCATGGCATTGTTTAGCTTGAGATCAACCAGTTTCGTACAGCAAAGTATTTCCTGTAAGTGAACCATCCAGTTTAAAACATGCCCAATAATGTGTTGCAGAGTGTTAACATTTATTGTACCTCATACTCCTAGAAAGAAAATCAACACACAAAAAAAATAAATCTTGCGTAACCTTGTGGCCAAGGTTTGTTGTAAGAGTTTGCAGGTAACCTTGCATGACAGTGGCAACTACTTGGTGAACAAGATGAGGGTTGACAAGATGTCTCAAGACTCAAATGGAATCAGAATCAGAAATAATTTATTTTGTGAATAACACGTATTGTTGTATGAAACAAGTCAGATTTAAAACAAATACTAAATTGAAAATTTTATAATTTTCTCAAGCAAAAAAAGTGCACATTTCCTTCACGTATTTGTGCAGTCTGACAGGAATTCATCCACCGAGTACGGACACCTTTCAATCAGAATATTTTTACCTTTTTAAGAAAAATGCTTACACTGGCTATGTTTTACAGGTGCCGGGGCAGAGCAATGTAAAGCCGTAGAGCAGAGTAGTGGATGCCCTTTTCAAGTAGTGTCAATCAATGGATAGGGTATACCATGTTACACTTACGATGTGTGATATAGGGATGTCTAGCAATATTCTCTTCAAAGAGATGTAAGTTACATTTAAAAAAGGATAAAACCTCAAGAATATAAATACTTGGGAGAGTGTGAAGATGCAGTTGTTGAAAAAAGGCTTACAGTGCGCTCAGTATCCAGCTCCACACATAATACAAACAATCCTTTTTAGAGTGTAAATAACAGGAATTATTCTCTCTAATTCCTCTCTCGATGTAATTCTTCATGACACATACTCACTAAACGATCACCAGAAACCAATTGCATATTTCATTCTACTTTATACATAAATCTGAAGGGTAGTTTCTTTACCAACTACAGGCATTAATATTCGAAAAGCGAAAGTAAGTGAAGACAGGTTTTTAGATAGGGAGTTTGGACCAGTTCAGCTTATAGGTCACGTTGGTTGTTGGTTGGTTACTGGGCCGCCACATCTCAAGGTCGGGCCCAGGGCCACATTCTGACTGTGGGGCCCCCTCCCCTAACTTATCAAAACAGCATTCAATGACCCCACCCCCAACTAATATACACGCCATACCATAGCCTATTTTAACTAGTAAAATTACTAAATAAAAATACACCAGTAACCCGTCAAGGACCAAATCTGGCTCATAAACAGACAGATAGATACAAAAGTTTTAACATAAATTCAAATATCTTCGCTGCATATAACATTTTGGTCAGCAGAGGTTGATGGAACTGCCAATCTATCCCTTTATCTACTTTCTGCTTTTTAAAAAACTTTGTAATTTGTTTACGTTTTGTCTCAGCTTCTCGCTCTGACTTCTCTTTCCTTTTCGTTGCTACAGATTTGTGTTTATATGATTATTCTAATTTTTGAACAATTACTATTCTAATCCATTAAAAAAATTATATATAAAAAAAAACAAAATAAAGAACAGATCGTCACACACAAAATGTTAAAAAAATCACAACTAAACCGTTCTTTTATAAATTACAGAATCGACACTGATGCAATAGTGGAAGTAAAAAAACTGATTAGTAGCAATGACCACATGTCGTCATTGCTAGTAGTGACAGGAGTGGTGTGGAGCATGCGGAGAGGGTGAGGGGCGAGTCTAGTGCATGCGTAGGGTAAAGCCGACGCGACGTAGCATCGCTGTCGCTTCGGTGGTATGTGCATGTGTGCGCGCATGACTCATTAGCGGGACAGAGAGAGAAGATTGGGGCCCTCTGCGACATCGAGGCAGGCGAAATCCTCGCCAGTGAAATCAGTAGCAGAGTGCATTGCTTACTCTGTGATACAACAGACAAAAAAGCGGCAAACCTTGCTAAATAATCAGTTTACATATAGATTTTCTAATGTTAAATGGTACATGACATTATTTTTTTCAATGTTCCTACAATAAATGATAAGTAGCAAATATGTAAAACTTTTACCATTTAAAGCAATAAAAATCGGTAATATTTTACAATATTTGCAGGCCCGAGGACAGCAGTCCTGGTAGCCCCCCCCCCCCATGTGGTGGCCCTGGTTGGTTAGCCACGTTGGTTGTTTGGATGATAATCCATGGTAACGCCAAGAAGTCAGACAGACTCTGATGGACTTATTTCGTTTACACTGAAATTTGCATGATCACTTTTAACTGTTGATAATAACATAATTTTAGTCTTCTCGTCATTCAAGTAAAGACCATTTGATTCAAACCATCTATTTAGGCTGGTGTATGTCTGATTCATTACGATCTCCAGGTTAAGCATGTTTGTTACAAGAAGACAGAGCAGTTGTGTCGTCAGCATAACAAACAATGTCTGAATTTATATTAGCAGGAAGGTCATTTAGATATACGAAAATAGAAAAGGACCCAGAATAGAACCTTGAGGTACTACTGAAGAGACCATCATCCAATTCTCCTGAAATTGACCTCTATTTGTCAAACAGCCTGCTTCCTTTCAGAGAGGTATGAGGATAGAATAAGTGACAGCGCTGCACCATTCACGCCATATCCCTCCAGTTTACTCAAAAGGACAGAGTGATTCACGCAATCGAATGCCTTGGACAAATCATAGTAAATTGCATCGACACACTGTGACCCGTTCAAGGCTTCCATAACATTATTGATAGCACTTGAAGTTGAACATCCTTTTTAAATCCAAACTGAGATGTCGTAAGAAGAGTGCTAGAATAGAAATAACGCTGAAGTCTTTCCAGAATGATGATTTCAAACACCTTTGCAAAAGAGGAGAACAGGGAGATTGGCCTGTAGTTGGAAATTTCAGTTTTCTGGCCTTTTTTATGAATTGGATGGACAACAGATAGCTTTAGATTTTCAGAAAAAATGCCATCCATAAAGCACCGATTTATTATATTTAGTAAAGGAAGTACTATAAAATCCGCACAACTTTTCAATTACCTCAGGTGTTACTCCATCCCAACCACTAGACTTAGAGTTTCTCAGCTTTGATATAGAGCCTAGAACCTCAGCCTTTGTGGCTGGTTCAAAAACGTGGAGGGAAGGTCTATTTTGTTGATGAAGAGCTGGAATAGTAGCAACATACTCGAGTGCTTTCCCTAAAGAAGCATCGTGTGACAATTGATTTCCCACTGAAACAAAGTATTCGTTGAACCGTCTTTCTACTTCTCTTGGAGTTTCAATAGTTACATCATCGGCAAGAATTATTGGTAGGTTTGAAGATACAGAATTTCTAAGCTCATTATTTACAACTTTCCAAATTACCTTGCCCATAGTTCTGCTTTGATTTATAAATTTTATGTTGTAATTCTTTTTTGCCTGAAAAATTACTTTGCAAAAAATAGCCTTGTACTTTTTAAAATAGGATATGAAATCTGGAGAAGAATTGGTAGTTAAAATATACAGTTCCCGTTTTCGTGCACAAGAAGTTCTAATTCCTGTCGTTATCCACAATTTTTTCTGGACTTTTTGCTATTTTGAACTTCAGGACAAGCATCATTGAACAACCAAACAAAAGAACTTATAAAGAGCCTAAATGTATCACAATCAGGTTTATATTGGTATAGAGGTGACCAACATACAATACAGTCACCACCTTCCTTTTATAATGGTATGGACTCGCATCCATTGTATGTGTGATGTTTGTAAGAAAATAACCAGAGTAGGTTATCTTATTTGGAGATTAAAAGATGTGTCAAGAGACTACCTTAGAATTGCATATTTTGGGTTTTTTGAGTAACATCTAACTTAGGCTTGCTTTTGTGGGGTCATTCTTCTCTAGCTATTCAATTTCTTTAGTTTTGGTTTGAAATTCAATTAGGGCCTGGTTCTAGATCCAAACAAAATGTAGATATTTCATTAAATTTCTGAAACTACTCTGGTATATGAGTAATGAGAAGTTTCAAATAGTGCTACAATACGGGCTGGTGAAAACTATTATAAGATTACTTTTACTAAGGTTAATGGTTTTTTAATTTCAGTGGTTAAACTAAATCTTACGTTATAAGCACTGTTCCCCACCCCTCCCATGTCCAAGTGTAGAAGAATTAGTCGTTGGCTCATCATTCGTATCAAATAAGACATTTCTTCATCCGTTATCTTCGGCTCCTGGAGTCTCCTTGATAGTTTAAACTCTGTTATGTGACTGTTGTGAACTAATTTCATCAAGTCATCCAGAGTTACGAATTCATTCAGGCTGAGGTCGATGCAGGTAATATTTGTTAGTGATGCCACAAGTTCAAAAAACCTAAAACAAATATCTTTTTTAAGGTTAGTATTTGGAATAGTTTTAGAAATGCTACAGCAAATCACACTAACAAGAGGATCTTCTCCTCATAACCGAACACATATTTGTGCCATGATTTTATCTTGTAGCCCACCAGAAGGTATAGTTATTATGAGCATTATACATATTTTATTTTAAATTCAACCTTCGATCTCAAAGCAATTTTTAACATGCACAGTAAACTTTTTCTTTGACTGACCTTTGGCAGATTGTGTTTCCATGCCAGTAGTTTATGTGTTCGCTGTCATAAATCAACTGTAGTTGACAAGATCATTTTTTTAAAGTTACAGATCAATTAAACCTACCTCTGACTAGAGAACCAGCATATAGTGAGCTAAACTAACTCACAGACCAACATTTGATACATAGCTGATGCTAGTCTCTGGCAAGGATTATCACGTCACATACAAGGGACACACAGAAAATAAAGAACGTTTGTGTGTTGCACCTGTGGAGTGCGCTCCTCCACCCCTGCAACTGTGTGTGCGGCAGTCCACTCACCTCTCTGTGAAAATGTGAGCCAAACACATTTTGGCACACATTTTTGGCATGATCCACTCTTTGCTGAGTGGTCAAAATGGCGACGTCAATTAAAAAATCTTTCCAATTGTGAGGTCTGCAGTGTTTTTCGGTTTCTGAATACAATGTTTGACCTATTGAAATTTGTAGAAAAATACCAAAGAAAGTTTATGGTGAAACAAAATGAGGGAGAAAACAGTGTATCATGTTTAATAAAGTGGCAGAACATCGCTCGTTACAGATGATCGCTACAGAATGAATCAAGGGAAACATTTTTGAAAATAGGCACTACACTGGTAGCATATTTTATGAACCCTTTCCAGAAATATCAAGGTCTTGTTCATTGCATTTTTACCATTATAACTTTCTTTGGTGTTTGTTTAAAGATTTCAATTGGCCAAACATTTTGCACACTCAGAAACCGAATACACATTTGGCAGGATTTTTGATTGGCACTGTGATTTTGAATCGCTCTAGAAACAAGACAAGTGACCGTTAAGCAACAAGACTGGTTCACACTGGTGGTGGGGAGGTGAGTGGATTGCCGCACACACAGTCACGGTGGTGGGGATCTGTGCTCTGCACAGCGTACTGATGTTTGTTACTTTTTGAACAACACCCTTATATTTGAAGCTGGACTGAGATGAAGTTTGTTTTGCTAACTTATCGATAGTGACTTTTTTGTAGATGGACATTTCCTTAACAATAAACTTAGTTTTTAGGATATTACTATATACTTACAAGCGTGACTTAAATCTTGTGTTGTACAATTCAATAGTGCACAACTCTGGGAGGGACCACAGAACATTTATTAAGACTTCTTCAGGTATAATCTCACCATCGGATGAGCATTCTTTTAAAATTAGTTTTTCGACGTTCGCATTGCATCTGTGAACATTGAGCAAGCTAATTACCTGTATTAATGTCTAGGTAATAATAATAATAACGTTTAATTATACTACAAATTTGTTAAATCTTAAGAACATTAATACGTCTAGGATATTTTTTTCATAGCAATCATCTTAAACAAACTTTCGCTAACTATTGCCACTCAATAGAACTTGGTGATGACATTAATTTATACAATATTGTTATTATAAAAATGTATAACTCTCATAAAATAAAAATATAAAAGAAGGGCACTGTACTTCTACCAGTAAGGAAATGTTGTTTACAGTGGTTTACGTACCTGCTAATCTGCCTCAAGATTTGGACCGTGTCTTTACATGAAACTAAAGTCACTGACTTGAGCAGGGGTGCGTTATACAGTACAAAACATATTTCTTTGGCTGACACAGATTTTCCTTCAAAGTAGGCATTGCTCATCTGCATAGAGTGGGATGAAGCTAATTTCCACTTTTCACACACAAAAGGAACATTATTGCACATGTCTCTTTCATCTACATAATGAAATATTTTTGTTAATAAATCCGATGGAAAGTATTGGATATGTTTCTTTATGTTCATTCTGAGTTATTTTGTTAAAATGGATGTAATAATTTATACTGGTTATATTTCATTGAACAACAAACAGATAATTTTGAAATAATAAACAGCTGACAGGAAAGACTGGAGAGAAAAGACGGTTTAGGTAAAAATTAGAGAATTTTTTGTCATTGATTACACGGAGATGTGTTTTGTTTAGATGTAGCACTCTGAAGAATATGGCAACAGTCAGTGGTGCATTCTAACAATTATCAGCTGGGAACTTTCATTTGGAACCATGCAAGCCAAATTGACCCGTTGACTTGTCCCCATTTCGTTCATCAGAGCAGCTGGTCTTGTTCCTAATTCTGGAATTGCCAAAAGTATTGTCTGTAGTCTCCTCATGAAAGCTAGATGAGTATTACCCTATGCAAAAATGATTATTGAGTATTAATACTTATTATTAATATTAAAGTATTATTAATGATACTTTATAATATTCAATAATATGGTCTACGATATCTGTGAGAAGTAATAGTACTATACTATTGGCTATAATAACAAATTTAGCATTATTAACCCATCGAGGTAGTAATTTTATTCTATTTGCAGTAGCCTATAACGGGAATCGATTGGTGCTGCACTCTAGTAGCAAAATATGTAACTAATGACCGTAGGCGTCTACGGTTCTATCCACTAGGGGCGCGGACTGACTGAAAAACTTTAATATCGCCGCCAGGCCTATGGTCGTGTTAGCTGAATTGGCTACGTCGTGGAAACACCTTGGCCAGGTGGTGGTATGATGTTTCGTGGGTTCGATTCCCGCACATGACCAAAACTGACCAGTTGTGCAACTCTCAATGAGTTAACCGGTCTGCGGCATCGTTGGTGGGAGGGCCCAAGTAAAACAAACGGTGGCAGGCTTGCTTGGAAGTTGACGGGATCGGTTAATTCTTTGAGACTTGCACATGGTGAACACTGATTTTGCTAATGTTTACTTATGTCTACTGTGTATGTGCCAATGCGACTCTCTAAACTGAAAGAAAACAATATTTTAATTAAAATACACCATTAATCCATTTAAAAACACTAATTTTATACTCCAAATCACAGGTTAATAAAATTACAAGTAAGGAACAAGACCAGCTAGTATGTCTACGCCAATGGGTTAAGAACTGTATAATACCAGTCAACTGTGTTATACCAGTCACCTGTATTATAAAGTATTATTAAATGAAATATATATCATTGAAGGTATATATTATTGGGTATTATAAACATGAAAGTACTATAGGAAATTGTTATAATACCAGTAAACTGAATCATACAGTATTATTGGGTGAAATACGTATTATTGTACTACTATTACATGATAGTTGGTATTATAAAGAGTATTATTAAGTGTAGTATATATGCATCATTGAAGCTATACTACCAAATTATTGTTTGAATTATACAGGGTGATATTTAGTGTAGTACATATCATTAAACCTTTTTTAAATCATGTAATTGGGAATTAGTAATGAAATAGCTCTACAGATAGTTAATTAGTTAATATGATAATTAATAGGAGGGATATAGTAATTTTTAATAAACAATTGTTTATTTACAGGGTTACTATCAAACTTATAAGTCAATGACAATGAAATACAGTGAGTTGCACGAGTGAAAACCAGGGCCTGGTTAACCTTTAGGCTGACTAGGCTGCAGCTTAGGGCGCCAGTCAACCAAGGAACTCAATGTTTTTAATTAATTTTAGAAGTGCGGTGATCAATTGGCTAGAGGGAATTTTATTTCCGTGCGCCCTTAGTTTGACAGAAAGTTAGTTTAGTTGTTCTGAAAATTTCGGGAATTTTTCAGGCAGGATTTATATTACCTCGGGATTATTTTGGGACGGAATCATATCCTCAAAACGGTCATAATCTGTGGTGCAATCGTCTTATAATATTGTGAATATTGTTGGACCAAGGTTGGTTAATTGTTGTATAAATTGTATTAACATTATATTATATTAGTATTATTAGCTTAATAAAAAGATTTAAAGGGTAAACTGTTACAATTATTTTAGTATTAATTATCTTAATTATATTATTATTCTAATTATATTAAATATATATTAATTTGCTCCCAGTTTATCATATTACATGGCAAGAATAGGTACGTACAACAAATGAACCAAATAAATTTGTCCAACTTTTATTTCAGTGAGATGCACGAGTAGATTCGATTAGAAAAATAAAACTAAAGTATTGTCCGAGTCTTGTAGATGTATACTATTGGTAATTTGTACATCCCACTCCATCCTAGTGTTCCCATGAGTCGGAACGGCCGCGGAGGTTAAGGCGTGTGGACAGCAAGTCAAAGATTGTAGGTTCGAAACCTGACCTGGTCATGACATTTTTGCAACTAAAATCCTTTTTAAAAATTTGTATTATTGGTGTATTAAGCAATTTAATTGAACAAATCATACTACTTAAAACTAAAATAACCATTTAAATAAAAAAATTATAGTTCATTATTATAGATTTTTTTATTTTGTATCATTAAGTATTATTAAAATTTAAATTATTGTATTATTGACTATTATAGAATTTTAATAATACTTTTAACGATACTTCCTATAGTAATTTTAAGTATAATTGTCAAATTTACGCATTGAATCTTATTGGTACTCTGCTATAATACTGTAAAAAATATTTTATAATACTATTTTTGGTTGCATTCAATAATACTCTACATAATCATTTTTGTATAGGGACTGGGTTTTAATCACTAAGTCAAAGTCACATCATTGCAAGCTTCTACACCAAGTACCTTTCCACTCCCTTCTATCCCCCTTGGCATACGATGTTGCCGTATGGTGTATCCCTACTGTCCATATTGAAATATTTGTTTACGGGATATGTTTTTCAAACGTAAGTAAACGAATTGGTACAAATTGGCAACACAGGTGTAAAATCCAAGCTTGCAATATAGACACTTTTATGACAGTTGAAAGATATGACATGTTCTGAAAGATACCTGGGAGGTGGAGAAAAGCGGAAATATCTGATATATATAGAGCACACTTTTGAGACCCTTCTTTCAATATCCACAGTTAATGGCTACTATAGTCCTAAAACATCATCAGCCATTTAACACTTAATTTAATAATAAAATTAAGATTAATCTTTATAGCTCTTATAATATAAACAACAAGCCCCCAATTCTTTGAAATCACTTAACCTAAAGGTGGAACTTTGATTAGAAAAGTTTTTCTTGAATTTTGTTTTAAACAATCTAACTGATTATAATATTTTAAATTTGTATATTACTATGGAAGACCAAGAATAAGATGGAATGAACAAGTGGTGGGTGACGTGAGAAAACTTGGGGGAGACATTAACATGGCTGAAGACAGAGCAGTTTGGAGGCAACTTGTTGGTGAGGCCAAAAATCAACTTGGATTTGAGTGACCACAGAAGTAAAAATAAGTAAGTAAGTATGTTACTAGGTGGAGGCCTGTTCTCCGCACGGGAATCTCCAGATATTTTTTAATGTTTACATTATAATCAGCTTACTACCTAGATAAAAAACCCATAAGTATTGTGTTATAAAATTACCCAATGTAATCTACTACACTGGAACTTTTAAAGCATAATATGAGGAGAAGCCCTGAAACTGAATGTTTTCAAACCCACAAAAGACACATCTAGAGGATGAACTTTTGATTGATACCAAACATATCTATACAATATAATGGTCTAAAGGGTAGAAAATTGCTGAAAAAATCGAGAAATTCTCTTAAAAATTAAAAACATTGAATCAGTAATATAATCTTCTATATCTATCTATCTATCTTCTATATTACTAGGTGTACGCTCATTCTTCCCGTAAGAGGATGAACGAAGACTGAATTTTTAAAGATATGTAGGCAGGTACTGGATTGGTAACACTCTTCTATTATCCGTTTTAACTCCACAACAGCAAGAACAGATAATTAATAAACCAAACATTTTACTAATGGAATGGTAACACCATTCCCTTATCCGTTATAACTCCACAACGGCAAGAACAGATAATTTAGGACTAATGTAAATAAAAAATACTACTGACTACTGGAGTGGTAACACCCTTCTCATATCCGTTTTAACACTACAGTACCTGGGGGCTGAGCTTTGCTCGGGGGGAGGCCAGTCAGTCAGTTTAGATGACTTGGAGTAATATTTCATAACTTTCCCCTACTGATAATCAGATTTGTATAACTCATTTGCCTCTTTTCTACATTTTTAAGGTCCCTCCAGTTGTTATTTAAAGCTCAATGCCCCTTTGATTTATTTTACTACTCTATATATGTAATCTTCACTCAAATCTTTTAATCTCTGTTCTCAGGAAACCACATGTTAATAATCATAAAAAACATGAGTATTACTTTGACAGTTCCCTGGTTGATTATGAACAGCTGTTAAAAACTTTTTGTGTTGATTTAAAACTCCTTAAGCCCAATGTTAATTTTTTTAACTTTTCATTTTAGTTTTTTTACATTATTTGATTTTTCCTGGGAATGAGGCCTGTCTAGAACTTATTTTTATCCCAGAAATTAGTTATTTTGAACGTTTGAAGGAATTCGTTGGAGCCATTTTTGAGATCAGTGTCGCAAGCAAGCAAGCAAACATACAAGCAAACCTTACTCATATTAGAGTATATGATACCTGGGGCCGAGCTTTGCTCGGGGGAAGGCCAGTCAGTTTGTTTAGATGACTTGGAGCATATTTCACCACTTCCCCCTACTGATAATCAGAATTGTATAACTCATTTGCCTCTGTTCTACATTTTTAAGGTCACTCCAGTTGTTATTTATAGCTCAATATCCCTTTAATTTATTTTACTACTCTATATATGTAATCTTCTCTCAAATCTTTTAATCTCTGCTCTCAGGAAACCACATGTTAATAATCATAAACAACATGAGTTCCATGTGGTTCCATAAAATCAGATAATAAAACCTTTGAATGAAGATTACATGTAGAGTGGTCATATCCAGAATGACTCTAAGGTACATTATAATAACAACTGTTGTGACCTCAAAAATGCTCGTTAGTAGGGTACATGGTGAAAAACTACTCCAAGTCATAAACAAGATTGACCTTTCCCTAGCAAAGCTCAGCCCCAGGTAGTACTTAAACTATATGAGTATAACTTTGAGAGTTCGCTGAAAGATTTTGAACAGCTGTTATGACCCTTTTGCTTTTATTTTGATCTCCAAAAGCCCAATGTGATTTTTTTAATTTTCCATAGTGGCTTTTTACATTATTTGATTTTTTGGGGGATGGGACATGTCTAGAACTTATTTTTAACCCAGATATTAGGTTTTACAACACAAGTAGTTGGAAGAACACATTAGTTATTTTTCAAGAAAATCGTTGGAGCCGTTTTTGAAATCAGAGTTGCAAGCAATCAACCAAGCAAGCGAGCATGCAAACCTTACTCATATTATAGTGTAGGATAGGATTGAGTCAAAATAATTGAGCATTTGTATTAATTGACTATAACATATTTTTACTCTTAGGCACATAGAATGTACACGAGACAGGGACAATGATTCTGGATTTCTAGCATGTTTGAAGTTCTGCATACAGACGGCCAGGGCTGAATTTAGGGTCTGTACAGGCTCTGGTCTACACCCTAAATGCAAGTTCGGGCCCTTACCAGCCCGGCCAACTTTCCTGTTTGATTTATATAATATAACCTACGCCGCAAGAAGAAGTTTCTTATATCAGGCTCTACAGATGGCGTTGTGCAATTACTTAAATTTCAAATTGCCAAAATCCGTATTGCTGCCTAGTGTATATTAATTAACGTTGTCATGGCAAGATATTATTAAGTGATTTTCATTATCTAAATACATAAAACAAAGTCGGGATTGTATGTTAGTTATTTAGTTTCATCAAACAGCTCTTATAAGGATGATATCTAAACATACTTGAAAAGCATATAAACATATGTTTATTATAGAAATAATAAATATATTCGAATAGCAACTCATTTTCAATACCGAAGCAAGCTCTATGTAAAAATAGGAAAGTGAGCGCAGCTAACGAGCTCATCCTGGAGGCGAGTGAGTGAAGAGAACGAGCTCATCTTGAAAAAGAACGAGAATCTTTGACATAAAACAAATTCAGTGACATTAGGACAGAATAATGTCTGTCTGACCAGCTAGTAGTACTCAACCCGAACGCTGACCCGAACTCCCGAACGCTTACCCAAGGATCATCTTTCCTCCATAAATTTAACAAGGCAACTTTTAAAGCCAGTGAGACGGAGCTCTAAGGTCGGGGTTAAAAAAATAACAATTTGTTGTATGATTGAAAATTTTCTAAAATTACTAAAAAAGGCGTGAATAATAACATAGAAAATTTCCCTGTGCGGTGGAGGTCTATGGTTGAGTAGAGCGGCGTATCAAACGTGGGGACATCTTTCAGGAGATGCTGCTTTAACAAAATAAATCCAACGAATCATACGTTAAAATTAAACGTTGGGAGTGATAGTAAAGGCAGAGCCCTGAGGTAAGAACAAAGAGGTATCCATAATATTTTGGTACCCAACAACGTAGTATATAGGTCTGGAGCAGTTTTGAGGAGCCGCTTTCGAAATATTTGGATTTTTTATTTGGTGGTTTATATTAGGTTTCTTATAAAATATACCACCTGATTTTTTTGAAAAATTTGGGTTCAGAAATTACAGGGCTTAAGAGATCCCAAACTTCAGTTGTTTTACCTTTCTTAGTACCATAAACTTTTAATATTTTTAGCAGGTTTCAACAGTTTTATCTCATTGCCATAAAAAGCTCTAAAAGATGAACAATTAGTACTCCAATCCACACACGGTTAAATTAGTATGGCGATAGTAGGCTATTCGACTAATGGTTGTGGAGAATATTTCAATTTCCATTCAGCAGTAAACTAAGTATATTGTCCGATGTTATTCTTATAAGAAATAAAAAACATATATCTCTTGTATACTGATTAATTTTATTAAAACTTGGTGTGTTAGCATTGACCAATAGAGAATATTCGTCCTAGGACAACCTTAAAACTGGTCTATACCAGTTTGGATGCTGACATTGGGTACAGCAAATGAAATTGTCATTACATATGAAGTTTTTTGGCTGTCCATTATGACAAACTTCCCTTTCACCTTTGGTCCCTTCACTTGCAGCGGCTCGTGGCGGAAACTCAGGGGTTGGTCCCCAACCTGAGAATGTATGGTCCCTGGCTGTTGTACATGGATACCCCATCCGTTGAGTTGGCCAGTTGGAGGGCAGAGCGGGTCCACCTGTTTGAGCCTGATCTCAGCTGTCACAGGAGCACGGGAGTTGGTACTCTGAAAGGCCAATTTGGCTGCCTGTCCCATCCCACCCTTTCCTTTCCTGCTATATCCTAACCTTCAGGTAACCTGCGCAAAATTCCCGCTTGTAGAAAATGTGCCTATAACAGCTATGCTGGGGTTTCCTAATCCAGCAACAATGAATAGAGAATATGCGGAATACGTTTCCATCTAACCCTGGAGGGTGAGGTGGAGCAATTAACCTCTTAAAACCACTGTGTGTACCTAGAAAATTAGATTAAATTGATTGCGTTTATTTGGTCACAGGTCCTAGCTATGGCCATCAGGCCTGGTCACGCTTTTTTACGACTTGGCCAATGACTTTAATATATTTTTGGCACCGGATGGTTTTCGACGAGTTTTAAATATATCACCTGAGGGAAAAGTTGCCAATTATTATTAGGCCTATTAATTTCCAGCTCCAAAATCAGGGGGTTAAACATACAGAAATATACTTGTTTTAAACCCATTGAATGTAAAAAAAGGTATTCAATGATTTCTTTATAAAACAGTATCTTATATCCTATCTTCATACCTTAAATTTAAAAATGTTTACATCATTAATATGTAGTTTGAATTTAAACACACAAGCTACTGAAATCACAGTACGAGAGGTTTAAAAACAAAACCATCATCTACATTAATGACAATTTTTCAGGAGGGCAATCTGTCTACAACGTAACTAGTTAACAATGTAGACGGTTGAGATTACGGAGTTTTAGACATCTTGATTGTTTATGAAAATCAATATTATTTACAGAAAATGCCCACAAATATAAACTGTAACCAGACTATTTTACTGACCGGTAGATTACAAAACTTTAATTCCATGTCATTAGGTGACAGTGGGGCTTATTTGGCACATTACATGTAATAAAGATAGTTTGCACGTATGATCGTTTAGTAAGTCTACTATCGAGTAATTTATTCACAATGAAAAGAAACTACTATAGGTCTACAACACTCTTGATTATCAATCACAGTCAGCCGTGTTACGGAGTTATACTGTCCCAGTAATTCAAAAATTCCAAAACTTATTATATTAATTTATCATCACTAGTCCAAACACTTAGCTTTTACATCGAAGTTTTCCAGTAAAAAATAAACTACTAATAAATCTAAATAGATATAGGATGAATATTGTTTTAAACACGACAAAACACTATTAATTTACATAACACTCACATTTTAAACTATTTCAAAATAACAAAATTGATGGAACAAAACATAACCTAACTTCATAGTTGAAAACATGTTTACATTTTTTGTGATTTGTAAACAAAGATTCAGTGTTTCCACGCAGCAGTAAAAATATCCCACGTGCTGATACAAAAAATCTCGCTTTATCCCACACTCTCCCCTATAATATCCCTCGTCATATCCCACACTTTCCCACTGATTTGTTAAACAATGCAACACAATTAATGTTAAATATTATATGGTTATTGAATAATGTATTAGTACAATATTTATACCGTTAGATAGAGCTTATTTAGATCTACTAATTACCTTTAGGTATTTTACATTTTAGTACCTCAAAGGTTTTGAGCAATGCGACATAGGTTAAATGATACGGTGAATTAACTAAATTAAATAATTTATTTACGTGAGAAGTACTAATATTTTTAATGGTAGTACTAAAGAGTACGAAGTAGGTACTAAATAATGGCAAATAGTTTGCTTGTTAATTCCAACATGGCTCGGCCAGCGAAATTGATATGATTCAGTGTTCGTTCTGTGACGTTTATAAAATCATAATAGGTGCGGACAGCGAGGTTAAAAAATGGGAAACCCCGCAACTGCCAGTACGGCGAGAAAATCTACTAGAAGTGCTACTGCTAAGGTGCTCTGGTCGTAAGTTGTAAGCAAACTAGCAGACGTAATGACGATTTCAAAAAAATCCCACTTTATCCCACAATCCCATTTTATCCCACAAGCAGTCAAAATATCCCATATAGGGGATAAAAATCCCTCAAGTGAAACACAGATAAATCCCAGCTGACATTTTAAAGACAACCATAGTCAATAGCTTACTACGAAAACCAATTCAACTACTAAATATCAAACATTAAAATTAGTTTTAATAATTATTATTAATCCAAAATAAAATACAAATGCTGTGTTAAAACATCCCTTTGGTATCCCAAATGACTCCTTCAAAATTTCACTAAGAAATGTTGTACAGTTATTTAGTATTTCGATAACACACCCACACACACACACACCCACACACGGCCACTGAAACTTCTTCATCAATACAGTGATTCACTTCGTTCATCAATTATTACGCACATGCAACTTTGTAAAAAATAAGGCTTTTTTGTTTTAATATTTACCCCCACATGTTATATACTAAAACATGCGTCTAGGTGTGAAGGTGTGCAAACTGGCTGTAGATTTTCTATTTAGGCCCCATGGCTCTGCCTAATAGGACTTCCAAGTCCCCATGTTTTTCATATGGCAAAGAGATTTATTTAGTTTATGTCTTATATGTTTTTTTCTTGATTAAATCCAATTAAATACACAGCTGTTATAAGGATTATATCAACTATAGACTGTCATTGCTTTGTTTGCTATTTACTATTCTCGCTTCTCAAAACAGAATGTGCAAGCTGGACATAGGAAATTCTAGTTTTTATTAAATCAGCTGTTTGATAAAATAAAATATCTCTATAAGATTAGCACTGGAACTTATGCGTATAAGGGGGAGTCCTGAAGGTAGATGTTTTTAAAAAACCCAAAACACACATCTTGAGGATAAGAGCTTTCGGTTTAGACCAAACATGTAAGAACATTAATGGTTTTAGACGTCTAAAATCATATAACAAAAATCAAGACATTCTTTTAATAATATAGATAGATTTTGTTCAGTACCATGTGATTTGATGATAATATGGTTTAACCAATATGTAAACAAATAACAAGATTTAAGAAATATTTAATTGGTGGTTATTTTTTACATTATTTTAGAAATATGTGCAGTTTGTCAAAATGATACGGGTCTTATTGCTACTTTCTCTAATAATTATTACTTCAGTTTGCGTAATCTACTATCAAAGTCCAAGTGTGATCAAGAACTTTTATACTCAGAAACTTGTCAATCCCAGATGTAAGCTTTAAACTTTAGCACCTATTACTTTAGTTTAGAGTTACTTTTTCAAGGAGTTACATACCTGTCATCTCAGCAAACACTTCTATAGGAATCTAGTCTAGAGGTACATGAGAAAGCAATGTGTTTTTATAGCAAACTTAAAAGTAATAAAAATATATTTTTTTAAATAATAGCCAACATGACTTGCATAGCATAAATAATAAATTCAAAGTTATTTAGCCTTTTGATTGCCAAGAGCCAATAATCTTGGCTTTTGATATTAGTACTACTACCCTAAAGTTGTGCACCTTCCTACCCTATACCCCCAACCTCCCCAACTGCATATGCATAATGTCTGTGGTCTATGTTCGACATGTAGTAACCAGTTGCACAAAACGGGAACTATTAAATTCTCTAGCGCAGCACACAGGCTTTAATGTAATTTATATCGTAAATTATATGTAAATAAGTAAATACTTACAAAATACGGTACCAATGGTCAAACACACACAAAAACAAAATGAAAATATAGCAGCAGCAGAATGTATACAGACTTTATACCTATTCTAATTATGTATTACTGAATAATAATTATTATTATTATTAACAATCTGCTTATGAACACCTTTTATGATTCTTTTATTTTGATGTCCTCCATTTAAACATAATTTTAACATTTTCAATTTTCAAATGGGTTTTCCAGTACAGTTCTATTTTCCTGGGGATATGGTTTTTTCAATCAACTTATGAGGCCCAAACAACTCTATTTACAAAGATTAAGCAAAATCTTTCTGCTAGATGCAGGATTCTCCTTGAACACAGACATTGCTTATATTACAGTATAGATTTACAGAATAGGATTTTTAAGTAACCTTAATTCGGAAACACGTTGTCATCATGAATGATGGACGGGATTGGCGTTTTTGGATTGGAAAGGTAATTTCTAAACAGCAGCTCAGGGTGTGAGGCATTTCGTTATCAAAATTTAGGTCGAAGGGCAAGTACAGCAACTCTTTTCCTCAGAAGAGTTCGACAATTTTATTAATGTAATAAAAAAATAATAAGAATTGTACTAAAATAATGTATCTAAACTGTGTAACTTGACAAGCATATAATTATCTGGTTTACAACCTTGAATTATGTTACAATTATAAACAAATTAAGACTCAAATACTTATTTTTTGTTGCAGCGTGGGGAAAGATTGAGGTAACAGAAGAAAAACCGATTGGTAGTCTTAAATATATTTTTCAGTCAGAGCTGGTTTGGCAAATCTTTGAACAGTTGGTTGGTTTTGTGACTGGAGTTCTGATTTGTGTCCTGATAGGATGGAGGGTCAGTTCTTATCGTAACATATACGGTGAGGTACTTTCTAAAATTTAGTTAACATTATTTTAAAAATAAATGCAGATTATGATTCTTAAGCGATGAATATAATGGTCATATGCGAACTAGGTTGCCATAAACCTGAAAGAAAAGTAACAGTCTTTGAAGCTACAATGGATATAAATATATGTGAACCTTTATCAGCATCATATTTGTATTATTGTTCTGAAGGATGCTTCTGTTATACCTTTTTCATTTATTTTGTCTTGTGCTTATGAAGAGCCAGTGAAAATCAAAACTCTTTAGAATGTTTACGTATGTATTTATTGGCAATGTAAATTGAGTGCACATATTGCATGTTAAAGACTGATTCAGTTGCTCGCAGTTAACAAGTGTAATTCAGCTTTAAAAAAAAGTAAATTCTCCCCAAGATTTAAAAATAGGAAATAATTTATGGCAATTCGCTCAACAGCACATTCTTATTTCATGATGTATATGGAAACGGTGAATAATGGAAGTGAATTTGCCTCTTTTCATGTTACCGTTACCCCCTGGTTATGTGCTCTTAAACTGATAAACTGGCATTTTCAATATATTAAGCCCAGTAATTCTCTAGCACATAATGACTGGATTAAAATAAAATGTAAGCAAAACTCCAACAATTTGTGGGTAAAAAATAGTTTGATGACATTTAATAAAAACTTTATATTTACAATAAAATGTTTCTTGTTCCAGAAAAATCATTTGAAAACCAGTTGATAGAATGTCTTCAAAGGCAAAATAGATTTGAAAAACAACTTTGTGCACTTGAACTTCAGGTTTGTACAATGATAGCAATTAGATTACAATTCCAAACTAATTAATAATTTTAGAAAAATAAACTTATGATGTACTATATATTGCATATCACAAAAGTAATATTATATATAGCATGACATTAAATATTATGTGCTATAATAAAAGCAGTGGCTGCATGATAAATGGACCTTGGACAGAATTTGCTTAAACAATGACTTAAGGGTTTTAGACATTTTAAATTGATTGACGGGCCAACTCTAATTTGTAAAAACTAACCTAATATGAAAATTACAATATATTTTAATATTAGGCTTATGGAGTTTAAAATTGAATCAGAATAGTCAGAGAGTTGTTAAAAATAACCGGTGACACTTTCAAAGTAACACACTAATGAGGTAAAATATACAAGTGTGACTCACCTTCTATGAGCAAAGCTCAGCCCCCAGATACATATAGGCTTCTGTAAATAATATAACATTAGTTGATATACCAAACAGACTCATCCTCACACACGGGTTTTACCTTTGTGAGGATTTTGTTTCATAAATAAGGAACAGTTTCATATTGTTGTAATTGTGTATTTTTTTCAAACAAAATGGTTTTGATTTTATTCTTGACATGTTATTTGTGGATTGCATAGTGAATCCTTTTTTATTTATTATGATAAGTTTAATTCAAAGTATCCTACAAATGAAAACAAAATAAACAAAATTCAAATGCAAAAATGTACTTTTTGCTACATGTTGGATCCCACCGACAACTTCTGAAAAATTAGGTGCGGCCAAGTTTTGAGTACTTTTTGTATGAACAAGTGAAATGAAATCTACTATTTTAACGCAAATTGTCAATCGATATGTTCTGATGATGATCAAAATGTATTGATATATTTTAGTTCTTTCTATTTATTTTACATCTATGTTATAACTTCATCATGTCAGTTCTCCTATTTTGATTTCTTGCATACATACTATAGTATTTATAGTTATAGTATAAATTGTAATTAATTTTAATTTTTTATTAATTCTTATTGTTTTTTATTAATAATATATTAATAAAAGTGATGGTCAGCAGAGCACATATGAGCAGCCACCAAGCAGAATCAGAATCAGAATCAGAAATCATTTATTTCGTGAATAACAAATTGTTATGTGAAACAAGTCAAATTTAAAACTAATACTTAATGCTAAATTGACAATTTTAAAATTTGTTCTCTAGCAAAAAGTGCACATTTCCTTCACATATTTGTGCAGTCTGACAGGAATTCATCCACCGAGTACGGACACCTTTCAATCAGAATATTTTTTACCTTTTTAAGAAAAATTCTTGCACTGGCTATGTTTTTCAGGTGCCGGGGCAGAGCATTGTATAGTCGTAGAGCAGAGTAGTGGATGCCCTTTTCAAGTAGTGCCAATCTATGGATAGGGTAGACCATGTTACACTTATGACGTGTATTATAGGGATGTCTAGCAATATTCTCTTCAAAGAGATGGGAGTTGCATTTAAAAAAGGATAAAACCTCCAGGATATAAATACTTGGGAGAGTGAGAAGATGCAGTTGTTGAAAAAAAGGCTTACAATGCGCTCGGTAGCCAGCTCCACACATAATACGAACAATCCTTTTTTGGAGTCTAAATACCCTCAAGAACTCACTAGACGATCCCCAGAAACCAATTGCATATTTCATTCTACTATATGCTTAAGCATAGTAGATCTGAAGGGTAGTTTCTTTACCAACTACAGGCATTAATATTCGAAAAGCGAAAGTAAGTGAAGACAGTTTTTTACATAGGGAGTCAATATGTTTGGACCAGTTCAGCCTATCATCAATGGTAAGGCCAAGAAGAGAGGCGGACTCTGATGGACTTATTCCGTTTACACTGAAATTTGCCAGATCACGTTTAACTGTTGATAATACCATAATTTTAGTCCTCTCGTCATTCAAGTAAAGACCATTTGATTCAAACCAGCTATTTAGGCTAGTGTATGTCTGATTCATTACGATCTCTAGGTTATGCATGTTATTACAAGAAGTCAGAGCAGTTGTGTCATCAGCATAACAAACAATGTCAGAATTTATATTAGCAGGAAGGTCATTTAGATATTAGCTGCAGTAATAGACCCCAAAAGGCTAATTGTTATTTTTGTTAGATCAAACATAATGTCAGAAAGATACCAACAATAAATTTTCTTTAGTACAACATTTAATATAACTAGTAGCCTGTCGCGGCTTCGCTCGCGATCACAACGTAATATTATACTGATATTCCCGTATAAATATTATGTTACCGTTCCAAAGCCAACATGGCCTGCTGATTAACTGTGTTAACTCTATCCAGCTGATTGCTTAAAACTTGTAGTTATTTCCCAATGTCATGCTTATGGGGAAAAAACCCCACTTTAAGGGGCCCCAGGGCCTCACTCACAAATTATTTCTCTATAAAGTTTCCTGCACAACTTCACGTTAGGCTTCTTCCCAATGACACCAAAAACATGAAAATCGGTTCAGTAGTTTAGCAGGAGTGATTGTCACAAAAAACATGCTCGCCTATTAAATAAGTATAGATTCATAAAAAAAACAGAGTACAGCAAAAGGTTTAAAACATCAGTATGCGGAGTGTGATATAACACAATGTGCAAACCCCTAATCTTAATCATTGACACATTTAATACATAAATAATTTTGTTTTTGTGCTGCAGATTATTGATTTTGAACGAACATACTTATTTAATCACCAGAAAACATCTGAAAGGTGTGATTCGTCTATTGAGACATCAATTTCCACTGAGGAATCCAAACAACTGACAAAAGAGGATGTTGATGAGGTAGGTTATGATGTTATTTTAGTTCTAGTAATATACCAAACTAAAATCAAATCAAATAATTTGCATTGCAGTCAAGACATTACAAATCACATTTTAAACATAAAATACCCCTGTTGCAGCAAACGTGCACACTCAGCAAATTTCAAATGGTACTTCACTATAAGTCATGAAGCCACTTACCAACTTTAATCAAAGTATATTAATGAATAAGCGAGATATGACATTTTATTTATTCTCCATAAGAAAAACATTAGGACTGAGGATGCAGGTTTGCTGCATCAAGGACCACAAAATCTAGTTGTTATGCAAATACCAATGGATCACCTCCAGATGAAGCAACATACCAAGTTTTATCAATTTATATTCATTTGTTTCATATGGTCACATAAAAATAACATAGCTGCTGAGTACACAGGTTTGCTGCCATGGGGACCACAAAAAATGAGTTTTGTATGCAAATAGCATTAATACCCAACCATATAAAGCCACATACCAAGTTTCATTAATATATGTTCATTAATAAGCAAGATATACAATTTTACTTATTCTCCATAAGATTAACATTGGACAACGTACTGTGTTTAGCACTCTCAATATCTCGGTAACCAATTGACGTAGAGCGATGATCAAAACACCAAATTAATATTTTTTTTTCAAGCTGAATTTAATGGTATAAACCAAAGTTTGGGTTTACAAAGAATTATATGTAAAAAGTTCAAAAAACCCATTTTTGGGGTGCAAAACCCCCCTTAAAGTTTTTATTACTTAAACCTGTCGGAAAATAAAAAAAACTCTTAAATTTTATAGATTTGACCGTTTTCTAAGTATAAGTAGTAAGGAAATGCCGGTTCCGGAACAATTGTTTTTAATTAGAATATACTTCTAGGATCGTGATATATGGCTTGCGTGTGCGTTGCTCCTTTTCTTCCCAAATCCTACTATTTTTTGTTTGGCCTATCTCAAAAATAAAATTTGGGAATACAAAATCAAAATGTAGTATTTTTTATTTGAGCTCTAGCGGCCAAACGGGTTGTCCTATCGAAAAACGAAGACCACTATGTGCCACGGATTTTAGACGAACTACAACTTTAGTTCTGTGACATTTTACCGTATCTCACCCCCTTCACCCTTAGTTAGCGCTAGATTTTTTAAATTTAAGCTTTTTCTAAGATTTTCTGTGGTTTTTTAATGGTTTTTCGCTCTAATATAGAACTTAGAGGCCTAATATTTATCACACAGTATTCCTACATTACAATTAGTACCAAGCAACACTCACACGCCCAGATCAAATATCTTATACACCAAAAACAATCAAAGTCGTTGAGCTTTTGTAGATTTATTTGTGTATTTCGGGTATATTTTCTATATTGCGCTTTGTCAAAGGTAAAATCTCATATAAATCATGTCATATTTGCTGCAGAAGGATTGTAGAAACCCAAAGTCATAGTATTTCAGGTTGTTAACGGTGGTCGTTTTCCTTATAAAGTTCAAAAGACGCCTTATAAAGGCTACATTATAATTTAAAACCAGGTTTACATTATAGTTTACATTGAGTCGGAGTCTAATCGCCGGCCGGCTTGTGCGTGTCTTAATTTGTGCGAAATATGTGTTTAATGTCGTGTTGTGTGTTATGTTGAACTGTTTTATGTTTAACAACAAAAATTTTAAATTTTGACGAAAATCTGTGTGAATTACGGACGTTTTTGTTATGACCAGAAGATGGAATTATAGATTCCGAAACATGTCGTCATAGTATGTGGCAGCATATATTTTTGAACTGTTTGGACGGAAAAGGTATGTAAACCTGGTTTTAAATTCTAAACAACAGTTCAGGAGGCATTTTCAAAATGAATAAGCTACATTATACATCAGTTAAGGGTATTCATTATTTTCGAGCACTTAGGTAATACATTGAGGCTTAAAATTTAACATACTACGTCTCCATGCCAAGTCGTACTCAGCAACAGGCACAGGACCGGATTTTATAGGTTAACCCCTTAAAATAATCAAAGCCTTGGAATAGTTGTAGAATTTAGGTCTTAAATAGAATTTGGACCAGTTTACATTAAACTGTGGCCAAACAGCGACCTGGGGACGAAACCCCCCACAGGGGTCTGGGGGCGGAGCCCCCAGCGAGCGAAGCGAGTCTAAAATATATACAGCCGCATGTGTAACTCACTCACTCACTCAATTCTAGACAACTTCTAGACGAGCTAGAAACCTGAAATTTTGCATGCAGGTAGCTTATAGCTTGTAACCCCCAGAAAAATTGCCAAAACTGAAATTTTTTTATTTTAACCCCCCTAAAAAAATATTTAAAACCCCCCAAAAAAGGCTTATTTTAAAATTACAGTTTTTGAGCTCTAGCGGCGGAACGGATTGACCTATCGAAAAACGGACACCACCACGTGCCACGGATCTAGACGAGCTAGAAACCTGAAATTTTGCATGCAGGTAGCTTATAGCTTGTAACCCCCAGAAAAATTGCCAAAACTGAAATTTTTTTATTTTAACCCCCCTAAAAAAATATTTAAAACCCCCCAAAAAAGGCTTATTTTAAAATTACAGTTTTTGAGCTCTAGCGGCCGAACGGATTGACCTATCGAAAAACGGACACCACCACGTGCCACGGATTTTTCAAGATCTACAACTTTGGTCCTGTGACTTTTTGTCGTATCTTGTCTCCTTTACCCTTAGATAGCTCTAGATTTTTCAAATTTCAGGCAATTTCGACGGTTATTTTCGTGGTTTTTAATTTCCTATCACTTTAATTTAGTATGTAAAGGCTTCATATTTGGCACTCAATATGTTTACACATTACCCTTCACGAAACACTCGATAAACTAACATGTTTTAATAATTAAACATCCCAAAAAAATTAAAAACCCTAATTATTTTATAAATGACAACCTGCATTATCGACTTACTCAGGTAATTCTAGATAAGCTAGAAACATGGAATTAGGCCTACACGTAGCTTGACCATCGGAACCCCCAGGGAAATTGCAAAAAGTTATAATTTTTTATTTTAACCTCCTCAAAACATTCAAAATGGAGGAAATTTTGACATCCCCAAAATAGTGCATTTATTTAGGCTGTAGCGGCCGAACGGTTGGTCCTATCGAGAAACGGAGACCACCACGACACAGGGCTTTAGACGATCTGTAACTTTGGTCCTATGAATTTTTGTCGTATCTCGCCTCCTTCACCCTCAGGTAGCGCTAGATTTCTCAAATTTCGGCATATTTTCTATATTTTGTGGCCGTTTTTTATTTCCTATCACGTTAATATACTTGATGGAGGCCTAATATTGGGCACGCAGTATGTCTACATCACACTTAGTAAATAGCAGCAGAAATATAACCATTTTTACTACTTAAACCTGTCGGAAAATCAAAAACTCTTAAAATCTATAGATTTGACCGTTTTCTTAGTATAAGTAGTAGGGAAATGCCGGTTCTGGAACAATTGTTATCAATTAGAATGCACGTATCACCATTTATACTTTAACTAGGATCGTGAGATATGGCATGCGTGTGCATTGCACATTTTGTTCCCAAATCCTTCTATTGTTAGTTTGAACTATCTCAAAAAATAAATAATTGTGAAAAAAAATCAAAATGTGGTCTTTTTTATTTAAGCTATAGCGGCCTAAGGGGTTGTTCTATCGAAAAAAAAACACCATGTGCCATGGATTTTAGACGAACTACAACTTCAGTGTTATGACATTTTTCCGTATCCCACCCCCTTCACCCTTAGGTAGCGCTAGATTTTTTAAAAATTTAAACTTTTTTCTAAGATTTGTTCGTAGTTTCTAATGGTTTGTTGCTCTAATATGGAACTTAGAGGCATAATATTTATCACACAGTATTACTACATTACAATTAGTACTAAACAACACTCACACGCTCAGATTAAATATCTTGAACACCCAAAACAAATCAAAGTCTTTGAGCTTTTGTAGATTTTATCGTGTGTATTTTAATGTTGTGCTCTGTCGAGGGTAAAATCCCTTATAAATCATGTCATAATTGTTGCAGAAGGCTTGTAGTTATCCAAAGTCATAGCATTTCAGGTTGTTAACGGTGGTCGTATTCCTTATATGGTTCAAAAGACGCCTTATAAAGGCTACATATTATACATCAGTTAAGGGTATTAATTTTGTCAAGCACTTAGGTAATACATGGATGTTTAACATTTAACATACCACGTCTCCATGCCAAGTAGTATTCAGCAACAGCGATATGACCAGATTTGATAGGTTAATCCCTTAAACATAATCTAAGCCGTGGAATAGTTGTAGAATTTAGGTCTTAAATAGAATTTGGACCAATTTACATTAAACTGTGGCCAAACAGTGACCTGGGGGCGAAGCCCCCCACAGGGGTCAGCGAGTATATATATATATATATATATATATATATATATATATATATATATATATATACACACACACACACACCTATATATACAAACGAATGAATAAAACCTATATATGCCTATATATGAATTTAAACGAATGGTGTTTTTGGCATCTGGGGGCCTTAAAACGAAAAGTTATGATGGTCCCGGGCCTAGTTCTTACCATGCCACCTACCCTATAGAGGAAATTCGCTAAAACATAAAGTTTACAGCTCTAAATGACAGTTTTGTTTAATTTTTCCTTGTTCATATCAACAGAAAAGTATTGTTAGCATTCTACAACTGACTTCCCTATACCACAGAAGATAAACATTAGTCCTAGATTTATTTCACGGGAAATTTCCCAGTGGATTAAGATGGATTTGTCAATTGAGACTTTACAAGACTTCTAGTTGCCATTTAAGTTGGTTTTGAGTTGTGGTGTTCTCCATTTCTTCAGGGAGCTCATTGGAAAACTATACAACACACCAGACTGAGAAGGCAGGTGGTCATATGCTACACATCACGCGGAATATCTTGGGCTTGTGGCTTACTCCACCGCCGGAGTGATTGAGATAACCAGCTGGGCCAGTTCGAGCTTCAGTTTTACTGAACAGATGATAGAAACAACTAGAGATGTGCGAGTACTCGAAATTTCGAGTTCGACACTGAAATTCAAAGTTTCCAGCGAGTTTACTCCCACCGTTTATCCGCACTACCAAGGGTCGTCCGTGGCTGCACGCTGTCTGTAAATTCAAATTGAGTGTGAACGCATTTGAGGTGTTAAGAGTTGTGATGTGGATTTCAGTGTTTTATTAATAAATAAGTTGTGGCTTATGGAGGATTTACCAGGACCTTCAGATTGAGTTGTATGAAAACTGTATAGTCCATTTTTAGGTTAACCTAACCTTGTCATTTTTTTGAAGTAAAATATCAAAAACATATCTGTAATGAAATCTAATAGGTAAGCATAAGGAGTTTGTGCTTGTTTTTGGTCCCATAATAATTGAAATTGAGTCAATCCATTAACTATCCTTTGGCATTGAGCTGTTTTTAAAGAGAAGTGATTTTTTCGGCCTTGTTTAAGTTTCATTAATGATTTTTTTAATAATTTGCAATATATTTTATAACTCTATTCAAGACATGACTTCAATTCCATCAATTGATTTGCCAGACACTTTCAATCATATCTTCATGTTGCTAATAACTGATTGTTATTATTAGGACTATTAGTGTTAAAATTAATGCTAAGATATGATAGTAAATACATTTTGTGTGGTAGGTAAGTGGCTAATGTTTTACCATATAATAGGCCTTTTAAATATTAAAATAAAGTTTATTTTAACTTATAGGCCTACATTTAATTTAATTTTCTCCATTCGTAGAGAAAGATGTAGCTTTTAGGCCTAAACATAATATACAAAACATAGGATAAATAAAAAGGAGGAAATAAAACTAAAAAAAACTGAGATTATTTTTTAATGAAAATGTTAATACCATGTAGGCTATAACAACCTTAATACCAAAAGATTAAAATTATTTTATCTTCATGGCAAAATGTTTTGTAATAACTTTGGTATGATTTATTTTCAGATACTTACCTTTTTCAAATGAAGCAGGAATCCATTTATTTTACTTACTATTGTTATTTTCAGGTCATAGTGATTAAAAAAGTATATTTTAATAACAACATTTATAAATGGAACCCTATACACTGTTTTGATCCAATTCAACTAGACCTATGTTTTTTTTTTTAATTTGTATACTCGACTCGAATTCCAGATTCAAATCTTTTGCCATTTACTCGACTCGACTTAAAAAACCTGTACTCGTACATCTCTAGAAACAACAGATAAAATTCTCGCTCTACTCCAACTGTTTAGATATCCCGTGTGATGTGTACAGTCCTGTGTTGTTGCTTACTGGAACTGCCCCTGCCTCTGGTCAAGTTGTGAACCTCCCTGTGAAATGCACTTAAGTGTACATTTTGTCTGGCAGTAATCTAGAACCTCATAAATGAAGAGAGGGCGGTGTAAGTAGCTTAAGCTCTCTAAAAGTATTTCTACACGACTATCTTGGTAGCACTTTGCAGATGATTCTTAATGATTTTCTTAATGGTTCTGATCTGCGTTTAGTGCAACTACCCCAGTCTGATTCCAAACGTACCTTCAGTACTTATCTATCAGGCAAAAACTCTTTATCTCTCTGGAAAGGTGTACATTTATAGGATACTTATCCTTTATCGTTGATCAGGGTAATTTTATAACCTTGGGTTGGACAGGCACCATGGACACTCTTGGTAGGTTGTAAATGAGGGGAATAGCTTGCGAGGGAGATTTTAATAATAAAATGAGTTCCTTGTGTTTTGGGCAGAAAAGTTACAGGTTATAACTTAAATGTCAAAGGCCTGAAATAGGTTATTATGTACTAACTAGTAATAACTTTGTCATTTTATTACAGACTTATAACAAAGACATTCAAAATGATAAAAATGAAGGTTTGGTTCGTCAAGCAGTAGAAGTAATAATGAGACAGGAGTGTGATGACTCGAATTTCGAGTGCATTCTCGAGAAATTGACTAAAATATTGGAAAGGTTGTCAAAATTGAGTAAAGAAAAGATTTTCCCAGCCTTGGAAAGTGATAATGCCTTGGTAAAAGAGCAGGCAGCTGAAATCGATGCAGATGATGAAGAATGTTACAAAAAAGAGAGCTTTGAAATTGAAAATAAAATGGACGAAATAGAGGAGGTAAGCGAGAAGATAGAAGAAAGCAAAAACCAAACTACAATCTCTCCTGAGGAGGTGGATGAAATAAACTATCCATGTCCTGATGTCATCTGTGAAAACACACCTTATGAATTACATTCGTGCAAATCTAATGAGAAAATATCCAACGTGATGATAGAAATCATAGGCGAAGGCGAATGCGATGAAACGTTTAGAGGAAAAATTGTCCCAGTCAGTCAAATACCCAAGTATCAAGAAATTCGGAAACAAAGGGCGAAGCCTCAAAAGGAATATGATGATGAAAAGTTAATTCCTTTTGTGGCCTCCAGGAATACTCCTGAACACGTGATGTCTGAGAGAGCCACTCCACAACCTTCCCCGAGGAAAAATAACTCCTCCCCCATACGGTCAGCGAGTAGAGGGGGCAGAAGAAAACAAAGGAGCTGAAAAACTTGTTATAAAATTTGTATTTAGTACTTAAAATTATTTTCAGATTGAAAAAATGTCATAATTGTCATTAGAGTTGATGTTTTTGGGTAAGTTTTTTTAACAAATTAAACTGTGATGAATGTAACAAACTTCATTCTGTATTCTATATTAACTTGCTGGGTAGCGTAGTGATGAGAGTGCTCACCTCATAGTCTGAGGTTCACTACCAAATCGATCCTGGCTATTATTAATAACTAATGATGCTTTTTAAGTAAAGGTAAATTTTACCTTAGT
This sequence comes from Allygus modestus, assembly GCA_963675035.1. Classification (NCBI taxonomy): domain Eukaryota; kingdom Metazoa; phylum Arthropoda; class Insecta; order Hemiptera; family Cicadellidae; genus Allygus; species Allygus modestus. The sequence goes on from OY776112.1 coordinate 105,585,065, forward strand.
AACAAGACCATGGTTTGGACTATTCTCTATTAGTGCTAGCTAAATGCAAATATTGTAAAAAAGGAGCTTTTTTTACTTTAAGAGAGTAGAATAATTGTGCTTATTTTGTCAAAGTAAAAATCTCTAATTACATAATCATTAAGATTAGTAATGGTGTCAAAGTCAATTACAAATATTCTCCAGTCCAAAAAACTCAGTCAGGGAGTAGAATGGTTGGTCTTCTAGCTAAATCTTAAGTAGTCGTCAAAGCAGTGATAGGTTAGTTCTCTTGAGCTCTTCCGGAAGTGCATTTCACATCTTGGCACCTAAGTAGCTTGGTTCTTCTCAGTGGAGATGTGGCTGTGCAGAGGAAGACAGTAGTTGCGGGAATGCCTGGTGTAACAATGAATGTTTGCCCCACATGGTGCTGTTTATGATGCCTTCAAGTGGATGTGGGCTATTGCATCCAAGATGTACAGGTTCATTAATGCAAGGATCTGCAATCCTGTAAAGTCTTCATGCAGGATTCTCTGGGATTTAGATTTTGTTGTATCTACCATACCTTCCTGCACAATGTATTTTATCATTCAACACAATTTAAGGAGACTATTCTATTCTATTCAGTTTTGATATTTAAAAAGGAATGCTGCTTGAATTTGAGCAAACTTGTTCTTTCTTGTTTCTGAATTTAACTTTATACTAAAAACTCAATATAGCGATAGATTTGTTATTTATTATTACAATTTATTTGGAGTTTACCTATCACTTCTAGTGTTCAAAACTATGCTATGATCAGCTTGGGAGGCTTTGATGCAGTAAAGATAAATACTTTCCAAATTACATGTTCTTCTTTATGTTACTATTTAGTATTTGTAGCGTTGTTATATAGTCTTTCCAATAGAAAATCACGGACAGAATAAAATTATCTATATCCATAATATGCTAAGAGGTTTTTTGGAAATAGAACTCCTCCGTTATTTCCGAACCAATTTTTACAGTGGAGATATCACATAACTCACCTTGATCCATAGTTGTGCAAAGTGGGTTTCAATTCTTCATACCCTCGTTCTGAAGGGCACAGGCCACATTCAAAGTTTAATTTTGCTTATAAGGATCACTTGGAGATCACATTCAAATAGTATAAAAAATGAGCCTTTTTTACTTTAAGAGAGTAGAATAATCTAAACCAGTTGACTAAACAACAAAAACTAGTTTAAATTACCAACACATGTTATGAACTGAGAACACAAACACTGAAATGGCAAGACAACATCCTTTAACCCTTTCAGTGCTAAGCTTCTGAAAGGAGTAGTTGATTCTGTGATGTTTTGTTAATTTTTAAATGTCTTGAACACCTGAACAGTCAAAATTAATGAAAATGTGCTGGACACACACACACAGTAACGGATAGGTAAAAAGTAGCAAAACACCTGATCAGAAGTGCAACTCACAAAGAATCCACCCATCCCGTCAGCTTGGACCCGAGCCGTCCACCGTTTGCTTAAGGTCCGCCCTCCCCTTCAACTCTGCCACAGACAGGTGAACTCTCCATGAGTTGCACATAAAAACCACCGACTGTGACGGGATTCGAACCCTCGATCCAAGGCCGGGATCCAAACCCAGTTACCCCCGGCCGGGAAGGTAACGCCTTAAACCGCACAGCCACTGATCAGACTAGCAGCTGGAGTGGACCAGGCGGTATTAGAACTTAGGCACTGAACGAGGTAGTTCAGTTTGTGTCTACTAGGTTTCACCACATGTCAGACTCAGACTGCAGACTGAGCGCCTAACGGTACAATCCCTTATGAAGCCGTAACAGTGTTTATTGATAACAGATTCAAAAGCCGATATATCGGTCCATAGCACTGAAAGGGTTAGGCAGACAGAAGATGAAACAACACACGGTGCGTATGTTGCACAGTTTTGAGCAACAAGCCCACTAGTTAATTTATATAATTAGTAGGTTTTGGACTTTTAATGCAATTAACCCTTTTACTGCCGACAATTTTTTTTATGACGTCACAAAAAATGCCAGACCACTATTAAGATTTACTTTCCAAGACTGCCAGGTTCAATTAGAGCAAATTTCACGCTCACATTACAAAAAATTGTAACTTTTTATTTTCATCAGAAATTTATAATTAAGGTCTTGTTTTATTTGTACTGAGTTGTTTGTTTCAAATGAAATATATGTTTTGGTGTATGCAATAGTTTTTTAGTTTTCAAACAAATACAAAAAATATTTTTTTTTAGTTTGGACTATAAAAATTACCTCTAAAACTTATACCTCAACCAATTTTAGACATATATGTTGTAAAACAGGCATTAGTAAACACACACCCAAATTTTCATGCCATTACCTTGATAAATGTAGGAATTCTGATGTTTTTTCAAAATTCATTCATAATTTAAAAATTGAACATAGTTGCATATACAACTGACACTATCAGTTTTTACATAAAAAACATATTGATTTGGCTTCTAAATAGCAAAATGTTGTAAGGCACATAAAATAACACTAAAAATAGACTAAAATAATGAAACTAACAATGACAAAAATATTTACAAAGGAGATATTTCACAAAAAAAACTTTCAATACCTGTGCTCACCGAAACAGGTAGGGTGAACACCTATTTATGATGGTATTTTCACTTACTGGCGATCTACTCCGCTTGTCCATTTTCGTAATAACTAGGGGTGTACGAGTACTCGAAACTGAGTTTTCGGCAGAGTATTTTAATACAATTAGATAATATATCTAAGGCTTCTTGGAATGTTGTTAAACAGGAGTTGGGAAAATTTAATTCAAAACCCACCAATATTGAGATTGACATAGGGAAAAATATTTTATATCGACACTCAGAGGCTGCTGCTTTGTTAAATAATCATTTTTTAAATGTATCCGATAAATTAAATCTCAAGCCAAATATAAATGTAGCTTTGACTTACTCAAAAAATTACTGCAGTAATTTAAGTGGTTCACTTTTCTTAGATCCTGTCTTGCCGAATGAGATTCTATCAGCTATAGGGAATCTTAAAAATAAAAGATCCTCCGGGTGGGACGATGTTCCAATGTTTTTAATTAAGCGAGTGGGTGAAGTTTTTGCCCCCCATTTAGCTAACATATTTAACCAGTGCTTGACATTGGGGATATTTCCAGATGTTCTTAAATATTCCATTATCAAGCCAATTAAAAAAAATAAAGACAATACTTTGGATGACTTTCGACCAATCTCATTATTATCAGTTTTTTCTAATTTGCTGGAAAGGATAATTTTAAATAGGCTTTTACCTTATCTTGAAAAACATAAACTAATTAATAAAGAACAGTTTGGTTTTAGGCAACATCTTTCTACCATAGACGCTGTTTCAAAATTCATCGAGTACGTTATTAAAAATATGGCTAATAAAACCTTATCTGCAGCAATATTTTGTGATTTATCTAAAGCGTTTGACACCATTAACAGAAATATTTTGTTAGGAAAAATGGAAAATTATGGAATCAGGGGACCAGCAATTAATATTATAAAATCCTATTTTGAAAAACGTTTTCAGTTGGTGCGAATTAATGACCAAAGAGGATCGTACGATTCAAAGTGGGAAATCAGCCATACAGGATGCCCACAGGGGTCAATATTAGGACCGATTCTTTTTTTAATTTATGTCGCAGACTTGCCAAAAAATGTTCATTCCACATTTTCGAATACCATTCAGTACGCAGATGATACTACCGTGGTAGTCCAAGGTGGGAGTCAGGGTGATCTTGATCATAATATAACTGACTGTATCTTTAATTTAAGTACCTGGTTTAAAGAAAATGGATTAAAATTAAATGAAAACAAAACTGAAATAATCAAATTTAAGACTCGTGAACCACTTCCAAATTCAATTTCAAACAAAAGCTTTTTTTATAAATTTTTAGGAATAACAATAGATGCTAAATTAAACTTTTCTGCCCACGTTGAAACGTTATGCAAAAAATTAAATTCTTCTTGCTTTGCTCTAAAAGTATTGTCAAATTCGGTCAATCAAAGTATTTTAAAGACAGTTTACTTTGCAACTATTCAATCTAGATTAACTTATGGATTGGTTATTTGGGGAAGTACATCAGCTGAAAATTTCAATAGAGTATTTAGAATTCAAAAAAGGGCCATACGAATTTTGCATCATGTTGCGGTTGACGAGCTCTGTCAACAATTATTCCGAGAATTAGAATTATTAACCTTACCCTGCCTTTATATTTATGAATTATGTAAATACTTCATTAAAAATAGAAACTTTTTTCAAAATTACACTAATTCTTCTAACACAAGGCAAAATTTCATAACTTATCCCTCACACTCAACTTCTAAATTTGAAAAGACTCCCGACTACATGGCCCGCAAAGTTATGAACAAATTTTTAATGCTGGATAGGGACACGGTTTTTAATAAAAGTTTTTTAAAGAAAATTAAAACATTTTTATATGACAAAGCATTTTATGGGTTGAATGAATTCTTTGACTTTAGCTCTAAGTTAGTTTAAGTCTGAGATGTCATTGTAATGATAACTGATAAATGACCATTGACCATTCTCTATGTACTGTTTTGTATATTTTGGAGAAATAAAGATCTTATTCTTATTCTTATACTCGAACTCGACTCGAAGTTTTGAAAAATACTCAAAAGTTTGAGCGAGTATTTCCTGCCGATTTCCGGACGATCACTAACGATTGCGACCGGCCAGAACGCGTAGTAACGGTCTCAAAAGGCGATCACATGGCGTAAAATGGCCATCGGACCGCGTAATTTTGGCCGTAAATGACGACAGAAAACATAATATCGGCAAAAGTGGCGACCGGGCCACTTAATATCGGCCGTAACTAACGATTTTGTCATCTAATACTGATTATAGGAGATGTATGGACCAGTTGATATTGGCCAAATGACAACCGGACCGTGTTTTATCGGCCTGAAACGCATGTCAAACCACGTTGTTGTTGTTGTTGTTATTGGCGGATTAGGAAACCCCAGCTTTGCTGCTAGTCACCTCTTCCACAAGCGGGAAAATTGCGAAGGTTACCAGAAAGATAGGATATAGCAGGAAAGGAAAGGGTGGGAAGGGACGGCAGCCAAATCGACCCCTCAGAGGGCCAATTCCCGTGCCCCTGTGACAGCTGGGATGAGGCTCTCAACAGGGGACCCTCATTTTGCCCTCCAACAGGCCAACTCAACTGACAGGGTATCCATGTACAACAGCCAGGGACCATTCATTCTCAGGTTGGCAGGAGGGACCAAACCCGGAGACTGTCCCTAGCCGCTGCAAATGGAGGGACCAAAGGTGAAAGGGAAGTTAGTCATAATGGACAGCCAAAAGACTTACCATAAGTAATGACAACTTCATTTGCTGTACCCAATGTCAGCCTCAAAACCGGTATAGACCAATCTTAAGGTAGTCCTGGGACAAATCAAACCACGTTTTGTTTGTCAATACGTAATCCAGTTTGATTGTACTGGCTAAAACTTTGTATTGCTACTCATGTATTAGTTAGAAACCATGTTTAGGTTATCAAAACTAGTGTGGTATTCAAATCCCATTACTCTATTTTAAACTACCAACTGATGGCAATTACTCTCTCGAAAATACTTTAAACTCGAAGATAATTGGCACTACTGGACTGGACTGGACTCGATTAAAAAAAAAATCACTACTCGCACACTTCTAGTAATAACATCAAAACTTTACTCACTAAACCACGGATAAATCCACAAACATAACCAACAAACCAACACCAGTAAACATAAACAACAACCGAAAGACGGACGGCAGACAACACTCACTACACAGAGCAACTGTCGACTATGCACAGACGGTAGGGGAAATCAATGAGTATAACTTTATAGGTTATACAAGTCACAGAGTATAAATTGTATTACTTTTCTATGTTCCTCACAGTCTTGAAAACGAGTATCTCAAGTTTCGTGGCATTTGGTAAACATTTAAGGCCAATAAGTTAGAAATATTAGACGTGCTTTATTGCGCACGTCGGCGTTTTTCGCACGATTCTCGACGAGTGCAAATGCGCACGTTGGCAGTAAAAGGGTTAAGTAGGCCCTCACTTGATACATGAGGTATTTCCTTACCTCCCACAACTTAGTGTACTTTTAAACACTATTAGGGGGAGGTAGAGTCCAAAAAATTTTAATTAAAGAAATCGATTTGCTTATTATATTATGTCTGTAATTACAACGTCTCAATTTATATATAAGTGTAGCTAATCAGTTATTAGTAGTAACATATAACACTGTCAATTCCAAATGTTGATTCCCGATTCCACCAAATCTGTCTTAGAATCAAAATCGAGAATCGATGGCCCACAGTCAATTCCGATTTCTGATTCTATTGATTCTAGGCCATCAGGAAAAAAAAAACTTAACGAGGAAAAACAGAGATAAGCTGCAGTAAATACATTAAATTAAATAAACAAAGACAACCACAAATCGTCCCACTATTATATTTATTATACACTAAACACGACAGTTATATTTACAAAAACTTTAAAATTAAATTAAAAAGTACTTAAATCAATAAAATACATTGACAAAAAATAGTTAAAATATATACAAAATTTACAATCACTGATTATTTTAAGATTGTTATCCCACACACAGTTCAAACTTCAACTTTGGCTTGGAATAAGATTTAAACGACCCATTGGCAGAATCCTGTAGACTGCTGCATCTCCAGACTGGCAACAGGGAGATTGCAAAGTTGTCGTCTGCAACAGAGAATATGTGCGTCAAATGTATACTTTTTTTGAAACCAGTAGATCTAAAACACAAAAATGGATCAGAATTATTACACTATATTTCAGGTTTATTTTAAAAGAACTCATCATGATAACATGTTACCAAGGCTTTGTTCTGCGCTAAAAAATAATAACAATGCGCTAACATTGACGTTCACTGCAAACAGTGAAACTTATTTAGTAACCTTAACCTTTAGGCACATCCTTCAGTCTTAACTAGGGATGAGTCGATTCTCGATACCACCGATTCTTGGACATTGGTATCGGTATCGAGATTCATTCGTTCAATGTTGATACCGATACCATCGATACCCCCGCCATTTACCCGGGCTACGAAGTGCACGGGAAGCGATGCTCCCGCCGCTTACCCGCACTCCAAAAGGCACAGGTAGTGTTTGGGTCGGCGGCAAGATAACCAAGTTTTTCCCCATTATGAATTTATAATAAACAGTTTTATTTGTCTATATTACCATAGCATACTAGTGAAATTAACATTAACCCTCATCATCATGGCCATTTCTTATGCATAAATTGCCGGGCTAATTTCAATGGAAAATGTAGTAGTTTACATAAAATATCATATAAAATACAATTTTAGAGGTATCCATGTAATTCTTTATTTATTTTGTTTATGAATAAATTCTCTATGAAATAGTATAAAGTTACTATAATCAGAAAATAAATTGGGGCTTAAAAAATATTTTTTATATAAAACAAATTAAAAATTTTTTTTTCAACTTTGACTTACATAAATTATGCTAAAAAATTTCATTTGATATTTTTTAACCCAATAGGCAGAAAGAGCAGAAAATACTGATCAAAACTGATGTATAAATCATCAATATCAGTTAATGTTTGCAAAAAAATAAATGAAAATGAAAATATGTTACAATTCAAAAAAGGCCCTAGGCCTAGGCTATGTGGTTACTAAGCAACGTTGAAGTACAATTTTGTAATATAAACAAATATTATTTTGTAGTTTGTTGTCAGTAAACATGTTTATTATTACTAATATATAAGCATTAGGCCTACCAAAGTAAATGAAATGCACAATAAACTAGAAAACAAAAGATGTATGTGTATCTTTTACTTTCACAAAAACTTAGTACCTACGACAATGACACTGTTTCCAAGATCATTGTAAACTAATTCCAGAAGGTTACTCAAGTTGTTTCTATCTATTCTGCTACTTATATTTATTTCATACATAAATAGGAAGTAAAAAACACTAAAATATAACTTCAATAACAATAATATAAGTGATATTTACGTCAACAACAAACATATAACATTACACAACAACAAAATACAGACGACATCTGCGACAGAGATGACTAAATTAGGGTCTGCTAACAGACCAAAGGCAACGAAATTGCTATAGATCTGATAGCTGGGAGCTTCTGGATCAAAACAAAATACTTTGAAAGCCAGTACCTTGTTTTGATATGAAGTACTACGTAAAATACCGAGAGTCGCTGTCAGCGAAAATTATGTAAAAAATTGCATTAAACAATTTGTTTGATAATTAACTACAAAATACTACTAAATAATTTTAAATAGTAACATACATTTGTAATGGTTTTTTACAATAGTTTTAACAACTACAGGTACTGAAAAATCGAAGGTATCGATGGTATCGGTATCGAGAATCGATAAATTTTAGTATCGACTCATCCCTATTCTTAACATTTTTAGTTTTAGTTTGTAGTTATCATAAGCCTTGAGGTTTGTCTAACTGATTAAATTATTTGAACAATTTTTCTTTTTTGACACTGAAGCCGCTGTTCTAACACTAACAAAGCCGAAACACACTTAAGAAAACTCACCACAGCCCAACTGATAGAGAAAAGAGATAAGAGAAATTATGGTATAGTTCCAATAAAGCAAATCATCCTTTTGTTTACATTACTATAGGCCTAATGTAAATACTGATTCACTAATGGTCTTTGGAAAGATGATGGGACGATTTGGACTGTTTGTCACGTTTTGTCTAGGACATCCTCCGCAGAAAAAGACTGATATAGACTGGGAAGCAGACTAGATCGGATGATCAGACAGCTGGAAGCAGAGCGAGCCCTGCGGGCTTAAGCCAAATTTAGGCCTATGAAGTAATGTGACAAATAATTCCAGGTTAAAAACGAGGGTAAAAAGTGGAGGGGTATTTTAGTGGGTAGTCTAAAATTTGTAGTAATTCAAATTCACATCATCTTTATTCATCTAACAGTATTTACAATACATTGAATAGTGTCAAGAATATATACATAAGGGCCTTATCACTAAATAATTTGACTTTCATAACGATGTAACAATTAATGATAAATAACTTTTAGTCAAAGTTTATAAACATAATTTATGTTGCATTTCTTGGATCCCAAAATTCCTCAAGAGAATAAAGGGATACAGTGAGCAGATATTCCTTCAGTTTTTTTTTTAAACATTAAAGTTATTTTCATTTGTTATATTTTTAGACAAACTAAATAAAAACTTAGTGCCAATAAAACTAGTTTTCCTCTCAAAAAACTTTAATTTATGTTTTTCTACCTGCCTGTTATTTCTTAAATTATAATTGTGAAAATTTGAATCATTGGTTTGAAGGTTTAATTTTTTCACATGTAATATTGTTTCAAATATGTATTGTAAATATGTTGTCACAGACAATCATAACACCTAATTTAGAAAAATATGGCTTTAATGATTGTCAATTTTTAATGTTAAAAATAATTCGGAGTGCTTTTTTTTGTTGACGAAGAATCTTGTCTAAGTTTTTTTTAGTGGTTCCGCCATATATAGCTATACCATAAGACATGTGTGAATTTATCAAAGCAAAATAAATGGTTTTTAAAGTCAGAATATTGCATACCCTTGACATTTGTCGCAAGGCGTGCAGACCAGTTGCTATTTTACCTACTACATGTTGAATATGCTTATCCCAGTTCAAGTGTTGGTCCAATATCAATCCAAGAAATTTGGTGTGCTCTACTTGGTTCAAGATTGAACCATCGATGTAAATGTTTGGTTGTAATTTTAATCTTGTTTGTTTTGTGGAAAATGATACAAAATTTGATTTGTTAGAATTTATTAGGATATTTTCACTATTTGAGAAGTACTTAACTGACAGAAGATCTAAAAAAGATTTTAGTTCAACTTCTTATTGCAAATTACCCATAACTGTAATATTAGTGTCATCAGCATAGAGATACATCGAGCCTCCTCCATGGATAGCCTTTGGGAACCCCCTCATGTAGCAAAGAAATAACAGGGGGCCCAAAATAGATCCCTGGGGGTCACCATTTCTAACTGTTTTGTAATTGGAGCAAACATTTTGAGTGTATGTGTATTTACAATTTGTATAGGTAAGATTATGCTGAATTTGGAAACATTGTTGTCGGTCTTTTAAATAATAACTGAACCATTTAAGCTCTTTATTATTTATGTTTAAACCATGAAGAACATCAAGCAATTTCTCATGTGACACAGTATCAAATGCTTTTGAAAAGTCTTGGAAAATTCCAATTACTTTTTCATTTTTGTCGATTTGAGTTAATAATTGACTCAATAAAATCTATACTTGCAGTTATTGTAGATTTTCCTGGTCGAAAACCATGTTCTTGATCCAACAATTGATTTGACTCCAGGAAATTCAGAAGCTGGTTATAAACAACTTTTTCTAAAATTTTTGAAAATACAGGCAGTAATGATATTGGTCTATAACTAGAGGGATCATATGCATCCCCCTTTTTACAAACAGGTATTATTTTAGCAAGTTTTAATCTACAAGGGGAAAAACCGCAAATTAAAGAAGAATTTATAATATGGGTTAACAGTCTTGAGAGGGGAAAGCATATTTAACAATGGTGATTGGAATGTCATTAAAAGTATTACCAACACAACTCGGGTTTGATTCTAATTTTCCATTCAAAAGTATCTTTAAGTTGTTATTAAGCGTTGTTTTATTGTTCACCTCGGAGCTAATGATTTTCCATGTCGATTTCGATTTATTTGTCAATAGTCAATAGTCAATAGTTTATTTTCACATAACATTTACATAAACCAGCAATGCTGGAGAAACAGGTGAAATTGTCAAAAGGAAATACAATAAATCTTAAAACTAATATATATACAATATGTCACAACTTGTATAAAATCCATCAAAAAACGTCATTTAGATAATCATTAATATTATAATATGTTTTACTTAGTAATAGAGCAGTAATTTCTCCTTTGAACCTATCCATTTCTACAATTGACTTTAAAGTATTAGGTAATTTATTAGGGTATTTTATTTAGGGTAATTGGGTATTTTATTTATTTTATTTTTAGGGTAATTTATTAGGGTATTAGGTAATTGTAGATTCCGTGATTTTTTTGTTAAAGTATTGTTTTTCTCATTTATTACTTGAAGTTTCAATTCACATTTCAACTGTTTAATTGTATTTTTTACAGATTCAGTTTTAAGTGCCCTATATTGTTTTTCCAAATTTGATAAATTTTCTCCACTTGGGGCAGTTTAGGAAAACTAGTTTCGAAGGCATGTGCAAAAACAGAGAAGAAGGCATCATACTTAGTTTCTACAGTGGCTTGGTAGACTTCTGACCAATCCTCTTTAGCCAAGAGTGTTAAAAATGAACTTATATTAGTCTCAGAAAAACTCCTTCTAAAAACTTTATTTACATAGTTAACCTTATTTTTTATACCACAAATTTTAAGAGTCCCACACTACAGATTGGCCACCTTTGTGTGTAAATTTTCCTCATGTTCCTCCTCTCTCTAAAATAAACTTAGAATTTAAATGTAAATTTAACTAAATTAGCTTTCACAATTTCAAAATGTTACATTGGACATTCATTATTATATTTGTGAGCCATTTAATAGGGCTTCAATATGGTTAATTTATAAGGGAACTACTTTTACCCTCTTTTTAGTCGACAAAACATCTCGCTATTTCTTTTACTACACTTTTGAACCATTCTTTAATAGTCCACAAAAAAATTAAAGATTAAACCTAAAATTCAGGATGTTAAGGAAAAGAAAACCTAGGGTTATAGCCAAAGACCTCTCAGCAGACTGCCGCACATGCAGTCGTTGCACCGTGCTCGGCGCAGAGCGCAAACGTTTACTTTCTGGATACCTCTCATAGTAGTAGAGGCTAGAAGCCGAATGGCTGACATTGACCAGAGGCAGAGTTAATTTGCCATATCAATGCTTACACAAATAAGAAAGTCAGATCTTATGAGCACAATACAAACAAAAGTTTCACAAGTTGGTGTAGTTTTACACTAAATCAAGAGATAGCGCACGAGAGACAGCAAATGATCCACCTAAGCAACACTATCTTTTGCTTGAGAACAGAACTTAGTCCACAATGCTCCATCAGACCAATGTATTCATTGGCTAATGAATTGTTCACACTTTAAAATTTTTTAACTAGGAAAACAACGGAAAATTACCTGACAGCAATATCAGTGCGAGCGGAGAGGGCCCGTTTGAAAGTGTCGGTCCCGGTGAACAAACACTTGCGCCGAGCCTGCCTCTCTCTGAGGGCTACATGCAGAGAGGCCACGGGGTGCAGCAAACCTGCATTGGACTCTGTGGCTTTGCCTTCTGCAACAAATGCAGTTGTGTCATATATATAGGTCGATTGGGATGATCAGTAATTATCTAAACCGAGTGTTAACCACTTCAATACCCTAGCAAATACACTCCAACTATTTACTTAAACGGTCCTGTAAGGAGATGACTTTGTGATCAGCTAGTAAACAAAGCGTTGGGAGGAAAGTTACCACCTCCACTGTTTATTGACACAGCCAACCGAGAAACTGTCAATGAAATGTAAAGATGTTTAATAATCAGCTATGGTAAAATATTGCAAAAAAACAAAAACAAATGCTATTACTTTATCTAATGGCACAAGCAAGAGAGGATAGTGAGGGTAATTTTCTCCTAGCACCCTTGCTTACTAGCTGGCCATAAAATCATTCCCTACAGTAACTTAAATTGTAAATCAACACCTTACAAATTAGTTTTAACTGTTTTAATCCTTTTAAAACATCGGATTAGCTCAATAGTCTCCAAACAAGTTTAAAAACTAATATACAAAGACAGTGCACAAACATGGTAAACCACAATCTACAGACAATAAGTCCACATTAGGGCCCTCCAAACAGCTATTTTTCCTGTTTTATCCTGTTTAATAAATGTACTACCACAATATAAGTTACACCGTTCTTGATTGTAACTGAACTGATGATTACTTAATTTAAAGAGAATTAACTGCACTGGGCACCACCATGGCTGGCATCATGGCTAGCATCCTGTGTAATAGAGGTACCCTTGAGGAGGTGTCAACCTTAAACAATAATCACAATTTACTGGGAGACTTTTGATGTCGATTGTGTACAAAGGTAGCCTGAAAACTATACGTATTGGACTTTCGTTGAGTCGTTTCAATTGATTGTGCATTCAGTGTGTCCGTTCTGAATTTGCAAGCAAACCTCAAATAAACAACACTACTATTGTAAATACATGTTGATAAATTGTGCCATTCAAAAGACATCACTATTACTGTAATTATAATATGTTTTGCAATTTTATGCAAGTCAATCAAAATGTTTTTAAATCTCACTTCTCAAATGGTATTTAATGTACTACTTAACTCAAGACAACCATTTAGGTAGTTCCTACAGGAACATTTTGCTAAAAGTTAATACAAACTCAAAGCTATTTGTAATTGGAGGTGGTAGAGTTTGTGGAAAGTGTGTGTTTTCCCGAGCGATAGATTAAAAAATATCACTATTTCAGTCAAATTACTTTTGATGAATTATATCAGATTATACAGTGTGTTCAGAAAGGGTCATTACAAACTTCAATGGGTACGTTACAAATACTTAACATAGTGCAAAGTTTAGTTTCTGTTGCTTAATAGTTCTCAAGACATTCATTTTGTTGTAAGAAATACAAAATGGCGGCTAGTGGCTAAACGGAAAATTTTTCGACCTATGTTTATATGAAATTTGTTGTTCAAATTGATAAGTACTACCAGCCTCCAAAGTTTGTAATGACCCTTTCTGAATACCGTGTAGATTTAAACTAGTGGACCTGTTGCTCTAAATCGAGAAAACAAATTTTTATTGTTTATATCAGTTATGAGTTGTTCTCACTGTTTACCTGTATTTTACTGTATCATCACCTGTTTTAGAATGCAAATGAATTCAAACTACTCTCCATTTTATGTTTATGGGACAAAATTGAACTATGAGGGTGTCCTGTGCCCTTATATATATATGTGTATGTATGTAAATGTTTTTTCATATATATATATATCCATACACTTCAAGTTGCATACAAACTTCCACTTAGCCTATTATCAATTTACAAGCCACGACAAAACCAGTTATTACTAATTTGCATTATTTAATTCAAAAAATTCATCGAATGAATATAAAGATAACGTTAATAGGTAAAAGCCTTAAGTAATTTAAAAAAAAACTTGCAGTTCGTGTTCTTTTAAAATATAATTAGGTAAGTGAAATAACAACTTTACACCTATGAAACTAGTTTTCTTCTCAAATAGTTTTAATTTATGTTGTTTGACATATCTATTATTTCTGGTGTTATGGTTATGAAAATTTAGGTTTTCAGTTGAAGTATTTATTTTTTAATGTGTAATACAGTTTCAAATATGTACAAATCATATATTGTTAAAATTTTGAGTTGGAAAAAAATATGGTTTCACAGATTCCATTTTCCTGAAGTTAAAAATTATCCTAAATGCTTTCTTTTGTTGTAGAAGAATTCGGTATACATTTTTCTTTCTTGTAGCTCCATATATTATAGCTATTCCATAAGACATATGTGAGTTTATTAAGGAAAAATAAATGGGTTTTAAGGTTGTAATATTGCAAAATTTTGACATTTGTCGTAAAGCATGTAGACCTGAAGACATTTTTTTACTACATAATCAACATGTTTGTCCCAACTTAAATGTTGGTCTAATGTCAATCCAAGAAATTTTGTATCTTCAACTTGATTTAATTTTGAATTGTCTAAATAGACCTCTGGATATAGTTTTGATCTTGTTTGTTTAGTACAAAATGATATAACATTAGATTTGTTTGAATTTAATAAAAGATTTTTGATATCCGAAAATTATTTTACATTTAAAAGATTCAGGAATGATTTCATTATTACCTCTATTATTAATTATTATGATTTCACAATTTCTTCTTCATTATTACCTGAAATTGTGATGTTGGCATCATCAGCGTAAAGGCAAACTGAACCTCCTGCCTGACCCACGCTTGGAAATCCCTTTAAGTATCAGAGGGACCAAGAATAGATCCCTGAGGGACACCATGTTTAACTGTTTGAAGATTTTGGAACTATATATATTTACTGTTGGTGCAACTAATGTTACGTTGAATTTGTTTACACTGATGTCTTTTGTCTAAATATGATTCAAAGTATATTCTTTACCCTTAATATTTAAACCATTAAGAACATTAAGTAATTTTTCATATGACACACTGTCAAATGCTTTCGAGAAATCTAGGAAAATTCCGATAATCTTTTCATTCTTATCAATGGAGTTAATTATTGATTCAATGAAATTTATACCTGCAGAAATTGTGGACTTCCCTGGTCGGAAACCATGTTGTTGCTCATCCAATAACTTGTTCCTTTCCAAGTAGTCTAATAGTTGGTTGTATATGACTTTTTCAAAAGTTTTTCAAAATAAGGGTAGCAATGATATTGGCCTGAAATGCCAATACCTTTACCTTGTGCCTTTACCTGTGAGTGTGATTCTACCTTTACCACGTGCTTTTATCCTAAACATTTTCATTTTGTGAGATTGAGTGCTTCACACTTTAATTCCAAAATATATAATCATGGTTATGATACTAGGTATAAATATTTACTGCAAATACCAGCACACAAGTCAACTGAAAAATCAGTTCTATAAACAGGTAGCAAATTTTACAATAAACCCATCCAGGGTGTCTAGTGATATTTGATCTCAAAATTCAAGACTTTTTCCAGACTTTTTAAGACTTTTTCCAAAATTTTCCAGACTTTCGCAAGATAGTACAAATATACTACAAACGTCGTAAGAGTAAAAATATCATGTTTTTACAACTTTTTGGATTTTTACTTTCTCCCCCTTATACATAGTATAAGGAGAAAGTATTGTTTTCGTCCAAATTTTTGAATTTAGTTGATAGTGGAAATATTTGTTTTGGTGCTCCCTGAACCCAAAAAAGTGATTTTTACGTGATGTCTGTGTGTCTGTCTGTCTGTATGTATGTGTACAGAGCTAGATCCCTAACCAATGGTTTGATTTTTATGACATTTGGTATGTAGGTACTAATACACGATATCTCCAGGTATTTTTTAATTTTTTTAATTTTTGATTTTTAAGGGTAATTATCCCTAAAAAACCACCAAAAAACATGAAAAACCTAGATTTATCAAAAACGGCTCTAACGTTTTGATTAAACTTTAGTCGTTAGTAGAACTTTAATTTTCCAACAAAATGAGACCACCCGCATTTCTGTAAAAATTCGGGTTCAGAAATTACAAGACTTAAAATATCAAAAATTCAGTTTTTTATTTTTCACAAAAAAAAACATAAATGTGAAAAATATTACTACTATTCACCATTAAAAAAAGCTCAAAAAACTAAATAATTTGGTATCTTGAATTACTATTCTACGATTACTGGTTGCGGAGAAAATTTAAATTTCCATTTTTCAGTAAACACAGTACGATGTCCAATGTTATTCTTATGGGGAATACAAAAATTACTATTTCTCTCTTATTTGTTGATCAATTTCGTTCGAACTTGATATGCTTGTCAAGTTAGCATTGACCATCAGAAGAAATTTGAAATATGTTACCCCTTAATAACTCTGAGGGGGGGTAATAGGGGGCATTTCCCCTCTTAAAACCATGTGTGTAGCGATGGATTCTGTAGTGCCTCCTCAACAGGGATTTCGGTAGATATTTTTGAAAACAACTTGTTTACAATATTTTCTGTACATTCAACCGTGCTTTGTATTTTATATTTAGTAAATAAAAAGTAATTTATTCATTAAAGATGGGCTAAAAGGGAGAAAGTATGTGTCAGTCTTCTGATACCGTTAATTTAAACTATGGTAAACAAATTTAAATAGTGAAAAAGAATAACACTTAGAAGAAAAATCACTAACAAAACCAAAACTCAATATAATATTTTTTATTAAAAACTCAAATACTGCATAATATATGAACATAAATATTTATAAATATAAATATATATATTTTTCCAATTAAACTTAAAATACAAATGAAATAAACGTTACCGGTTAGCTATATACAAAATAATTTAATTAAAAAAACAAAACTAAAAACGTCAACAAATTTAAAAGGGCATAAAATATCAGCATGTTTAAAGAACATAAAAGGATATTTTCCAGAGTTTTTCACCCTAATTCTAAATAAGTATTCACATAGAGATGGTTGACGATGTGCTCGGAACGTATTCCTAAAAAAGTTTGTTATCTGGACAAATTTCAAGACGATAAGTATCTTCCACCTCTTTAGACTGAACGTAACTGTAACCTAAATAATCCGTATGAACAATTACTTTTGGTTTTTTACATCGTTCCGCTTATGAAAGTGTACCCTCTTTATACATTGGAAAGCAATGAAGATTAAAATAAAATACAGTATCGGTAATTTAGTAGCCTGTTCATGTATAGCAACAAATACAAAATTTCGAATAGGTTGGCATATGAAAATAAAAGGCTAAAGTAAAACTAATTTTTACTCATAACTTAGAAAACATATTTAGGCATAAATCTAGGCCTGTCGATCCCATCACTGGCCAAAAAAAATATTTAAGAAGTCACCTAACTTATATATTTTTTTATATCAGTACCTAAATTAATTTTAATTAAGTTCAGTTTAAAAAAACTAGGCCTAACTTAAATTTTTACAATTTCTCCCATGTTGACATAATTTGGCGATTAAATCAAAGTTTAAAATTACCCAGACGATAGTAAGCTTTGGCCTAGTTAAAATGTTTTCAAAGGTAAGTTAAAACATTACACTGACTAGGCTTATTTGATATTTAGGCCTATATAGCCTATCTGTACAGAGAACCACTTTATTAAATGTTATAAACAGTTAATTAGTAAACATGTTCAGACCACGGTTTAATATTTCCAAGGGTAGAAGTAAAGTAACTTAATTAGTCCAGCTTAACAGCCTAACATGGGCATAGGCCTATTACCAAACTTCGGAAAAAGTTCACTAAATTTTGTTAAAATATAGGCATAATACGTTATAGAGCCTAGGGTAACTATTTTACAGATTTAAAAAATGTTGTAATTTGAAAAAATATTAGTAGAGGGTAAAACATAACTTATTATTCGCAAAAATATAGGTGTTCCAAGATATAAATGCCCATTTTATAGGAGCTTCGATTGCTACAAATACCTTCACATTAGTTTAGTGAGTAGGCTATATTATTTACGACATTGTTCAAATGTCACTAAGCCACTGTTTAATGGTCTTCTGATGATCTGAGAAATAGTTAACAACTGCAATTAAAACTATAAAATTGTATAACTTAATACTACTTAACAACTGTCGGGCGAGTTACTTCGCCCCGTTCCGTGGAAACCAGGCCACAGTGCAAGCGGTGCAGACGACGAAATTCGGCCGTGTTCGAAGGCGGTCTCAAAAGGCGATCACATGGCGTAAAATGGCCATCGGACCGCGTAATTTTGGCCGTAAATGACGACAGAAAACATAATATCGGCAAAAGTGGCGACCGGGCCACTTAATATCGGCCGTAACTAACGATTTTGTCATCTAATACTGATTATAGGAGATGTATGGACCAGTTGATATTGGCCAAATGACAACCGGACCGTGTTTTATCGGCCTGAAACGCATGTCAAACCACGTTGTTGTTGTTGTTGTTATTGGCGGATTAGGAAACCCCAGCTTTGCTGCTAGTCACCTCTTCCACAAGCGGGAAAATTGCGAAGGTTACCAGAAAGATAGGATATAGCAGGAAAGGAAAGGGTGGGAAGGGACGGCAGCCAAATCGACCCCTCAGAGGGCCAATTCCCGTGCCCCTGTGACAGCTGGGATGAGGCTCTCAACAGGGGACCCTCATTTTGCCCTCCAACAGGCCAACTCAACTGACAGGGTATCCATGTACAACAGCCAGGGACCATTCATTCTCAGGTTGGCAGGAGGGACCAAACCCGGAGACTGTCCCTAGCCGCTGCAAATGGAGGGACCAAAGGTGAAAGGGAAGTTAGTCATAATGGACAGCCAAAAGACTTACCATAAGTAATGACAACTTCATTTGCTGTACCCAATGTCAGCCTCAAAACCGGTATAGACCAATCTTAAGGTAGTCCTGGGACAAATCAAACCACGTTTTGTTTGTCAATACGTAATCCAGTTTGATTGTACTGGCTAAAACTTTGTATTGCTACTCATGTATTAGTTAGAAACCATGTTTAGGTTATCAAAACTAGTGTGGTATTCAAATCCCATTACTCTATTTTAAACTACCAACTGATGGCAATTACTCTCTCGAAAATACTTTAAACTCGAAGATAATTGGCACTACTGGACTGGACTGGACTCGATTAAAAAAAAATCACTACTCGCACACTTCTAGTAATAACATCAAAACTTTACTCACTAAACCACGGATAAATCCACAAACATAACCAACAAACCAACACCAGTAAACATAAACAACAACCGAAAGACGGACGGCAGACAACACTCACTACACAGAGCAACTGTCGACTATGCACAGACGGTAGGGGAAATCAATGAGTATAACTTTATAGGTTATACAAGTCACAGAGTATAAATTGTATTACTTTTCTATGTTCCTCACAGTCTTGAAAACGAGTATCTCAAGTTTCGTGGCATTTGGTAAACATTTAAGGCCAATAAGTTAGAAATATTAGACGTGCTTTATTGCGCACGTCGGCGTTTTTCGCACGATTCTCGACGAGTGCAAATGCGCACGTTGGCAGTAAAAGGGTTAAGTAGGCCCTCACTTGATACATGAGGTATTTCCTTACCTCCCACAACTTAGTGTACTTTTAAACACTATTAGGGGGAGGTAGAGTCCAAAAAATTTTAATTAAAGAAATCGATTTGCTTATTATATTATGTCTGTAATTACAACGTCTCAATTTATATATAAGTGTAGCTAATCAGTTATTAGTAGTAACATATAACACTGTCAATTCCAAATGTTGATTCCCGATTCCACCAAATCTGTCTTAGAATCAAAATCGAGAATCGATGGCCCACAGTCAATTCCGATTTCTGATTCTATTGATTCTAGGCCATCAGGAAAAAAAAAACTTAACGAGGAAAAACAGAGATAAGCTGCAGTAAATACATTAAATTAAATAAACAAAGACAACCACAAATCGTCCCACTATTATATTTATTATACACTAAACACGACAGTTATATTTACAACAACTTTAAAATTAAATTAAAAAGTACTTAAATCAATAAAATACATTGACAAAAATAGTTAAAATATATACAAAATTTACAATCACTGATTATTTTAAGATTGTTATCCCACACACAGTTCAAACTTCAACTTTGGCTTGGAATAAGATTTAAACGACCCATTGGCAGAATCCTGTAGACTGCTGCATCTCCAGACTGGCAACAGGGAGATTGCAAAGTTGTCGTCTGCAACAGAGAATATGTGCGTCAAATGTATACTTTTTTTGAAACCAGTAGATCTAAAACACAAAAATGGATCAGAATTATTACACTATATTTCAGGTTTATTTTAAAAGAACTCATCATGATAACATGTTACCAAGGCTTTGTTCTGCGCTAAAAAATAATAACAATGCGCTAACATTGACGTTCACTGCAAACAGTGAAACTTATTTAGTAACCTTAACCTTTAGGCACATCCTTCGGTCTTAACTAGGGATGAGTCGATTCTCGATACCACCGATTCTTGGACATTGGTATCGGTATCGAGATTCATTCGTTCAATGTTGATACCGATACCATCGATACCCCCGCCATTTACCCGGGCTACGAAGTGCACGGGAAGCGATGCTCCCGCCGCTTACCCGCACTCCAAAAGGCACAGGTAGTGTTTGGGTCGGCGGCAAGATAACCAAGTTTTTCCCCATTATGAATTTATAATAAACAGTTTTATTTGTCTATATTACCATAGCATACTAGTGAAATTAACATTAACCCTCATCATCATGGCCATTTCTTATGCATAAATTGCCGGGCTAATTTCAATGGAAAATGTAGTAGTTTACATAAAATATCATATAAAATACAATTTTAGAGGTATCCATGTAATTCTTTATTTATTTTGTTTATGAATAAATTCTCTATGAAATAGTATAAAGTTACTATAATCAGAAAATAAATTGGGGCTTAAAAAATATTTTTTATATAAAACAAATTAAAAATTTTTTTTTCAACTTTGACTTACATAAATTATGCTAAAAAATTTCATTTGATATTTTTTAACCCAATAGGCAGAAAGAGCAGAAAATACTGATCAAAACTGATGTATAAATCATCAATATCAGTTAATGTTTGCAAAAAAATAAATGAAAATGAAAATATGTTACAATTCAAAAAAGGCCCTAGGCCTAGGCTATGTGGTTACTAAGCAACGTTGAAGTACAATTTTGTAATATAAACAAATATTATTTTGTAGTTTGTTGTCAGTAAACATGTTTATTATTACTAATATATAAGCATTAGGCCTACCAAAGTAAATGAAATGCACAATAAACTAGAAAACAAAAGATGTATGTGTATCTTTTACTTTCACAAAAACTTAGTACCTACGACAATGACACTGTTTCCAAGATCATTGTAAACTAATTCCAGAAGGTTACTCAAGTTGTTTCTATCTATTCTGCTACTTATATTTATTTCATACATAAATAGGAAGTAAAAAACACTAAAATATAACTTCAATAACAATAATATAAGTGATATTTACGTCAACAACAAACATATAACATTACACAACAACAAAATACAGACGACATCTGCGACAGAGATGACTAAATTAGGGTCTGCTAACAGACCAAAGGCAACGAAATTGCTATAGATCTGATAGCTGGGAGCTTCTGGATCAAAACAAAATACTTTGAAAGCCAGTACCTTGTTTTGATATGAAGTACTACGTAAAATACCGAGAGTCGCTGTCAGCGAAAATTATGTAAAAAATTGCATTAAACAATTTGTTTGATAATTAACTACAAAATACTACTAAATAATTTTAAATAGTAACATACATTTGTAATGGTTTTTTACAATAGTTTTAACAACTACAGGTACTGAAAAATCGAAGGTATCAATGGTATCGGTATCGAGAATCGATAAATTTTAGTATCGACTCATCCCTATTCTTAACATTTTTAGTTTTAGTTTGTAGTTATCATAAGCCTTGAGGTTTGTCTAACTGATTAAATTATTTGAACAATTTTTCTTTTTTGACACTGAAGCCGCTGTTCTAACACTAACAAAGCCGAAACACACTTAAGAAAACTCACCACAGCCCAACTGATAGAGAAAAGAGATAAGAGAAATTATGGTATAGTTCCAATAAAGCAAATCATCCTTTTGTTTACATTACTATAGGCCTAATGTAAATACTGATTCACTAATGGTCTTTGGAAAGATGATGGGACGATTTGGACTGTTTGTCACGTTTTGTCTAGGACATCCTCCGCAGAAAAAGACTGATATAGACTGGGAAGCAGACTAGATCGGATGATCAGACAGCTGGAAGCAGAGCGAGCCCTGCGGGCTTAAGCCAAATTTAGGCCTATGAAGTAATGTGACAAATAATTCCAGGTTAAAAACGAGGGTAAAAAGTGGAGGGGTATTTTAGTGGGTAGTCTAAAATTTGTAGTAATTCAAATTCACATCATCTTTATTCATCTAACAGTATTTACAATACATTGAATAGTGTCAAGAATATATACATAAGGGCCTTATCACTAAATAATTTGACTTTCATAACGATGTAACAATTAATGATAAATAACTTTTAGTCAAAGTTTATAAACATAATTTATGTTGCATTTCTTGGATCCCAAAATTCCTCAAGAGAATAAAGGGATACAGTGAGCAGATATTCCTTCAGTTTTTTTTTTAAACATTAAAGTTATTTTCATTTGTTATATTTTTAGACAAACTAAATAAAAACTTAGTGCCAATAAAACTAGTTTTCCTCTCAAAAAACTTTAATTTATGTTTTTCTACCTGCCTGTTATTTCTTAAATTATAATTGTGAAAATTTGAATCATTGGTTTGAAGGTTTAATTTTTTCACATGTAATATTGTTTCAAATATGTATTGTAAATATGTTGTCACAGACAATCATAACACCTAATTTAGAAAAATATGGCTTTAATGATTGTCAATTTTTAATGTTAAAAATAATTCGGAGTGCTTTTTTTTGTTGACGAAGAATCTTGTCTAAGTTTTTTTTAGTGGTTCCGCCATATATAGCTATACCATAAGACATGTGTGAATTTATCAAAGCAAAATAAATGGTTTTTAAAGTCAGAATATTGCATACCCTTGACATTTGTCGCAAGGCGTGCAGACCAGTTGCTATTTTACCTACTACATGTTGAATATGCTTATCCCAGTTCAAGTGTTGGTCCAATATCAATCCAAGAAATTTGGTGTGCTCTACTTGGTTCAAGATTGAACCATCGATGTAAATGTTTGGTTGTAATTTTAATCTTGTTTGTTTTGTGGAAAATGATACAAAATTTGATTTGTTAGAATTTATTAGGATATTTTCACTATTTGAGAAGTACTTAACTGACAGAAGATCTAAAAAAGATTTTAGTTCAACTTCTTATTGCAAATTACCCATAACTGTAATATTAGTGTCATCAGCATAGAGATACATCGAGCCTCCTCCATGGATAGCCTTTGGGAACCCCCTCATGTAGCAAAGAAATAACAGGGGGCCCAAAATAGATCCCTGGGGGTCACCATTTCTAACTGTTTTGTAATTGGAGCAAACATTTTGAGTGTATGTGTATTTACAATTTGTATAGGTAAGATTATGCTGAATTTGGAAACATTGTTGTCGGTCTTTTAAATAATAACTGAACCATTTAAGCTCTTTATTATTTATGTTTAAACCATGAAGAACATCAAGCAATTTCTCATGTGACACAGTATCAAATGCTTTTGAAAAGTCTTGGAAAATTCCAATTACTTTTTCATTTTTGTCGATTTGAGTTAATAATTGACTCAATAAAATCTATACTTGCAGTTATTGTAGATTTTCCTGGTCGAAAACCATGTTCTTGATCCAACAATTGATTTGACTCCAGGAAATTCAGAAGCTGGTTATAAACAACTTTTTCTAAAATTTTTGAAAATACAGGCAGTAATGATATTGGTCTATAACTAGAGGGATCATATGCATCCCCCTTTTTACAAACAGGTATTATTTTAGCAAGTTTTAATCTACAAGGGGAAAAACCGCAAATTAAAGAAGAATTTATAATATGGGTTAACAGTCTTGAGAGGGGAAAGCATATTTAACAATGGTGATTGGAATGTCATTAAAAGTATTACCAACACAACTCGGGTTTGATTCTAATTTTCCATTCAAAAGTATCTTTAAGTTGTTATTAAGCGTTGTTTTATTGTTCACCTCGGAGCTAATGATTTTCCATGTCGATTTCGATTTATTTGTCAATAGTCAATAGTCAATAGTTTATTTTCACATAACATTTACATAAACCAGCAATGCTGGAGAAACAGGTGAAATTGTCAAAAGGAAATACAATAAATCTTAAAACTAATATATATACAATATGTCACAACTTGTATAAAATCCATCAAAAAACGTCATTTAGATAATCATTAATATTATAATATGTTTTACTTAGTAATAGAGCAGTAATTTCTCCTTTGAACCTATCCATTTCTACAATTGACTTTAAAGTATTAGGTAATTTATTAGGGTATTTTATTTAGGGTAATTGGGTATTTTATTTATTTTATTTTTAGGGTAATTTATTAGGGTATTAGGTAATTGTAGATTCCGTGATTTTTTTGTTAAAGTATTGTTTTTCTCATTTATTACTTGAAGTTTCAATTCACATTTCAACTGTTTAATTGTATTTTTTACAGATTCAGTTTTAAGTGCCCTATACTGTTTTTCCAAATTTGATAAATTTTCTCCACTTGGGGCAGTTTAGGAAAACTAGTTTCGAAGGCATGTGCAAAAACAGAGAAGAAGGCATCATACTTAGTTTCTACAGTGGCTTGGTAGACTTCTGACCAATCCTCTTTAGCCAAGAGTGTTAAAAATGAACTTATATTAGTCTCAGAAAAACTCCTTCTAAAAACTTTATTTACATAGTTAACCTTATTTTTTATACCACAAATTTTAAGAGTCCCACACTACAGATTGGCCACCTTTGTGTGTAAATTTTCCTCATGTCCCTCCTCTCTCTAAAATAAACTTAGAATTTAAATGTAAATTTAACTAAATTAGCTTTCACAATTTCAAAATGTTACATTGGACATTCATTATTATATTTGTGAGCCATTTAATAGGGCTTCAATACGGTTAATTTATAAGGGAACTACTTTTACCCTCTTTTTAGTCGACAAAACATCTCGCTATTTCTTTTACTACACTTTTGAACCATTCTTTAATAGTCCACAAAAAAATTAAAGATTAAACCTAAAATTCAGGATGTTAAGGAAAAGAAAACCTAGGGTTATAGCCAAAGACCTCTCAGCAGACTGCCGCACATGCAGTCGTTGCACCGTGCTCGGCGCAGAGCGCAAACGTTTACTTTCTGGATACCTCTCATAGTAGTAGAGGCTAGAAGCCGAATGGCTGACATTGACCAGAGGCAGAGTTAATTTGCCATATCAATGCTTACACAAATAAGAAAGTCAGATCTTATGAGCACAATACAAACAAAAGTTTCACAAGTTGGTGTAGTTTTACACTAAATCAAGAGATAGCGCACGAGAGACAGCAAATGATCCACCTAAGCAACACTATCTTTTGCTTGAGAACAGAACTTAGTCCACAATGCTCCATCAGACCAATGTATTCATTGGCTAATGAATTGTTCACACTTTAAAATTTTTTAACTAGGAAAACAACGGAAAATTACCTGACAGCAATATCAGTGCGAGCGGAGAGGGCCCGTTTGAAAGTGTCGGTCCCGGTGAACAAACACTTGCGCCGAGCCTGCCTCTCTCTGAGGGCTACATGCAGAGAGGCCACGGGGTGCAGCAAACCTGCATTGGACTCTGTGGCTTTGCCTTCTGCAACAAATGCAGTTGTGTCATATATATAGGTCGATTGGGATGATCAGTAATTATCTAAACCGAGTGTTAACCACTTCAATACCCTAGCAAATACACTCCAACTATTTACTTAAACGGTCCTGTAAGGAGATGACTTTGTGATCAGCTAGTAAACAAAGCGTTGGGAGGAAAGTTACCACCTCCACTGTTTATTGACACAGCCAACCGAGAAACTGTCAATGAAATGTAAAGATGTTTAATAATCAGCTATGGTAAAATATTGCAAAAAAACAAAAACAAATGCTATTACTTTATCTAATGGCACAAGCAAGAGAGGATAGTGAGGGTAATTTTCTCCTAGCACCCTTGCTTACTAGCTGGCCATAAAATCATTCCCTACAGTAACTTAAATTGTAAATCAACACCTTACAAATTAGTTTTAACTGTTTTAATCCTTTTAAAACATCGGATTAGCTCAATAGTCTCCAAACAAGTTTAAAAACTAATATACAAAGACAGTGCACAAACATGGTAAACCACAATCTACAGACAATAAGTCCACATTAGGGCCCTCCAAACAGCTATTTTTCCTGTTTTATCCTGTTTAATAAATGTACTACCACAATATAAGTTACACCGTCCTTGATTGTAACTGAACTGATGATTACTTAATTTAAAGAGAATTAACTGCACTGGGCACCACCATGGCTGGCATCATGGCTAGCATCCTGTGTAATAGAGGTACCCTTGAGGAGGTGTCAACCTTAAACAATAATCACAATTTACTGGGAGACTTTTGATGTCGATTGTGTACAAAGGTAGCCTGAAAACTATACGTATTGGACTTTCGTTGAGTCGTTTCAATTGATTGTGCATTCAGTGTGTCCGTTCTGAATTTGCAAGCAAACCTCAAATAAACAACACTACTATTGTAAATACATGTTGATAAATTGTGCCATTCAAAAGACATCACTATTACTGTAATTATAATATGTTTTGCAATTTTATGCAAGTCAATCAAAATGTTTTTAAATCTCACTTCTCAAATGGTATTTAATGTACTACTTAACTCAAGACAACCATTTAGGTAGTTCCTACAGGAACATTTTGCTAAAAGTTAATACAAACTCAAAGCTATTTGTAATTGGAGGTGGTAGAGTTTGTGGAAAGTGTGTGTTTTCCCGAGCGATAGATTAAAAAATATCACTATTTCAGTCAAATTACTTTTGATGAATTATATCAGATTATACAGTGTGTTCAGAAAGGGTCATTACAAACTTCAATGGGTACGTTACAAATACTTAACATACGTGCAAAGTTTAGTTTCTGTTGCTTAATAGTTCTCAAGACATTCATTTTGTTGTAAGAAATACAAAATGGCGGCTAGTGGCTAAACGGAAAATTTTTCGACCTATGTTTATATGAAATTTGTTGTTCAAATTGATAAGTACTACCAGCCTCCAAAGTTTGTAATCACCCTTTCTGAATACCGTGTAGATTTAAACTAGTGGACCTGTTGCTCTAAATCGAGAAAACAAATTTTTATTGTTTATATCAGTTATGAGTTGTTCTCACTGTTTACCTGTATTTTACTGTATCATCACCTGTTTTAGAATGCAAATGAATTCAAACTACTCTCCATTTTATGTTTATGGGACAAAATTGAACTATGAGGGTGTCCTGTGCCCTTATATATATATATGTGTGTATGTATGTAAATGTTTTTTCATATATATATATATATATATATATATCCATACACTTCAAGTTGCATACAAACTTCCACTTAGCCTATTATCAATTTACAAGCCACGACAAAACCAGTTATTACTAATTTGCATTATTTAATTCAAAAAATTCATCGAATGAATATAAAGATAACGTTAATAGGTAAAAGCCTTAAGTAATTTAAAAAAAAACTTGCAGTTCGTGTTCTTTTAAAATATAATTAGGTAAGTGAAATAACAACTTTACACCTATGAAACTAGTTTTCTTCTCAAATAGTTTTAATTTATGTTGTTTGACATATCTATTATTTCTGGTGTTATGGTTATGAAAATTTAGGTTTTCAGTTGAAGTATTTATTTTTTAATGTGTAATACAGTTTCAAATATGTACAAATCATATATTGTTAAAATTTTGAGTTGGAAAAAAATATGGTTTCACAGATTCCATTTTCCTGAAGTTAAAAATTATCCTAAATGCTTTCTTTTGTTGTAGAAGAATTCGGTATACATTTTTCTTTCTTGTAGCTCCATATATTATAGCTATTCCATAAGACATATGTGAGTTTATTAAGGAAAAATAAATGGGTTTTAAGGTTGTAATATTGCAAAATTTTGACATTTGTCGTAAAGCATGTAGACCTGAAGACATTTTTTTACTACATAATCAACATGTTTGTCCCAACTTAAATGTTGGTCTAATGTCAATCCAAGAAATGTTGTATCTTCAACTTGATTTAATTTTGAATTGTCTAAATAGACCTCTGGATATAGTTTTGATCTTGTTTGTTTAGTACAAAATGATATAACATTAGATTTGTTTGAATTTAATAAAAGATTTTTGATATCCGAAAATTATTTTACATTTAAAAGATTCAGGAATGATTTCATTATTACCTCTATTATTAATTATTATGATTTCACAATTTCTTCTTCATTATTACCTGAAATTGTGATGTTGGCATCATCAGCGTAAAGGCAAACTGAACCTCCTGCCTGACCCACGCTTGGAAATCCCTTTAAGTATCAGAGGGACCAAGAATAGATCCCTGAGGGACACCATGTTTAACTGTTTGAAGATTTTGGAACTATATATATTTACTGTTGGTGTAACTAATGTTACGTTGAATTTGTTTACACTGATGTCTTTTGTCTAAATATGATTCAAAGTATATTCTTTACCCTTAATATTTAAACCATTAAGAACATTAAGTAATTTTTCATATGACACACTGTCAAATGCTTTCGAGAAATCTAGGAAAATTCCGATAATCTTTTCATTCTTATCAATGGAGTTAATTATTGATTCAATGAAATTTATACCTGCAGAAATTGTGGACTTCCCTGGTCGGAAACCATGTTGTTGCTCATCCAATAACTTGTTCCTTTCCAAGTAGTCTAATAGTTGGTTGTATATGACTTTTTCAAAAGTTTTTCAAAATAAGGGTAGCAATGATATTGGCCTGAAATGCCAATACCTTTACCTTGTGCCTTTACCTGTGAGTGTGATTCTACCTTTACCACGTGCTTTTATCCTAAACATTTTCATTTTGTGAGATTGAGTGCTTCACACTTTAATTCCAAAATATATAATCATGGTTATGATACTAGGTATAAATATTTACTGCAAATACCAGCACACAAGTCAACTGAAAAATCAGTTCTATAAACAGGTAGCAAATTTTACAATAAACCCATCCAGGGTGTCTAGTGATATTTGATCTCAAAATTCAAGACTTTTTCCAGACTTTTTAAGACTTTTTCCAAAATTTTCCAGACTTTCGCAAGATAGTACAAATATACTACAAACGTCGTAAGAGTAAAAATATCATGTTTTTACCACTTTTTGGATTTTTACTTTCTCCCCCTTATACATAGTATAAGGAGAAAGTATTGTTTTCGTCCAAATTTTTGAATTTAGTTGATAGTGGAAATATTTGTTTTGGTGCTCCCTGAACCCAAAAAAGTGATTTTTACGTGATGTCTGTGTGTCTGTCTGTCTGTATGTATGTGTACAGAGCTAGATCCCTAACCAATGGTTTGATTTTTATGACATTTGGTATGTAGGTACTAATACACGATATCTCCAGGTATTTTTTAATTTTTTTAATTTTTGATTTTTAAGGGTAATTATCCCTAAAAAACCACCAAAAAACATGAAAAACCTAGATTTATCAAAAACGGCTCTAACGTTTTGATTAAACTTTAGTCGTTAGTAGAACTTTAATTTTCCAACAAAATGAGACCACCCGCATTTCTGTAAAAATTCGGGTTCAGAAATTACAAGACTTAAAATATCAAAAATTCAGTTTTTTTATTTTTCACAAAAAAAACATAAATGTGAAAAATATTACTACTATTCACCATTAAAAAAAGCTCAAAAAACTAAATAATTTGGTATCTTGAATTACTATTCTACGATTACTGGTTGCGGAGAAAATTTAAATTTCCATTTTTCAGTAAACACAGTACGATGTCCAATGTTATTCTTATGGGGAATACAAAAATTACTATTTCTCTCTTATTTGTTGATCAATTTCGTTCGAACTTGATATGCTTGTCAAGTTAGCATTGACCATCAGAAGAAATT
Source organism: Allygus modestus (assembly GCA_963675035.1). Classification (NCBI taxonomy): domain Eukaryota; kingdom Metazoa; phylum Arthropoda; class Insecta; order Hemiptera; family Cicadellidae; genus Allygus; species Allygus modestus. The sequence goes on from OY776112.1 coordinate 105,615,490, forward strand.
TGAAATATGTTACCCCTTAATAACTCTGAGGGGGGGTAATAGGGGGCATTTCCCCTCTTAAAACCATGTGTGTAGCGATGGATTCTGTAGTGCCTCCTCAACAGGGATTTCGGTAGATATTTTTGAAAACAACTTGTTTACAATATTTTCTGTACATTCAACCGTGCTTTGTATTTTATATTTAGTAAATAAAAAGTAATTTATTCATTAAAGATGGGCTAAAAGGGAGAAAGTATGTGTCAGTCTTCTGATACCGTTAATTTAAACTATGGTAAACAAATTTAAATAGTGAAAAAGAATAACACTTAGAAGAAAAATCACTAACAAAACCAAAACTCAATATAATATTTTTTATTAAAAACTCAAATACTGCATAATATATGAACATAAATATTTATAAATATAAATATATATATTTTTCCAATTAAACTTAAAATACAAATGAAATAAACGTTACCGGTTAGCTATATACAAAATAATTTAATTAAAAAAACAAAACTAAAAACGTCAACAAATTTAAAAGGGCATAAAATATCAGCATGTTTAAAGAACATAAAAGGATATTTTCCAGAGTTTTTCACCCTAATTCTAAATAAGTATTCACATAGAGATGGTTGACGATGTGCTCGGAACGTATTCCTAAAAAAGTTTGTTATCTGGACAAATTTCAAGACGATAAGTATCTTCCACCTCTTTAGACTGAACGTAACTGTAACCTAAATAATCCGTATGAACAATTACTTTTGGTTTTTTACATCGTTCCGCTTATGAAAGTGTACCCTCTTTATACATTGGAAAGCAATGAAGATTAAAATAAAATACAGTATCGGTAATTTAGTAGCCTGTTCATGTATAGCAACAAATACAAAATTTCGAATAGGTTGGCATATGAAAATAAAAGGCTAAAGTAAAACTAATTTTTACTCATAACTTAGAAAACATATTTAGGCATAAATCTAGGCCTGTCGATCCCATCACTGGCCAAAAAAAATATTTAAGAAGTCACCTAACTTATATATTTTTTTATATCAGTACCTAAATTAATTTTAATTAAGTTCAGTTTAAAAAAACTAGGCCTAACTTAAATTTTTACAATTTCTCCCATGTTGACATAATTTGGCGATTAAATCAAAGTTTAAAATTACCCAGACGATAGTAAGCTTTGGCCTAGTTAAAATGTTTTCAAAGGTAAGTTAAAACATTACACTGACTAGGCTTATTTGATATTTAGGCCTATATAGCCTATCTGTACAGAGAACCACTTTATTAAATGTTATAAACAGTTAATTAGTAAACATGTTCAGACCACGGTTTAATATTTCCAAGGGTAGAAGTAAAGTAACTTAATTAGTCCAGCTTAACAGCCTAACATGGGCATAGGCCTATTACCAAACTTCGGAAAAAGTTCACTAAATTTTGTTAAAATATAGGCATAATACGTTATAGAGCCTAGGGTAACTATTTTACAGATTTAAAAAATGTTGTAATTTGAAAAAATATTAGTAGAGGGTAAAACATAACTTATTATTCGCAAAAATATAGGTGTTCCAAGATATAAATGCCCATTTTATAGGAGCTTCGATTGCTACAAATACCTTCACATTAGTTTAGTGAGTAGGCTATATTATTTACGACATTGTTCAAATGTCACTAAGCCACTGTTTAATGGTCTTCTGATGATCTGAGAAATAGTTAACAACTGCAATTAAAACTATAAAATTGTATAACTTAATACTACTTAACAACTGTCGGGCGAGTTACTTCGCCCCGTTCCGTGGAAACCAGGCCACAGTGCAAGCGGTGCAGACGACGAAATTCGGCCGTGTTCGAAGGCGGTCTCAAAAGGCGATCACATGGCGTAAAATGGCCATCGGACCGCGTAATTTTGGCCGTAAATGACGACAGAAAACATAATATCGGCAAAAGTGGCGACCGGGCCACTTAATATCGGCCGTAACTAACGATTTTGTCATCTAATACTGATTATAGGAGATGTATGGACCAGTTGATATTGGCCAAATGACAACCGGACCGTGTTTTATCGGCCTGAAACGCATGTCAAACCACGTTGTTGTTGTTGTTATTGGCGGATTAGGAAACCCCAGCTTTGCTGCTAGTCACCTCTTCCACAAGCGGGAAAATTGCGAAGGTTAACAGAAAGATAGGATATAGCAGGAAAGGAAAGGGTGGGAAGGGACGGCAGCCAAATCGACCCCTCAGAGGGCCAATTCCCGTGCCCCTGTGACAGCTGGGATGAGGCTCTCAACAGGGGACCCTCATTTTGCCCTCCAACAGGCCAACTCAACTGACAGGGTATCCATGTACAACAGCCAGGGACCATTCATTCTCAGGTTGGCAGGAGGGACCAAACCCGGAGACTGTCCCTAGCCGCTGCAAATGGAGGGACCAAAGGTGAAAGGGAAGTTAGTCATAATGGACAGCCAAAAGACTTACCATAAGTAATGACAACTTCATTTGCTGTACCCAATGTCAGCCTCAAAACCGGTATAGACCAATCTTAAGGTAGTCCTGGGACAAATCAAACCACGTTTTGTTTGTCAATACGTAATCCAGTTTGATTGTACTGGCTAAAACTTTGTATTGCTACTCATGTATTAGTTAGAAACCATGTTTAGGTTATCAAAACTAGTGTGGTATTCAAATCCCATTACTCTATTTTAAACTACCAACTGATGGCAATTACTCTCTCGAAAATACTTTAAACTCGAAGATAATTGGCACTACTGGACTGGACTGGACTCGATTAAAAAAAAAATCACTACTCGCACACTTCTAGTAATAACATCAAAACTTTACTCACTAAACCACGGATAAATCCACAAACATAACCAACAAACCAACACCAGTAAACATAAACAACAACCGAAAGACGGACGGCAGACAACACTCACTACACAGAGCAACTGTCGACTATGCACAGACGGTAGGGGAAATCAATGAGTATAACTTTATAGGTTATACAAGTCACAGAGTATAAATTGTATTACTTTTCTATGTTCCTCACAGTCTTGAAAACGAGTATCTCAAGTTTCGTGGCATTTGGTAAACATTTAAGGCCAATAAGTTAGAAATATTAGACGTGCTTTATTGCGCACGTCGGCGTTTTTCGCACGATTCTCGACGAGTGCAAATGCGCACGTTGGCAGTAAAAGGGTTAAGTAGGCCCTCACTTGATACATGAGGTATTTCCTTACCTCCCACAACTTAGTGTACTTTTAAACACTATTAGGGGGAGGTAGAGTCCAACAAATTTTAATTAAAGAAATCGATTTGCTTATTATATTATGTCTGTAATTACAACGTCTCAATTTATATAATCAGCCAATATTTATATTTAGCTAATCAGTTATTAGTAGTAACATATAACACTGTCAATTCCAAATGTTGATTCCCGATTCCACCAAATCTGTCTTAGAATCAAAATCGAGAATCGATGGCCCACAGTCAATTCCGATTTCTGATTCTATTGATTCTAGGCCATCAGGAAAAAAAAAAACTTAACGAGGAAAAACAGAGATAAGCTGCAGTAAATACATTAAATTAAATAAACAAAGACAACCACAAATCGTCCCACTATTATATTTATTATACACTAAACACGACAGTTATATTTACAAAAACTTTAAAATTAAATTAAAAAGTACTTAAATCAATAAAATACATTGACAAAAAATAGTTAAAATATATACAAAATTTACAATCACTGATTATTTTAAGATTGTTATCCCACACACAGTTCAAACTTCAACTTTGGCTTGGAATAAGATTTAAACGACCCATTGGCAGAATCCTGTAGACTGCTGCATCTCCAGACTGGCAACAGGGAGATTGCAAAGTTGTCGTCTGCAACAGAGAATATGTGCGTCAAATGTATACTTTTTTTGAAACCAGTAGATCTAAAACACAAAAATGGATCAGAATTATTACACTATATTTCAGGTTTATTTTAAAAGAACTCATCATGATAACATGTTACCAAGGCTTTGTTCTGCGCTAAAAAATAATAACAATGCGCTAACATTGACGTTCACTGCAAACAGTGAAACTTATTTAGTAACCTTAACCTTTAGGCACATCCTTCGGTCTTAACTAGGGATGAGTCGATTCTCGATACCACCGATTCTTGGACATTGGTATCGGTATCGAGATTCATTCGTTCAATGTTGATACCGATACCATCGATACCCCCGCCATTTACCCGGGCTACGAAGTGCACGGGAAGCGATGCTCCCGCCGCTTACCCGCACTCCAAAAGGCACAGGTAGTGTTTGGGTCGGCGGCAAGATAACCAAGTTTTTCCCCATTATGAATTTATAATAAACAGTTTTATTTGTCTATATTACCATAGCATACTAGTGAAATTAACATTAACCCTCATCATCATGGCCATTTCTTATGCATAAATTGCCGGGCTAATTTCAATGGAAAATGTAGTAGTTTACATAAAATATCATATAAAATACAATTTTAGAGGTATCCATGTAATTCTTTATTTATTTTGTTTATGAATAAATTCTCTATGAAATAGTATAAAGTTACTATAATCAGAAAATAAATTGGGGCTTAAAAAATATTTTTTATATAAAACAAATTAAAAATTTTTTTTTCAACTTTGACTTACATAAATTATGCTAAAAAATTTCATTTGATATTTTTTAACCCAATAGGCAGAAAGAGCAGAAAATACTGATCAAAACTGATGTATAAATCATCAATATCAGTTAATGTTTGCAAAAAAATAAATGAAAATGAAAATATGTTACAATTCAAAAAAGGCCCTAGGCCTAGGCTATGTGGTTACTAAGCAACGTTGAAGTACAATTTTGTAATATAAACAAATATTATTTTGTAGTTTGTTGTCAGTAAACATGTTTATTATTACTAATATATAAGCATTAGGCCTACCAAAGTAAATGAAATGCACAATAAACTAGAAAACAAAAGATGTATGTGTATCTTTTACTTTCACAAAAACTTAGTACCTACGACAATGACACTGTTTCCAAGATCATTGTAAACTAATTCCAGAAGGTTACTCAAGTTGTTTCTATCTATTCTGCTACTTATATTTATTTCATACATAAATAGGAAGTAAAAAACACTAAAATATAACTTCAATAACAATAATATAAGTGATATTTACGTCAACAACAAACATATAACATTACACAACAACAAAATACAGACGACATCTGCGACAGAGATGACTAAATTAGGGTCTGCTAACAGACCAAAGGCAACGAAATTGCTATAGATCTGATAGCTGGGAGCTTCTGGATCAAAACAAAATACTTTGAAAGCCAGTACCTTGTTTTGATATGAAGTACTACGTAAAATACCGAGAGTCGCTGTCAGCGAAAATTATGTAAAAAATTGCATTAAACAATTTGTTTGATAATTAACTACAAAATACTACTAAATAATTTTAAATAGTAACATACATTTGTAATGGTTTTTTACAATAGTTTTAACAACTACAGGTACTGAAAAATCGAAGGTATCGATGGTATCGGTATCGAGAATCGATAAATTTTAGTATCGACTCATCCCTATTCTTAACATTTTTAGTTTTAGTTTGTAGTTATCATAAGCCTTGAGGTTTGTCTAACTGATTAAATTATTTGAACAATTTTTCTTTTGACACTGAAGCCGCTGTTCTAACACTAACAAAGCCGAAACACACTTAAGAAAACTCACCACAGCCCAACTGATAGAGAAAAGAGATAAGAGAAATTATGGTATAGTTCCAATAAAGCAAATCATCCTTTTGTTTACATTACTATAGGCCTAATGTAAATACTGATTCACTAATGGTCTTTGGAAAGATGATGGGACGATTTGGACTGTTTGTCACGTTTTGTCTAGGACATCCTCCGCAGAAAAAGACTGATATAGACTGGGAAGCAGACTAGATCGGATGATCAGACAGCTGGAAGCAGAGTGAGCCCTGCGGGCTTAAGCCAAATTTAGGCCTATGAAGTAATGTGACAAATAATTCCAGGTTAAAAACGAGGGTAAAAAGTGGAGGGGTATTTTAGTGGGTAGTCTAAAATTTGTAGTAATTCAAATTCACATCATCTTTATTCATCTAACAGTATTTACAATACATTGAATAGTGTCAAGAATATATACATAAGGGCCTTATCACTAAATAATTTGACTTTCATAACGATGTAACAATTAATGATAAATAACTTTTAGTCAAAGTTTATAAACATAATTTATGTTGCATTTCTTGGATCCCAAAATTCCTCAAGAGAATAAAGGGATACAGTGAGCAGATATTCCTTCAGTTTTTTTTTAAACATTAAAGTTATTTTCATTTGTTATATTTTTAGACAAACTAAATAAAAACTTAGTGCCAATAAAACTAGTTTTCCTCTCAAAAAACTTTAATTTATGTTTTTCTACCTGCCTGTTATTTCTTAAATTATAATTGTGAAAATTTGAATCATTGGTTTGAAGGTTTAATTTTTTCACATGTAATATTGTTTCAAATATGTATTGTAAATATGTTGTCACAGACAATCATAACACCTAATTTAGAAAAATATGGCTTTAATGATTGTCAATTTTTAATGTTAAAAATAATTCGGAGTGCTTTTTTTTGTTGACGAAGAATCTTGTCTAAGTTTTTTTTAGTGGTTCCGCCATATATAGCTATACCATAAGACATGTGTGAATTTATCAAAGCAAAATAAATGGTTTTTAAAGTCAGAATATTGCATACCCTTGACATTTGTCGCAAGGCGTGCAGACCAGTTGCTATTTTACCTACTACATGTTGAATATGCTTATCCCAGTTCAAGTGTTGGTCCAATATCAATCCAAGAAATTTGGTGTGCTCTACTTGGTTCAAGATTGAACCATCGATGTAAATGTTTGGTTGTAATTTTAATCTTGTTTGTTTTGTGGAAAATGATACAAAATTTGATTTGTTAGAATTTATTAGGATATTTTCACTATTTGAGAAGTACTTAACTGACAGAAGATCTAAAAAAGATTTTAGTTCAACTTCTTATTGCAAATTACCCATAACTGTAATATTAGTGTCATCAGCATAGAGATACATCGAGCCTCCTCCATGGATAGCCTTTGGGAACCCCCTCATGTAGCAAAGAAATAACAGGGGGCCCAAAATAGATCCCTGGGGGTCACCATTTCTAACTGTTTTGTAATTGGAGCAAACATTTTGAGTGTATGTGTATTTACAATTTGTATAGGTAAGATTATGCTGAATTTGGAAACATTGTTGTCGGTCTTTTAAATAATAACTGAACCATTTAAGCTCTTTATTATTTATGTTTAAACCATGAAGAACATCAAGCAATTTCTCATGTGACACAGTATCAAATGCTTTTGAAAAGTCTTGGAAAATTCCAATTACTTTTTCATTTTTGTCGATTTGAGTTAATAATTGACTCAATAAAATCTATACTTGCAGTTATTGTAGATTTTCCTGGTCGAAAACCATGTTCTTGATCCAACAATTGATTTGACTCCAGGAAATTCAGAAGCTGGTTATAAACAACTTTTTCTAAAATTTTTGAAAATACAGGCAGTAATGATATTGGTCTATAACTAGAGGGATCATATGCATCCCCCTTTTTACAAACAGGTATTATTTTAGCAAGTTTTAATCTACAAGGGGAAAAACCGCAAATTAAAGAAGAATTTATAATATGGGTTAACAGTCTTGAGAGGGGAAAGCATATTTAACAATGGTGATTGGAATGTCATTAAAAGTATTACCAACACAACTCGGGTTTGATTCTAATTTTCCATTCAAAAGTATCTTTAAGTTGTTATTAAGCGTTGTTTTATTGTTCACCTCGGAGCTAATGATTTTCCATGTCGATTTCGATTTATTTGTCAATAGTCAATAGTCAATAGTTTATTTTCACATAACATTTACATAAACCAGCAATGCTGGAGAAACAGGTGAAATTGTCAAAAGGAAATACAATAAATCTTAAAACTAATATATATACAATATGTCACAACTTGTATAAAATCCATCAAAAAACGTCATTTAGATAATCATTAATATTATAATATGTTTTACTTAGTAATAGAGCAGTAATTTCTCCTTTGAACCTATCCATTTCTACAATTGACTTTAAAGTATTAGGTAATTTATTAGGGTATTTTATTTAGGGTAATTGGGTATTTTATTTATTTTATTTTTAGGGTAATTTATTAGGGTATTAGGTAATTGTAGATTCCGTGATTTTTTTGTTAAAGTATTGTTTTTCTCATTTATTACTTGAAGTTTCAATTCACATTTCAACTGTTTAATTGTATTTTTTACAGATTCAGTTTTAAGTGCCCTATATTGTTTTTCCAAATTTGATAAATTTTCTCCACTTGGGGCAGTTTAGGAAAACTAGTTTCGAAGGCATGTGCAAAAACAGAGAAGAAGGCATCATACTTAGTTTCTACAGTGGCTTGGTAGACTTCTGACCAATCCTCTTTAGCCAAGAGTGTTAAAAATGAACTTATATTAGTCTCAGAAAAACTCCTTCTAAAAACTTTATTTACATAGTTAACCTTATTTTTTATACCACAAATTTTAAGAGTCCCACACTACAGATTGGCCACCTTTGTGTGTAAATTTTCCTCATGTTCCTCCTCTCTCTAAAATAAACTTAGAATTTAAATGTAAATTTAACTAAATTAGCTTTCACAATTTCAAAATGTTACATTGGACATTCATTATTATATTTGTGAGCCATTTAATAGGGCTTCAATACGGTTAATTTATAAGGGAACTACTTTTACCCTCTTTTTAGTCGACAAAACATCTCGCTATTTCTTTTACTACACTTTTGAACCATTCTTTAATAGTCCACAAAAAAATTAAAGATTAAACCTAAAATTCAGGATGTTAAGGAAAAGAAAACCTAGGGTTATAGCCAAAGACCTCTCAGCAGACTGCCGCACATGCAGTCGTTGCACCGTGCTCGGCGCAGAGCGCAAACGTTTACTTTCTGGATACCTCTCATAGTAGTAGAGGCTAGAAGCCGAATGGCTGACATTGACCAGAGGCAGAGTTAATTTGCCATATCAATGCTTACACAAATAAGAAAGTCAGATCTTATGAGCACAATACAAACAAAAGTTTCACAAGTTGGTGTAGTTTTACACTAAATCAAGAGATAGCGCACGAGAGACAGCAAATGATCCACCTAAGCAACACTATCTTTTGCTTGAGAACAGAACTTAGTCCACAATGCTCCATCAGACCAATGTATTCATTGGCTAATGAATTGTTCACACTTTAAAATTTTTTAACTAGGAAAACAACGGAAAATTACCTGACAGCAATATCAGTGCGAGCGGAGAGGGCCCGTTTGAAAGTGTCGGTCCCGGTGAACAAACACTTGCGCCGAGCCTGCCTCTCTCTGAGGGCTACATGCAGAGAGGCCACGGGGTGCAGCAAACCTGCATTGGACTCTGTGGCTTTGCCTTCTGCAACAAATGCAGTTGTGTCATATATATAGGTCGATTGGGATGATCAGTAATTATCTAAACCGAGTGTTAACCACTTCAATACCCTAGCAAATACACTCCAACTATTTACTTAAACGGTCCTGTAAGGAGATGACTTTGTGATCAGCTAGTAAACAAAGCGTTGGGAGGAAAGTTACCACCTCCACTGTTTATTGACACAGCCAACCGAGAAACTGTCAATGAAATGTAAAGATGTTTAATAATCAGCTATGGTAAAATATTGCAAAAAAACAAAAACAAATGCTATTACTTTATCTAATGGCACAAGCAAGAGAGGATAGTGAGGGTAATTTTCTCCTAGCACCCTTGCTTACTAGCTGGCCATAAAATCATTCCCTACAGTAACTTAAATTGTAAATCAACACCTTACAAATTAGTTTTAACTGTTTTAATCCTTTTAAAACATCGGATTAGCTCAATAGTCTCCAAACAAGTTTAAAAACTAATATACAAAGACAGTGCACAAACATGGTAAACCACAATCTACAGACAATAAGTCCACATTAGGGCCCTCCAAACAGCTATTTTTCCTGTTTTATCCTGTTTAATAAATGTACTACCACAATATAAGTTACACCGTCCTTGATTGTAACTGAACTGATGATTACTTAATTTAAAGAGAATTAACTGCACTGGGCACCACCATGGCTGGCATCATGGCTAGCATCCTGTGTAATAGAGGTACCCTTGAGGAGGTGTCAACCTTAAACAATAATCACAATTTACTGGGAGACTTTTGATGTCGATTGTGTACAAAGGTAGCCTGAAAACTATACGTATTGGACTTTCGTTGAGTCGTTTCAATTGATTGTGCATTCAGTGTGTCCGTTCTGAATTTGCAAGCAAACCTCAAATAAACAACACTACTATTGTAAATACATGTTGATAAATTGTGCCATTCAAAAGACATCACTATTACTGTAATTATAATATGTTTTGCAATTTTATGCAAGTCAATCAAAATGTTTTTAAATCTCACTTCTCAAATGGTATTTAATGTACTACTTAACTCAAGACAACCATTTAGGTAGTTCCTACAGGAACATTTTGCTAAAAGTTAATACAAACTCAAAGCTATTTGTAATTGGAGGTGGTAGAGTTTGTGGAAAGTGTGTGTTTTCCCGAGCGATAGATTAAAAAATATCACTATTTCAGTCAAATTACTTTTGATGAATTATATCAGATTATACAGTGTGTTCAGAAAGGGTCATTACAAACTTCAATGGGTACGTTACAAATACTTAACATACGTGCAAAGTTTAGTTTCTGTTGCTTAATAGTTCTCAAGACATTCATTTTGTTGTAAGAAATACAAAATGGCGGCTAGTGGCTAAACGGAAAATTTTTCGACCTATGTTTATATGAAATTTGTTGTTCAAATTGATAAGTACTACCAGCCTCCAAAGTTTGTAATCACCCTTTCTGAATACCGTGTAGATTTAAACTAGTGGACCTGTTGCTCTAAATCGAGAAAACAAATTTTTATTGTTTATATCAGTTATGAGTTGTTCTCACTGTTTACCTGTATTTTACTGTATCATCACCTGTTTTAGAATGCAAATGAATTCAAACTACTCTCCATTTTATGTTTATGGGACAAAATTGAACTATGAGGGTGTCCTGTGCCCTTATATATATATATGTGTGTATGTATGTAAATGTTTTTTCATATATATATATATATATATATATATATATCCATACACTTCAAGTTGCATACAAACTTCCACTTAGCCTATTATCAATTTACAAGCCACGACAAAACCAGTTATTACTAATTTGCATTATTTAATTCAAAAAATTCATCGAATGAATATAAAGATAACGTTAATAGGTAAAAGCCTTAAGTAATTTAAAAAAAAACTTGCAGTTCGTGTTCTTTTAAAATATAATTAGGTAAGTGAAATAACAACTTTACACCTATGAAACTAGTTTTCTTCTCAAATAGTTTTAATTTATGTTGTTTGACATATCTATTATTTCTGGTGTTATGGTTATGAAAATTTAGGTTTTCAGTTGAAGTATTTATTTTTTAATGTGTAATACAGTTTCAAATATGTACAAATCATATATTGTTAAAATTTTGAGTTGGAAAAAAATATGGTTTCACAGATTCCATTTTCCTGAAGTTAAAAATTATCCTAAATGCTTTCTTTTGTTGTAGAAGAATTCGGTATACATTTTTCTTTCTTGTAGCTCCATATATTATAGCTATTCCATAAGACATATGTGAGTTTATTAAGGAAAAATAAATGGGTTTTAAGGTTGTAATATTGCAAAATTTTGACATTTGTCGTAAAGCATGTAGACCTGAAGACATTTTTTTACTACATAATCAACATGTTTGTCCCAACTTAAATGTTGGTCTAATGTCAATCCAAGAAATTTTGTATCTTCAACTTGATTTAATTTTGAATTGTCTAAATAGACCTCTGGATATAGTTTTGATCTTGTTTGTTTAGTACAAAATGATATAACATTAGATTTGTTTGAATTTAATAAAAGATTTTTGATATCCGAAAATTATTTTACATTTAAAAGATTCAGGAATGATTTCATTATTACCTCTATTATTAATTATTATGATTTCACAATTTCTTCTTCATTATTACCTGAAATTGTGATGTTGGCATCATCAGCGTAAAGGCAAACTGAACCTCCTGCCTGACCCACGCTTGGAAATCCCTTTAAGTATCAGAGGGACCAAGAATAGATCCCTGAGGGACACCATGTTTAACTGTTTGAAGATTTTGGAACTATATATATTTACTGTTGGTGTAACTAATGTTACGTTGAATTTGTTTACACTGATGTCTTTTGTCTAAATATGATTCAAAGTATATTCTTTACCCTTAATATTTAAACCATTAAGAACATTAAGTAATTTTTCATATGACACACTGTCAAATGCTTTCGAGAAATCTAGGAAAATTCCGATAATCTTTTCATTCTTATCAATGGAGTTAATTATTGATTCAATGAAATTTATACCTGCAGAAATTGTGGACTTCCCTGGTCGGAAACCATGTTGTTGCTCATCCAATAACTTGTTCCTTTCCAAGTAGTCTAATAGTTGGTTGTATATGACTTTTTCAAAAGTTTTTCAAAATAAGGGTAGCAATGATATTGGCCTGAAATGCCAATACCTTTACCTTGTGCCTTTACCTGTGAGTGTGATTCTACCTTTACCACGTGCTTTTATCCTAAACATTTTCATTTTGTGAGATTGAGTGCTTCACACTTTAATTCCAAAATATATAATCATGGTTATGATACTAGGTATAAATATTTACTGCAAATACCAGCACACAAGTCAACTGAAAAATCAGTTCTATAAACAGGTAGCAAATTTTACAATAAACCCATCCAGGGTGTCTAGTGATATTTGATCTCAAAATTCAAGACTTTTTCCAGACTTTTTAAGACTTTTTCCAAAATTTTCCAGACTTTCGCAAGATAGTACAAATATACTACAAACGTCGTAAGAGTAAAAATATCATGTTTTTACCACTTTTTGGATTTTTACTTTCTCCCCCTTATACATAGTATAAGGAGAAAGTATTGTTTTCGTCCAAATTTTTGAATTTAGTTGATAGTGGAAATATTTGTTTTGGTGCTCCCTGAACCCAAAAAAGTGATTTTTACGTGATGTCTGTGTGTCTGTCTGTCTGTATGTATGTGTACAGAGCTAGATCCCTAACCAATGGTTTGATTTTTATGACATTTGGTATGTAGGTACTAATACACGATATCTCCAGGTATTTTTTAATTTTTTTAATTTTTGATTTTTAAGGGTAATTATCCCTAAAAAACCACCAAAAAACATGAAAAACCTAGATTTATCAAAAACGGCTCTAACGTTTTGATTAAACTTTAGTCGTTAGTAGAACTTTAATTTTCCAACAAAATGAGACCACCCGCATTTCTGTAAAAATTCGGGTTCAGAAATTACAAGACTTAAAATATCAAAAATTCAGTTTTTTTATTTTTCACAAAAAAAAACATAAATGTGAAAAATATTACTACTATTCACCATTAAAAAAAGCTCAAAAAACTAAATAATTTGGTATCTTGAATTACTATTCTACGATTACTGGTTGCGGAGAAAATTTAAATTTCCATTTTTCAGTAAACACAGTACGATGTCCAATGTTATTCTTATGGGGAATACAAAAATTACTATTTCTCTCTTATTTGTTGATCAATTTCGTTCGAACTTGATATGCTTGTCAAGTTAGCATTGACCATCAGAAGAAATTTGAAATATGTTACCCCTTAATAACTCTGAGGGGGGGTAATAGGGGGCATTTCCCCTCTTAAAACCATGTGTGTAGCGATGGATTCTGTAGTGCCTCCTCAACAGGGATTTCGGTAGATATTTTTGAAAACAACTTGTTTACAATATTTTCTGTACATTCAACCGTGCTTTGTATTTTATATTTAGTAAATAAAAAGTAATTTATTCATTAAAGATGGGCTAAAAGGGAGAAAGTATGTGTCAGTCTTCTGATACCGTTAATTTAAACTATGGTAAACAAATTTAAATAGTGAAAAAGAATAACACTTAGAAGAAAAATCACTAACAAAACCAAAACTCAATATAATATTTTTTATTAAAAACTCAAATACTGCATAATATATGAACATAAATATTTATAAATATAAATATATATATTTTTCCAATTAAACTTAAAATACAAATGAAATAAACGTTACCGGTTAGCTATATACAAAATAATTTAATTAAAAAAACAAAACTAAAAACGTCAACAAATTTAAAAGGGCATAAAATATCAGCATGTTTAAAGAACATAAAAGGATATTTTCCAGAGTTTTTCACCCTAATTCTAAATAAGTATTCACATAGAGATGGTTGACGATGTGCTCGGAACGTATTCTTAAAAAAGTTTGTTATCTGGACAAATTTCAAGACGATAAGTATCTTCCACCTCTTTAGACTGAACGTAACTGTAACCTAAATAATCCGTATGAACAATTACTTTTGGTTTTTTACATCGTTCCGCTTATGAAAGTGTACCCTCTTTATACATTGGAAAGCAATGAAGATTAAAATAAAATACAGTATCGGTAATTTAGTAGCCTGTTCATGTATAGCAACAAATACAAAATTTCGAATAGGTTGGCATATGAAAATAAAAGGCTAAAGTAAAACTAATTTTTACTCATAACTTAGAAAACATATTTAGGCATAAATCTAGGCCTGTCGATCCCATCACTGGCCAAAAAAAATATTTAAGAAGTCACCTAACTTATATATTTTTTTATATCAGTACCTAAATTAATTTTAATTAAGTTCAGTTTAAAAAAACTAGGCCTAACTTAAATTTTTACAATTTCTCCCATGTTGACATAATTTGGCGATTAAATCAAAGTTTAAAATTACCCAGACGATAGTAAGCTTTGGCCTAGTTAAAATGTTTTCAAAGGTAAGTTAAAACATTACACTGACTAGGCTTATTTGATATTTAGGCCTATATAGCCTATCTGTACAGAGAACCACTTTATTAAATGTTATAAACAGTTAATTAGTAAACATGTTCAGACCACAGTTTAATATTTCCAAGGGTAGAAGTAAAGTAACTTAATTAGTCCAGCTTAACAGCCTAACATGGGCATAGGCCTATTACCAAACTTCGGAAAAAGTTCACTAAATTTTGTTAAAATATAGGCATAATACGTTATAGAGCCTAGGGTAACTATTTTACAGATTTAAAAAATGTTGTAATTTGAAAAAATATTAGTAGAGGGTAAAACATAACTTATTATTCGCAAAAATATAGGTGTTCCAAGATATAAATGCCCATTTTATAGGAGCTTCGATTGCTACAAATACCTTCACATTAGTTTAGTGAGTAGGCTATATTATTTACGACATTGTTCAAATGTCACTAAGCCACTGTTTAATGGTCTTCTGATGATCTGAGAAATAGTTAACAACTGCAATTAAAACTATAAAATTGTATAACTTAATACTACTTAACAACTGTCGGGCGAGTTACTTCGCCCCGTTCCGTGGAAACCAGGCCACAGTGCAAGCGGTGCAGACGACGAAATTCGGCCGTGTTCGAAGTAAATTGCAACGTAAACTTAAAAGTTTTAACACGTAAAATATTAACTTAAGTGTGTATTGCTTCACGCTCACCGTTGAACAAAATTTGAAGCATTGTTGGAATGTAAAAGGAAATAAGAATAGATCATAGTTAAGTTGTTAACCTGTACCGCCAATAATCTGCAGGCATTATTCAATATTTACGGACAAATCTCGGTTTAAACTCACTTCACTCGTCAATATAATCTTAACCTACAGGTTTAATTGCTCCACTATGCGTCAATGCGCACAACTGCGCAGGTTCGCAGGTACTACGACGACGCGACGTGTGCGTGTGAGAATCAGAGTCGGAGTCTAGGGACGTTCCGATACGATACTACTGGGCTACTGGCTTGGACCCGATATTTGGTATCGCTACGAATCGAAACCAAAGTATTGATACCCATTACAATACTCTAAGAGGAACGCGGGAGATAGCTTGGAGTCGATTCTCTCTATCATAAGTTACAAGAACTATATTTGAAGTTATTATTTGTGTTTATTTTGCTAGAAAGTATATTAAACAAAAACTAATCTATATGTTTTAACAACGTAAAAATGTACTATTTTTCCGATACCGATACTCCAACTTTTCTTTCGATACCACGATAATATCGGTTAACCGATGCCCAGAGTTCCGAAAACAAAGTTTCGATACCTACTCGGATCGGATGTATCGGAACTTGTCTATCAGAGTCCACTAGCCGAGGGATGGCGAACGACGCGGGCGAGTGTAGAGGTACCTTCAAGGTCACCGCTCTCCCTCCTCCCCCTCGTGACTCATCTTCCTTTTCGCGTTGCCATAGTAACGGCATGTACTTGACTGGCTTTCTTAATTTCTCCGAAAAACTATGGGCCAAGCGCTTGCTTGGGTTATTCCACAACGTACATCTTGTTGCAATTGCCATTGATTATAAATTACCTTGATATCACTGTTTATAAGTTTTATCCATTTTCCCGACTTAATAACAATTTTATATATTAATTCCCGCCTTCCCCGACATTTTGTTAATTTCTATACAAATTCCCGACTTCCCCGACTGCTAGACACCCTGCCCATCAGAGTATCAAAAACATTTGTAATATAAAAAAAATTAAAACAGAAGTGACAAAATATTAAAAAAAAAATACTTTTAGTGTCAATAAATACCTTATCAGCCTGTAATTATCGTTATTAGGGGTGTGTGAGTACTCAAAACTTGAGTTTTCGGCCTAGCATTTCAATACTTAAACTAGACTCGAAGTTTTGAAAAACACTTGAAAGTTCAAGCGAGTATTTTCCGCCGATTTCCGGACGATCACTAATGATTGCAACCGGCCAAATTGCATAGTAATGGCCGCCGAAAGCGATCGCATCACGTAAAATCACCCGAAAATTAATATCGGCAAAAGTGGCGACCAAATCCTATTATACTATTTGAAACTACAAACTGATGGCAAATACTCGCTTGAAACTCAAAAATACCGTTGCAGCAAACCTGCGTACTCAGCGAATTTCCAATGCATATATATGTGACTCACTACTACATATAGAGCTACTTACCAAGTTTCACAAAAATACATCCATAAATAAGTGATATATAGCATTTTATTTATTCTCCATAAGAATAACATTAGGGTTGAGGACGCAGGTTTACTGCAACGAGGAAGATAAGTAATATGTTTTTTTTTGCAATTATAAATATAACTGAACCAGGTGAAGCTGTGTATACCAAGTTCTATTAATTTAGGTTCATAATTAAGGGAGATATACAACTTTACTTATTCTCCATATGAATAACATGGGGGCCGAGTATGCAGGTTTGCTGCTACGGGGACTATCAACAAAAAAACTTGTTTTTTGTGCTAATATCAATATACTACAACAACTAGTTGAAGCCACATACCAAGTTTCATCAATATACATTCAAAAATAATTGAGATGTAGAATTTTATTTATTCTCCATAAGGATAACATTGGACAACGTACTGTGTTTAGCACTTTGAATATATCTGCAACGGTTGGACGTAGAACAACGATTAAAACATCAAAATGTTTGTTTTGTTGAGCTAAACACATTAATAAACAGAAATGTGATGTTTTTAGTAAAACTATCTGAGAAAAATCTAAAATCCTTTTTCCCATAAGATTAACATGGGACACGTTTTTTTGGATTTTCTCCGCAACCACTTAACCTAGGTTAATGATTCAAAATACTAAATTATTTGTTTTTTAAGCTCTATAAAATGGCTATAACCAAAATTGAGTGTTTTTAACATTTTGGGGTCAAATTTGCAAAAAACTAATTTTAGGAAAATTGTAAACCCCCATAAAACCCCCTTCCCATAGTGCGATCGATCTGGTTTTCGAACTTAAAGTCATAAATGCTACTCTCCACATTTGTGCCGAATTTCATCAAAATCGGGTGTTTCTTTCAAAAGTTATCGCGGTAACGGAGATATATATATATATACATATATATAAATTTGAACGAATAGTGTTTTTGGCTTCTGGGGACCTCAAAACGAAAAGTTATCATGGTCTCGGGCTTAAGTCTTACCATGCCACCTACGGTAATAGCTTCTTCCCTATAGGGGAAATTCGCTAATAATTGGCACTACTCGACTTGATTAAAAAAAACTACTGCCACACCCCTAATAGTTATACATTTTATTTTGGTCCTTAACCTTATTTTGTGACTGGTAAATTTTGTTTTAATGGTACTGTTTATTTACATTTTATTGACCATCGAATATATTGTATGTATTGTTAAGCCTATGTAAAAATAAGGATAAAATGTTGTAGTATACGGATAAATTATTGACAATTCACCTGTTTAACCCATTGGCTCACAACCCCGAGTATACTCGTGGCCGCCAAAAGTAGCCCTAACGTGCAACCCCGAGTATATTCAGGATAGCACCTTTTTTTCAGGTTTGTCAGGTGGCAAATTTCAGGTAAGCCAATGGGTTAAGGGAAGTTCCCTACAATAAATGTTACGTACCGTAGAGAAATAAATAATAAATCTATATCTATAAATACGAAAAACTGATCATCCCCCAGGCCAAACCTCTACACCTACAACCACGAAATTCGGCAAGTATACTCTTTCCACAACGTAGGTAACCACTAAGAAAGGAGTTTAAGAAATTCCCATAGGGCTCCACCCAACGGGGCTTCAAAGTTCCAACCCCATGTTATTCTTATGGGCAATTTATACATACGAAAAAACGATCATCCGCCAGGACAAACCTCTACCCCTACAACCGCGAAATTTGGCACGTGTACTCTTTCCAAAACATAGGTAAACACTAAGAAAGGATTTTAAGAAATTCCTATAGAAATCCCATCACTTTAGTTTGAACTGATGAGAATTCAGAACAGCTGATCCTGTTTCGTAGTAGCTCCACAGGTTAACCACAGAATGCAGCACACACAACTGTTGTATTCCCGGGTGAAACCTTGTACGATAGCAGCTAGTAAATAAATAAATAGAACTATAAAAAAATGAGAGGTATAGTTTGCTAAAGCATCTAATTTGCAAGACTGTACTGTGACTTTTTTTGTAGGATTCACTACAGAATCAGGCTGCACCCCCTCCCACTCACCCCCAGGTTCCGTGAGTGACTGTTGTATCTCATCGTACAGCTCTTGCCCAGCGTACTGCAAGCTGACTCCGATCCGGGCCAGGACGGCGGTGGGCGTCCACCTACGACGCGCCGCCCCCGGCTCGGCCTCAGTGGAGGGGCGAGGGTTGCGTGTCTCACACACCAGGCTCGCCCAGTCCACACCCAGCGCGTCCCCTAGTCCTGTGGGGGATGCCATTATTAGTAATCAGTTTGTTTGCCATAGTCGAAGGTCTACGTTTCTTGCTTTTTACTTGCATTTCACCAGGGAGCTCTAAAACAATTATGGGGAGCAGAAAAGATGACAGTTGAGCTTCAGCCAATAATAACGCTCCACGCTGTCAATGTTGCCATTTTCCATAGACAAATATTACAGAAGAGTTGTGGCATCCACCTGGAGTAAATTATGGAAACTCGGCACTCTTATAATATTGGACAGTTAAATTGCCAGTTGTGGCGTAGTTTGCCGGGCTATCAACCAAGAACAGCCAATAGTAGACGTGCTGCATTGCCAAAACTCCACACCAGCTGATCGGAATAACATTTGAGTGATATTTTCCTTTGGCAAAATGGCAACAGTGACAGTGTACAACCACGCTATTGGCTACAGCTCGGCTGTAAATTTAATTATCCACAATTAAGGGATTGGCTAGTCTTGGTTGACAGCCTGTAAGCCACACCCTCAACTGTCTTCTTTCCTACTAGCAGGATTAGTGAAATTGTACCATTCCAATAACAAGTATCTTACTCATCATGTGATCAATGTTATTTAAGAAATTGTTGCGGCCACTTGCCATCACTGAATGAGAAAAACAAGTTTCACGTTTCAGGATCTTGAATCTGATCCTATCTTCTGCTGAGAAGAATATCTAGAACTAGAACATACAGACCACTTTATTAGTGGCACAATACAAGCAAAAGCTGCAAAAAAAAAAACTAAAACAGAGAACTGTAAAAGCATTTTGTTGCTATGTTCTAAGTACTTTAAACAATCAGCTTTTAACTTGGACAGGAATTGAACTTCAAATTTCTTAAAACAGTCTAGCTGAGGCCTGATTAAAACCTCTCAGTTTAGAAAACAAGATTACTGACACAAACAAATACTTTAATTCATGGAGTACAGAAGCAGACAGTACATGTGTACACTTATGCTGAAGTGACTAATCACACTGAAGGTCTAATGCAGGTTTAATAAAACTGCAAAATACTTCAGTGCATGTTACACTATTTTTTGCTGCTAAGTTCGTAGACTCAATTTACATTAATTTTAATGGCTATAATTACATACATCGAATTTATAGTTATAAACTGGATGAAAACTTATAAAAATGCCATAATATATGAAGAAATCGCCATTACCTCTATTCTTGTTGGCTCTAGCCTCTTCCTCTAATTCTTCATCCGATATTTCTTCAAAGTCCAAGTTGTCTATATTTTCTTCCTCACTAGGACGATCTTCCAATAACCTAGAATGTACAAAATATCGGAAAATGTTTATATTAGATAAATAACTAAACGTTAGAGGAATATAAACAAGATATTAAATATATTTAGGTAAATTTAAAAAATAATTTTGTAGGGATTTAATGGACAAATAAAAATCTTAAAAAATAAAAATGAATTAACCAAAAATGAAATACCTTTGATCCAATTCTTGAGAGGCAGCTTGTACGGAAGCAGCAGAACGAACTTCTTCCTCCAAGCCCCCTTCCTCCTGAGCTGGGACATCCTGAAATTACAATAATTATCGTTTTAACTTCTAAACACTAACAAGCTTTGAGAGGTATATATAACCTTTTATTACTTTCTTTAGCCCAGAAACATTTTTAAGGCGAGTCTTGATCATTTCAAATTGTTTTGTTTGGTTGAGTACAATGGAAGGGGAAACAGAAAACAAATGTGATTCTGCAACATTCAACTCCTTACACTACACCTAAAATTAAAATTATATTATATCTTTCTGCCACACAATTATAGAAAAAGAACAAAATAGCTACACCTATTCTGTTTTGAAGATCATAAACTTATTCACATAGGTTGACAAAACAGTAGGGGTGTGCGAGTACTCGAAACTTCGAGTATTTGGCAGATTATTTTAATACTCAAACTCGACTCGGAAGTTTTGAAAAAAAAACTCGAAAGTTCGAGCGAGTATTTCCTGTCGATTTCCGGACGATCGCGACCGGCCAAAACGCGTAGTAACGGCCACAAAAGGCGATCATAGCATCATGTAAAATCGTGATGAATTAGCCTCTGGATGACTAAATATTAGCAAAAAAGGTTTAAGTTACCTGTACTACTGTCAAGTGATCCAGATTCTGGTCATGTGCTACCAAAGGTTTTGGACCTCTGTTGGGTCCATTATTAAGCAGAATATCAAACAGGGACCAACATCTGTATACTAATCCTTGTTGGACGTCGTGAAATTGATGAAAACACAGTTTATGACACATATTTTTACACTTAAAACCCAAAACACACGAAACTGGCCAGTACGAAAATGCACGTGCCAGTTGGTATGACCAAAATCCGGATCACTTGACAGTAGTACAGGTAACTTAAACCTTTTTGCTAATATTTAGTCATCCAGAGGCTAATTCATCACGATTTTACATGATGCTATGATCGCCTTTTGTGGCCGTACAGGTAACTTAAACTTTTTTTGCTACGTAAAATCGGCCGAAAATGACTATCGGACCGCGTAATTTCGGCCAAAAATGACTATCGGACCGCATAATTTCAGCCGAAAATAACTATCGGACCGCGGAATTTCGGCCAAAAATGACTATCGGACCGCATAATTTCAGCCGAAAATGACTATCGGACCGCGTAATTTCGGCCAAAAATGACTATCGGACCGCATAATTTCAGCCGAAAATAACTATCGGACCGCGGAATTTCGGCCAAAAATGATGATGGTATACATAATATCGCCAAAAGTGGCGACCGGGCCACTTAAGTTTCGGCCGTAACTAACAATTTCGTCATCTAATATTGATTTAAAAACTGACTATTTAACCCTTTGAGGTCGATTAAATTAAATCACCCAGACACCCTGAGACGAAATTAATTTTGGCTATTTTGTATAGATTTTACTATTGTTACATTTAATTACCCAAATTAATTTTAAAATGCATTTATGAGGGTTTATTTTTAAGGCACTTTGATTACATACTGTATATTGATGAAATAAAAATAAAAATGTATACCTGTTTTATTTTTTCTTCCATATATTTTTAGTACATATGTACTACATGTGACAGATTACGAGAGTAAAAACCCATTTATATTTATTTGTAAGTAAAATGAACACACAAAAAACATTCAAAATTATCGTCATCACTAATTTTATTAGTCATAATTATAACTAAACAAAAGAGTAAACATAACCTAAACACCACAGACAACAATCGGAGCTGGAACTATTAGACACTTGAAGATGACACAAGACATCGCGAATTGTGAAGTATAGTTCATGGAGTAATAACATTTATTTCAGATCAAAATAATCCATGGAGTAGATAAAATAAACGTTAAAAGTAATAAGGAATATATAAGAAGCAAACAGACATAAAATCATTACATTATATTTAGTTTTAGCGCACTTCATACGGGCTAAACGTCACGGCGAGTATAGGTCGCCATTCGAGCGTTCGGGAAAATGGCGCGCGGCGACCTATACTCGCCATTCGACCGCAAAGGGTTAAAGCAAAAAATAAAGCAATTAAAGAGTGAGATCAAAATTCAAATAAATAATGAGAAAAAGCAATCTATTGACAATAAAATTATGAAATCTACAACTAAATCAAAATCAACCTGGAACATTATCAAATCCGACGTGAACAATGGAAAAAACAATCAATAATATAAACATAATTCATCATGGCAAATTAATTTCAGAACCAATTCTGGCTGGTAACATTTTTAATAATTTTGTTATCAATGCAGTTGATGATGTGGTACCTTTTAATTTGCAATCAAATACTGTAGGAAAAACAAACTTCTCAGAATTGCCTCAAGTTTCAAATTCAAAGAAGTCAATGAACTGATCGTAGAAAAAATAGTAATCCCTTTTGAGAACAAGTTCTCTGCAGGACTTGATGACATTCCTGTTACTTTGGTTAAACAGTGCTTTCCACTTATCTCAAAACTAGAGATGTGCGAGTACTCGAAATTTCGAGTTCGAGCCGAGTTCGGCTCTGAAACTCAAGGTTTTACTGAAACTCGAAGATTTCGAGCGAGTTTACTCCCGCTGTTTACCCGCGCTACCACGGGTCTGTAAATTCAAATTGAGTGTCAACGCATTTGAGGTGTTAAGAGTTAGTTGTGATGTGAATTTTAGTGTTTTATTAATAAATAAGTAAGTTGTGGCTTATAAATTTGTGTTAGCCTACTCTTTACACCAAAAAGGAAGATTTACCAGGACCTTCTTCAGATTGAGTTGTATGAACACTGCCTGTATAGTCATAGTCCACTTTTAGGTTAACCTAACTTTGTAAAAAAAATTAAAATATCAAAAACAAATCTGTAATGAAATCTAATAGGTAAGTATAAGAAGTTTGTGCTTGTTTTTTGTTCCATAGTAATTGAAATTGAGTCAAAAGAGACTAAACAAAATTCCATCCATTAATTTAGGCTCAACTTGTTACATTTATTGTTGTCAGTTACTCCTGTGCGCGGTAGTGCCTTCTAGATGTTTCTGATATGGCGGCAAGTTTGAGTTTGAACTTGTAACAATTTTCCCCCCCTCCAAAAGAATTTTTAATTTTTGTCTAACCTAACTTGGGATAAAGAGAGAGAAAAATAATTTTACACAAAAATTAAAAATTACTAAAGTTAACAGTAACAATACTTATAAAGATAAACATAACAATATAGTATCATTAGTGAGAGAGATGGTGGACTCTTACGGCTACATTCCCTGTAAGTTCCACTTCGGTCATAGACTCATCCCTAACACTTGGTGAAACTAAACTGTTCAGAGCTACACAAGGTTCCAGTTTGTTGCACTGCACTACACATGTAATTTTATCCTGAATACTGTCCATGATTATGATGAAGGCTTTTCTGTTTAACTGAATTCCATCTGTCCTACCATTATAATAGAAATGTTCAATTAAATAGTTCATGTTGTGACCAGTGAAAATTGTATCTAAATCCAAAATAAAAATGTGAGACTGTGTTTCGTTTGGAAACAGAGAGAGAGGTGTGACTTCCGGCATCGTTGGTGCCAATGAGCAGAACACAGGTTGGTTGTAGTTCGGCAGCGTGTTTTCGCACCTCGGTGACGATGTGTCTCGTAGTCGCCCCTGGTATGGTGATGTGTTTGGCGGCGGCTAGTTTCCACTGTTTCACTGCTCTGTGTAGATGGGAGTCTCCCACACAAGAAAACCTGTCATATGGATTTACAAAAAGGAAATGTATCTTAAAAAAATTAAATCAATAAGTCACAACAATTTATTCTGAAGTAAAGAGAGAAAAAAGTATATATATATATATTTCAGACTGGAGGAAAAAATTTCTTTATTTGATCAACATTAACTATTTGCTTTTGTGTCTGATCATTGTCCAAAGTTATTTCAACATTAACCGGTGAAGTGAGTTTAGTTACAGTATAAGGTCCCCTCCATTTGTGACAAAGTTTTGCTGTTATTTTCTTATCTTTATTACTGAGGGAATGCCTATACAAAACAACCTTATCACCAACAACAAAATTAGATGGAGTTCGATTCCTGTCATACCGTAACTTCGTTCTATTGTGCGCCTTTGTGAGATTCTGAAAAACATTGTCTAAACTCGGTTTGTTATTATGTCCTGTCTCTAAATTCCAAAGAAATTGCAATGGGTGTGTAAGTTCTCTACCTAAGAAAACGCTTGCGGGGGTGAACTTTGTTGCTTCATGTTTTGCGGAATTAAAAGCAAGCATTAAATATGGTAAATAAATGTCCCATGACTTATGATTCTGATTATGAAAAATTCTCAATGCAGTAACTAGGTTTCTATTAACTCGCTCAGCAACATTTGATTGAGGTCTATATGGTGAAGTTGTTACATGCTTAATTCCTAAACCAAAAAGAAATGAAAAAAAATTCTGCGATGTGAAGACAGAGGCATTGTCTGTAATTAGGCGCTGTGGAATACCATGCTGTGCAAAAATGTTATTTCGTAAAATATTTATTGCGGAATCTGATGTCTGTTTTCTAACTGGGTATAAAAAGCAGAATTTCGAAAAATTGTCCACCAAAACAAAGATTGATTCGTTTCCTCGTTGTGTTCGTTGTAGCGGACCAACAAAATCACAAAACCATTGCTCGTTACAATTTGTCGGTATATGAGAACTTAATTGACCGATTTTCTGGTTTTGCGCCGGTTTTGAGAGCTGACATTGTTCACATGACCTAACAAAATTCCTAATAAATTGTGTCATGCCTTTCCAAATAAATTGCTTCTGAATGTGATGATTCATAGTTTTGGCTATGCCCGCATGTGCAAACATAGGATTCTCATGAAAATATTTAACAATAAAAGTGTGCATGGACTCTGGAACTACTATTTTGCTTTTTCTGCCCTGTTTACCAAAATACAAAATATTATTGCGTAATGAGTGGTTCTTGACTGGAATTTTATTTCTCAAATCTGAAATAATTAAACTTAAACTCGGGTCTTGTGCCTGTTTTTCCCTAATTGAAGTAAATAGTTCTGGAAAACATTGCAGAGTGCAACATGTAGAATCCTCGATGATTTTAACGGAATTATCCGTATCATCCTTGAAGACTCTACATAAGGCATCTGCTACTACATTTAATTTACCCCTAATATTTTCTATTTCAAAATCAAACTCTGAAAGACGTAACACCCACCTATCAAATTGAGCTGTATGTTTACCCTTATTTTTCAAAATGTACATCACGGCAGAATTATCGGTTTGTAGTGTAAACTTCTTGTTTAAATATGGCCTAAATTTCTCAACTCCATATAAACATGCTAAAAATTCCTTCTTATGCATTGGGTATTTACGTTCTGTTTCACTTAATGTTCTGGATGCAAAATGAACCGGTAAAAGATTATCTCCCTCTTTCATTTGTAGAACTGCTGAAATCGCATTGTCACATGCGTCACAGGTGACAACAAAATCTCCATTAAAATCTGGCAATGTTAGTTGAGTTGACGAAACAAGGGAATTTTTTAATTAATCAAAAGCTTTCTGGTGTGTGGCTGTCCACTGAAATTTAACGTTCTTCTTCCTTAAGTTATTTAGTGGCAAGGCTATTTTGGAAAAATCCTTAATAAAGCGTGAATAAAAGTTTACACATCCTAAAAATCGCTGAAGTTGTTTCAAATTACGGGGTCTGGGATATTTCAAAATTGGTTCAATTCTATCGGGGTCCAGTGAAAGTGTTCTGTTCAAAATGATGTGCCCTAAATATTTTATGGAGGTATGGCCTATCCTAATTTTTTCCGGATTTATTGTGACATTGTATTCCTTAAACTTATCTAAAACCTGTAAGATGTGTTGCTTGTGATCTTCCCAATTCTCGCTATAAATTAAACAATCATCCAAAAAATTGAAGACAAATTTAAATTTAAAATCGCCCAAAATTTCATCCATAACTCTAGTAAGTGCTTGGGATCCGATTTTCAGGCCCTGTGGTACTGTGTTAAATTCGAATAAACCATACGGAGTGCAAAATGCTGTATACTGTCTTGATTGTGAATCTAATGGGATTTGAAAGAAGGCATTATTCATATCTAATGATGTGAAATACTTGGCTTTACTCAAAAACTCAAAGGCTGAATTTAAAGTAGGTAGGGGGTGAGCGTCATATGAAATATATTCATTTATCTTCCTGTAATTGCAAACTAATCTGAATTTATTTTTGTCCGCTTTTGCGACTAAAAAGGCTGGAGCACAGTGCATACTAGTTGACTTCCTAATTACATTATTTTTGAGCAACTCATCAGTAATATTTCTCATAGCATTCATCTTATCTGGAGGGACGGGGTAGTGTGGGGAGCATATTGGCTTATCTACCAAACAGCTGATGTGATAAGGAGAGACGCGGGCCTGCCCTATCCTCTTTGTTATGACTGAGGGGTATTCTTGCAATATTCTCTGTAAAAATTCCTCTGTTTCCTGTGAATGAATTTTATTTGCGTCGGAAAGTTCTAATAAAAAATTACTATCAGGCTGCTGTTGCTTCACAAAAATGTCACTCATTTGGATCTTACTGTCATTATTGAATTTAAAGTTAATAGTGTTACTAGAAAAGTCTAAATTCATTTGGGATTTCTGCATAAAATTTACACCTAAAATGATGGGAAACGGAAGTGAATTAACTATAAAAAAATCAAATGTCCATGAAAAATTGCCTATTTTGAAATGAAGCTTAACTAATTTCCTAACCATGGTGCTTTGCTGATTAATAGATTTAATCAACATCTTAGTTTTAATAACTTCCTTAATGCTCGGTGATGATTTAATGCTTTGAAAAAATTTATTATCTATTAAACAACTTGTTGAACCAGTATCTATAAGTGCTTTCTGTGATGTATTGTATGGAATAAAAAACTTTACTGTCGGTAATCTCAAGGAAAAATCTAATGGAACTACAGAAATGGAGGTGTTCGTTTGTGACAATTTAACTATCTCCTCATTAAATTGCCTCGTGCATTTCCCTGCCTACAAAATCGTGCGATGTGCCCCTGCTTCCCACATGTAAAACATTTAACCTGTGATTTTTGTTCAAAAACTCGGTGAGTGATGGGGTTAGGTACAGTTGCTTGTTGAAGTGGGGGAAAGGTACTGAAATAATGATTGTCCGCCTGGACTGACGCATTTACTGCATTTGCTAAATGTTTTAATTCCCAAATTGTCTTGGGTTTCTCACAAAATGAAAAACTATTGCGCATGCGTGGATTAATATTCGAGAGAATTACATCAATTAAATATTCGTCTGGAAAATTGCACTGGAGTGCTACGGCTGAGGAAGTAACATCATTGATAAATGCTACAAAGGTTTCTTGGGGCCATTGTAATCTTTTAACAAACTTGTTTACTACTCGCTCTAACTGTAATCCTGGAAAAAAGGCTGTCAAGATTGAAAAGTGTAAATTATCCCATGTAAGATTCAATTCCAAACCATGTGACCAAATTCCAAAAAGATGTGCTTGCGTCTGAGGCAAAATTAATTTAATTACTTCATTGTGACCAACCCGAACAATCTGAAAAATCGTGTTTACTTGTTTCAAAAACTGAATAAGATGTGACTCATTCTCCCCTGAACAAGGTTGTAGTTTCCTAACTAATTCGATTACAACGGTGCGATCAGTCGTTGAGAGCGTGCTAAAATCCTGACCTGTTTGGTCACGCGTGCAAAAAGGGTCGGTTGCGCAATCCTGTCTTGGCGTGTATCGAACATGTGTGGAGTCTACCCGTGGTTCAAAATTCTCGGGCAATAATTTTGCATCACGTAACCTATTTTCCAAGCTGACATGCGCACCTGAAGGGGAATGCGGTAAATCTAAATTATTGTTCGCCTGAGGGGCCTGCTCTACCTGTATCACAACTGGAGCGGATCTATCCGAACCTTGAACTCCTAGATAACGTGATTGAACACTTGCCGCCCTATCTCTTGCTGTTGTGACATATTGACGTCCATAAAACATTTTTTTAATCAATATCTAAATCTAACAAAATATGAATAATTTGCACAGTAATATAACAAAAATGTCAATAATAATTAATTGGTCATATTTCGCCACAATTGCAACCCACAAATCAGTTTCTGCCTGCTACCACTTGTTATGTTGTACAAGAAACTCGTTTTATTAAAATCTTAGGGAAAACACACTTTACTCTTGTTACATATTGCTTGTATGAACTCTAACTTACTTTAATAAATTGTTACAAGTTCAAACTCAAACTTGCCGCCATATCAGAAACATCTAGAAGGCACTACCGCGCACAGGAGTAACTGACAACAATGCAGTCACGTGACCCGCCTCGCTCATAAAACTGGACGACTGCGGCTTCTCGTTCTCTTAGCCCGGAACTATTCGGTGTAACATCATCTAAAACCTTTTTCTAAATTCAATACCGCGTTTATTTGCCAATTCCAAAAGTTCGTCGATTTGTTAACGGGGTGCATCCCATACGTTTTCTATTTCGCGAATTGTTTTAAAGAAAAGGCCGAAATTCGCGGTACAATCACATTCGTATTAATTAATTAATAAAACTTTTTTCTAAATTACACGTGCTAAGAGCAGGTTTTAACACTGCCATTCTTGTCGTTTTACGGGGAATAAATTAAACAACTGGTATTATTAATATTAAGTGCATAGTAGTGTTACAGTGTATTAATATTGTGAGCGTTTTGTGTATGTAATTTTCTACAATGTTCATGTGAGTAATATTTATTAGTTTTACAGGATAAAATTAGTGCTCTGCTACCACTTGTTACATTTTTAAACTATTTTATTTTAATCTTAGAAAAAATATCTTGTCTCTTGTATGAATCTCTATTATACTTCTATTCACATTTAAATTTAATTTGTCAATTACAGTAATGCAGAGCGAGTGTTGCTGGGCCCAAAAACACTCGTGGATCTCTGATTTAGTTGTGGATTGCTTGAAAGAAGAATCTGATTGCAAGAAACTATTTTATTCAAATCTGAGCAAAGACATTACAACACATACATAATTAAATTAGAGCCGGAAAATAGTATTTTAAATTAATGTAATATAGATCACCTTAGAGGTTATGGCTTTGGTCGATTTCTGGCCTTTTTAGTTTTAATATTTTTTTTTTGTATTTTGTATTTAAAATAATCAAAAGCAGTTCTCAAGTTAAAGTATCGTAATGTGATAATCAGGAATTCCTAGTTAATCAAATGGCGGTCTATTAAAACAAGCGAGTGGTCGGGAATAAATAATAATGTATTAGTCCTCCTAACTAAGCCTCCTGACCTCCGACACACTCTATCCTCCTATATCTTTTTACCACCAATTTAAATTATACATTCATATGATTCATGATTAACTTATTTATAATATGAAGTGGTTCCTGATCTGAGCTCTGAACTGCTGCTTAATTAATTTTACTCTTTTTTTTTGAAATCAACCAAACAGTAACACTCTGTTCTATGAATACTAAATTTCCTAGAATTTTGTATTATACTTAATTTCCAGCTCTTACAATTATTTTAGCTTTGAGACAATTGATTTGAGTTTAAATATTTTCCAAAAGTTTTCTTGCTTAATACAAATTAATTCTTGTACAGGGAAAAATATCTTTAAGTTAAATTATGACAAATAGAGAGTTGCTATAAATGATTTGTGAATACGATATTACATCAAATAATTAACAAAGATAAATGAATTTAAACTTAACAATTATTAAACTTTGACCAGTACCAGTTATGACATGTGCCCTATGAAATATGACCAAGTATGTAAAACTAATAAATATTACTCACATGAACATTGTAGAAAATTACATACACAAAACGCTCACAATATTAATACACTGTAACACTACTATGCACTTAATATTAATAATACCAGTTGTTTAATTTATTCCCCGTAAAACGATAAGAATGGCAGTGTTAAAACCTGCTCTTAGCACGTGTAATTTTGAAAAGTTTTAATTAATTAAATAATACGAATGTGATTGTACCGCGAATTTCGGCCTTTTCTTTTAAACAATTCGCGAAATAGAAAACGTATGGGATGCACCCCGTTAACAAATCGACGAACTTTTGGAATTGGCAAATAAACGCGGTATTGAATTCAGAAAAAGGTTTTAGATGATGTTACACCGAATAGTTCCGGGCTAAGAGAACGAGAAGCCGCCGTCGTCCAGTTTTATGAGCGAGGCGGGTCACGTGACTGCATTGTTGTCAGTTACTCCTGTGCGCGGTAGTGCCTTCTAGATGTTTCTGATATGGCGGCAAGTTTGAGTTTGAACTTGTAACAATTTATTGTCCTTTGGCATTGAGCTAATTTTAAAGACAAGTGATTTGTTTAAGTTTCATTAATGATTTTTTAAAATCATTCTTAATATTTTGAAACTCTATTTAAGACATGGCTTCAATTGTATCAATTGATTTGCCGGGCACTTTCAAACACAGTATCTAAATGTTTTTATTAACTGATTGTTCTTATTAGGACTATTAGTGTGAAAATTAATGCTAAGATATGTTAGTAAATATATTTTGTGTGGTAAGTTAATGCTTTACCATGTAATAGGCCTTTTAAATATTAACATAAAGTTTATTTTAACTTTTAGGCCCAAATGTAATTTTATTTCCTCCATTCGTAGAAAGATGTAGCTTAGGCCTAAACATAATATACAATAAAACGTAGGATAAATAAAAAATAGGAAATACAATAAAAAACTTAAATAATTTTTTAATGAAACTGTTAATTAATACCATATAGGTTATAAAAACCTTAATACCAAAATATTAAAAGTATTTGACCTTCATGGCAAAATGTTAGGCAAACACTTTGGTATGATTTATTTTCAGATAAATGTACTTATCTTTTTCCAATGAAGCAGGAATCCATTTATTTGACTTACTATTGTTATTTTCAGGGTATAGTGACTAGAAAAGTATATTTTAATAACAACATTTATAAATGGAACCCTATACACTGTTTTGATCCAATTTAACTCGACCTATGTGTTTTTTTATTTGTATACTCTACTCGAACTCGAGATTCGAATCTTTTGCCATTTACTCGACTCAAACTCGACTCGACTTAAAAAACCTGTACTCGCACATCTC
The DNA here is from genome assembly GCA_963675035.1 of Allygus modestus. Taxonomy (NCBI): domain Eukaryota; kingdom Metazoa; phylum Arthropoda; class Insecta; order Hemiptera; family Cicadellidae; genus Allygus; species Allygus modestus. Next base: position 105,647,528 of record OY776112.1, read on the forward strand.
TACTCAAAACCATTGACCCATATAATTAATTCATCATTAATATCAGGGTTTTTCCCATGTAAATTAAAAATTGCCAAAATAATACCTATCCACAAAAAAGGAGACATCAATGACCCCACAAACTACAGGCCAATATCCTTGCTACCTATTTTTTCAAACAAATTTGAGAAAGTTGTTTATCATCAACTATTAGATTATCTAGAGAGGAAAATTATTAGATGATGAGCAACATGGTTTCCGTCCAGGAAAATCTACAATAACTGCGCGTATTAATTTCATTGAATCAATAACTGACTCCATCAACAAAAATGAAAAAAATAATCGGTATTTTCATTGATTTATCCAAAGCTTTTGACAGTGTGTCACATGAGAAATTGCTTAATGTTCTCAATGATTTGAATATTAAAAATAAAGAATATGAATGGTTCAAGTCATCTAAAAAACAGACAACAGTGTATACAAATTCAACATAAACTTAGTTATCCCAACAATAAATATGAGTATATTCAAAATTTTTACTCAAATCTGCAAATAGTTAAACGAGATATCCCCCAGGGATCTATACTGGGTCCCTTACTATTTCTTTGTTATCTGAAGGGGTTCCCTGGAGTGGTACAAGCAGTAGGCTCAGTGTGTCTCTATGCCGACGATGCTAATATTACTATTTCAGGCAAAAATCAAGACAATATTGAATTAAAAGTTTTTCTGAGTCTTTTGAGTGTTAAAGAGTTTTCAGACAGCAAAAATCTTCCATTAAATTTTAATAAATCAAATTTTATATAATTTTGTACTAAACAAACAAGATCTAAATTAGAACCAGATGTCTATTTAGACAATTCAAAATTGAATCAAGTTGAAAACACAAAATTCCTTGGACTTGTACTAGACCAACATTTATGTTGGGATAAACATGTAGATCATGTGGTTAAAAAAAATGTCATCAGGTTTATATGCTTTACGACAAATGTCAAGGGTTTGTAACCTTAACACCTTGAAAACAATTTATTTTTCATTAATAAACTCACATATTATGTCTTATGGTATAGCCATATATGGAGTTACAACAAAGAAAAATTTAGACCGAATTATTCTTCAACAAAAAAAAGCATTAAGAATAACTTTTAATATTAAGAAAAAAACAGTCTGTAAGCCATATTTTTCTCAGATGGGTATTTTAACAGTATACGATTTGTACATTTTTGAATCTACATTGTAAGTAACAAAATTAAATATTGCAACTCAGAATCCAAATGTTCATGACCATAACACCAGAAATAACAGGTATGTGGAAAACATCGATCAAAATTCTTTGAAAAGAAGACTAGTTTCATAGGCACAAAGTTTTTATTTAATTTACCTAATAACATTTTAAAAGAACAAAATTTTAAAACTTTCAAAAATTTACTTAAAAATTATTTATTAACCTTATCTTTATATTCACTTGATGATTTTTGGAACTTAAATTACCACATAATAAAAATGTGTTTCTATTGTGGCTGGGATGGCTATTATTTTCTATTTGATTGAAAGTGTAATAATATTATCTTTATTGTTCTTCAAGGGAGAAATTAAATTTTGTAATTTTAGACTTAATTTTAAGTTTTTTACAATTATTATTTGTTTATGTACATATGTGACGCTATTCTTGCAACAAACATAAATGAATGAATAAAGAAATTTTGAATCTGAATTCTAAGCGATGTCTGGACCGGGTGATATTGGCTATGACAACCAGACCGTGTTTTATCGGCTGGAAAAGAATGTCAAACCGTCTTTTGTTTGTCAATACGTGTAAAAAGATAAAGATTCGATAATTAAAGATAACGATATAGATGAAAGGGATAGTGATTTAATACAAGTTAAGATTGTTTACAAAAATGAGAAAGATAAACAATAACATAAAAAACTAGAAACATCTGTTCTTACAAATCATATGCTTTCTTAGCAGATAGAATTTATGTGAGAGAATTTACTTCTAACATACTCCCCCCCAATTGCACCAGAAAACTGGGGCAATTTTAATGAAAACAAAAAATTTCAATTTGTTACAGGTAGGGGACATAATTTTGTAATTGGTCTTTTGATAGTTGTAGTTGCTGTCTTCAGTGTTACCACACGAATGAGGTTGTCTGTCCCAGGATGAATCTTCACAACTCTTGCCAAAGGCCATTTTGAAGGAGGATATTGTTCATCAGTAATAAGGACAATTGATCCAATTTGGATTGATGTAGATGGGAACCTCCATTTGTAAATTGTTTGTAGTTGTTGAAGATATTCTCTTGACCACCTTCTCCAGAAACTTTGTAGCATTTGTTGTATTAACTGCCAACGTGAAAGTCGATTAGTTGGAACCTCGTTGAGATCTGGTTCTGGAATGTTAGACAATGATTCACCGACAAGAAAATGTGCTGGAGTTAATGTCGACAAATCATCTGGGTCTTCAGTTAGTTTACAGAGAGGTCTTGAATTTAGCACACCCTCTATTTGAGATAGAACTGTTGTAAATTCTTCGTATGTTAGTAAATTATTACCAACAGACCGTTTTAGATGATATTTAACTGACTTCACTCCTGCCTCCCAGTGGCCACCAAAATGAGGAGCAGAAGGTGGGTTGAACTTCCATTGTGTTCCATCGTTGGTTAGAAGATCTCTTAACTTGTTGCATTCTGATGTTGAAGCTGTGAAAAGACGCCTTAGTTCCGCATCAGCACCAATAAAGGTAGTTCCACAATCACTAGTGAGAGTTGAGCAAATTCCACGGCGAGCAGTAAATCTTTTATATGCTGCAATAAATGATTCTGCAGAGTAATCAGTGACTAGTTCAAGGTGAAGTGCTGATGTTGATGAACATATAAATACAACTATATAACCTTTGTAGGTTTTAGCTGCCCTTCCACGCCAAGTTTTGATGATGAATGGTCCAGCGTAGTCAACACCAGAGTGAATAAAAGGACGTGATGCAGTTACTCGAGATGGAGGTAGTTGTCCCATGAGCTGCTGAGCTCGTTCTGCTCTGTATCGAGTACATGTCACACATCGTAATAATTCTTTCTTAACTGTTGGTCGGCCTCCAAGAATCCAAAAACGTTGTCTTATTGTTGATAGTGTATTACTTGTGCTGCTGTGCAGTGTGCGAAGATGAGCATCAATGATTATCAATTTTGATAATACAGAGTCTTTTGGGAGGAGAAAAGGATGCTTTGTGTCATATTCTAACGATGCTTGATTAAGCCTGCCCCCAACCCGTATAAGTTTATTTTGATCAAGAAATGGATTGAAGTTGCGGAGTTTACTCGAATGACTGACAGGTTTTCTGTTGTTTAGAAGTTTTAAATCGTCACTAAAGGCTTCTTGTTGTACAATTCCAGTCCAGAGTATCAAAGAGTCGTTCAATTCTTTAGGAGTCAGGTATGGGGTGTTTTCAACGTGATTTTCCTTTTTCAAGCGATTGATGAATCGTTTACACCATGAAGTGATACGAAGTAACTTGTTGAGAGCGGAGTAACGGCATAGTAAGTCAGGTTCTGATTTTGATTGAACTAAATGACAGTGTTTCTGAACGCGCAACTCAGACACCGCTTCCTTTGAAGGTTCGTAGGAGCTCATAGGCCATTTTGTAGAGTCTTCTGCAAGCCACGAGGGACCTGACCACCACAACTTGTGTGTCTTGAGAGCTCCGGGAGGTAGTCCACGCGATGCACAGTCAGCTGGATTATCTTTTCCAGGAACAAATCTCCATCTCGCCAATGGTTCTATTTCCTGGATTATACCAACTCGATTACAAACAAAATCTTTCCACTTAGACGGGTGGTTCTGAATCCATGTAAGAGCTACACGAGAATCCGTCCACAACCATAATGGAGCAGATCTGACATTTAACACTTTTTTGACATATTGTGCAAGTCATGCCAACATTAACGCTGCTGTTAGCTCCAGTCTGGGGATACTCATTTTCTTTAAGGGTGCGACCTTAGTTTTTGAACAAACAATATTTACAGTAGTGCCTAAATCCGATTTCACTTTGATATACATCACAGCAGCCATTGCAGACTGAGACGCATCTGAGAATCCATGTAGTTCAAGGCAGCAAGAAGATGATTTAGTGATACCTAAACATCTAGGTATAGATATGTCAGGTAAGTCCTGCAGTTGATTTTCAAACGTTTGCCATTGTTTTAATAAGCAGGGAGGAAGAGTCTCGTCCCAATTTAACTTAATAAGCCACAGTTGCTGCATGAAAATTTTTGCTTGTACAATTACTGGAGCGATAAATCCCAAAGGATCAAATAGTTTAGCGATATGAGATAGAACGTTCCTCTTGGTTATTGTAACAAGGGGTTTTACATCCAGTTGGAACTGGAAATCATCACTGGCTGGTTTCCATGTCAATCCTAATGTTCGTATCACTGTTGATTCTCTGATACTAATTGAAGCTTCTTTTACATAGCGCTCTGGAGATATGGAGGTAAGAGTTGAGAGTTCGTTGCTTATCCACTTCTGTAATGGAAAACAGCCTGCCAAGCAGAGTTTATCGACCTGTTCCACTACCTCTTGACACTCTTCAATTGTGTCAGCACCGCCAAAGATGTCATCAACATACCTGCCTTTAGAAAGAGTAGATGCTCCTAGTGGATATTGACTGCCATGGTCAGCTACAAGCTGTTCCATCGTCCTCAATGCTAGAAATGGAGCACACGATTGACCATATGTTACAGTTCTTAGTTGATATGTGCAAAGCTGATTATTGTCGTACCATAAGATCCGTTGTAAGTCCCAGTCGTCAGGATGGACCATAATCTGTCGATACATCTTCTCAATATCTGCAGAAAATACATATTTAAACTGTCTGAACCAAATGAGGACATCTGATAAATCTGTCTGTAGCTTTGTTCCCGTATGTAAAATGTCATTTAGTGATTTTCCAGAAGAAGTGCGCTGTGATCCATTGAAAACTACTCGCAGTTTTGTGGTTGAACTGGTTTCCCGTAAGACACCATGATGAGGTAGGTAAAAGGTTGGAACGTTTTCCTTAGAATTTTCAACTTTCGACATATGATTTAGTGATTCATACTCGGCTATGAAATCAGAATACAGTTTGTGATAATCAGGGTTTGTAATAGAGCGCTTTGTCAATGAATTTAACATCACTAGAGCGGATGATCGGGAATCTCCGAGGTTCTCTGCAGGTTCCTTTAGTGGAAGTTTAACTACATACCTGCCACTTTCAGTTCTAGAATGTGTTGACTGAAAATGCTCTTCACAAGCTGCATTTTCTGGCGACATGTAAGAACATTCCGATTTGGGAATCTCCTCTTGATTCCAGAAAGTTTGAATCGATTTATCTAGGTTATCATCAAGCTTACAGTGATGAACATAAGCGTTAGAACTAATTGTGGTACAGCCGCTTGGCCCAGAAATTACCCAACCAAAAATTGTTGACTGTGCAATAGGGGTAGAAGGAGGCCCCTTAACTAAGTTAGGGAGGATTATTGATCCATAGATGTCAGCTCCGATGATAAGATCGATAGATCCTGGATTCATGTACTTCGGATCAGCAAGATTTAGACCTTCAATATGAGTCCACTTATGATGAGGAACCTTCATTGATGGCAGTGTAGATGTAAGCTTTGATAAGATGTAAGGGGTTGCGGAACAAGTGACACTTGTGTCAAAGCTAGGACTAAGGGTAACATTAACTATTCCTCGAGTGGTAGAGCTGTGAGTTCCACCTATACCAATTAATGGTACAGACCCAGGAGATCGTTTTAGTTGGAGAGTTTGGACGATGCGTTCACTGATGAATGATATTTCAGAACCTTGATCAATTAAGGCTCTCGCAGTGATACTATTTCCCTTTGGACCAGATACAATTACCTGTGCAGTAGCCAGAATCACAGCAGACTGCTGAGTGTTAAGATTAGATGTAGCATGATTGACAGATTTACTCGTACAACTTTTGTCAAATTCATTAGTTGCCTGTGATAACTGAGATTCTGAGTGGTTAGATTGTGATTGATGTTTAGAAAATGGCAATGTATGGTTCACTGCATCATGAATCATAGTGTGATGACGCTTGTTACATTTTAAGCAACATTTCTGAGATCTACAATCTCTTAGGATATGATGACCAAGACAATTGTAGCACAATTGCTTGGATACTAAAAACTCTTTTCGGCTAAGAGGAGACTTCTGATAGAAAGTTTTACAGTTAGACAGATAGTGATCTTCGTTACAAAGGGGACAAACATTGATCTTAAGCTTAATTTTGTCAAAGAATGTTACATTAGATTTAATTTTAATAGGTGCATTACCGTACTGCTTCATAGGATTGTGGAACCTTGACGTGTGTTGGGATTCTCGGCCTTCAATATTCTCCAACGCTTGAGCTCTTCCTTCGATGAAGTCTTCAAGTTCTTTCAGAGTAGGCGGATTTACTGAGGCTCCTTGATGTACTTCCCATGATTCGTGTGTGTCAGGGTCAAGGCGGTTGACAATCATGTAAGCAATGATGTGATCCCAATGTTCAGTTGGAGACCCGAGAGCTTTTAGTGAACTGAGTGACTCGCTGATAGTAGACAATAAGGTGTTTAGGCCCTTAGCAGATTTCTGCGCTAATGGTTTGAGCTTGAATATGTCATCCAGATGTTTACTGATAAGAATTCGTTTATTCTCATAACGTGCCACGAGTTTATTCCATGCGGTTTCAAAGTTTTCTGCCGATATTTGAAGGTTTGAAACAAGCTGTGCAGCTTCTCCATTTAAACAGCTTTTGAGGTAGTGCATTTTAGCTACATCTGACAGATCTGAGTTGGAAATTACGAGGGAAGTGAAAATATCACTAAAAGGTTTCCATGATTGATAATCCCCAGAAAACTGTGTCAGTGGTATTTTAGGTAGCATTACTTGGGGTGCACTTTTTTGTTCTGCACAGGCAGAATTAACAAATGGTGTGAAGGTATCTAGGTAATTGAGCATTGTTGACTTACTGACCATATATGCTTCCTGTCCGATGCTGTAATGGTCTTCAGTGATGTAAAGAATCTCTTTCAGAACTTCTGGTTTCGATTCACATATTCGGTCGTGGTCACGCTCAAATTTAGTCCACGTAGCTTCTAGTACACTAAGTCTGGTTTGCACTTCTGCCTTAGTTAGTAATGGAGAGTCTAAGTCATTGAAAGGTTTCAAATGGTTTTGCATGAGGATAATGCGTGATTCTTGTAGATTCAACTTTGATTCGAGGGAGGTCATTATGAGAATATTTTGTACACAGCAAAAGTCGAAGTTAGGAAACAATGATAGTCAAAGATGAGTATGATTGATATAACTGTAATAACAAATTAACTGATACACTGAGACATTACATTCAAGTCTTGTTTTTAATGATCCGGCTCGAAGGACCAATTAATGTAAAAAGATAAAGATTCGATAATTAAAGATAACGATATAGATGAAAGGGATAGTGATTTAATACAAGTTAAGATTGTTTACAAAAATGAGAAAGATAAACAATAACATAAAAAACTAGAAACATCTGTTCTTACAAATCATATGCTTTCTTAGCAGATAGAATTTATGTGAGAGAATTTACTTCTAACAATACGTAATCCAGTTTGATTGTACTGGCCAAAATTTTGTATTGCTACTCATGTATTAGTTAGAAACCATGTTTAGATTATCAAATCTAGGGTGGTATCCAAAACCCATTACACAATTTTAAACTACCAACTGATGGCGAATACTCGCTCAAAAATACTCAAAACTCGAAAATAATCGGCACTACTCGACTGGACTCAAATAAAAAAATCACTACTAGCAAAACCCCACAAAACAGCTAAACGATTACCTAATTGTTATTTATGTTTGAAATAAATTGAATTATTATTTATATTTTGTTTAATATTTACCTATTTCCTAGAGATGTGCGGGTACAGATTTTTTAAGTCGAGTCGAGTAAATGGCAAAAGTTTCGAATCTCGAGTTCGAGTCGAGTATACAAATAAAAAAAAAAACACATAGGTCGAGTTGAATTGGATCAAAACAATGTATAGGGTTCCATTTATAAATGTTGTTATTAAAATATACTTTTCTAGTCACAATGACCTGAAAATAACAATAGTAAGTAAAGTAAATAGATTCCTGCTTCATTGGAAAAAGGTAAGTACATATATGAAAATAAATCATACCAAAGTAATCGCATAATATTTTGCAATGAAGATAAAATACTTTTAATCTTTTGGTATTAAGGTTGTTATAGCCTATATGGTAGGCCTATTATTAATAAACAGTTTCATTAAAAAATAATCTCAGTTTTTTATTTTATTTCTTCCTTTTTATTTATCCTATGTTTTGTATATTATGTTAAGGCCTAAGCTACATCTTTCTACGAATGGAGAACTTCATTTTAATATTGAAAAGGCCTATTACATGGTAAAACATTAGCCTACTTACTTACCACACAAAATGTATTTACTAACATCTTACCATTAGTTTTAACACTAATAGTCCTAATAAGAACAATCAGTTAGTAACAACATGAAGACATGTTTGAAAGTGCCTGGCAAATCAATTGATGAAATTGAAGCCATGTCTTAAATAGGTTTTAAAATATTACAAATTATTTAAAAAATCATGAATGAAACTTAAACAAGGCAAAAACAAATCACTTGCCTTTAAAAACAGCTCAATGCCAAAGGACAGTTGAGCCTAAAATTAATGGATTGACTCAATTTCAATCATTATGGAACAAAAAACAAGCACAAACTTCTTAGGCTTACCAATAGATTTCATTACAAATCTGTTTTTGATATTCTACTTTTAAAAATACAAGGTTAGGTTGACTCAAAAGTGGGCTATATAGACAGTGTTCATACAACACAATCTAAAGGTTCTAGTAAATCCTCCATTTTGGTGTAAAGAGAAACAAAAATTTATAAGCCACAACTTACTTATTTATTAATAAAACACTAAAATCCACAACACAACTCTTAACACCTCAACTGCGTTCACACTCAATTTGAATTTACAGACGATGAATTTGTGTTCCACTATAGATTAAAACCCAGTACACCCCCACGTTTTATTTCATTAATGTGCATAAAATCAGATATTAGAAGGGCGTTTCCATTCCAGTAATAAGTTGTCTTATTATTTAAAATTTTCGTGAAACATCTGTTCTCACTGTTGTGCTAGCATTTGTTATTATATCAACAGCTGGTAAATATACAATTCAATCAATTACTAGTCTTCCATAAGATTAACATAGATACTTTGAAGCCGAAGTAAATTTTAAGAGGTGTCTGAACATCTACACGACAATATCTTTCTAACGTTTGCTGAATTTCTCCTACGATGCATACACACAAAACATCCCAAAGGTAGCTAGGTCTAGTAGTCTACTGAACCTTCACAAATGTTTAAGATTTTGCTCAGTATCTGACGAACTTTAAATTATGAAGTGACCACTCTTACCACTGTGCCACCCTGTCGGTAATAGCACTGAGGATTGAAAAACAACAGAAGACCTAGTAAAATACTCAGCCATTTGGAAATACTGGTAGATTCCCTGGCATATCCCGGTTTATGTCTGACTTTACTAATCCCTAAATTCCCTGATGACCGACTCACCAAGTCCTCCCGGTTGAGTATCTCGTCCGGGTCGTCGCTGATGTCACTGAGAGCCTCTTCCAACGGGGCTGTGGCTGAGGCCGGTGGCTCCTCCAGGCGGGGCTTCTTTGGCTCTGGCGGGGTCTCCCCCTCCTCTCGCTCCCTCAGCCGCTTCACCCCCCCTCCTTCCGCACCTGCTTCAAATTGAAACAACCAGTGTCAACACACCTGCTTCAAATTGAAACAACCAGAGTCAACACAACCCAATTTGGTTTAAAACTACTAACAGGTGGTCTTTGATACCTTTATTAATTACTTGTACTCTTTATTTACCTAATTTTAAATACAAATCTTTAAAAAAATTCTTTTTCCAGGTAACATTATTATTATCTATATTTTTAAATCATGCTATTTGGAATGCATATACTTAAATATGCAATCTAGAATATCAAATGGGAGGAAATTATTGTAATTTCTTGAGTAGCATAAAATGTGTTGTTACAATTAACAGGATAAAATAAACTACGTCCCCCAACACTAAAAAATATATTTACACTCATACTGTACTTATATACAAGACGGTAAATGTACAAAAAAGATGATACAAGGCGATCGATTTCAACCAGTCATACCAGCCATCATCAGGCTCAACCAGAGAATGTAATGGATTCTAACATAACTAGAGATGTGCGAGTGCAGGTTTTTTTTAGTCGAGTCGAGTTTGAGTCGAGTATACAAATAAAAATAAAACACATAGGTCAAGTTGAATTGGATTAAAACAGTGTATAGGGTTCCATTTATAAATGTTGTTATTAAAATATACTTTTCTAGTCACTATGACCTGAAAATTACAATAGTAAGTAAAATAAATGGATTCCTGATTCACTGGAAAAAAGGAAGTATATTTATCTGAAAATAAATCATACCAAAGTGATTGCATAACATTTAGCCATGAAGATAAAATGCTTTCAATCTTTTGGTATTAAGGTTGTTATAGCCTATATGGTATTAATTAACAATTCATTCAAAAATAATCTCTGTTTTTTATTTTATTTCCTTTTTAGCGAATTTCCCCTATAGGGAAGAAGCTATTACCGTAGTCGGCATGGTAAGACCTAGGCCCGGGACCATGATAACTTTTCATTTTGAGGTCCCCAGACCCCAAAAACACCATTCGTTCGATGTAGTTTTATATATATATATATATATATATATGTGTCCGTGAGCACGATAACTCTCGTAAAAATTATCAGATTTTGATGAAATTTGGTATAAAGGTGTAAAGCAACATTTATTACTTTAAGTTCGAAAACCAGCCAGATCGCTTTATCCTAAGGGGTATTTTGGGGGGGGTTTTGTACCCCAAAAATGGGTTTTTTGAATTTTTTACATATAATTTTGAAAATAGTCAAATTTTAGTTTTCCCCATTGAATTCAGCTTAAAAAAACAGACAATTTGGTATTTTGATAATTTCTCTACGTCAATTGGTTACCGAGATAATGAAAGTGCTAAACACAGTACGTTGTCTAATGTTATTCTTATGGAGTATAAGAAAAAATTTATATCTCGCTTATTTATAAACGTATACTGACGAAACTTGGTATACAGCTTCATCTGGTTGTGGACCATTGATATTTGCTCAAAAAACAATTTTTTACCAAAGGCTCCCGTAGCAGCAAACCTGCGTACTCAGCCCCATGTTTTCTTATGGAGAATAAGTAACGTGTTATCTCCCTTCATTATGAAAATAAATTAATGAAATTTGGTATGTGGCTTTACCTACATGAGTTATAATGATATTTGTATATAAAACCCCATTTTTTGTGTTCCTTGCTTCAGCAAACCTGCATACTCAGCCGCCATGTTATTGTTATGGAAAATAATTAAAATGTCATAAATCGTTTATTTATGAATGTATATTAATGAAACTTGGTATGTGGCTTTATGTGGTATTAAGATACATATATATGCATTGGAAATTCGCTGAGTATGCAGGTTTGCTGCTACGGGGGTATTTTATCTATCCTATGTTTGTTATATTATGTTTAGGCCTAAGCTACATCTTTCTGTGAATGGAGAAAATAAAATTACATTTGGGCCAATAAGTTAAAATAAACTTTATTTTAATATTTAAAAGGCCTATTACAAGGTAAAACATTAGCCTACTTACTTACCACACAAAAAGTATTTCCTAACATATATTAGCATTAATTTTAACTCCAATTGTCCTAATAAGAACAAACAGTTAGTAACATCATGAAGATATGTTTGAAAGTGCCTGGCAAATCAATTGATGAAATTGAAGCCATGTCTTAGATAGAGTTTTAGAATATTACAAATTGTTTAAAAAATCATGAATTAAACTTAAAAAAGGCCAACACAAATCACTTGTCTTTAAAAACAGCTCAATGCCAAAGGACAGTTGAGTATAAAATTAATGGATTGACTCAATTTCAATCATTATGGAACAAAAAACAAGCACAAACTTCTTATGCTTACCTATTAGATTTCATTACAGATATGTTTTTATTGCTTTCTCCTTTATTGCTTGAAAACGTTTGTATTATAAACGAAAATTCGCAAAAAACTTCTTTTTCATCATTTATATCTATCTGTTTTAATGTGTTAGTATATATATATATATATATATATATAGATATATATATATAGATATATATATCCATATATATAAATTTGAACGAATAGTGTTTTGGATATCTGGGGACCTCAAAACAAAAAGTTATCATGGTCTCGGGCTTAAGTCTTACCATGAGACCTACAGTAATAGCTTCTTCCCTATAGGGGAAATTCGCTAAAACTGAGATTATTTTTTAATGAACTGTTAGTTAAATACCATACAGGCAACAACAACCTTAATTCCAAAAGGTTGAAAGTATTTTATCTTCATGGCTAAATGTTATGCAATAACTTTGGTATGATTTATTTTCAGATAAATATACTTCCTTTTTCCAGTGAAGCAGGAATCCATTTATTTTACTTACTATTGTAATTTTCAGGTCATAGTGACTAGAAAAGGATATGTTAATAACATTTATAAATTGAACCCTATACACTTTTTTGATCCAATTCAACTTGACCAATGTGTTTTATTTTATTTGTAAACTCGACTCGAACTCGAGATTCAAATCTTTTGCCAATTACTCGACTCGACTTAAAAAACCTGTACTTGCACATCTCTACTTCTTCTGAAAAGTTACAGAAACAATCAAGGCTGACAACGTTATAATAGTGGGCAATTAAGTTGACAGTTGGGCAGTAGCCAATAGCATGGTTGTACTCTCTCGTTCCCATTTTGCCATAGAAAAATATCACTTGAAAGTTATTCCGATGGAGTGTGGAGTTTTGGCAATGCAGCACATCTACTATTGGCTGATCTTGGTTGATAGCCCGGCAAACCACGCCCTCAACTGGCAATTTAATTGTCCGCTATTATAGGGAGGAATAACTGTAGATTGAAAAAGACTTTATAAATTAAAGTGTTATGTTTTGTTTCATTATCATAATCTCCCAATCTCCCAGTTAAACTGTAAACTTTTATTCTGGAAACTTTGTTAGTTTGGCTTGAACCAAAATTATCATCCTCCTAAAAATGGCTGTTCACACACACGCCTTAAACTTAAGAAAATCAAACAGGGGACAGTTAACACTAAGAAATGTAAAATAAATGTTAAGTATTAAAGTTCTTAAAGTATTCGTAAGTAATTTTTAAGAAATGATACATTTGTAAAATCATCTCAATGTGTTTAGTTATAATTATAAGCTGCAGGAGGTGATGACAACCCTTGGTTTGATTTTAAATGATATTATGACATAGCAGAACAAACCAGTGTCTGAGCTATCCTTCTTGAAGTCTCCACTTGCGAGAGGTTCTTTTTCAGCAGGCTCCAAAACTTGAGGGCGGCGATTGCTGATGAACAAGAGAAATGGAACAATAGTTGCAACAAACACAGCACAAGTAACAATAATATAATATTACTCAGAAACTAAATACAAATGCACTTCTTGTACTTATTATTTCTTTTATTATATTAAACCCCCAACATGATTCTTCGGCAGTCAGATCTAAAGACTGCTAAGATATAGTAACGACATTTGTCACTTGGGCACGCAATTTGTGACTTCTCGTGAAAAGTATTTTACCTGTCAACCAGGGTAGTATCTTTACCTGACCATGTCAAACTTGAGGCCAGTGCCATACCTCAAATCTACTGAAACTATTTAATACTTAACTCAAACTGTATGCCTGACCATTATGACACTTACTACTTACTAGTAAACTGTGTGCTTGCAATAATTAAACACTAATGGTTGTTAAAAAGCTAAAAGAAAAAAACAATACATATTATTACACTTTCATTTCGAGCATTAACAGCAAAATGGAAAAAGTTAAAAATATAATTTAAGATTTTAAATTTGTATTTTTAGTACAAAAAGCTACCAGTTTATTTTTACTGTTCATTCAACGGATTAATAAATTTGAAATAATTAGGGACAGTCCAAATGAGTCAAACTAGAAAGCGTTGCCCTTACCTGGCCTCCTCGACGCTAGCGTCCCGCACGACGATGTGATTGCTCGGCACGACGGTCTGGTCGTCCCGGGGGCCGTGGCGGGGAGGGCGAGTCGCCCACTCGTCCCTCCACTCGCCCCCTGCCCACTCAGCCCCCGGGCCTCCGTAGCGGCCCCACTCGTCCCCTTCGACCCCCGCCTCCCAGTCACCGTGCCTGCAGATGTGTGAGCATGTCAGTGGATACACTTAGAAAGCTTAGTTCCAGGATTTTACATTTTATAGGATCGTAAAAACATTTGTAAAAACATTTATAGGATCATAGAAGTTTTGGGTAAAGTGGGAGTTTTTGGAAAGTAACCTTCTTTTGCTCACCACACTTATTGTAGTGTGATAGCGCCAAAATTCATGCACAGAAAGGCACGTTAGGTTAGTGGTAGCTGAAAGATCCTGTGTTCACTAGTTTTTCGTTTAGGTTTGGACATGAAACGGCAATGGTTTGAAAATGGGTTGGTAGTGGAAAAGTATCCATATGTGAATTTTTATAGAATAATTATGGCCCTACCCTCACTACAACCCGAGCAATGAGCAAATGAAAAAAAAAAACAAACAAACAGATAATACATTACAAACAGCCCTAGTAATTATATATGATGATATTATACACCAATGAATACAAAAATTAACGACATGAACTAGATCGAATAATAATAGTTCTTGTTTTACCTGAATAGACTGATAAGACCAAACATAATGTAGCAGTTCTCTTAAAAATATACTTATCGTTTGAGTAATAAACAGGTTTACAAACTCGTCACTTGATTACTCAGTAGTCCAGCAGTTACTCATCAGTAATTAGGGTTTCACCTACCCCAATTGTGACAATTGTATTCCCTAAAAGGCGAACATATGTTGGATCAACATGTGGTGAGGTAATTGAGAATAAGCTTGAGATAACCATGTGGTTACTTAAATCTTCATAGTCATTTAGAGCAAAATTGGGAAAATAAGACCAATAAAAAAAATAGCCTGACAATGATGATAGTTTTGAATGTTTTCTAAACTGTGATAAATATAAGAGTTTTAGTCTATCATACTATGGTTTGCTACAGCAATACCCTAAGATTTGATCTAATGAAAGTAAAAATAATAAACAGTATCAGGAAACTGACACATACTTTCTCCCTTTTAGCCAAACTTTAATGAATAAATTACTTTTTATTTACTAAATATAGAATACAAAGCACAGTCGAATGTACAGAAAATCTTGTAAACAAGTTGTTATAAAAAATATCCACCCAAATCCCTGCTTTGGAGGCACTACAGAATCCATTGCTACACTCGTGGTTTTAACACGTTCGCTGCGGCCCACCAATGGCGGGCGTGCGCCGAGTGCGGCAGCGAACCAAATTGGCACAGACGAATTAAATTATTTCGGTCTGACGAATCACAAAACAGCGGTGCGGTGATGTGCTGCATTTCCACGAGACTGGACGTAGTTCGCTGAAACACCCACAGGTAGCAGCACTGCCTGGGTACTAGCCATTTCCCTTGTAATGTCAATCACAGGGAGAATATCCCAGAAATATGGGGCAAAAACAGGTTTTTTGTCCCGTATGAACGGGAATTTTACGGGGAAATTTACTACCAACCTACACCAAAATAAAGCTCACATTCCTAGCTAAAACGCTGACATAAAATACCCGTCCACACCACAGTGCTGCCAGCACGAGACCAAATGGAACTTGCATCTAGACAGAGCGCCTTGTGGTGCTCTCAGAGCGCGGCGTTGTTCTGCCGAGCGCCACATGGCGCTCGCCGCAGCGAACGTGTTAAGAGGGGAAATGCCTCCTATTCCCCCCCCAGGGTTATTAAGGGGCAACATATTTCGAATTAACTCTGTTGATCAATGCTAAATTGACAAGCATATCAAGTTTGAATGAAATTGATCAGTAAATAAGAGAGAAATAGTAATTTTTGTATTTCCCATAAGAATAACATTGGACAACGTACTGCGTTTACCGCAAAATGAAAATTTCAATTTTCTCCGAAACCAGCAATCGTAGAATAGTAATTCAAAATATTAAATTATTTAGTTTTTTGAGCTCTTTTTAATGGTAAATAGTAATATTTTTTATATTTATGTCTTTTTATGAAAAATCCAAAAAACTGAATTTTTGATGTTTTAAGTCCTGTAATTTCTGAACCCGAATTTTTACAGGAATACGGGTGGTGTCATTTTGTTGGAAAACTAAAGTTCTACAAACGACTAAAGTTTAATCAAAATCGTTAGAGCCGTTTTTAAGAAATTTTGATTTTTCATGTTTTTTGGCGGTTTTTGGGGATAATTACCCTTAAAAATAAAAAATTCAAAAAAATAAAAAAAAAAACGCCTGGAGATATCGTGGATTAGTACCTACATACCAAATTTCTTCAAAATCGGCCCATTGGTTAGGGCTCTAGCTCTGTACACATCCACACAGACACACACACACACACACACATACACAGACAGACATCACGTAAAAACCACTTTTTTGGGTTCAGGGAGCACCAAAACGAATATTTCCACTAACAACTCAAATTCGAAAATTTGTACAAAAACAATACTTTCTCCATATACTATGTATAGAGGGAGAAAGTAAAAATAAATAAATCAAAGTAAACACATATACACCTTCAATCAGATATCTCAGTATTTTACAAACACCAACTTTCCAGCCCATATAAAGCCAAAGTTGCAAGATTTTTCAGTATAAGGAGAAAACAATGTATATTATGATTTTTAATAATGATGTATATCACTTCATACATTTTTTCAATCAATTATCAGATACGTGCTTATTTTTTATGGAAATTCATCTAAAACGCACAATATCCTTTTGATTCAGAAAAAAGTTTTAGAACACTCACAAACTCATCACGGAAAGCTCACTGCAAACCTCTCTTTAAAGATCTGAAGATTCTGACTGTCTACAACTTATACAGTTTTTATTTAACTTTATATATCTTTAAAAATCTGAGTAGTTTTAAATTCAAGAAATAATATTCACTCCTACTCCAAACGCAATCAGTCAAAAATTGATGTACCTTATCGAAGAATGTCCAAAACTCAGTCTAGCCATGTCATTA
Source organism: Allygus modestus (assembly GCA_963675035.1). NCBI lineage: Eukaryota > Metazoa > Arthropoda > Insecta > Hemiptera > Cicadellidae > Allygus > Allygus modestus. Next base: position 105,664,790 of record OY776112.1, read on the forward strand.
TAGGAATTAAACTGTACAACAAATTACCACAATCTGCTCTTGACATTCCATTTAACTCATTTAAGAAAAGACTGTTTGAATGGCTGCTTTCAACCCCATTTTATTCTGTTGATGAATTTTTAGAGCTAAATAGTAGAGATATTGTAATCTGATTATTTTTAGAAGAATTGTATAACCTGACGTTGTTTGTAACATATATTGTGTTGATGAAACAAAAAATATTCATTATTATTCTAAGGATTTTAACAGATCCACTATAGTCTGTCTCTGTGTGGTTTTATTTTTATCTCCGTATGTCAGGAAAAGATGATTTGTCTCCAAAATGTTTGACAGTGAAAATTATTAAATTCAGTTCATTAAGCCAGGGATCTGGTCGAAATCAGGTCTAATTGATTGGTCACATATAAACAAACTGGCATTATTTACAGCTGATGCTCAGAAGCGAACAAGTTCAAATACACTGCTTAGGTATCACAAGGGTTTCCAGGAAGTAAAAATAATCTTGTGACAACTTATTGTGCTAAACTATTTTATCTTTACACAAGTACGGAAGAACAATATAACAGATAACTAGTGTAAATCCATCAACGATAAGTTTTACATGATAGCTACTTGAGTTTTGGCCTTAAATGCTATTTTTAATCCTAGATGTCAAAGTTTCACACTAAGAAGAACATTTCCGTTTTCTTTAATAAGTCCACACATAACGACATGTTAAACGGGGACAAGCCATCGGGGCAATTCAGCGTTGGGGCAACGGAAGTATCTCGTCAGGTCCCGTTTAGCAGAGCCAATCAAACGCGAGCGCGCCGCAAAGATCAGAGCCAATCAGCTGTTAGCTCGCCGAAGCACCTGTCAGTCAAGGCTTTACTATATTTTCATTAGTGATGTGTCAAAACCAAAACTTGAATCTCAAAACCACCAAAACTTTGGAAAAGTTTCGGTTTCGAGATTCGATCGGTGAGTTTCGAGAATCAAAACTCGAAACTGCTGAGATTTTTTGTGTCTTTATTGTTGTTTTTTAACAGAAATCACGCCCGTGTTTCGATCAATAATGCATAGGTCAAAAGCCTACTGTCATCGGTCGTCTACCTTCACCTTTTTTGGATTATTGATTTTTTATTTCTGAAAGAACAACTCTAACCAAAATATATAATTAGTTTTAATTAATTTTTCTGGATTTATTTTTCATAACCATACCCAGGCAAGTAAATAGGGTTTCGCGATTTGAGTTTCGAGATTCGATTTTGTAAGTTTCGGTTTCGGTTTCGAGATTCGAAATTTCTGGTTTTGACCATCACTAATTTTCATTGATAATTTTTACACTCTGTTCTATGAGTACCAACATAAGTACTGGAGAATAAAATATCTCTAATTAGTTCAGCAAAAATAGGTTTATTTTATTATTTCAAAACGATAGTGCGTTAAAGGTTGAACAAACATTAAGATAATAAACAAGTTAAAAGAACAGTAAACAGATGATTGGCATAAGAAATATAACCTAATTCATATATCGATCGATATAAGTAATTATATAATGTTATAATCACAGTTAGTGTAGTAAAGTGCCTAGTATAAATTTGTTGTTTTATAATGCATTTAATGTCATATGATGTACCAGGCATTATATCCATAGTTATGTACGTTAGCTATAAGTAAAAGTAACAAAACGAAGCTAATCTTTTAATGATACCGAGCGTTTTCATTGGCTAATAAGGTTTTCATTCATCATCGTTGCCCCGACGACAAATTGGCCGAATGCATGGTTTCCTGTTAAACATGCTATAAACATGGACAGACTTAACACGTAACATAATTGGTTTGTTTGTTTATTTAGCCAGGATACAATATTCCATTGGTAACAAATTAAATATATTTGACCAAAATTTAGAACTTAAAATTAATGCAGTGATCAGTTTTTTAATGAAATTTGTCTGGCCAGCTTTTTGATAGTGCAAGGCCAACAGAGACAACCAATTATGTTACGTGTTAAGTATGTCCATGTCTGTAGCATGTTTAACATGTCGATATGTGTGGACTTATTAAATAGAATGAAATGCTTCTTTACAGAATTAATTTTCGACATGTAGGTTTGAAAATGGCCTATTAAAGCCGAAACTCAAGTCGCATCGTGTGAAAAATCGTTGACTGATCTACTTAATTAAGGTGGAATGCAACATTAATATAAGAATAACACCTCAAGCTCACAATCAACACTCACCGGTTCCTGGTGTCCCATTCCCGCCGTGCCTCTGGATAGTCCCAGTCCCGGGATTTGCCTGGTCCGGGATCCTCATAGCCTCCCCGCGCCTCCCAGCCCCCTCCACCCCTCTGGCCGCCCCTGGAGGCATCAGAGCAACAACGTGTAGACATTCACAATATCAAACAATTAAAGAAAAACTATGAAATGTAAGAGATGCCAGACAACTAACCTACATTAGTTACATTACAAACACTTGTTTTCAAGGAAGAGGAAAGAAAAGCAGCATACATAAAGGTGAAGCTGAAGACAGCACACAACACAAATGAACTAGACTATTTTTCGTGTGTGGTGTTTTGTGGTAGCTTTAGCTTCACCTTCATGAATGCTGCATTTTTTTAAGAGTACAAGAAATGCTTTTAAGGAAAAGTGATCTAATCTCCTCAAGGTACGTGGAGAACATGGGAATCAAACTGGTAACGCCTTGAACAAAAGTCCAAGAACCAAAAGGCGCTATTTGGTTCAGACCCTAATAAACTAGTAAAATTTGTTCCATATGCATGATGATATTTAAATAAAAACAATTTTGTAATTACAAAACCTCATTTTTTATCTCAGTTCTTTGAGCTCCAAGCTTGTGAATACAATAGTAAAATCAGTACTATTTATTTTTAAATTTTAATATTTTTATATTTTGGAAGCCTGAATGTTTTAAATTACAAAAAATGTGCTTCCAGTAGACACACACAGTAAGGATAGGTTAAAAGTAGAAAAATACCTATCAAATGTGCAACTCACAAAGAATACACACTGTTAAGATCTGCCCTTCCTTTCCACAGACAGGCTGTATAACGTAGTGGTTAGAATGCTCTTTTTAATTGAAGTTTGCCAGTTCAATCTTGAGCAAAATTTGGAAATTTGGAAAAGATTCGATACCGGACCATGCTGACATTTGTCATTGGGCTATTAATTAATGATGCTTTCTAATAACAGGTCGAACTTGGATCTTAACAATACCAGGGTTTATATCCTTACCTTTCAAAACGTTTAACATGCCAATGGAGTGAATTCACCAAAACAAAATGGGCAAACACTACCCCCTGGCCAGAACATCTGCTCAGCCACTGATCAAACCAGAGACTAGAGGCAATATCAGACCAGGTGATATCACAGTCTTCACACTGAACTAGGTTTCGCCTTCTAAGTTACACTACATAGACTGCATACAGTGCTTATAAGGGTATGATTGCTTATACAGTAACTAACTATGATTTTAGGTAGCAGATTTAAATGCTGAAATATCGGCATTTGGCGATCCAAGGGATAATAGATAGTGAATATGTGTATATATTTTAAATAATGACACATTAATGAACAGAAACCATATTTTTCACTGACCTCCTCCTTTCTTCACCGAAGCCCTGGTTATGCCTCATCCCTCTGGTATCCTCTCTTGTCGAGGGACTCAAGTCTTTGAACATTCCTGATCTCTCGGAGCCATCTGGGCCGTACCTCTGTCGATCTGAAGAGGACAAATTGAATCAAACTGTGACTCTAAAAATCTTTAACTTTGATGTAGAAGATCAAATGGTACCAAATTTAACACTTATAACTAGGGATGGGTCGGTTGCATTTTTTATTGGTTCGGTTTTTTACAAAAAACGGTTGTTGTCGGTTTCGGTTATTTTTAAGAACTTACCTTAACTGTCTCATCATACTTTAAATTTAACTTTCTACCTAGATCTGATATTCTGCCTATCTTACATCACAGGGTCATTACCAACTCACGAGATAATGATTTTACCAAACTTTCATTGATCATATACTTATAAATACCTATTTCAGACTTTGTTTCACTGGTTTACATAAATACTGCTGCAGAAACACTACGCAGGAGAGTTGGTTAAAAAGTCAAAGTAATCAAAGACAAATCAAATGAATTTAAATTATATTATGGGTCATTACACAAAACTAATTTATCACCTAGGCTTAAAACCATTTTTAGCAAAATAATAAGAAAGTTAGCCTAGGGCAGTACCACAGTCTAAATAATCTAACTTATTGTTAAGATGTTAAGGTTTAAGTTTAGCCTACTGTAGGCCTAACCTTAAAAACAAAATAAGACTACCTGGTTTTGCTAATATGTTATTTTTGCAGACTTTTGAAACCCTAGAATATTTTCCTTCAGGAACGATATATAATCGTAAATACAGTAAGATTACAGTTACGGGAAAAGTAGGACTAGAACTCCCACTGGGGTCGGGGTTATTAGCAATGTCAATTGGGCTGAATGGTAGATCATCGAATAATTATTCTTCTGGCATTCTCGACGATATTAACAAACTTTCTTGGTAAAAATGTTTGACTTTATTAAATAATAGAGGTGTGCGAATATCCGAATCCGATCCGAAGGCTTTATCCATATCCGATAAGATCTAGTACAAATCTGAGTTATTCGGAGAGACTGTATATCTGGGGATAAAAAGGTAGAAACGAAACAATAAATATGTTTGGACCATTAATAAACGTTTTAACTCTTGATGTCGTTCAAGGTAACATGACGCAATTCCTTTCGTTTTGAATGTTTTCGGTACCTAACTCATATCAATTCATCAATACGATATTTGTGTGATCAGGTATCGTATCGCGAAACACGACCGGATCGTACATTATTTTAGCAAACAGAATGAATACGGTTTATAAAGAGAAATGTGCGATAGCGAACGTTTTTGACAGTAAACAACCGCAAATTTATACAATATTGCAACTCAATGTCGATTAACAATTCACGTTTCACGGGATAAACGCAGACAAAGAGGTAATAGTAGTGGATTACTGGCGAATAAATCGATAATTTTTCGTCGATAGTTGATTTCCGATAGTTAAAACTTCTCACGAATGCAATGAGTAGAGCAAGCTGTAATTCAAAAGTTGCATAATGCAAACGGAAATGTTAGTGTATGAAATTTAAAATTGCTGCTACTGATATTTTCCTTCCATTCTATACAATTGAAAAACACTGAGTAAAATATTGCTGACTTGAGCAAAATGAGATGCATAGCTTTCTCTACGACGAAGATTCCCGGTATGATCAAAGAGCTTAATCCAACTAGAGCTCTTATACTCCAAGAAAAGACTTCACTTGTTTACCTCCGGACGAGACCTCTAGATATATTATTAAGCTCGTAGAGTATCTTTACGACGACGTTTAAAGCAGCGACGACCTGACGACGGATTCAAGAAGGCATCGCTTAGTTATCTGGGTTATCTCTATTATTTTTATACAGATTTCATTGTTCGGATATTATGTGATTTCGTTAAACTCATGTATTTAAAATGGAACCAAAATGGAAGAAAAACATGATATGTAAATTCTTTGAAAAGAATGATGCCGATAGTGAAGTGGCAGATTGTCTGAAATGCAAGCTGACACTTGGTAGTCTATTTACATTTCCAGTTGTTTACATAAAGAGGCAATAGTAGTGGATTACTGGCGAATAAATCGATAATTTTTTCTCGATAGTCGATTTCCGATAGTTACAACTTCTCACATATGCAATGACCCTCATTCAACCTCTTAGACGTCGCGTCGTCGTCTGCTAGTGAGTGATGCAAATGATGTGATATGCACAATCTGATATAAACGAATAAACTCGCGAAGTTTATATGTGAGTTGTCGCCCGAAGACACTGACAATCCTAGTGTCTGGAGTCGAAAACACTAGTGATCCTGGCGATTGAAGGTCGAATCTCGTGCTTCTTGCCATTCTTGTATTGGTTGTAGTTTGTGTATTCTCACCACAAGAGCTAATGAGGCGCTCTTGTTCCGGGCGGTAATTTCATGAGTGTAACTTATAGTTGTTGTGTGTGTTCGATATGTAACTTATTGAAATATCGCGATAGAGATGATATGACACATATGACGCGTCACTGTCACCAGCAGACTAAGTCCGAACTGCAGTCGATTAGTATTTAATTTCTCAAATCTGGCGTTCTTTATAATTTGTGTTAATGTTAAATCATCACATATGTTCTTATTTTTTAAGTTTAAACTGTCTGTTAACTTAGAAATAAATTATTTTGAATACGATATTCGAAAGGCGAAACGTTTTTAACAACACAGGTATTGCGATTCAGTGCCCCGATATGATCGGCAATACTTATGATATTGAATACAATTCAATAAGCAGTACACTCTGCACTGATTATTATACCAATGCGAGATGACATTCAAGTAGGCCTATTGGGCTTATGTATCGCGATACGCGTATCTAATTTATGTCTAAACTTTCGAACTGATGCAGGAGTTACAATTAACAATAAAAATTTTATTTGTACATAAATGAAATTATATCAAAACAAACTAGCGAATTAGAGATATCAAGGGGGTAAATCTAGGGTGGGTTCTTCATGATTATGCTTCGTGGGAGTGTAAAAATCTATTGTTGAACATATTTTTGAATGTTTACAAAATCTTATAATATAAAATGCAATGCCATCTGGTTCCTGTCTTTATCAAACAAATAATGTACTATAACAAAATATTGAATTATTTAAGTGTTATAATGGTATAAATTGATATATACAGAACATACCCTCACCCGTGAACCACTGTGGGATTCACTAAATAATAAAATCATTAGTTAAAGGTACATTTAAAACTAAAAAAAAAATATTAATAAAGTGAGACAACAATATAAGCAAATTGAGAGAGAGCAAAATAAACAAGTTGGGAGAAAGTTCATTGTTTAGTCATCCATGGGTAATAGGGATACTTTTGTAATGGGACGAATCATTTTTCCTGATTATGTATATTTCAATAGCTCTTACTAGTCTTGCCTGGGAATGTTTTCACTATCCTACCCATTTTCAACTTCAGAGGAGGTAAGTCTGGATCATGAATAAGGAAGAGTTCGCCAATATTTATGTTAGTCTGGGGGTTAAGCCATTTAGATCTTTGCTAGAGATTATACAGGTATTCCCTGTTCCATCTTTTCCATACATTTTGTGTAAGGGATTGAACCAGTTGCCATCTATTCAAACGATTACTTGGAATATCCTTCCAATCAGCTTCCGGAATTCCGACTAGTGGAGCACCTATGATGAAATGACCAGGTGTCAAGCAGTCCACATCTGACGGGTCAATTGACATCGGCGTTAGGGGACGAGAATTTAAGATAGCTTCTATGCGAGTAGTCAAAGTTATAAATTCCTCTAGGGTTAATATTTGATTCCCTACCACTCTGGTGAGATGGTGTTTGACGCTTTTAACTGCTCGCTCCCATAATCCACCTGGATGGGGAGCCGCTGGTGGTATGAAGTGGAAGCGGATGTTATGTGGTGTAGCAAAATTGTCCAATTCCTTTTTTACCTCAGTTTGCTTTAAGAACTGTTTCATTGCCTTACTTAAAGAATGTGAAGCACCAATGTAATTGCTACCACAATCAGAATATATGTTAGCACATAAGCCGCGTCGTGAAACAAACCGGGTGAGAGCAACAATGTATGCTTCGGTAGAGAGGCTCATTACCACTTCTACATGGATAGCTTTTGTGGCAAAACAAATAAAAATATACAAAAACACTTTCATAACTTGAATTTTTCTCAATGAGAGGGGTTTACCAGAAACGGTCCAGCGTAGTCTGTTCCACAGTTAAAGAAAGGTCGCACAGCCTGTAACCTTGCTGCAGGAAGATCTCCCATCTTCTTTTGAATCAACCTTGGTTTAGAGTGAAAACATTTTATGCACTTGAGGAAATTATCCTAAACATTTGAGAAATTATGGATTGGAGAAAGACTGGGCCAGCATGCAAATGTTTTAAGTGAAAATTATCAACTATCAAGTTTGTAACGTGACACTGCAAGAAGTATGGGATGTTTAGCAGCATAAGGTTGGTTGTTGTGGCGAGTACGACCTCCAACCCTTATGAGATCATCTTCATCGACAAAGGGCGAGAGGCGTTATAAATGCAATGAACAAGGTTTGCCCGATTTTAAAAGCGGTATATCTTATTGAAAGAGAGATTGCTGTGTTACTTTACAAATTACATTTGTAGCTTTCTTTAGTTGTGATGATGTTATAGTTCCACTTTCTTTAAGTTTTCTCCTACATCCAATAATGAAACACAATATGTAGCACATTACTCTTTGAAGTTTAGTCCATGACGAAAACTTAGCAAGAAAATCAGGCTCTATAGTAGTTGTTAAAACATGGAGGGGTTCAGATTTTAGTTCAGGCAAATCTGTTTCTTTCAGAGGGTGAAATTGTGGTATAGGCCATAAATCAGAAGTCAGAGAAAGCCATTCAGGACCATTCCACCATAAACTGTTGTCTTTCAATGATAACGGGAGAGTATCTGTACTAGCAATATCGGCTGGATTACAATGAGTCGAGACATGTTTCCAAATGTGAGTGGGTGTAAATTCCTCGATTTCTGCGACCTGATTGGCAACATAAACTTTTAAGCGGTATGGTACAGTTTGTATCCATGAAAGAACCACGGATGAGTCACACCAAGCATGAATTTCATTGACTAGGTAGTTCTGTGAGAGTAGAGTGTTACAATAGTTTAGAATTTTGTACAAAAGATGAGCTCCATAAAGCTCAAATCTGGGAATAGAAATTTTCTTGGGTGGACCCGTGCTTTAGCAATCAGCAGGTGAACATTTATTTCCCCAAGAGAATTTACACATTGTGAATAAACACAAGCACCGTAACCTGTTTCTGAACCATCACAAAACCATTTAAACTGATATGAACAGCATCAGCTAGGGAAACATATCGTGGTAAGCTAAGTTCGCTTAAAAGTGGAAGTTGTTTTATGGACTTCTGCCATTTTTCACTTAAATCTGGGGGGACATTTGCATCCCATGACAAACCTAATACCCACAAAACTTGTATAAGAGCTTTTACCCAGAGGGTCACTGGAGTCAACCATCCACTAGGATAAAATATCTGCTAACTGTTTCGGGAATACCTCGCTTAGTGGGGGGGAGTGTCGGGAATATTTAATTGATACGAGAAACTGTCGGAGGTTGGCGACCATTTAATACCTAACACTTTAAAATTGCTAGTCCACTTCCTAAGTTCGAAACCTCCTTTCAAGAGAAGTTCCTCTACCTCATCTTTTAATACCAATGCCTGTTCTGTGTTGTTTGCACCTAAAATTAGGTCATCTACATATACCTGTTTGTTTAGTGCTTCAGCGGCTAGTGGGTAGTTCTTGCCTTTGTCTACAGTGAGCTGGCGGAGAGTCCTTAGAGCTAGATAGGGTGAACAGCTGAATCCGAAAACACAGTTGTTAAGCGATAAAATGAAAGAGGCATGTATTTATTATCTCTCCAATACAACATCTGGTAATTCCTATCTTCTAGATGGATCATTATTTGTCGAAAGATTAGTTTAATACGAGGCTTGTCCAGAAAGTAAGTACCGTTTCGTTCTACCGCCGGCACAGCGCTAGCGATGATGTTCCGCGCATGCGCATTAGTCTCCTTGGTTCATTGTTGAACAGCTGACGCAATTCCGGCAAAATTGTGTTGTGTTTACATTAGTTAGTGTGCACTCAAAATGTTTGAAACAATTTCTGATCCCGCGGACTGTGAAGTGCGTTCTGTAATACGATTTTTGAACGCAAGGAACGTGAAGCCTGCTGAAATTCATCGCCAACTTACAGAAGTTTATGGAGAAAAAGTTATCAGTGATGGAATGGTAAGAAAATGGGTTCGGCAATTCAATGATGGGCGAACCAATGTTCATGACGAGGCTCGCAGCGGGCGGCCATCTGTTGTGAGTGATGTATTGGTTGAAAAAGTGAATGAAAAAATTCGTGAAAACTTCGGCGTGCGATTCAGAACAAAAGACGTGGAATGCTTAGTGAAGGCATTGTGTTGATTCATGACAACGCACGTCCCCATTCTGCTGGTGCCACTCAAAACCTTATTCATGGATTTGGTTGGGAACAGTTTGACCATCCGCCATACAGCTACAACTATGTAGAAAAATAGTTTAAGATATCCTCTTTCTTGTAGGAATAAATTTTGTTGAAAAAAATAATTATTTGTATGTTTTTTCCAAAACGGTACTTACTTTCTGGACAAGCCTCGTATCACATGAGAAAACTATAGGAGAGAATCTAAACTTCAACAGAATATCATTGAGATCATTAAGTAGTTTGGGGCCTGTATGTAAAATATCGTTAAGCGAGACGCCTGAGGAGCTGCGAGCACTAGCATCGTACACTACGCGAAGTTTTGTGCTTGAGGATTCTTCTTTGACAACAGTGTGGTGAGGTAAGTAAAATTGTTTACCACCATTCATTGGTGGGGTATTAACTAATTCCATATGTCCTGATAACAAACGGTCATTTATGGTTTTAGCGAATTTCCCTATAGGGAAGAAGCCATTACCGTAGTTGGCATGGTAAGACCTAGGCCCGGGACCATGATAACTTTTTGTTTTGAGGTCCCCAGACCCCAAAAACAACATTCGTTCGAAACTGTATATATATATATATATATATATATATATATGTGTCCATGAGCACGATAACTCTCGTAAAAATGATCTGATTTTGATGAAATTTGGTATAAACGTGTAAAGCAACATTTATGACTAAGTTCGAAAACCAGCCATATCGCTCCATCCGAAGGGGTATTCTGGGGGGGTTTTGTACCCCAAAAATGGGTTTTTTGAATTTTTTATAGGGGTGTGCGAGTATTCGAAATTGAGCTTTTTCGAGCTGAATATTGCAGTATTTGGCTCGGCTCGAGATTTGCAAAAAGGTTCGAAGTTTGAGCCGAATATTTAAAACGCCAACCAGTGAAAATAGTCGTCTACAAAAGTCAATTTAAAACAGCTTTCCAGAATCAATGTTAGAATTCTCGTAGTTAGCGTCGGTAGAGCTCCATTCCATAACAAATATAATTCTGCAGTGCTAATGATTTCGGTCCTTCGTGAAAAATAACCTAACATTAAAGTACTGTAATATTTCAAACTGCCAACCTGATCAGTGATCAACCAACGCAATGGAGCTACTTTCTCTACGCTCAATCACATCAAGTGGACCTACCACACTATTCAGTTTGCAGTGCATTGTGCCGTTACCCAGTTGAGTTGAGCAATATTTCACGGTTAATAATAATTAATACAACAACCGTACTGCTCCAGAAAAAGTACCACAGGAAAAAACTAAAATCCATTAAAACATTGTCTAACTGTTACATCGGTACAGTCTTTTCTACATCTTCGTCCATTACACAATAATTATATTCCCTGGGAGTCTCAAATTATGTCTGGCAACACTGTTGGCATACCCACTTTGCGAACTGCCTTAATAAGTTGAATGAAGATGGTTATTATGATGTAATAATGATTTAACGTGTCCAACAGCTAGGGACAAGGGTGTACGTGATGAACGAGATGAGTAGAGTAATTGTTCACCCTTACTCCACTCATCTTGGATGATGAACGCCTAATAAACATGACGGCGTTATAATGTGCAGACGTATTAGTGCTCTCCAAAAATTGGATAGTTAAAAATTGACGAATTGCGAGGTTCACAAAATCTAAGGATTTTATAAAAGTTCTGAATGGTTACGTAACGCATGTTTATAATACCGGTGGTCATATTATTTAAAGGTTGATTATATTCTATGTACGCCGAAGGCCCTAACCAAGAGCAAGATGCGATCAAAATGGCGCAGTGTTTTACTACGCTACGCTACAGCTCTGCGATTAAAATCATATTGTTAACTCCGCGGTATTGTTTGAATTTATGAATAAACGTCAGTAGAAGTAGAAACCATATCATTTTGTAATTGTATGCTATCAAATTGTTAAAGTTGTGATGGAAGAAAAATGTATTGATGATCCTCTTCCACCTTCTGCTTCTGAAACCTTCTGTTTCAGAAGCAGATATAATAGATTAAGTCTATTAGGTAATAGATTAGATAGAACATAAGCTAGGCCTACGATTATTAACTTATTCCTGTGAGTACAATAAGATATAAAGACTGATTTAACTATCTTATATTTATAAAAGGATAACCTAAAATTTACTATTTACAAACAGTTGAATGATAGATAGGCTACTGGGTTTTGGCAATTCCCAAGGCTAGGGTCTAAGTCTTGGGTTACAAGGAGAGTACATATTGACATATAGTCAATTATTATTATTATGGCTATTAATAAATACAGTAATATCTGCATTAGTTAACCTGTGGGCTCATCAGTCTAGTTGGAAAATTTTTAGTTCTCTTCCTTTACGTTATTTGTTTTCTATGTAGGCTACCTACTTTATATTGAAAGACAAATTGTTCGTTACTATCAACAAGTGGTCTCAATAAATCTTCCTTTTTAGAAGCTTTCCGTACTTATTTCGATATTTTCCCACTGTAGGCCTTTATTTATTTAACGTAGGAATAATGAATCTAGAAGAAGTGAATAAAAGATGAAAAATATTGAAAGTTATAAATTATTTTACATTACCGTAATGGAACAAATTTATTCTTTGAAACATAATATAAATAAAGAATACATATAGGCCTAATCAAACATGCTCAAAGCTCGAGAACTTTGAAAAAATTCTGCCCGGCATGGCCCAAGTCAGAAAATCACTACCGGTATATTGCACACTCCTAGAGAAAATTCCTATAAAAAAAGCTCGGCTCAAGAAAGCTCGAAACTCGAGAACTTTTAAAAAAAGCTCGGCTCGGCTCGAGCCAGAAATCACTATTCGCACACCCCTAATTTTTTACGTATAATTTTTGAAAAAGTAAAATACTGGATTCAGCTTAAGAAACACACACAATTTGGTATTTTGATCATTCCTCTACGTCAGTTGGTTACTGAGATATTGAAAGTGCTAAACACTACGTTGTCTAATGTTATTCTTATGGAGGAAAGGAAACATTTGATATCTCGCTACCTTTATCGTCTAAAGGCTTCATCTGATTGTGGTCTATTGATATTTGCCCAAAAAACCAATTTTCCAATTTTTTCAAAAGGCTCCCGTAGCAGCAAACCTGCGTACTCAGCCCCCATGTTTTCTTATGGAGAATAATTAAATGCTATGTCTCCCTTAATTATGAACATAAATTAATAAAAACTGGTATACGACTTCACCTAGTTGAGTTATATCGATATTAGTATAAAAGCCCATTTGTTGTGTTCCTTGTTGCAGCAAACCTGCGTACTCAGCTCCAATGTCATTCTTATGGAGAATAATTAAAATTGTATATACCGCTTATTTGTGAATATATTTTTATGAAACTTGGTCAGTGGCTTTATGTAGTATTAAGACATTTATATCTCCATTGGAAATTCGCTGAGTATACAGGTTTGCTGCGACGGGGGTATTAGTATATTCAGCTTTTATTTCAGGCTGATTCTGGAGTTTTACTTTCAAGTGAGAAAAACCTATTCCTAGCACAAGTTGATGAGTCACCAAGAGGAGGGTGATTTTCTTTGATGGGTAGCCCAACTGAATAACGTCCTTCAGAATTTCTAGAAAAGGTGTTGAGGAAGTGATTTTCACAGATTTCTTCTTCTGATGAGACATGGTGTTTTTGTGGGGGTTCCTCTAGAGTCCAAAATTTCTGCAGCGAATTATGTAAGTCGATATCTTGGGTACTCAGCAAAGAAACTAATACCATTGTAGTAATGGTCTGGGTTATATGGAGCTACAGAAGAAAGAGTTGGGGCAGAGCCTATGATAAGGTATCCAAAAACAGAATTCATGCCAGCAGGGAGGTCTTTATTTACTATGATGCGGTCTCCTGTGACTACTTTAGAGAATAGATCAGCACCTATAAGTATATCTACCTTACTAGGGACATGAAATTTTGGATCAGCTAGGACAACATTTTTAAAGTAGTCTTTTATGTTAGCTGGCACTTCTGAATGTGGAAGATTGGATGTAATTTTGTCCAATATTACAACCGTCTGGTCGTTAGCGACGTTTTCCCCAAGTGATGAGATATCCACCTTTGACAAAACTTTAGACTTAACTTCCACTAAAGATAATCCGTCTATTTTAGAATTACTGGAGGAGGTTCGCTTCAGCATAAGCAGATTAGCAACATTTTCTGTTAAGCAGCTTATCATGGATACAGAATCAATTACAGCTCGGGCTACTACTGTGTTACCATTCGGGGTTTTCAAGTGTACTAAAGCAGTGGCTAGCAAGATAGTAGTGTGAGGATTTGAGGAAACAGCTACAAAGGGAGTATCGTGGTGATCAGGATCTACCGAAGTGTTACTTGTTTAAGGGCTCTGAATATATATTTGTTAAATATAAAAATTTAGAAGAAAACTTATCAGTTTTAGAGTACGAGAAGAGTAAAGAACAACTGAACGTAAAAGAAGAGCTGCATATAAATAATAAAATAGATCCAAAAAATTTTTAAATACTATGCAAGTTAGACAACAACACCCTATCCTCGAAAAATTGATGAAATAAGAACTAAAAGAATGTATGCTAACTTTACGTAGTATATACAAATAAATATTTTATTTTATTACTACCTTTATATATACACACTTTTAGATTTAGTGATCATATATTTATTATATGATATGTTTGTAATTAATATAAAAGAAAATTTGTTGAGGTTATGTGACTGAAGATGACCATTATGGTTGAAACTAGTTAGTCTAAATAAAAATGTTTCAAAAAAGGGTACTTGTTAATAATGCTTTTAAAAATAATATATATATATATATATATATATATATATATATATATATATATATATATATATTTATATTTATATATGTCCGTGGGTGCGATAACTCTCGTAAAAACGTCTGATTTTGATGAAATTTGGTACAAACATGAAAAGCAACATTAATGACTTTAGGTCCGAAAACCAGCCAGATCGCTCCATCCAAAGGGGTATTTTAGGGGGGGTTTTGTACTCCGAAAATGGGTTTTTTGAGTTTTTTAAATATAATATTTTAGTAAATCAAATTTTGGTTTTAAACATTGAATTCAGCTTAAAAAACAAACAATTTGGTATTTTGATCACTGCTCTATGTTAATTAGTTACAGATACATTGAAAGTGCTAAACACAGTACGTTGTCTAATGTTATTCTTATGGAGAATAAGAAAAATTATATAACTCACTTATTTGTTCTTAATAGCTTAAGAGCTCTGAACCTCTACTGTCATAATTATGAACCAACTAGGCTTTCTGCCTGCCTAGACAATGTGATATCTCCTTTCAAAACTGATTAGATTTTAATCAAAGTTGTCCAACCCCATTTGTCTGACCATAAGGGTATACTGTGTGTAATCCCTAGCATCACAATTCTACCTTTTTACCAGATGATCCATCAGAGGAATGTATTTCTCTTAGGCTTTTAAGTGATAGTAATCTGACTAATTTTAAAAGTAACCTCGAGGCTTTTGATTGGTATAACATTATTTATTCCCAAGAAAATATAGAAATTAAGTTTGAAGCAATCCTTCACTCAGTCATTAATAGTTTTAGTGCAAATTGTCCTAGAGAGTTAATACAAAAAAAGGAATAATTCAAATAAAAAAAAATGTAACTGGTATACTCCTTACCTTAAGAACTTAAAATTCTGCTCTTAATTGCTTATGAAAAATCAAAAAGGGACCCTTCCTACATAGTTACATACAATTCCGTGAAAACTAAATATAGAAAAGAAATATGTAAAGCAAACATTTGTTATAATGATAATACCATTTCAAGAGCAAAAAACAAATGTCGTACAGCTTGCAAATAATGAAAGGTAGTACTGATAATAGAGGACACCAGCCACCCATCCCAACTGATCCTTATGAATTAAATAATGGTATTATAAACCTGGGAAATCACCCGGGTTCGCATCAGTCAGTAGCACAGGACAATAGTTTGCTGAATCTAAATGTTGAACATGTCTTGAGGTTTAAGTGGAGTCAAATAAAACCACAAGATATCCTCCATTGTGTCAATAAACTGAGCAATTCTAGAGCAGAAGATTATCATGGTCTGTCAAATTTTGCAATAAAAAAAATACATATAATATTGGAACCCCTTTGCTGCTTAGTAAATATCATTTTGAAACAGGGCTCATTTCCACCCTGTCTAAAGACCTCCATTATTGTTCCCATTTATAAGAAAGGGGACCGCACAAAAGTAGAAAATTACCGACCTGTCTCAATAATATCTTGCTTCTCTAAAATAATCGAAGGAATTTTACATAGCCAGCTCTATAGACACTTTGAAGCAAACAATCTTCTTAATCCATCTCAATTCGGTTTAAGGTTTGGTCTGAATACTATGAAAGCCGTCAAAGAGGTTGTATCTTTTGTACTTGAATCATTTGAAAACAAATGCTATGCCAATGCCACACTGGTTGATCTTAGTAAAGCCTTTGATTCTGTTTGCCACAAGCAACTTCTGAATAAGTTAAGGTATTACAAAATAGATGGAGTAGAACTATCACTAATTCAGTCCTACCTCAGTGACAGATACCAATCTGTGATTTATAACAATAAAAAATCAAATCTACTGAGGGTGGATCGTGGTATCCCGCAAGGTTCGGTCTTCACACCTTTCCTTTTCATAGTCTACATTAATGACTTTCCTTGTGTTTTGCCCTATAAATCAATATTGTAGGCTGATGACACCACATTTTTGACAGCAAATAAAGATTCCCAGGAGTTAGAAGTTATGACTGCATCAATGATGGAAGCCTCTAGCTGTTGGTTTGCAGCCAATTCTCTCAAAATTAATGCTAATAAAACTGAACAGCTACTCTATTCATTGTCCTCCTCCTTAAATAATGAAGAATTAGATTCCGTTAAACTTCTCGGTATAACTCTTGACAGTACGCTCAATTGGAATCAACACACTTCTTTACTCTGCAAAAAATTATCTAGAGTAATTTTCTTGATCCAGAAGCTTAGGACATGTCTCAGCCATCAATATTTACTCATGACTTATTATGAACTTTTTTATTCACATTTAAATTACGGCATCATTCTTTGGGGAAATTCCTCTGGCGCAAAAGTATTCACATTTAAATTACAGCATCATTCTTTGGGGCAATTCCTCTGGCGCAAAAGAAGTTTTTATCTTGCAAAAAAGGGTGCTCAGAACCATTTTTGGATTAAACAAACTTACTTCTTGTAACAAATATTTTGTTGAGTAATCCATGTTAACTGTCCCAGGTTTATTTATTTTACACTGCTTACTCCACGCCAAGGACAATTTGGGTGATTATAACACCAGGGATAGTGTTCACAGCTACAACACCAGAAATAAGAGAAATCTGAATATTCCCCATGTAAGATTAACTAAATCCCAACACCACTTTTCGCAAATTAGTCTAAGGTATTTTAATATGCTACCCGAAAGTATTAAAAGCTGACCAAGAGAAAGTTTTAAAAATATTCTGCATGAGTGGCTGGTGGCACAAGCTTTCTACCAAGTAAATGAATATGAGTCTTGTATTAGTTCTTTTACTGTACAAACTTAAGTTTTTTGATCTGTTTTCTTTAAAAGTATGTTAGTATTTTTTGTTCCTTACAGTGTTGTATGACCATTCATGACTTGATTAGTTGTTATTGTTGTTTGTAGCATTGTAGTCAATTTTAGATTTAGTTTGACAATGTTGATTGCAATTATTGCAATTGTTTAAAGACAATAAAGACATTCTTATTCTTATTTATAAACTTATCCTGATGAAACTTTGTATATTGCTTCATATTGTTGTGGTCAATTGATATTTGCACAAAAACTTATGTTTTTGCCGATAGTTCCCGTAGCAGCAAACCTGCATACTCAGGCCCATGTTATTGTTATGGAGAATAAGTAAAATGTTATCTCCGTTAACTATAAACATATATTAATAAAAATTGGTATGTGGCTTTACCTAGTTAGGTTATATTGATATTTGTATAAAAACCCAATTTTTGTGTTCCTTGTTTCAGCAAACCTGCGTACTCAGCCGCCATGTTATTCTTATGGAGAATCAAAATGTCATAAATCGTTTATTTATGAATATACATTGATGAAACCTGGTATGTGGCTTTATGTGGTATTAAGATACATATATATGCATTGGAAATTCGATGAGTACGCAGGTTTGCTGCTACGGGGTATTTATTAATCAGTGTATAATCAAATATAGTTCAACAATAAGGTACTGTTATAGTTTATTACTTAAAGAGTATTATTGGAAAGATTTTATTTTCAAATAGAGTTAAATAAAATGGAGAAATAATAAAAGGACTGACAGATGACTGTTTTGGTTTATGTAATAAAAGTCATGTTTCATTGTAAGTCTTAATAATATTACTTGCCTTTAACCTTCACGCATAGTTTTGGTTCATGAACACCCAAGGGTATCCCAGCAAGACCCAAACAACATGTTGTTGAGTGTCGGGCTTAAAAAAGTCTCTAAAATGATATATTATTTTTGCTAATTTATTTATAATGCTAAACTCTCATCACACATTTCTGAGAGGTACACCTATTAACTGTGTACTTGAATGGTCTTAATGAGTAACTCTGAGGAAATGTAGTAGTCAGTCATAAGGCTTACCTAAGGCGTAACAGAGAAGATTATAAACGGAGTAAACTGAAATTTTGAAATATTGCATGTTGTTCAGTTGTGCTATTTGATTTTAATCTGATACTGAAATAAGGTGAGCAGTTGAACCTCAAAGAACAACCTAATTAAAATGTAAACATATGATTCAAATTAAAAATATATGGCCATCTGGTAAAAAATTTAAATTTAAATTAGGTCTTAGTAAAAAATAAGAGACATAAAATAAAACACATAACACATTTAAAAATTGAAATCAATTCAAGAAAAAACTTGATTAGTATTATTTCTACACCTATACTTTTAAATAATAACAAATAATTTAGACTTGCTAACAGTTCCACTCACCTCTACGCGAGTCGTAGGGGCTCTCATAGCCCTTGTCCTCCGCACCCAAGCCTCTTCTGTCGAACCTTCCCTCTCTGTCAAACCTCTCTCTTCCTCTCTCAACGTTAGGTTCCCTTTCCGAAGGTCTTCCTCGCTCCAAGCTACTGTTCCTTTCCCTTATCTCCAAAACTCTATCCAGTGCTCTGTCTCTAACCATGCCTCTATCTTTCTCTAACGATGTTCTATCGGCCTTTTCAAAACTTCTCCTGTTATCACTCACTCTTTCGTAGTTCCGGTCTTTATCAAAATCTCTATCCCTGTTTCTATCAAGATTTTTGGAAGGCCTATCTTTTTCCCTGTCGAAACTCCTTTCACTCGGCTCATTGGCGCCCCTTTCAAAATTACGCTCCCTTTCAAAACTCCTATCCCGGTCGCCTTTTTCTCTAACTCTGTCGTTTAAAATGTCTCGCTCACGAGGTCTATCTTTTTCACGTTCGCGATCAGAGAGTTTATCTGATAGACGTTCCTTTTCTACAGGTCTAATTCGGTCTGGTTTTTCAAGACCCCTTTCGTACAGCCTATCTCGTTCTCTATCTCTGTCTTTCTCTTTCTCTTTGTCTCTATCTTTTCTGTCCTTATTAGGTCTTTCTCGGTCTCTATCTGAGAGTTTACGTTCTGGTTGGACGTGGGTTGTGAGCGACATCAATGAAGGTACAGGTTTGTCATAATCTCGTTTTTTAGGCTCTCTGTCTCTTTCATCTTTTGTTTTAGTTCGTTCTTTTTCTTTCGCAAGCTGTTCCCTCTCCCTCTGTCTCTCACGACATCTCTCTAGCGCTTCTTCTCTCTCCTTCTCACGTGCTGCTTCTCTCGCTTTCTCTCTTGCACGAGTGTCATCATGATCTCCTACAACAACATGATAACAATGATTTTAAACCACTATCATCTATATATTTAGCTCATCGGTCTACACGTCCGAGAAACAAACTGTTGCCAGATTTGATATGATAATTTGTAGGAATTGCTTGAAAACTTGTCACAAAGATGAAAAACCCTTGGGATTAATAATAATGTACTTTCTGTTTCATAATTACGGTAATCAGAGTTTTTAATAAGCATTTTCAAATTATGTTAATGTTAAACAATGGTTTCTTGGTAGAAAAATAAAAATAAAATTGTAAATTGAGGCGAAACAGATTAATTGGCATAACTTATGGTTAGAAATCTGTCATAAGAAAGACTAAAGATGATTAACAATGTAATTTGATCAAAAATAGGTTTTGAGACCTAAAATAGTTTAAAGAAAACCAAATGTTGGAAATTCAAAATTCAGGGTCCATTTTGGCTGATATTTTGTGAACTGTCTTAATTTTTCGTTGATATTATGCGGTCTGGTTGTAAATTCAGAGGTTTTTTTGAACTTCTGAATTGAGTATTGTAAAATTGGACCAAAATGCTGTGATTTTCGAGCCAAACAAACCCTTAAGAAGGATAAAAATATAACTGGCAAGGTAGGTTGTTCACTTACTTTTGTCTCTGTCAGGAACCGCCTTTCTGTCTTGACGTCGATCATCCTTGCTTCTCGACCGATCATCATCTTTCTTTCTGTCATCAAGTCTGAAATAATAATTAAATCACAATAGTAAGAGGGTGATGGCTCAAGAAAACATATGAAAGGCGCCTTGGACTACATTGTGAAAAGTTACTGAGAGTGGGGAAGTCAAATTTTTGAGATGTAATAATAATTCTGAGCAATATAATGGATTTTTCCTAATAATTTGTGTTTATCACACAAAGACAGAAGCAGAGTAGTTTTTGAACTTAACAGAACAAAAATATAAATCATTAAAGTTTTGTTACAACAAGCTGTAAATAAACACTGTATAAAATAGAAAACCTAGAAGCGATGATAAAAAACAACAAAAAAAAAACACTTATCAGTCAGTTTGGTTTGGAAAGTGAGTTTGAGCTTAAAAATTAATTAAATGTTGCTGATGTGTACACGCACAACCAGTTGCTTGGATCATATTTCAGCGCCGGTCTTGGATCGGGTGTATACTAAACACTCAAATGTAAAATTCCTTGGCATATCCAGGTATTTCAGTTTTTTCAACAAGAAATTCATGACATTTTTTACTGAGATAAAACAAGCACTTTTAGTTTGTTTGGAACCAACTATTTAAGTTGAAAATAATTTTACACAAGATTATTTGAATTGTGCTTTGCTATCTTAAACTATGCACTGATCTATTCATCTACTTTGATGAGAGCTTCTTGCCATGGTTACTGGGAAACTTATTTTATTTTGATGAAACCCCCTTGCCTTTTTGTAGTACGTTGTTTTCTCAACAGGTAGAACCACTATATGGATAAAACTGTATTACTCATCCAGTGGTGCAGTTTGCCCAGTACTGGGGATCGTCCAGAATCTCAGGTAGTTTATGAATCCGTTTATTTTATATTTACGGTTGACACTTTAAAGTTTTTATGAAAATAAATCTGATACAGCAAAGTTTTTGTCATTGTGTTGTTCTAAATTGTGCAAAATGGCTGGTTGAAAATGGTAACAAAATAAACGGTATCAGGAAACTGACACATACTTTCTCCCTTTTAGCCCAACTTTAATGAATAAATTACTTTTTATTTACTAAATATATAATACAAAGCAAGGTCGAATGTACAGAAAATCTCGTAAACAAGTTGTTTTAAGAAACATCCACCCAAATCCCTGCTTTGGAGGCACTACAGAATCCATTGCTACACTCGTGGTTTTAAGAGGGGAAATGCCCCCTACTCCCCCCCCCCCAGAGGGTTATTAAGGGGCAACATATTTTGAATTTCCTCTGTTGGTCAATGCTAACTTGACAAGCACATCAAGTTTGAATGAAATTGATCAGTAAATAAAAGAGAAATAGTAATTTTTTTATTCCCCATAAGAATAACATTGGACAACGTACTGCGTTTACCGCAAAATGAAAATTTCAATTTTATCCGAAACCAGCAATTGTAGAGTAGTAATTAAAAATACTAAATTATTTAGTTTTTGAGTTCTTTTTAATGGTGAATAGTAATATTTTTTTATATTTATGTCTTTTTATAACAAATCCAAAAAAACTGAATTTGTGATGTTTTAAGTCCTGTAATTTCTGAATCCGAATTTTTACAGGAATGCGGGTGGTGTCATTTTGTTGGAAAACTAAAGTTCTACAAACGACTCAAATTTAATCAAAATCGTTCAAGCCGTTTTTGACAAATTTGGATTTTTCATGTTTTTTGGGGGATAATTACCCTTAACCCTTTGAGTGCCACAGCGTCGCTCACAGCGATGTGATGTGTTTACGCATAAATTGCCGAGCGTCGCTGACAGCGACTCTCGGTATTTTACGTAGTACTTCATATCAAAACAAGGTACTGGCTTTCAAAGTATTTTGTTTTGATCCAGAAGCTTCCAGCTATCAGATCTACAGCAATTTCGTTGCCTTTGGTCTGTTAGCAGACCCTAATTTAGTCATCTCTGTCGCAGATGTCGTCTGTATTTGTTGTTGTGTAATGTTATATGTTTGTTGTTGACGTAAATATCACTTATATTATTGTTATTGAAGTTATACTTTAGTGTTTTTTACTTCCTATTTAGGTATGAAATAAAAATAAGTAGCAGAATAGATAGAAACTACTTGAGTAACCTTCGGGAATTAGTTTACAATGATCTTGGAAACAGTGTCATTGTCGTAGGTACTAAGTTTTTGTGAAAGTAAAAGATACACATACATCTTTTGTTTTCTAGTTTATTGTGCATTTCGTTTACTTTGGTAGGCCTAATGCTTATATACTAGTAATAATAAACATGTTTACTAACAACAAACTAAAAAATAATATTTGTTTATATTACAAAATTGTACTTCAACGTTGCTTAGTAACCACATAGCCTAGGCCTAGGGCCTTTTTTGAATTGTAACATATTTTCATTTATTTTTTTTGCAAACATTAATTGATATTGATGATTTATACATCAGTTTTGATCAGCATTTTCTGTTCTTTCTGCCTATGGGGTTGAAAAATATCAAATTAAATTGTTAGCATAATTTATGTAAGTCAAAGTTGAAAAAAAAAATTTTAATTTGTTTTACATAAAAACATATTTTTTAAGCCCCAATTTATTTTATGATTATAGTTACTTTATACTATTTCATAGAGAATTTATTCATAAACAAAATAAAAAAAAAAATTACATGGATACCTCTAAAATTGTATTTTATATGATATTTTATGTAAACTACTACATTTTCCATTGAAATTAGCCCGGCAATTTATGCATAAGAAATGGCCATGATGCCACGGCACTCAAAGGGTTAAAAATAAAAAATTTGAAAAAATGAAAAAAAAAAAAAAACGCCTGGAGATATCGTGGATTAGTACATACCAAATTTCATAAAAATCGGCCCATTGGTTAACCCATTGAGGTAGTAATTTTATTCCATTTGCAGTAGCCTACAAGGGGAATTGATTGGTGCTGCACTCTATTAGCAAAATATGTAACTAATGACCGCGGGAGTCTACGGTTCTATCCGCTAGGGGCGCGGACTGACTGAAAAACCTTAATATCGCCGCCAGGCCTTTGGTCGTGTTAGCTGAGTTGGCTACGTCGTGGAAACACCTTGGCCAGGTGGTGATACGATGTTCGTGGGTTCGATCCCCGCACACAACCAAAACTGACCAGTTGTGCAACTCTCAATGAGTTAACTAGTCTGTGGCAACGTTGGTGGGAGGGCCCAAGTAAAACAAACGGTGGCAGGCTTGCTTGGAAGTTGACGGGATCGGTTAATTCTTTGAGACTTGCACATGGTCAACACTGATTTTGCTAATTTTTACTTATGTCTACTGTGGGTGTGCCAATGCGACTCTCTAAACTGCAAGAAAACAATATTTTAATTAAAATACGCCATTAATTCATTTTAATAAAACACCAATTTTATACTCCAATTCACAGGTTAATAAAATTACAAGTAAGGAACGAGACCAGCTCGTATGTCTACGCCAATGGGTTAAGGATCTAGCTCTGTACACACCCACCCACCCACACACACACACACACACACGGACAGACATCACGTAAAAACCACTTTTTTGGGTTCAGGGAGCACTAAAACGAATATTTCCACTAACAACTCAAATTCAAAAATTTTGACGAAAACAATACTTTCTCCATATACTATGTATAGAGGGAGAAAGTAAAAGCGAATTTGAATGAACTATACACAATAGGTTTTTAGTTGGCAACACTGTTTGGAGAAGATGTGGAGGTAGCTGAAAAATTTGATTTATGAGGGCTTAAGTTAAAGTTTGTAATTAGGCAAAAATGGTTGGATTTTCATGGCACTGAGGATAGGTAAGGAAATAGGTTAGTAAAAACTCAGTTTGCAAATGTTAACATATTTTGATTCAAATCACCTTATGAAATAATCAACATATCTGAGCTTCTTTGAAATTTCCTGACTTTCAAAATTGATTATGAAATTTCCCTGACCGTCCACTCAATTTGACAGGCAACTGGAATTCCTTCACAATTCAAGGTTTTCCAGGTATGAGGGCTATCTGGGAACCAAACTGACGGCTAGAGGAAGATAAACTATCCCTGTAAACCTCTAAAGACAGTAAAGAAGAATTTCGGTCTTCATTATGCAATGAATTTAATTTAATATTTAGTTTACAAAACTTTCTCTCAATGTCTGACTTAGTCTATTACACAACAAATTGATGTCCAGAGGCAATCAAGGATGACAAGAATGTTCTTAAAACAGAACAGGGGTCAGCCTCAATTAATTTGGATTTCCAAGGTTCTACTACACAACAAATTGATGTCCAGAGGCAATCAAGGATGACAAGAATGTTCTTAAAACAGAACAGGGGTCAGCCCCAATTAATTTGGATTTCCAAGGTTCTACCTTTGACTCTTATAGTGTTAGCCAGAATTTGAAGTGGACGTCAGATTGATTAAGTCACGGGCAGAGTGCGCTGCTGTCAACTATTTATTTTAGTTATTTAAGTTAACTTGTAATAAATCTCCACCTCAGAGAGCAAGTTAAAATCAACTAATCAATTCTAACAGGCCTAGACCCAAGAGACAGCTGCAGGGAAGCATTCACCACACTAAAGATCATGACAGTTACTGCTCTATGCATCAGAGAGGTGATTCTGTACATAGATAAAGTTCCAACACAAAAAGGGTCAGATCTCCACAGTCATGACACCAGACACGCTTCCAGATTCATCATCCTCCCACACCACAGCTCACTGTTTGAGAGAAAACCTTCTTACATCAGAATAAAACTACACAATCTCTTGCCAGAAGACATCAGGAAATTATATGGACAAAAGCTGAAGACCACACAGTCTCTGGATGGTTAACGAATCAACCCTTCTATTCAAAATAAGAATTCCTAAATTGGAGAGACACTTATCCATAGCCAACACAAGATCTATGCATTGATAAATTAAATACTATTGTAATTTGTACTTTTTTTATTACAATTCTGAATGTATTGAATTGTCTTGACGCCATTACTTTTCTCAAAGAAAATGCAAATAAAGAGATCTGATTGATTGATTGGACTTACGTTTCCTTCCTGACACACAGACTTGTTGTATTATCAGTAAATAGGGACAGCTTTTACAAGGCAATGAGAAGTCTACTTCAGTCCCTTCTTATAGGATAAGTAATAGTTGAATAAGTATACTCTGTTGGTGATTAGTGTAACAACGTCCTCTTTGAATCCTGGCTCACACAAAAATAGGGACAGCTTTTGCAATGGCAATGAGAAGTCTACTTCAGCATCTATAGTTGATGGTTCTACTGTATATTGAAATTTACATGTTGCTGCTGAAAACAAACAACCAGACCTGGAACCCATTGAACTCTAAAACCAAGCTGTAAACCTCCCAAACAACCCAACTAACCTGGACTCTGGCAGCCGAGAGTGGCTGGAGTTCCTGACGCGGCTGTCGGTGGGAGAGTCCTTGCGCCTCCGTGTGTCCTGCCGAGGCGGGCGGGGGGACCGCTCCTTGGCCCCCGGCTTGGCCCCGCGCCGCGGGGACTGGCTGCGGCGGTGCTTTTCCTTGCGCTCCACCGAGGTGCTGCGTTTGCTCGGCGGCCGCGGAGACAGGTTGTGACGGGATCCACCTGTCCAGACAGCGGTACTTTATGGGTGTGGTTTAGGATTATTTGGAATGGAACTTGGCCATTCTAAACTAGGGGTTAAATTGAGAATCAAGGAAAGGTTCGGAGAAGTTAAGCACTAATGGGTTGGATTTGTGTGGTCACAGCGAAAAATAGTCCCCAACCTACTTCTGATAAGTAAATTTAACCATAGTCCATCGAATATGTAAGAACTTAGTAAACTGAATATTCCTCTAGATGCACCAAAAGCATTCTGAAACCAAACATTTTCAGATGAACATAGAAATTAGTTTAATAATCTAGTGAAAACGGGAATGGAATGTCTATTTAGAAGTCCATTACTAGTTAGTGTTCCAGATTAATTTAAATCTTGAAGTCCCAATACTATCTGATCATCTGATCAATATTAAAGTCAGAATGCAGCTTGTCCCCCATTTTAGACAAGCTTCAGTTTTACGTGTACTGTCCAGTTTTAATTTGTCCAGTCCTATCACATTAATTATTGTTGTAACACATGGAGAGATTCGGCTGATCAAGTGTAAGCTGGTAATTGGGTTTGGCAAGCTGAGAGGAGGGCGGAGGAGGTGGTCATTGTTTTTATTAAGGATACTAAAAAAAGCCCTTCTATATTAAGGATACTCATAGGCTTCACATTGACCCTCGCAATCCTGGTGACTCACGGGGATGGAGCTGATTTGTTGGCTCTTCAGAGAGAGCTGGTGCAACTAATGTTTTCAGATCGGCAAGTACAATTTTTCTACTTAAGAGCCAAGTGCCAGTTTACAGTTGGCGAGCTGTAGTGTTATTTCAAAAGAAAAATTGTAAATACAAAAACAAAGCTCTGCAGCTCCAAGCTAAGACTAATCTGGCCACAGGTAATTCTCAGAAACTTATAATTCAATGAGTATTTATATACTGTCTTTTTTGTAAGTGGAGATATATTTTACCTCATAGGCGTGCGCAGAGTCCGTCCAGTGTGGGTGCCTGAACCGAAAAATGCGCCCCCCCCTAAATCTCGCTGCTCAAAGAACTGATTTATCTGCTGAATAATTGAATACATCTTCAATTATTATATCTTATCTAATAGTTTACACCTCCTTAACACAAATATTTGTGAATATTATTTAATTCAATAAATATTGTGTCTGCATGAATATATTTAGTTTACAAAATATCATAACGTTACTTGTTTTGTTATCATCTTCTAAAAAATCCAGATTACGCGTATGCCGGGTGGCTGCATGTCACTCCAATTTCTCGGTAAAGTCTGTATCTTTGTTTTTAAAATAATATCATAACAAGCATATAGTTCCAAGCACTATTTTAAAAAGCTAAAATACAAAAAAATATCATCTTTAGAACTCTCAGAATTTATCTTTTCCGACTGTTTTTTCCAAAGATGTGAGCAGTTGGAAGCAAAAAAAAAAAAAAATATTTCTATTTATACTCCCAATTTAAAACCATTATTACATTTCGTTTTCCACAAAATTCCGCCTAACAATCAATAAAAGAAGGGTGAAGGGGTATTGTACTTGTACCTGGCACTCGGTTTCCAAGAAATCTGTCGATCGTCACGGAAACAAGACAGATGACAGTTCATGTTTTGGATGTAGATTGAATTTACATTTGTAAATACTTAACTGTGTGCCAATTATACTCCTAGTATTACTTACTATCAAAGCGAAAACTTACATTAAACTTAATTTTTTATATACTAACTAGGGGTGTGCGAGTACTCGAAACTTCGAGTTTTCGGCCGAGTATTTTAATGCTCGAACTCGACTCGAAGTTTTGAAAACTACTCGAAAGTTCGAGCGAGTATTTCCCGCCGATTTCCGGACGATCGCTAATGATTGCGACCGGCCAAAACGCGTAGTAACGGCCGCAAAAGGCGATCGCATCGCGTAAAATCGGCCGGAAATGACGATCGCTAACGATTTCGACCGCCCAAAACGCATAGTAACGGCCGTAAAAGGCGATCGCATAACGTAAAGTCGGCCGAAAAGGACGATCGCTAACAGCCAAAACGCGTAGTAACGGCCGCAAAAGGCGAACGCATCACGAAAAATCGGCCAAAAATGACGATCGGACCGCCTAATTTTGGCCGTAAATGATGACGGTATACATAATATCGGCAAAAGTGGCGACCGGGCCACTTAATATCGGCCGTAACTAACGATTTCGTCATCTAATATTGATTATAAGCAATGTCTGGACCAGGTGATATTGGCCAAATGACAACCGGACCGTGTTTTATCAGGCGAAAACAAATGTCAAACCGTATTTTGTTTGTCAATACATAATCCAGTTTGGTTGTACTGGCCAAAACTTGGTATTGATACTCATGTATTAGTTAGAAATCATGTTTAGATTATCAAATCTAGAGTGATATCCAAATCCCATTACACTATTTTAATCTACCAACTGATGGCAAATACTCGCTCGAAAATACTCGTAACTCGAAAATAATTGGTACTACTCGACTCGACTCAAATAAAAAAATCACTACTCGCACACCCCTAATACTAACATCTAAACATTTAATTAATCACAGAGGTGTGCGGATATCTGAAAAGCCGGTTTGGTTTCGGATCGGATCGAAGGCTTTATCGATATCCGATAAGATCTAGTACAAATCCGAGTTATTCGGATAGACTGTATATCTGGGGATAAAAAGGTAGAAAGAAAACAATAAATATGTTTGGACCATTAATAAACGTTTTAACTCTTGATGTCGTTCAAGGTAACATGACGCAATTCCTTTCGTTTTGAATATTTTCGGTACCTAACTCATCAATTCATCGATACGATATTTGTGTGATCAGGTATCATATCACGATACACGGCCGGATCGTACATCATTTTAGCAAACAGAATGAATACAGTTTATAAAGAGAAATATGCGATAGCGAACGTTTTTGATAGTAAACAACTGCAAATTTATACAATATTGCAACTCAATGTCGATTAACAATTCACGATTCACGGGATAACGCAGACAAAGAGGCAATAGTAGTGGATTACTGGCGAATAAATCGATAATTTTCATCGATAGTCGATTTCCAATAGTTACAACTTCTCACGAATTACAACACTTTTGACTGTACGTGGGACGCCAGCATCCCATCGTGGTCCCACAGCGCATGCGCGTGGGACACCGGCTTCCCACCAAAGTCCGCTTAGAAACAATAATTCAGTGTGAGCTCAGGCTGGGCCGGAGGAAGAAGATATTTTTTGCGCGTGACGTTAAGGATGCGAGCTTTATTTTGGGGTAGGTTGGTAGTAAATTTCCCACAATATCCCGGCCGTCACGGGACTTCCCTGCATTCGTTTTCGTCCCACTTAGTCCCTCTAGATGGCGACCCTGGTTGACTACTGCTATCTGAATTGTGCTGCTACTGCAACCTATTGGCGCTTTGTAGAACTATGTCCAGTTGTGTTGTAACGCAGTACAGATTCCGTCAAGTGATTTTGTCATTCGTTAGCTGGGAATTGAAAATGTGACCGTGTGCCATTGGCTTAAAATGACGTGCTGGTGCCGTCATTAACTTTTAATTTTTAAACCTATGAATAGGAATGAACAGAATGATGTTTGTAATTGGATTACTGGCGTATTTTAATTAAAACTAGTAGCCTGTTGCGGCTTTGATCGCGATCAAAACATAATATTATTCTGACATTCTCGTATAAATATTGTGTTACCGTTCGAAAGCCAACATGGCCTGCTGATTAACTGTGTTTACTCTATCCAGCTGATTGCTTAAAACTTATAGTTATTTCCCAATGTTAAGCTTATGGGAAAAAAACTCAACTTTAAGGGGCCCCAGTGCCTCACTCACAAATTATTTCTCTATAAAAAAGGTTTCCTGCACAATTTCACGTTAGGCTCTTTCCAATGACACCAAAAACAGGAAAATCGGTTCAGTAGTTTAGGAGTAGTGATTGTCATAAAAAACCTGCTCGTCTATTAAATAAGTATAGATATTGTTTTCTTTCAGTTTAAAGAGTCACATTCGCACACTCTTAGTAGAAGTAAAAAGTAGCAAAATCAGTGTTGACCATGTGCAACTTCCAAAGAATTAACCGATCCCGTCAACTTCCAAGCAAGCCTGCCACTGTTTATTTTACTTGGGCCCTCCCACCAACGTTGCCACAGACCGGTTAACTCATTGAGAGTTGCACGAATGGTCAGTATTAGTCGTGTGCGGGAATCGAACCCACGAACATCGTATCACCACCTGGCCATGGTGTTTTCACGACATAGCCAACTTAGCTAACACGACTAAAGGCCTAGAGGTGATATTAAGGTTTTTCAACTTTTTGATTATCATAATACGTGTTGTTTTTACTTACGGGATGTAATAAAAGACGTCTTACAACACTTAAGAATATATTTACACTTATACTGATTCAAACACAGACGGTAAACATATATAAAAGATGGTACAGGGCTATCGATTTCTGACTGGTCAAAATCGATAGCCTTGTACCATCTTTTATATATGTTTACCGTCTGTATGTGAATCAGTATAAGTGTAAACATATTGTTAAGTGTTGTAAGACGTCTTTTTATTACATACCGTAAGGTTTTTCAGTCAGTTCGCGCCCCTAGCGGATAGAACCGTAGTCGCCTGTGGTCATTAGTTACATATTTTGCTACTAGAATGCAGCACCAAACAAATCCCGTTATAGGCTATTGCGAACAGAATAAAATTACTATCTTAATGGGTTAAAGGCTACCATACAAAAACTTAACTCAGTGGGAGGATTTCCAAACTCACCAGAGGACTTGGAAGTGGATGGTTTGTTTTTCCCAGGAGGCGGAGAGTTGTGCCTACGATGAGACGGTGAAAGAGACTTCTTGCGGCCGGCCATTTTTGAACCCGGGGCCGATTTCCTCGGGGGTGTAAAAGCTCGCTTGTCTCTGCTGCTGCTAGATTTCTTGCTTATGTTCGATGGGCTCCTGTCTTTATGCATTGATTTGGCGCTTTCCCTAGAACATTAAATAATAAACAACAACATCGAAATAACCGTAATAACCGTAGAAAAACTGCTTTGTGAAACATTTTCTGATGAACACCAGAACCAGCCTCCCGCTGGGTACGACAACAATATTATACAAGTGTCATCCTGTGTTTTGAAGCTTGTCCACAATGAGCTAAAATGTAGCAGCATAGAAAAAACTAAACCCACCAAGCAAGTTTTAGGGAGCGACTCAGGGGAAAATGATGGATGAGTGTAATTTCTTAGATCCACGACACGATGCCCTGCTCAGTTATTAATTTAAATTTAAATGGTACGACTGATATACAGTTTTGAAGCTGTTGTATTCCTACCGACAGCTACTCCCTCCTCAATATTATCTATTGCATGTGTCCCACGTTTTTTGTTTTATTTTAAATCTCACAAGTATTTTCATAGCTACTAAAATATTTACAATCAAAAATTTTCAAGGCAATCTATATGGGAATAGGATAATTTATTTATACTTTTTAGTCCATTTTAAACACGTAGTATCTAAACCAAATTTAAATTAATAAATTTATTAATTATTAAATATTAATTTAATAAATTATTTTATATTTTTTAGTCTTTTTTGTGTCAACATTTTAAATCTATTTTAAACATCTATATAATTTTTTTACTGTTTACTCAACCCTAGCAGTGGCCAACTGACGCATCGCGTCGGTTTGCTCTGTCGCCTTAGAATGGCAGCCGACGTAACGTGTCGGTTCGGGACTGAACATTTTGTAACGTAAAAAAACCCACTAATAATCAACTCAAAAGTGAACAATATATATATAAATATTAGGGGTGTGCGAGTAGTGATTTTTGTAATCGAGTCGAGTCGAGTAGTGCCAATTATTTTCGAGTTTTGAGTATTTTCGATCGAGTATTTGCCATCAGTTGGTAGGTTAAAATAGGGTAATGGGATTTGGATACCACCCTAGATTTGATCTTCTAAACATGGTTCATAACTAATAGCAATACTTAGTTTTGGCCAGCACAATCAAACTGGATTATTTATTGACAAACAAAACGCGGTTTGACAATAGTTTCCAGCCGATAAAACACGGTCCGGTTGTCATTTGGCCAATATCACCTGGTCCAGACATCGCTGATAATCAATATTAGATGACGAAATCGTTAGTTACGGCCGATATTAAGTGGCCCGGTTTCCACTTTTGCCGATATTATGTTTTCCATAGTCATTTACGGCCGAAATTACGCGGTCCGATCGTCATTTTCGGCCGATTTTACGTGATACGATTGCCTTTTGCGGCCGTTACTATGCGTTTTGGCCGGTCACAATTGTTAGCAATTGTCATTTTCGGCCGATTTTACGTGATGCGTTTGCCTTTTGCGGCCGTTACTATGCGTTTTGGCCGGTCGCAATCGTTAGCAGTCGTCATTTTCGGCCAATTTTATGTGATGCGATCGTCTTTTGCAGCCGTGACTACGCGTTTTGGCCAGTCGCAATCGTTAGCGATCGTTCGGAAATCGGCAGGAAATACTCGCTCGAACTTCCGAGTATTTTTCAAAACTTCGAGTCGAGTTCATGTATTAAAATACTCGGCCGAAAACTCAAAGTTTCGAGTACTCGCACACCCCTAATAAATATATATCTATCGAAAGATCATATTCTGAACATTCATTTTATTACATTAATAAACCGTGTAGCAGCTGCATACACGGTCACAACGATTAGAAATCAAATTAATTTTTGGCACGACGCGATTCCTGCAGCCGACGCTCCCAAAACGTAAAAACACAACTCTTTTGAAATTACCCAGCTCGATTAATTTTTGTTGCGGGAAGTTGCGGTTGGTACCAATGCACTGCTAAACGGTTGTGCTTCATTTTGGTATTGATTTTTGGAAGGAAATATTGTTGGGGCAGATCATATGATTTTATGAAAACAGGTGTTTGTTGTTTCTTAATCGAATGGCAAACCGATGCAATTGGAATGTTTGGAAAATCGGATTTATATGCAGTGTAAGTTATAGTTACTGGTAAAATAATATGTCATTTTGAAGAGAAAGAAAGGTAGAGGAATTTAGTTTTGCCGTTGGCAGCACTGCTTGCAGGGTAACATCTGCCTTTACTGATGAAGACGGAAGTATTGCGTCACACCTGATCCTTCAGTTGTCAATGTCAGCCATTGCGTGAAGAAATCAGTGCATGCACGCTATCTCGTATCCGTGAATTATTACTAAGTCCTTTATTATTTTGGAGTTTTAGTGTTAGTTGAGTATTTGTGTGTATATAACAGTAATCTTTATGCATTATACTATGGATAAATATTGAGAAATAGTGTTTATAAATAGCTCTCAATGACAAAAAAAATCATTTTCAAAAAATTACCACGTAAGTGCCTACTTTATATATATTTTTTCATAACAAATATCACAATAATAATTTACCCTAGGTGTTATAAATTTTTATGTACAGAAGTGAATGTACTTAAACATGTTTCTATTGTTTTGGGGGAGAAAATTTTTGTGAAAAAGTTATATACTAAATACTGTGATATTTTTTTCAAATACGCAAACATTTCAAAACATTCTTCTATTTGGCTGCGGTTACCCCAGATGCGACCGCCCCGGTCCTGAGTAAAACCTTCGTCAAAGAAGCTATTTCACCTCACCTAATCTTCTTGCGTTCACTATCTGACAACGAGGACGTAGAAGCTCGTTTGGACTTCTTGGCCTTGCTGCGGCGCCGCTTGGCGTCTGCTACTCCACTGGTCGAGCTTGAGTCTGTCGAGCTGTCGTCACTGCTTGAGCTCGAGTCTGATGTGGTGGAGCTCACTGAGGTGGAAGATGAGCTGCTCAGTGTCTGCAGAGTAAATACAAATTTTATAGCCTATATCGAGTAAAATTTACCCAAGATATTTTTTAAAAACTACTAGCATATATTAATATGCCAGATAAAGTTAGAACATCTCGCTAGCCTAATGGTTAGCGTCTTGGACTTTGGTTCAAGGGGTTCAAATTCCGGGGTGTCCACAAAGATTTGAGGGCTTTAGACCGCTTTCCCTAAAAGCGTTTGTGTGTACTGCACTCTTAACAAAAATGTCATCGGCATAAAAAAAATAACACTAATATTAATCATATATTAATATTGCTTGCTTAAAATTACTACTTTAATGGGAAACTTTCTTATTTCAAATGATATTTTTCAGCAATATCTTACATTATATAAGCAGTTTTTAGGATATAGGTATTAACGTGGACCGTGGACCCTCCCTGGGCAGCACCCATTAATGCAACATTTTTAGTATGGATTGCAATTTCAAAATGTTATCATCTTGAATAAACCTTTAAACAGCTGTATCGCAGACCCAATTATCAAATTATTTCCTCGCTGATCTTGGTGGTAAATCTGATACATAGGTTAACATTAATACCTTCTTCTGTGTGGAGGGGTTGTGTCTGTGTCGATGGTGCTCCTCCCCTTCCTCCCGCCGCATCTGAAGCTCCAGTTCCCTTTGTAGCAGCTGTCTGCGCTTCTCCAGGACCTGAACAACAACATATTATCACACTGTGAACATGTTAAAAGACACAACTTTAACAGTTTGTGCTGTCTACGAATTGTGATAGTATCACACTTTAAACACTTTAACAGGCACAACCTAAACCGGCTTCTCCAGGACTTGAACAATATATTATTAAACTTTGACCCTTCAAATGCTGATTACATTTGTCTTAAGTGCTGAGGTACTTTTCACTGTCTGCACGGTTTTTTATTTTTTGAAAATCATTAAAAAGTATACAAAATGAATCAACTTTATATTTATTTTAATCAGCAAATTAGAGAAATAATTAAAAATAGGATCGAGATCGTGACAAAATCACTACACTTAGAGAAAATGGTGACAATAGCACTATATGTAGAGAAAATGGATCGTGATCAGTACTTAGAGGTTTAAACACATTAACAGACACTTATTAAGTTATGTGTGGATCTGAGAGGACTGAGAAAGATTTCTAATAAGCAATCGGATTAAGAGAACACTTTGTCAAAGTAGGCCAGTGCTTTAACAGACAGATCACTGATAAGATGATTTTGTCACACTTTAAAAACATTAAATTTCATACTCGAGACCAACAGAGAAGGAATTGCTGCCCTTGTCTGCTTATTTCTGGAATTGGTTGCCCTTGTCTGTTTATTTCTATGGGAACACTGACTGACCTAGACAATATGGTGTTGTCATTCAGCTGGTGCACAGGCAACAATAAAGAGACATTCAATATTCCTTTTTTGGACCATTTAATGTTCAACAACCTAAAAGTATTATCAACTTTAAAAACTCCACTAATGGGACCAGTATGTACCATATGAAAAATTAAATTTGTCTGAGGCCGAACACTGATCTTAGGTTGAGAACCTCCTTTATACACAACCAGACATTGGGAGCGATAATGTGAACACATAACTTGTAATATTTACCAGATTACATAAAGTTATATTGCCAATTACGTAATCTTATAATACATGATATGAATAATCTTATAATACATTATATGAATAAACGGTATCAGGAAACTGACACATACCTTCTCCCTTTTAAGCAAAATTTAATGAAAAAATTACTTTTTACTTACTAAATATAGAATATGAAGTACAGATAAATATGTACAGAAAATTGTCTAAAATAGTTGTATCCAGAAATATCCCCCCAAATCCCTTTTTGGGAGGCACTATAGAGTCCGTTGCTACACACAGTGGTTTTGAGAGGGGAAATGCCCCCTTGTCCCCCCCCAGGGTTAAATGGCAACATATTTAGAACATCCTCTGTTGGTTTTAATGAAATTGATCAGTAAATAAGAGAGAAATAGTTATTTTTGTATCCCCATAAGAATAACATTGGACAACGTACTGCGTTTACTGCTAAATGAAAATTTCAATTTTCTCCGCAACTAGTAATTGTAGAATAGTAATTCAAAATACTTTTTTATTTTGTTTTTTGAGCTCTTTTTAATGGTGAATAGTAATATTTTTTAACATTTATGATTTTTTATGAAAAATAAAAAAAAAGAAGAATTTTGGATGTTTTAAGTCCTGTAATTTCTGAACCCGAATTTTTCCAGAAATTCGGGTGGTGTCATTTTGTTGGAAACCTAAAGCTCTACAAACCACCAAAGTTTAATCAAAATCGTTAGAGCCGTTTTTAAGAAATTTGGATTTTACATGTTTTTTGGCGATTTTTGAGGGAACCCTTACAAATAAAAAATGAAAAAAATATGAAAAAAACGCCTGGAGATATCGAGGATTAGGCCCTACATACCAAATTTCATAAAAATCGGTCCATTGGTTAGGGCTCTAGCTCTGTACACACACACACACACACACACACACACACACACACACACACACACACACACACACACACACACACACACACACACACACACAAATGCACAGACAGACATCACGTAAAAACCACTTTTTTGGGTTCAGGGAGCACAAAACGAATATTTTCACTAACAACTCAAATTTGAAAATTTTGACGAAAACAATACTTTCTCCATATACTATGTATAGGGGGAGAAAGTAAAAGGTATTAGTCTTTTACAAATGACGTACCTCACAACATTATCTACTGTATCTAATTGTCACACACGTTTCCTCACCTTCTCGTCTTCGTATTCAAGAGAAGTCTGGTCCCAAGAGTCCCAGTTGACCTCTGGGCTCCCGCGCTTCACTACAGTCGAGTGCAGGCGCTTCAACCCGTCCACTGCCTGCTGGTCACAACAAAACTACATGAGAACCAGTCTCCACCTTCAGCATGCAGTATGAAGCGCTTAACTCATACCCAAACAAAACCCCACCCTGCACCCCGAAGAACAGACCCCACAATGTCCCTGGGGTTGGTTGGGGATGTGTGTTTTGTTTTTTGAGGAATGCTTTTCAAATGACAGTTTGAACTGTACAAAAGTATTTACTTGAATGCCTTCAAACGTGACAAAGGGATTGTCAATGCAGCCCGCATAACAATATCAATCTACTCAGCTCAGGTAGGACCGGTAACACTCCATCTTCCATAAGACCTGAACTGGACGGTGAAAGTGAAACAGAGTATACCAATGTAAATATTACCATCAATAACTTCCTTTGATTTGTGTTTTGCCTACAAACACATTGGAACTGGTTACTTTCAGTTATTGTTATTATAAATACTTTTCATTATAAATACTTTTCACTAGAGTTTGTTTGTTTTCTGTGGGGAGAGGGAATTTAATCTTATGTCTGCTGTTCTAGTATATAGTGTTTTGGGACCTTGTCATGTCTGCTGTTATGTTTTGCATATGGCATTGTGTAGAAAATGTATGTTTTGAATTAAGTTGTAAACAAATGTTTTATGAAGGCACAATCTATCCGACAGTGTTGATAAAAGATGGAGGAATTAAGCTTTCAAGTAGATGATGAGTGTAGTTTGGGTATTTTGATGGGGGGGGGGGGGCAAAATGATCATGCATATGATTATTGTGACTTTTTTATAGGCCTATTACAATAATATGTTATCCAAAACTAACATCCCTGCACTCCCCAAATTACGCTTAAATTCAAATAGGTATTCAAGTATTGAATTCTGAGACGTCAAACATTTTCAGCTTTGAAATTAAACACGTAACTCTTTTAAATTTTTAGTTTATACAACTAATAAAGTAAATACAATCGTCACAGCAAACCTGCGTACTCAGCGAATTTCCAATGCATAATATATGTCGTAATATCACATAAAGCCGCATACCAAGTTTCATAAAAATATATTAAAAAATAAGTGATATATACAATTGTAATTATCCTCCATAAGAACAACATTGGGGATAAGTATGTAGGTTTTCTGGATCAAGGAATGCAAACAATTGGTGTATATGCAGACATAAATATAATTCAACTAGGTGAAGCCACATACCAAGTTTCATCAATATTCATTCATAAATAAGCGATATATAATATTTTAATTATTCTCCATAAGAATAACATGGGAGCTGAGTAAGCAGGTTTGCTGCAACAAAGAACACAAAATATGGGTTTTCATGCAAATATCAATATAACTCAACTAGGTGAAGTCACATACCAAGTTTTATTAATTAATGTGCATAATTAAGGGAGACATTACATTTGACTTTTTCTCCATAAGAATAACATGGGGGTTGAGTACACAGGTTTGCTGCTACGGGAATAATCAGTAAATATTGATATTTTTGTGAAAATAAAAATAGACCACAACCAGATGAAGCCGTATACCAAGTTTTGTTAGTATTCTTCCATAAATAAGCGAGATATAAAAATTGCCTTATTCTCCATAAGAATAACATAAGACAATGTACTGTGTATAGCACTTTTAATATCTCTGTAACCAACTGACGTAGAGAAATGATCAAAACACTAACACTAAATTGTGTTTTTTTAAAGCTGAATCCAATGGTGAGAACTAAAATTTAACTTTTTTACATATTACATGTAAAAACTTCAAAAAACCCATTTTTGGGGTACAAAACCTCCCCAAAATACGACTTTGGATGGGTCGATCTGTCTGGTTTTCAAACTTAAAGTCATGAATGCTGCTTTACACGTTTGTACCAAATTTCATCAAAATCGAACATTTTTTACAAGAGTTATATCGCACACACGGACATATATACATAGTTTCGAACGAATGGTGTTTTTGGGGTCTGGGGACCTCAACATGAAAAGTTATCATGGTCCCGGGCCTAGGTCTTACCATACTGACTACGGTAATAGCTTCTTCCCTATAGGGGAAATTCGCTAAAACAACATTCTGTATCTATACTTGTGGAAATTACAATCCGTGCATAATTACGTGGCACCCAGGAAGGGCTGATATTCCTTCAATTGCAAATTTATCAATGCATTTAATGTACACAATTAATTTAATTGTCAAGTATTGCATTCCGAGACATCAAACATTATCACTTTTGAAATTAAACACGTAACTCTTTTTAAATTTTTAGTTTATACAACTATTAAAGAAAAAACAACATTCTGTATCTATACTTGTGGAAATTAAAATCCGTGCATAATTACGTGGCACCCAGGAAGGGCTGATATTCGTTCCATGGAAAATTTATGAATGCATTTAATATACTCAATTAATTTAATTGTAAACTATTTTAACTAAGTTGAGTAGCCCTGAGTCCTTACTTTGCATTTCTGACAAACACACTCATTTAAATAACAAATGATTTACAGTACTTTCTCACCTGTTTTGGATCTAAATCTTTCTTCTGGGCTCGCTTTGAAGGACTGATTAACGTGTGAGTATTGACAAAACTGAAAAATAAAGAACATTTTTGATTAGCATAGAATTTATTGTTATAATCATAGGATGCAATTTAAAAAGTCCAGCAACGCTTCAAAATAGATTTACACTTATACTTTGCTTGTATATGAGACAGTAAATGTATATACAAAATGGAACAAGGCGTAGCATTTGACCATTTGACTGCCGAGCTTATAAATGATGTGGTTAAATCTCTGAGGTTTTGATGATTTTTTTAAATGTTTTGAACACATGAACATTTGAATTATAATAAAATTCATTTCTGTGGAGACAAACATAGTAAATAGGTAAAAAAATAGCAAAACACCTGGTCAGATGTTAAAAATACAGCTAGCAACAAACTATTCAAATTTTGTAATTGGTTTGTGAAAAATTCGGAAGTAACAATTCTTTGAAACCGTAACGAGCTGCTGCCGCAAACATATTTTGTTTTTGTAACGGACTGTTGTCATATTCATTTGTAATGGCTAAAAGGCTGTATTTCAGAAACTGAACGAACTATAAATGTATACGTAGATTTGTATGTAATTGGCAATAGTTTGTGCAAAATTCGGAAGCAACATTACATTGAAACCGTAACGAGCTGCTGCCGCAAACATATTTTGTTTTTGTAACGGACTGTTGCCGTATTCATTTGTAATGTCTAAGCGGCAGTAAGTTAGTGAACTACTGCCGATTAGTCATTACAAACATGGATATGGCAACAGTCCGTCACATAAACAAATAGTTTTTATTTCGTAAATGTATACGACAACAGTCTGTTAAAGAAATTTACAACAAAATAACAACATTTCGTTATTGTAACGGACTGTTGCCGTATACATTTCCGAAGTAACAAACATTTTGTTTTTGTAACAGACTTTTTACGTATTCATGTTGCTAAGCGGCAGTAGTTCACTAACTTAAAGAACTATTGCCTTAAACCTACCTTGTATGTAAATGCCTATAGCTCGTTAAAAACCCTGAAATAACAATACTTCGAACAACACTACATTTCTATAACGGACTGTTGCCGTATCCATGTTGTAATGGCTAAGCAGCAGTAGTTCAATAACTTAATGACCTATTGCCTTATACCTAACTTTGTATGTTACTGGCCGAAGTTCTTTAAAAACCCTAAAATAACAACACTTTGAAACCTTATTGGACTGTAGCCGTAAACATTATAGTCGTTTTGCGGCTTCAATTCAGTTAACGAATTATTGCTGGATATAAAAGTGTACGAGACGGCAATATTACATATAGAATTATTGACATAATAAATATTATTAATAAGTAATTTTTCTAACATACCTTAATGTGTAATAGATTTATATCTATTTTACTCTCAATTTTACTAATGTTGAAATAACTTATTTTATTAACTTTGATACAAACAGTAAGGCAAACCTGGTGTAGTTAGTAATATACCCACCAAATAAATACCAGAAACTAAACAAAAATATACTTTAGCTGTTTGTATAACAAGTAATGCAATAGTTTACTTGTAAGCAAGTATAACTAACCTGGCTATAAGTGCACTCTAGGATAATGTTAAACTTTTAACTTATACTTCTTGTTTAAACTAGAATTACATGTCTTAATACTAGCAACAAACTATTTGAACTTTGAAATGAACTACAGCCGTCCTTGTTAAAATATGTAAGCGGCTGTACTAGACAAGAACAAATTGGCAGTAGTTCGTTAAAAAATTCGGAAGTAAAAACACTTCGAAACCGTAACAAACTGCAGCCGTAAATATTTAAAATGGCTAAAACACTGTAGTTCAGAAACTGAACGAATTATAAATGTATACGTATATTTGTCTGTTGTTACTGATTGTAACACAACTTATGAACCTTTCTATGACGTATGTTAAGTAAATTCTACTATAGTCAGTGAAATAACAACATTTCGTTTTTGTAATGGACTGTTGCCGTATTCATTTGTAATGGCTAAGCGGCAGTAGCTAACTAACTTAACGACCTATTGCCTTACACTTACCTTTGTATGTTACTGGCAGTAGTTCGTTAAAATCCCTGAAATAACACTTCGAAACCATATTGGACCGTAGCCATAAACATTTATAGTCGTTTTGCGGCTTCACTTCAGTAATTTAAC
This sequence comes from Allygus modestus, assembly GCA_963675035.1. NCBI lineage: Eukaryota > Metazoa > Arthropoda > Insecta > Hemiptera > Cicadellidae > Allygus > Allygus modestus. Next base: position 105,706,467 of record OY776112.1, read on the forward strand.
GAATAATTATTACTGGATTTAAAAGTGTACGAGACGGCAATAGTACATCAAATTACTGACATAATAAATACTATTAATATGTAATTTTTCTAACATACCTTAATGTGTAATAGATTTATATATATTTTACTCTCAGTTTTACTACGTCTAATGCTGAAATAACTTATTTTATTAGATACAAACAGTAAGGCAAACCTGGCGGAGTTAGTAATATACCCACCAAATAAATACCAGAAACTAAACAAAAATATACTTTAGCTATTTGTATAACAAGCAATGCAATAGTTTACTTGTAAGCAAGTATAACTAACCTGGCTATAAGTGCACTATAGAATAATGTTAAACTTTTAACTTATACTTCTTGTTTAAACTAGAATTACATGCCTTAATACTAGCAACAAACTATTTGAACTTTGAAAGGAACTACAGCCGTCTACGTTAAAATATGTAAGCGGCTGTACTACACAAGAACAACATATAGTTGTCTTATGTTTAGTAAATCCAAAATTTGCCAGCGTCAGTATTATTCTGCATTGAAGTAGCAGCTAGTGTAGTACTTTCCATACCAAAGAATGTCAGATCCATTATAGTGCCCAATGCTATGATCCAGCTATCCTGAAATGGGTTGTACTTGCTGTACTGTCTGAAAGTGTAGCGTTAACACTCCACCTCCTTTAGTTCCGTTGCATCACCTCTCACCAGCGGCAGGCACATCTGGTACAGCGGCTGCTACAACTGTGCACCTCTTCGTGACCCTACTTAACCACATCAACTCCACCCAATGTACGAAGTGAGTGGACTCACTTCAAGTTCGAGGGCAAGTGATGATTTCTTCTTAAAAAAAACCCGTCTAATATAATAATATATAGTTATTAATTGAAGCGATTTAAAGGCTGGGGGTGAGTGATGATTCCTTCTCTTTTTAAAAACCCATCTCTGATATAATAATATATAGGTATTAATTTAAGCGATTTAAAGGTTGGGGGTGAATGATGATTCCTTCTCTTTTTAAAAACCCGTCTCTGATATAATAATATATAGGTATTAATTTAAGCGATTTAAAGGTTGGGGTGAGTGATGATTGCTTATTTTTTTTTTAAACCCCGTCTCTGATAAAATAATATATAGGTATTAATTTAAGCGATTTAAAGGTTGGGGGTGAATGATGATTCCTTCTCTTTTTAAAAACCCGTCTCTGATATAATAATATATAGGTATTAATTTAAGCGATTTAAAGGCTGGGGGCGAGTGATGATTCCTTATTTTAAAAAAAACAAAAAATATCTCAAATAGGTATAACAATAAAGAGGTATTTATATAAGTGATTTAAATGTCAAGAGCGAGTGATGATTCCTTCTTTATAAAAAACATGTCTCTTATATAATAATAAATATGAATTTATTAAATGTTAAGTAAAGAAAATTCAAATATTAATAATTATCATATTTCTCAATAGCAACAATCCTTATTTATAAATATATATACAATTATTAACTATACAAATCTTTATTGGCAGTCAAGTTGTTCATAACTAAACATTACTTGGCAGTAGTAATACATTATAATGTAGGCCTGTGTTCGAGAAATAAACGACTTCAGCCATTTTCCCATCATAATTTAGGTATCTGGTCGAGAAATAAAAGTCATGCTGTCATTTTTTCATTATATAATGTAGGTCTCTGTTCAGAAAATAAACAAACTACTGCCATTTTCCCTAGTTTATAATTTCTGATATCAAAAAATACCTTATATATCAAGGTAACTGAAATATTTTCTCAAATAAATTAGTTCCACTATGAATTCTACTAGTTACTATTGATAAGCGAATCAGTAACATCAGCAAAAACTAATATTGCCGACATTGCACGTTAGTCTGGTTAACACATTCGCTGCGGGCATATAGGTGATATAGGTAACCTAGGTGCTGAATATTTTGTTATATTAATAAACACAATACAAAAAATTAAATTCTAAAAACTGACTCCGCCACTTGTTAGGTTAGGATCCAAACTACATGCGGGTACCGTATCAACCGTCTCACCCAATGTGCTGGGCCACACTGAACTCATATTGTTTAGGAACGTCGACCGCAACTCGAGTTGTAGCGCGCATGGCGGTGGGAACCGGCACGACAACTCGAGTTGTGGCTCGCAGCGAACGTGTTAAGCCGTCTAGAACACCTCACTTTTAAGATTCACTTTTATAGCAAGTGTTTCCGATGTCAAATAATGTTGCCCTGCAACAGTCTAATAGACCCTACTAATCCCAATACTTCTTTTGGAATCATGATAATGTCCTTAATAACTTAATAATAACGACAATAAGTGTGGTGACGTCATGGAACGATGAATTCAGGCAGTTTGAACTTAGCGAAAACTAGTAATGAATATGGCAACAGTCCGTTACAAAAACAAAATGTATCATTTAATTTTAAACAGATTTGGAAACCATGGATATTATTTGGAAATCATATTTTAAATTATTCCAATTACTGTGCTATTACTTTGTTAGTTTATTATTGAATTGACAAAGTCTAGCTATTTTGAAGTGAAATTATTACAGTATTTTAGGTAAGTGTGTTAACGTGTTTTATAAAAATGACCTTAACAAACGAAGAGAAAGTTGATATGCTGGAAATATATTTCTTGTGCAGAACAAAATTGTTCCCTAGCAGCATCTACGTATGTAGAAAGGTACCCTGACAGACGGCCTCCTGATAGAACAACTTTCAAGAAAATAATTGATTATCTCAGAACTATGGATCATTCAAGAAAAAGAAACAGCATCCAAAGATTATCATAACCGAAGATATTGAAACTCAATCCTCGCTTGTTTTGAGGTAATTCCTAAGTCAAAGTACAAGAGAAGTAGCTAAGATGTGTGTGGTATCAAGATCGTCTGTTAATAGTGTTCTAAAAATACATCACTATCATCCCTATAAATCTACAGTTCTCCTGGCTATGCTCCCTGGCGATGAAGAAAGAAGATTGGAGTTTTGTAACTGGTTTTTAAACAAAGCTATAGATGACCCTAGCTTTGTATCCAAAATTATTTGGACTGATGAAACTAATTTTTCAAACTAAGGAATGATGAACAGACATAACAATCACTATTGGTCTACCGTAAACCCTCTTATTGTTAGAGGTCGTTATCAAGTTTGATTTTCTATTAACTGCTGGTGTGCGATACTTGACAGTACGGTATTGGCAGTGCACTTCTATGAAAGTCGCTAACAGGCGTCCAATATCGTCAATTCTTGGAAATCATCCTTATTCCGGCTGTAGAGGACTTTCCTCTTAACACAAGACAGCATTTGATTTATCAACAAGACGGGACGCCACCTCACAACCATGATGTAGTAAGGACTTTGCTGGACGAACATTTTCCACATCAATGTATTGCTACTTATGGACCAATTACGTGGCCACCGCGGTCACCTGACTTTACACCATTGGACTTCTTTCTCTGGGGATATCTGAAAGATAAACTGTATAAAAACTGATGTACTAGTGTGGATGACATGTTGACCAAAATCAGGGAAATATTTTATTCTACCCATCATTCCTTGATTTTGAAGGCAACCAGAGCCACATCCTTCACAGGGGCTCATGCATGCATTTATTACAATGGTAGACACTTTGAACATGTACTGCAGTCATAAGCCGTTTGCTAATGGAAATATGTTCAATGCTATAATTTTAATTTTAGCGAATTTCCCCTATAGGGAAGAAGCTATTACCGTAGTCGGCATGGTAAGACCTAGGCCCGGGACCATGATAACTTTTAGTTTTGAGGTCCCCAGACCCCAAAAACACCATTCGTTCAAAACTGTATATATATATATATATATATAAAATATAAATACATATATATATATATATAAAATATAAATATATATATATAAAATATAAATATATATACAGGGTGTTTCAAAAAGGACTTTACAACTTTGAAAATTCATATAAATTAAACAAAACAAGGTACAGAGCTGGTTTTGGTGTTGTTTTAAAGGAAAACACTTCAAGTTTTTTACCTTAAACTAAAGATGCTCGATGTGGCTTCCGTTGGTTATCCTGCAGACATCTAATCGGTAGTCGATTTCTTCCCAGACTCGCACTAGCATTTCACGTGTAACTTGCTCAGCGGCAGCGTTAATTCTTGCTCTAAGTTCAGGTAGAGTGGCCGGCAAAGGAGGTTCGTACACCATATCTTTTATGAAACTCCAGAAGAAAAAGTCTAGCGGTGTCAGGTCTGGGGAACGGGGGGGGGGGGCCATGCAATTGGCGCATCACGGCCAATCCATTTACCTGGAAAGCGGTCATTGAGAAAATCCCGGACGTCAGTCAGATAGTGTGGTGGTGCGCCATCTTGCATGAAGTAAACATGTCGTTCTCGGTCATCCTCATCGATCTGTGGAATCAAAAATTGTTGCACCACACTATCTGACTGACGTCCGGGATTTTCTCAATGACCGCTTTCCAGGTAAATGGATTGGCCGTGATGCGCCAATTGCATGGCCCCCCCGTTCCCCAGACCTGACACCGCTAGACTTTTTCTTCTGGGGTTTCATAAAAGATATGGTGTACGAACCTCCTTTGCTGGCCACTCTACCTGAACTTAGAGCAAGAATTAACGCTGCCGCTGAGCAAGTTACACGTGAAATGCTAGTGCGAGTCTGGGAAGAAATCGACTACCGATTAGATGTCTGCAGGATAACCAACGGAAGCCACATCGAGCATCTTTAGTTTAAGGTAAAAAAACTTGAAGTGTTTTCCTTTAAAACAACACCAAAACCAGCTCTGAACCTTGTTTCGTTAAATTTATATGAATTTTCAAAGTTGTAAAGTCCTTTTTGAAACACCCTGTATTATATATATATATATATATATATATATATATATATATATATATATATATATATATATATATATGTCCGTGAGCATGATAACTCTCGTAAAAATTATCCGATTTTGATGAAATTTGGTATGAACGTGTAAAGCAGCATTTATGACTTTAAGTTCGAAAACCAGACAGATCGACCAATCTGAAGGGGTATTTTGGGGGGGTTTTGTACCACAAAAATGGTTTTTTGAGTTTTTTAAATATAAGTTTTGAAAAAGTCAAATTTTAGTTTTTGTCATTGGACTCAGCTTAAAAAGACGCACAATTTGGTGTTTTGATCATTCCTCTATGTCAAATGGTTACAGAGATATTGAAAGAACTAAACACAGTACGTTATCCAATGTTTTTTTTATGGAGAATAAGACAAATTGTATATCTCGCTTATTTATCAACTTATCCTGATGAAACTTGGTATATTGCTTCATATCGTTGTGGTCTATTGCTATTTGCACTAAAAAACATTTTTTGGCTGATAGTTCCTGAAGCAGCAAACCTGCGTACTCATCTCCCATGTTATTCTCATAGAGAATAAGTAACGTGTTATCTCCCTTGATTATGAACATTAATTAATAAAATTTGGTATGCGGCTTTACCTTCTTGAGTTATATTGATATTTGTATGAAACCCCATTTTTTGTGTTCCTTGCTTCAGCAACCCTGCATACTCAGCCGCCACGTTGTTCTTATGGAGAATAATTAAAATGTCATAAATAGTTTATTTATGAATGTATATTGATGAAACTTGGTATGTAGCTTTATGTGGTAGTAAGATTCAGTAGAGCGTCAAAAATCCGAACCAATTGGGACCGTAGGTGGTTCAGATTACCGATTTGTTCGGATTTTCAAACATAACCTAGAAATGCCTCTTAGACACATAATTAGGCCTACACTATTAGATATGCAGTTCTAGGCTATAGTAAATGAAACAAAAACAATAGTTTTTTTGTACTTACGTATATTATGTACATTACTGTAGTTGGTTAAAAATAGACACGCCCAAGGTCATTTACCTGGCTCGGCGCGCTCACTCATTCCCCCGCCGGGCGCCGGCAGTTTGGCGCGAAATTTAAAACATGTCGTTTCCGTGCTAATTCAATACAGTACAGTATTAATAACATCCTCAGGAGAGGTTCGGATTTTTGACGTTTCGGATTTTTGACGTTCGGATTTTCGACGCTCTACTGTACATATATATGCATCGGACATTCGCTGAGTACGCAGGTTTGCTGCTACGGGGGTATTTAATTATGTAGTGCAATGTTACTATTAACCAAATTGGTTATAATTATATTGATAATTACAAGTATTTTATGTACCATTTAATTTAAAAATATAAACTAAATATATGTTATTCTTAAGTAAGATCATTCGACTCTATTAAATGTAAATCACATATGACACAACGAGCCAGCTATTCCGAGGTTTAACATGCTGCAGTACCTAAAAGAGGTTGGGGAAATAAGTATAAAAATTAAGACTTATAATTGCTTGACAATTTTACAAACATCATCAAATACAGGGTGTTCCATAAAATTGTTTAAAGTTGGTCGCCATATTGGAAAATATTTACCTTTTACAATAAAATGGAAATAATATTTTTGATTGTCATAAAAAATAGGTGAAGTCCCCCATTTAAAATTTTCTCTAAATCTAACAGTTTCTGAGATGCCAATGGTGGCACATTTAAGTTGCTCACCCTGTATAATTCACCCATTCTGTCAGCTTGGACCCGAGCCTTCCACTGTTTGTTTAAGGTCCTCCCTCTTCTACAACTCTGCCAGGTTCAGGTTAACCTTTCCGAGAGGTATCGCCTTACACTGAGCAGCCACTGATCAGCTTAGCAGCTGTATCGGACCGGGTATAATTACAGCCAAGGCACAGGCCGAGTTAGTTTTTAAACCACATGCCAGACTCAGACCAAAGACAGTGCTCATAACTGTGCCACTGCTTATGCAGTTACGAAAAATGTATCTAGGGAGCAAATTCAAACAGACGATGTAATCAACCTTTAACCCTTTGAGTGCCAGAGTTTTTCGGTCGTCATATCCCTAGAATGCCAGAGTTTTTAACAGAGTATATCCAAAAAGTGCCAGGCACAAAATCAACATTTTGCAAGGGTTTGCAAAGAAAATAATAACTTCTTTATTTGGTAAGATATTATTATGAAACTTGTTTTGTTTTGTAAGTTTAAAGTTTAGCTATAATATTATGCACATATTTAATATTTAAAAAATAAAAAAATTCAAAATTTGAATACATATATGGATGTGGGAAATTTCTTTTAATTTTTTTTATTTGTTTCAGGTAAATAAACATTGTTCAAATATAAGATTTTCACCAAATAACTACTAGATTTATAGAGGAGATGTTTCCCAAAAATTTCCTGAAAGTTTCATCAAATTTGGGCTGTAGGCGGACGAGTTATTTCCATAAATGTAAAAAAATATAAAAACGGTAAATTAGTACACAAGACAGTAGCCTAACTTTATTCAAGGGTTTAAGTTTTATTACAATATTATTTCATAAAGCAGACTAGGCCTCGTACATTTATGGAGTACATATATGTTTACCTGAACATATCCTGGAAATGTCCTGGAAGAAATAATAAAAAGTAATGACTTAAGAAAAATTGTCTATAACAACGATACACAAAATCAACATTTTGCAAGGGTTTTGTACATAAAATCAATAACTTTTTTATTTGGTAAGATATTATTATGAAACTTTTTTGTTCTGTAAGTTTAAATTTTAGCTATAATATTATGCACATATATAATATCTAAAAAATAAAAAATAAAAAATTTGAATAGGTACATAATATACATGCGGGAATTTTTTATATTTTTTTCAGATAAATAAACATTGTTCAAATATAAGATTTTCACCAAATAACTACTAGATTTATAGAGCTAGAAAATATCCTGGAAATGACCTGAAAGAAATAATAAAAAGTAACGAAGTAAGAAAAATTATCCATAACAACGATATATCGTTGCAATGTATTTTTCGGTAAGACCACCGACGACGATATATCGTTATGAAGTATTTTTCGGATGTTCCGTGCACAACGATATATCGTTGCGTGGCACTCAAAGGGTTAACAGTCAATGGGTTGAATGAATTTTGAAGTATTGCAAGACATTTTAGAATTTACTAATAATATAAAAATTTTGACAATTTTATGCTTACTTAAACTTTTAATTTTCTCCTGAAATTTTCAATGCCATTTGGACACCTTAAGCATGAAATTGGCAAAAGCGTTATTAATATAAATTATAATTACATCAATTTGACTTAAAAAATTGGGACATTTTAGAATGTTTAGGGCAAGTAGGGAGAGGGCAAAGGAAGGCACCTGGGGAGGGGGGGTTTACATATTTTGTTCTGAAATTTCTTTGAACAGTATCAGAAGACGTGATTTCTGCAAACCAAAGAACACAATTTGCTTTTTCTTATATAGAAGTCACTTTAACCCTTTCAGTGCTAAGCTTCTGAAAGGAGTAGTTGAATCTGTGATGTTTTGTTAATTTGTTTAATGTCTTGAATGCCTGAACAGTTAAAATTAATAAAAACGTGCTTCCGCTGGACACACACAGTAATGCATAGGTAAAAAGTAGCAAAACACCTGATCAGATGTGCAACTCACAAAGAATCCACCTATCCCGTCAGCTTGGACCCGAGCCATCCACCGTTTGCTTAAGGTCCGCCCTCCCCTTCAACTCTGCCACAGACAGGTGAACCCTCCATGAGTTGCACATAAAAACCACCGACTGTGATGGGATTCGAACCCTAGATCCAAGTGTTACCCCCGCCGGGAAGGTAACGCCTTAGACCGCACAGCCACCGATCAGACTAGTAGCTGTAGTGGACCAGAGGCGGTATTAGAGCCTAAGCACTGGACGAGGTGGTTCAGTTTGTGACTACCAGGTTTCACTACATGTCAGACTCAGACTGCAGACTGATTGCCTAACGGTACAATCGCTTATGAAGCCGTAACAGTGTTTATTGATAACAGATTCAAAAGACGATATATCGGTCCATAGCACTGAAAGGGTTAAGAGAATAAAATAACGCATCATGTGAAAAATAAACGAGTTCGCACGCAGCACGCTGATGTGAGGGAAGTGAATTTCCACATAAAAACTTTTAAAACACAAAATCAGTAAAAAACATACATGTAGGCCTATTCCAATTTTTATTGAAATCTGGAAACATTGATTTTTTGGCTGTTCTGATGCTCCTGGTTTTATTTACCTGGAAAGCTGGGAATACAATTTTGCGCATTATAATGTTACCACAGGCTAATGTTAGTCAGGCTTGAAAGTAGGCGTGAGATTGCTGGGGATGATACAAGTACTCTAACAAAGGAATAACAGGCTTTTCTAGTGTAAAACTCCCATAAGACAACGTACTGTGTTTAGTCGAAACACATATCCTGTAATAACTCGGTAAATATTTATGCTAGAATGACGAGAGAGCGCTTAAAACTTTCGCCTCACTAATTCCCATCTTTTTACTTGCAATTTTACATCTGGGGCTTTTCTGACCCTTTTTGGGCCCAAAAACTCGAAATTTGAAATATTAATCCCCAATAAAGGGATTTAGAGTTTTCCGATTGTTTTGCCCAACAAACTTGTCCAACTGATTACAAAAAGGAACGTCCCTACCAAATTTGAAGTTAATCGGACAAAAAATGTGACCGCTAGAGTGCAAACACACATATATAATATATATATATATATATTTCTCTCTCTCTCTCTCTCTCTCTCTCTATATATATATATATATATATATATATATATATATATATATATATACACACACATAACATTTTGAATGACCCCCCAAAACGTGTTCAGGGGGTCACGTTAGGAACTTCTATGGTGGTTACGGGCTTAAGTTTCACCGTGCGGGTCATGCTAATAGTTCACTTTCCAAAGGAAATTAACTAACAACATTTGGTTAATCCAAGTTATTATTATATTACATTCATGCTAAAAATATAAATGTATATATTGGCCGATAAATAACCACCTTGGATGAGGCTCAGGGAATCAAGACTTTACCTATTTAAAATCAGGCAAACCACTAAAACCCCATTTTCATTGATAAATGCAGTAGGGGCCGACCTCAATGCTAAATTCGAGATTGTAGGTAAGTAACAAAAATTGTGAATACCACAATTTAGATCCATAATGTTTTCAGTACACACAGTACAGTAGGCTACTGGTACATTCATATAAAAAAGTGCCAAACAAGACATTTAACATGATCCCTAATTCCGTTGCAACAGGTTTAAACCACTTACACACAATTTTTCCCATAAGGACATGTGCCATTTTGGTTCCAATGCCTGCAGAAGTTTTCAATCGTAGGTTGCGGCTGACCCACTAGAGCTGTGTTTATCGATATCGGTGTGCTGGTCTTCGTACCAAGACGCTCAAAAACGCTCTGCCTTCGCTGAGACTCTTTATTTGCTAGTGAATTACTATTGCTGAGTTTGCTTCCAGGACTTTCAACTGTGATCTTACGTTTAGTCACTTTTGACATCTTGTAATTCCACCAGCCCACTGGAAAAAATAAAATAAAATTACGTACAAACATTTATTTGAAAAACTGTGTAATACATTTGCTCCAGGTCTGCAACCTTTTCTGCCAGTCAGACCTCATTAAAAGGTGAGGCTACCTGTACAAGTTTGCTGCTGTTTTGCTTTATCATTGATTTATTTTCTACCAGCTTAGCACCGACTGCAGTTAATTGTGCAGCTATCTGAATTACTTCCTCTTCATCAATGACCAGCCTAGGCTGGTTAGATAGCGTTGAATGTCAATTCACAATTCACATACTATACTATGTCTTTGGAGTCTGAAAGGACTTATTTCAATCAACAGCGGTAAGATGTAGTACAATTGGTTATGTTCTAAAACAACTTTAACAACTTAATAACTAAACTAAGTTATTCATGTAAAACCAGTATTTTTATAAACAGTTAAAATAATAAAACAAACTTATTTATTTGAAAACAAAATAACTCAAAGAAATTAAATAACATAAGTCAAACAAAATAACACAATTTTAAAGTAGTAGCGAGTATGTACTAAAGGTTTCGTTAACACCGTTTCTGGTTATAAATGAGTTATATTTGAATTAAGACATGGGCTTGAAATAGGTTTTGTCGTTATAGCGTCAGCTACACACCATAACTTCTAGGAACAAAATAACATAGCCTAGTACAAAAACCTTTTCTTTTAAACATGTCTGAATGCATACGCCAGTAGCTGAGCTAAGATTTAAACAGTTCCACAAACAGAGCACCTAACAGAAGAAACAAAAATTACACATTCAGTTGCGTGTATCAATTTGACTCCTGCCACTCCCACAAATAAATAATGCAAACATATTAAGTAAGTATGTCCGGTAATAATTTATTAACGTCTCTGAATAATTTTCAAATTTAATCGTCCAATTGGTTTACACCACAGACAGATAATGAGTCTACATACCATTATAACTACAAATTTTTAAATGCACAGTAATCAGAGGTATGCTTAGTTTACCAGTTTAAGGTTCTTTTTTTATTCTGTAGCCTTAATTAGCTACTGTACTGACAACTGACAGACAATACCGAACTATTTATTTATCGTTTTCACTTAGCCTAAATTAAATCTACTTTGATTTGAATTCAATTTACTTTTATAAATAAACTGTTATAAATTGAAACATCTACTCTTACTAAACGTAGCAATAGAAATAAACTGCTATAAATTCAAGCATCTACTCTTACTAAACGTAGTAATATAAAAATACAATGCGTTGGATCATTGTACAATTAAATAAAATTATAAAAATAAGTTAATTCATTTTAATTGAATTGTACACATGAAAACTCCATCTTTTAGTGCTTCTTCTTCCAAGAGATGATGCCTTTTATTGTTTGTAGTAAACAAAATTGTGAATCACGAAGCTTCAAGTAAGGTAGATAAGTGATTAATAAGTGTGGTAGATAGTAAGTTAGTACAAATTAATTTTGGTTAATTGTGAATTTAAATGTAGGCTACTCGTACAAGTCCATAAAAATGTAGTCCATGCATAGGGCCAGACTAAGAGTTGTGGCGCCTGTAGGCTTGAGTTGATTTGGTTCCCCCCCTTCCTATTGAAAGTTATGTGTGTCAAAAAGACTCGTTGGAACGACTGACTGTCTGAAAGCAGCCCAACGTAGCTTAATTTTTTGATACGTTATGTGTGAATGATATACCAGTGTCAGATACCTTTGTCTCTTTTCAACCTAGAGCTTCATATCTTTCTAACCAATGGGCAATGAGTGGTTGTCTATCCTCAGGGTCTCCTCTGGTATCCCCTTAAAGCATACTGTCTGATATAAAGGGTCCTATATCTCTCGGTTTCAGTTCTATCGTAAATGACGGCCAGATTGCGTAACATCAGCAGTAAATGACGGTCACACTGCATAACATCGGCCATAAATGACGGTCGCACCACGTAATATCTGCCAAAAAAAAAACAACTGGACCATGTACCATCAACGTAATAGTTGACCAAACCATGTAGTAGTTGTCGTAATTGGTGATCGCAACGTGTGCCTTTGGCCAAGAATGACGATCACATCGTGCTTATTATAAAAATAATTACGATCACGACGCTGGGCGTTGAAACTGATGGATTCAGTTCCATCGTAAATGATGACCGCATTGCATAATCACAGCTACAATTGACGATAAAATAAATCCCACACGAAAAATTATTTATTATTATTTTTTGTGTGGGATTATTTTTCCCCAAAATATTAGGACCTGTCCACCCCTAATCACAAGCTAAGGAACAACTCAACTAACCTTATGCCAAATTGTCTAACTGAGAATAAAACAGGTGTGGCGACAGGGAAGGGCACGCAAAATTAAAATTCCCTCGAGCCAATTGATAAATGCACTTCCAAGATTTATTAAAATAATAATAATTTGACCCAACGCTGACTGGAACCCTAGGCTGCAGCCTTGTCAGCCTAATGGTTAATCAGATAATATTCACACACAGGGTTTATACATGCATATAGGTTCATACATAATATATACAAAAATATAACTTAATTTGCAATTGCTCAAAGATAGGCTTATTTATCCCCGGGAAAATTTTGAATGAGTAACTTCTAGGATACTGGTATCGGTATATAACATTTATTTAAGGGCCTGCTCTCAAGAGATAACGTAAGACCAATAGGCCCTAAGCTAAAAATATTTATAAACAAACAAAATTAAGATAAAGAGTTTTATTTAATTCTACAAAAACACTCATGTTTTTAAAAGCTTGAATAAATTATGAATGAAATAGTAAATCCACTCCCGATGACCAGGGTAATTGTGAAAGTTCGGGTAAAACCGTTGTTTTAAAAAAGGTTTATTAAACATCACAATAGAGAAGATATATTTGTATCCTATATGATTCCTACTACTGTTTTTCAAAACTTAGTCTTTCTTTACACTTTGTCTTTAACACTAATTTAGTTCTTGTAACAGAAGGGCAATATTGAAATGTTTGCAAGATAATCGTGAATGATGTTCACAATTACCCCAACATTTCAAAATTGTGGAATGATTGTGAATTCGTACTAGATTATAACAATTTTTAACAATTGATTTAAGGAAACCTCTTGAGTGAATAGACCACTTAATTAGAAGTACTTTCATGCATTTATTACAGACAAGAATTAAAAACAAAATGTTCATCCTTAGGCCTATATGTAATACGTGAAGCTGTTTTTTGTCAATGCAACTCCTCCCTTATCTCTTGACCAATTTTAATGTTTGGAAGTATTAAAAAAGTCGTCTCAGTTTAGTTTTGCAATAACCTATCTTTGCCTATCTTTGAGTTTAATTTTAAATATACTTATTCTCAAGGGCATGGGCCACCCTCAAAGTTCGGTTTTTGCCCATAAGATTAACATGGGGAATAATTGAATTTGAATTGTATTTGTATTACTTTATGGAGAGGTTATTATAAATACCAGATGTTGCAAGTAAGGAATGTATTTATCTATTTAGTAGAAACTCTCAAACTCGACAGGGCTAGTGACCTGATATATTTAATTAAAAATGCCGCCCATGACATACCGTCTGTCAGTGGCGAACTGCTCTAGTAAGCAAGAGATTTTAGACTCCATTACTGGGTTTTCCAAGGTAACTCATTGCATTTATTTGCTGCTCTGGGGTCTGCTATTGTTTGCTGGGGTTGCTTCTGGATTTTGTGTCACCTCTTTCCTTATCGCAAGACTTTAGACTGGGATTCCAAAGTATGTCATCCTTACTTTCACTAACACATTTGATATAAATATAAAATGTGAAACAAATAAATGTGTATGTATAAATGTAAGCATAGTAATATGAGCGTTTTAATGTGACACCCAAGTTTTTATTAGGTACTCAAGTTCCCTAAAACTCAACAACCTCCAAACTCGACAACCTGTAAGTCCCCATTGTGTCGAGTTTGAGAGTTTCTACTAAATGACAACAGTTCTACTATACAATCAGGTTTGTTTTTACTTCGCTTTGAGCATTGAAATTGTGACTGCAGCGGAGATAATTAAATTTGTGGTAAAGTTGTTTATTTGTCTGTCCGTTTATAAGACAAATCAAATCGTCTGTTTTATACAAATATCAAAGCAATAGTCGCGGTTCACAACTCCCCCAATTTTTTTAGCCTACCCCGGTCAAACCCAAAAAAACATTAGTAACTTACTTATTCCACTCAACTCTAATTAAAAGGTATCTGCCTAAGTTAGAGACTAGATAATTATTTGAAACTTAACAGGCTATAATCATATAGCAAACAGCTATTTCAAACAAATAACTTATGCTTACACTCAAGACACAAATGTTTTCCTGCTGCAACTATCTAGAGTTAGTGTGTATCTAAAAATCATAAATATGGTAACTTAACATGTTTACTAACAGACATGTTAAATGATATAAAACCATCAACACAGATCAGCATTACCCATAGGTGACATACTCAGCCAACCTAATCGGCCAGAAGTTTTATTGGACCGTGTGTTGTTATAAGCCAGGCGCTAGAAGTATTACTTATAACTCAGTTCTATTGGTTTTTTTCTATTTGAGGTTTGAAATACAGTAAAGAATAAATTTTTTATAATGATAATTAAGTTAATGATCCCATGTAACTTATTGAACCTCACGACTTCAAGCCAAAATGTTTTTAAATCGGTTTATCCTCTAACTTATCCAGGAATCCAACTGTTTCTTAAACTGAAGATGATCTTTTGGTTGTTAGACCTATTACCCTACGTGGATGTGTAACACTGGGTTAGGAGGATTCCTAAGTGGACGTTTAACTTTTTGAATTTTGTATAGACTTTCTGCACCTGTACATACTTAAGCATTCCTATAAACTTAACAAATCTTTGTTTCCTGTACCTTGACATTGAAAGGGATACCGGTATTGGATGTGTGTTGACTGAAAAAAATAAAAATATGTCATAGTCCTACCTAACAACGACGACCACAACACCATAAATTTAAATGCAATTACAATTACTATAACGGAAAGACGCAAAATTTCGTAATCAGTTACAAAAGTCGCAAAAAGCACAAAAAGACTTGACCTACCTGCGTTCGATAAGTTCAGCATTCGATTCACAAATTCCGTGTAGAATCATATGGAGCTAAATCCAAAATTATTCGAGAATCGATGTATCGCACAATAATGATGTATTGCAACGTGAAGAAAAGGACCGCAATCGCGACCTTAGCAGTAACTTATACAAGTCTAGTAGCATAATTGGATCACGATCACAATCTTTACCAGTTGGAGAGTTAAGTTTTGTTTTATTAAGCTGATAGCCGATTAGGCTTCATGGCACCAGTCGGTATATCTAAAATCTACAACATACACTAGGCATGTTACTGGTAGCCTAGCTTAAAAAATGCCCAGCTAGTGAGGGGCCGTACACATACCGGTATGTTAATTTCAGACCTCCCCTCCCCCAAGTAACGCACCATAACGCTTAACCATACCCCCCACCCAATGTGTTACGTAAGTTAACTCAATCGTAGAAGGCTTTAAAACAGCTTAAATCTTTTACACATCGTTTTATTAGCAATTTGGAATAGCCTATGGGTGAATCTCACAAAATGTGACGTTTTGAGTCCTTTGGACATGAACGTGAAATAATAAGTCTATTGTAAGTAATAATGTGATCTTGTTATTATCTAACCCCTTGCCTTTCCACCAAACATAGTTTTAGATCATAATAATAATTTATTCAATAGCAAAATTGCATATCTTTATATATAATTCTATAAGCAAAAACCTTAAGTCAAAATTGTGGGAGTTTGGGAAATCGCAGGACAATGGTAGAGGGCTCAAATTAAAGGTCTTTATCCCAGGGACTCGGGAAAAATAGCAGTATTCCCAAAACATTAGCAGCAAACAAGAAATAACATTAAACATTTCCTATAAGAAACGCATCGGAATTTTAAAACGTCTACTTTGTTTACAATAAAACGTGTGACTACTTTGTTTACGATGTGACATGTGTTCCTAGTTGGAGCAAGGTAAGGTTTGGGGCTATCGCCCCTTCAAGCCACTAGTTCTATCTTAATTTGCCAGTAGTTCACTGTCCTCAGCCTGTGGTTGTAATATTCACTCGCAAATAAATACTTCATAACCTCATAATTTAATATAATAATGGAACTATGAACAACGGGAGTCCGTCTTCTCTCAATAACAAACAGGAGAAAAAATATAAAATACATCGGAGACTTTTTTTAGCGAATTTCCCTTATAGGGAAGAAGCTATTACCGTACGTCACTTGGTAAGACTTAAGCCCGAGACCATGATAACTTTTTGTTTTGAGGTTCCTAGATGCCAACAAAAATTTGTTCAATTTTATATATATGTGTCCGTGAATACAATGACTTGAGTAAAAAACGTCCGATTTCGATGAAATTTGGTTCACATGTGTAAAGTGACATTTATGACTTTAAGTTCGAAAACCAGAACAATCAGACCGCGGAAGGGGGGGTTATCCGGGGGTTTAAAATTTTCCAAAAATCAGTTTTAGCGAATTTCCCCTATAGGGAAGAAGCTATTACCGTAGTCGGCATGGTAAGACCTAGGCCCGGGACCATGATAACTTTTCGTTTTGAGGTCCCCAGACCCCAAAAACACCATTCGTTCGAAACTGTATATATATATGTGTCCGTGAGCACGATAACTCTCGTAAAAATTATCCGATTTTGATGAAATTTGGTATAAACGTGTAAAGCAACATTTATGACTTTAAGTTCGAAAACCAGCCAGATCGCTCTATCCAAAGGGGTATTTTGGGGGGGTTTTGTACCCCAAAAATGGGTTTTTCGAATTTTGTACATATAATTTTGGAAATAGTCAAATTTTAGTTTTTCCCATTGGATTCAGCTTAAAAAAACACACAATTTGGTATTTTGATCATTTCTCTACGTCAATTGGTTACCGAGATATTGAAAGTGCTAAACACAGTACGTTGTCTAATGTTATTCTTATGGAGGAAAATAACAATTTTATATCTCGCTTATTTATGAACGTATACTGACGAAACTTGGTATACGACTTCATCTGGTTGTGGACCATTGATATTTCCTCAAAAAAAATTTTTTTACCAATGGCTCCCGTAGCAGCAAACCTGCGTACTCAGCCCCATGTTATTCTTATGGAGAATAAGTAACGTGTTATCTCCCTTCATTATGAAAATAAATTAATGAAATTTGGTATGTGGCTTTACCTACATGAGTTGTATTGATATTTGTATAAAACCCCATTTTTTGTACTCCTTGCTTCAGCACACCTGCATACTCAGCCGCCATGTTATTCTTATGGAGAATAATTAAAATGTCATAAATCGTTTATTTATGAATGTATATTGATGCAACTTGGTATGTGGCTTTATGTGGTATTAAGATACATATATATGCATTGGAAATTCGCTGAGTACGCAGGTTTGCTGCTACGGGGGTATTTTGCATTTTTCACCCTAAAATTTCTAAAACACTTAATTTTGGTTTTGACCATGTTATAGAGCTTACAGAAAAAACAAATAATATCGTATTTTGAAATGTTAACCTTGGTTAAGTGGTTGCCGAGAAAATCCAAAAAAAACCTGGGTACTTTGGTATTATACGGATGCCACTATTTTTGGAGGTTAAATTTTCACCGGATACAAAGGATAACTACATAATTCGAAAAAACGTACTTTTATTGACTTACTGTACAAATTTTACATCATTCTGATGAGCGGTCTTTGTATTGTGCCTCCCAAAAGGCAGCGATGTCCGCTAGGATCGTGTTGAATGCGTCGCCGCCGCTAGCAGCCAGACCCGATCGCCACAGGTACGCCGCCAAATATACAGCGCGCTGCAGCAGTTATGTTAGGATGGGTTATCATAAAAATACGTACGGTTTCCTCTTCATTTCGAGGTAAATCCCACACCAAAAGAACGTCACTCATTATGAAAACAAATGTAACGTAGTGCACGGCAATAAATCACTCATGACACTGACCCAGATACAGGCGGTGACAGGTGATGCGCGCGCTCCGGTCAACGACCTGACCTTGGCCTATTTGGAGGGGGTTTGGCGGCCGGAAGTATGACTCATCAGGTATCATTCGATTTGTAACAAAACAAGGAAAGTCCTACAATCATTTTTATGATAACCCATCCTAACATAACTGCCGCAGCGCGCTGCATAAGGGTGGCATCCGAATAATACCAAAGTACCAAAACCTGCTCATAAAATCTCCCATGTTAATCTTATCGGAAAAAGGTTTTTGGCTTTTCCTCAGTTTATTTTAAAGTAAACCTGACATTTGTTTTTATCAATCAGTTCATCTCCACAAAACAATCATTTTGGAGTTTAAATTGTGATTCTACGTCCATCCGTTGCAGAGATTTTCAAAGTGCTAAACACAGTACGTTGTCCAATGTTATCCTTATGGAGAATAAATCAAATTTGATATCTCGATTATTTATGAATGTATATTGTTGAAACTTGGTATGTGGCTTCACATAGTACTGGTACATTGATATTTGCACAACAAATTGATATTTTGTTGATTATCCCCGTAGCAGCAAACCTGCATACTCAGCGCTAATGTTATTCTTATAGCGAATAAGTAAAGTTGTATATCTCCCTTAATTATGAACATAAATTATTATTAAAACTTAATATGTAGCTTCACCTGGTTGAGTTATATTGATAATTGCAAAACAAATATTTCTTCTCTTTCTTCTTGCAGCAAACCTGCATACTCAGCCCTAATATTATTCTTATGGAGAATAAATAAAATGCTATAGATCCTTTATTTATTTATGTATTTTTATGAAACTTGGTAAGTGGCCTTGTGGTAGTGAGAAACATATGCATGCATTGGCAATTCGCTGAGATGCAGGTTTGCTGCGACAGGGGTATTTTAAAGGTCTAAAGGCTATCCCCAAGGTACAGCTTGTCAAAGACGTCTCAAGTGAAAATTGTGCGAGGCGAAAGAGGCAATGTAAAAACTGGCGCCAAACCTCAACCCAGTGCTTGTAATATATGTTGAGTACTAGGCACAGTTGTTATATTTGTGATATATTAAGAATTGTTTGAGAAATACATCGATAAACAGATGAGAAACACATAGTACCTTAATTAGGTTGCCAGTCGTACACTTTTATAATTAAAAAACTTTGTAGTCTACAGTTTGCATATTCTGACAATGTTTGTTGGCCTTAAACCTAACCTCAAATAGGCAGCCAACTCAGTCAATGCAGCTTCTGCTAGCTTTGAGGCTTAGCTCAGATATGCCAGTTGTTCACGGGAACAATGTGGCATATCGGGAAATAAATAATCCCGTTTTTCAAGCAGGTTTTATTTTACCTTGGGAATATTTCAGAATGGATTATTTCCTCGAAATGGTCATCTGCGGTGTTTTACGACCGTGATTACGCTGTGCGATCGTTGTTAACGGCCAATATAATATACTGCGATCGGCAATTATGGCCGATGCCATGCGGTGCGATTGCCATTTGCGGCCTATATCACGTGGTCCGATCTTCAATTATTATGGCCTTCATTACGCGATGTGGTTGTCATTTATGGCTGATATCGCCCGATCCGGTCGTCTGTTTCGGCAGATAGCGACGCTATTGTCATTATTTAGATTTAGCGTTCGTCATCATTAGATTTATTCAAAGGCTGTTCAAAGTGATGCTGAAAACATAGGCCTTCAGCCTAATAGAATTAGGCCTAAACAAATTTCAACAGCACTTTTTTACCTTGAATATTAGTAGGCCTAGTTAAGTTTATATTTTCTTACTGGTAGTTGTTCCCTTGTAATATAATTAGGCCCAAACCATTGATATACTGTAACTAAAAATTTGACTGATTAAAAAAAAAAAAACACTGAAAATGTGTTATAGTTTTGTTTTAAATGGGTTATTGTTATTCATAACTTACTGTATCAATTATTAATCTCACTGCTGTATAATTTCTTTTTAATTTCAAAAGTTAGGCCTTTTTAAACATTAATACACAACACTTGTAGTTGTCTGATCCAGGCCTATATATATATATTTGTTTACTTCAAACCAGTGTATCAGAACCAATGACCAAAGAATGTTAAAGCTAATATCATGAAACAAACTTTTTATTAAATAATTGTTAGAATATTATATCCATTCTCTCCATTACTCTATGGTTTTTTAAGTAGCCCACTCCAATTATACGTTGTTCATGCCATCAATGCCAGTAGTTCACGCTTACCAAAACACAGATATTTCACTATCTGCATTACAGTAGATATATTTTGATATATGTCTTTTTCTGATGCATGACATTTAAACTTACCGGCAATCATAACTCGGAACAAAAAAATATTTACTGTAAGTTAGCAATTTGCATTTCAAACTAATGTTTAAGTTTAATCTGCAATGTGGAGCCGATTCATATTAGGTTAGCTCAAATTGTTAATATTTCTTAAAATTATAGGAATCTGAAACTTTTAATTTAGTTTATTTGGTTTTCGAAGGGTTTAACAAACATTTATGATGGAAGTTGTAATTAAATATCATTTAGGCCTATAGGTACTAAGTTATTTTATTTTTGCATATTCATTAGTGTGACTGACTGGCATGTTGTGTGTGACCGCCAAGCTAAAAATATTTGTAGGCCTACTAAAAATTAAGTGAAATTCAGATCTGCTGTTTAACCCTAGCAGTGGCCAATTGGTGAAGTGGGAAATGGCCAAGCAGATTTGGCAATTTTGTAGACCTTTTTTTGAAAATTTGTATAAATTCAACCGTAGAAGTAAACCTAGCCAACCTCATATTCATTTTAACCGGAAAGAACAGGAAAATTTAGAAATACTAAAATAAAAAAGATCTAGAAAAAATGTTGGTAAAGTGAAAAGAATAAAAAGAATTGAAATTTATTTTTTTAAATTTAACTACATTACAATATAGCTGAACATAGTTCTAAGAAGCGCCAAGATAGCAGCACAAGATAGGTCGATGTAGAGAGTCAATACTGCCATTTCGAGAGATTTTATTAGGAAAACAAGCAGTCTTCCCAGTCATGTAGTTGCGGAAATTTTAGTGCCAACCTACACCACTAATGTCACAGTTATATCTAAACTGAGAACAGTGTATAGTCCGTTCTCGTCAAGTGCTGAGCTCACACTGAAGCAATGTTTGGTAGGGGAGTGCGCTACTATTATTATAGTAGGCCGCTTGGCGGGCTAGTGGCAAGGTACTGTATTTTTAATAGCCCGCAGCCAAAGTGTTAAGGAATTTAATGAAATATCGGTCATTAAAATTGTTGACTCTGATACACTTGACCTATTATTGCCAAATAACTATGCCTAATAAAACAAACTTATTACAAGGTTTAATTGTTATTATTATCACTAGTATTGCTGTTTTGATTTTTTCACTATCTACTGTCCAATTTTGTTATATTTTTAATTTGAACATTTACCAAATAATATAACCCAATCATAAGTTAAATTAAGGCACAAAAAACATAAGCTTCGACCTATCTAACGTAAAAATAAAATATCTAATGCAGGATAAGAAGTAATATTACCATGTTAAAACTTAACCAAATTCTTCCACTACTAACAAACAAATGAGTTTGTTCTAAATAAGTTATCATGCGCTAACAGATTAAATTAACTTATACGGTTATAAAATAAATTTGGTTAGAAACAACTCTTCCCATTTAACAACTTCCACTCCACTTCCACTTCTCTTCTCTATTTAATTTAACTATTAAGTATTAACTCAGTGTTGCCAGTTGGAAAAATAATTTTTCCCCACTAAGAGCTACAAAATTTCCGCACTCTGTCCCCGATTTCCCCACTCATTCTGTGTTCTCTGTTCGTGCGCTCACACATATGTGATACTATATTAAATTTGTAGGCTAAAATAGTACAAATGAATTATTAAACTGCATAGGAAATTTAAAAAGTAAGGTAACTAACCTACAAATAATGTTCCCTATTAAATTACAATTTTTTACAGTTTTTTCAACACTATTATGTTGACTTTTTAATGTTTCAAATATTTAATTTACATTTCTATTGTTTAAAAGTCGTTGATTATAAGGGATTTAATGATAAGAACTGATTGTGACTGCTGGACTAAAGGACCGTGCAATCTTTCGTTTGAGGCACTTAAAAATGAAGTGGTGGGGTTCTGTAAAGTACAGGAAACCAAATAAAAAAGAACCGTGAAACCGGAATGGTGATTGAATAAAATATAGAGCGGTGCCGGTGAGTTCTGTAACATACAAGACATAGTCTTGTACCACACAGTGCTTTACAGTGTTTTACTTTAAGACAGAACCAAAAATCATGATTGAAAAGGCTTACGAAAATGAAGTTATGCAATAATGAATGCGCTGATGGGAAGAAAAGTGTAAAAACAATACATTTTTATGAATATATTAAAAAAATTATGTTTCATTAAAGATTTTTTGTTAAATCCCTACTTATTTCCCCACTTGAACGATTTCCCCACGTTTTTCCTCTAACACTGAAAAACATGTGAATATTCCCCACTGTGGGGAAAAATCCCCACACCTGGAAACACTGATAATTAGTAATCGAAGTGACTACGTACACGTCCAATGTATGGGCAAATTCACTTCGCTACCGTTTAGGTTAGGTTAGGTTAGGTTGCTTTACGTTACGTTAGGTTAGGTTTGGTTAGGTTACGTTACGTTAGGTTAGGTTAGGAGGTTTTCTGGCTCTCAATTTGTTTTAAAAATCACAGGAAAAGTAACGTACGGTGCATAGTTTGGAACGGACGTGAACAGTAGCGGCTCACGTCGGACGTGTACGTAGCCTCGGCCATTAGTAATTTATAATTTGTACAAGGTTGCCAACAAGCTTCACATACTTATTGAGTATTCCCTACCATGCAATTACCTTTCGAATTTCCCAAGCTCACTGCTGTGTATCCATTGGCTATGTATATAGAGTATATTACACACAATATGTCATACTATACACATAATCCAAAGGTACAACATAGGCACTGTCAGGTGGGTTAAATTTTCATAAGCAGTAGAAAATTTTACTCCTCGGTTCCTTTTAGAGAATTCCCTCTTCCCTCTATAGAGAAGAAGTTGTTACCGTAGTTGGCATGTTGAGACCCAGGCCCGGGACCACGGTAACTTTTCATTTTGTGGCCCCTAGATGCCAAAAACACCATTCGTTCAAATATATGTGTCCGTGGGTGCGATAAATATTGTAAAAATAATCCAATTTTTATGTCGTTTATTACAAACGTGTAAAGCAACATAATGTTGCTTTATTAAGTGCAACAGGTTCATACAATTACAATTATATTAATAATAATTGGATAATTGAACGAAGTGAAGTTATCCTTATACACAACTTTACTGCTTGGACTGGTAAGAGAATCAACTCAACTGGCGTGTCTGTGACCACAATAACTCGAGAACGCCTCCACAGTTAAACTTAACATTTTCCAAAAAACTTAACAGGTCAAAATCTCGGTCAAGTTCGTTATTCAGATAATTTCGTTCTGTATTAATCAAATTATCTTAAAACCAAATTTATTTTTTTCTCCATAAGAATAACATTGGAAGCCATTTTAGTGGTACTTGAATCGTTAAAATTTAGCCGACGTCTATGTTTCAACAACAGAGTAACAGTAGTTAGTTTACTAGAGTATACTTTGTTATAATGGATAACAAACGTTTTTTTACCAACAAAGAACACACAATCGAGATAAATCTAAGTATATTTTTAAGTTGTGAGCATATTTATTATTTTATAAATTATTAAGTGTACGTTTAAAAAAAAATCCATACAGTTAATATTCCCTTAGTACGCCTACTCTGTGTAAATATTGTCAGTCGTCGGAGCCGACGATTGTAACAGTGGCAGACGACAGACGACGCGTGTGGCAGATGGAAAAACTAAAAATAACATTTTGATGACTGTAGATCCTAAGATATTAACTTAACTTATAAAATAGTTTGTTTTATTACATTTTCCTAGAGGTAATATTGTGATTGTCATGTGTAAAAAGTATACAAAGCCTCAATTTGTCTAGAAAGCGTTGATGAAGCTAGTCACAGTAAGCGAACAACCTTAAAATTGATTTTGTAGGACAATTATTTGCTAGGTTATATTTTCACTAAATTAATAATAAAAATTGTCTACATTACCTAACATACATTACCAGTAATGTAGTAGGTAACCACAATAAAAGTTATAGATTATTCGAACAAAACAGCCTTTTTCGAAGGTTATCTTGAATGATTTGACATAGCCTAGGGTTGGATTACAGTAAGAGTAAGCCGACATTAAACTGGCAATACAATGTTGTAAAATACTTTAAACACATTACCAGGAATGTTGTAGTGAACCAAAATAACAGCTTTAAACTATTCTAACCAAACTAAGCCTTTTATACAGGTTATCTGAAATGATTTTTGACAAATCCTAGGTTTGGATTATAGTAAGCTGTTTTCATCATAAACTTGGACCTATGGCTATAAAATGTAGGCCTATACACTTAGGCTACTTGCCATTTTAGAAGTTTTATGTACGGTATTGGACCAACCCATGTTTATAGAATTTAATTTCATGATAGCCTAGGTTATTGAAACAATATATTGAAATATCATTTTGTAAACTGTTGTAAAATACTTTAAACATTACCAGGAACGTTGTAGGGAACCAAAAAAAAGCCTTAAACTATTCTAACCAAACTACCCAGTCAGCACAACTATGTAGATTATACGTATTATTTATCTTCAGCCATGGTCCTTAGTTGGTATACTATACGTATTGCTTTGGTATAATATACATCCGATATACGTCCAAATGTCCCACTTTATTCTGATAAATTGACGTCTATTTTAGGTAGATGTATACGTTCATTTACGTAGATAATACGTCAACGATAGACATCAATAATACGTCAATCATAGACATGTAATATACATATTTAAATAACCTTTAGTGCTTAAAATTGACATATTATATAAAGTTGATGTCAATATATATATATGCCTCTCTCTCTCTCTCTCTCTCTCTCTCTCTCTCCTCTCTCTCTCTCTCTCTCTCTCTCTCTCTCTCTCTCTCTCTATATATATATATATATATATGTATATATATATATGCTGCAATTCACAAGTAATTTTAATTTTAATGGTGTAAAGTACACCAACTATAATAATAACAAGTAATACTATACATAACTTTTACCACCAGACACCTTGAAATATGACAATATTGTGATTAACGTCATTGTAATTATATTTCATACAAATATATTATTATTCAGGTTAAATAAATCAATGTAATGTAATCAAGAAATAATATAATAATATATTTCATAACACAAAAACGTTAAGACATTTGTATTAATATACGTTACTTATGCAGTAGTTACCTCCCACTTCTTATAGGTAGCTTAATGCAGTGGTTAGTTTATAATAGGTTAGGTTAATCATCAATAATGTTTAACTTCGCTATATGAGCTCATTCTCTACATAAAAAAACAAAAAAAAAAAACACTTGATGTCACTAAAATGTATTCCTTCTTTAACACAATGCTTTACACTTTCAAATTCAATATTTTTACTACCGTACTATGTTTTTTTTTTAATGAGGACAGAACTAGAGGTGAATAAAGAAAACATTAAGCCAGCAATACAAGTAATTACATTGTTATATTTATAAAAAAAACATACAAAAATAAAGCATTTTATACATTTGAAAAACTACATTTGTGCATTTTTTTAAACTCTTTTTTGTTTTGTTAGAAATTCTGGTTCCTGCTTGCCTGAACCATTCCCGTATGCGAGTTCAAACACTTTTGTTCGTAAAAGGTGCTGTGTGTTGCATTCAGAACTCCTGAAACAATAAATTATCTATATTAAAAACAATAAAACGTATGACTATCAAACAAAAAATGATGCAACTCTTTGCTTATTTATACTTTAATTATCACAGAACGTTTTGACGCCACATTATTCACTGGTTTTAAATGTAGATTTATTTTAATGGTCGGCGTCCCTTGAAATATCTTAAACTCCCGTAGCAAACCTGTCAGCATATGAAGTAAACGATGAGATTCAATATGTATATCGAAGGAAAATTTAAAACTATATTGTCTGAAAAAGTTTTAAAGAAAATGTGTTTCTTGAAAAATTATGCGAAAAAGGCCATGTTTCTCTTTGTTTAGTGAGGGATCAAGAAAACAAACTTATCTTTGTTTTTATAAGAATAATGATAACAAGTTGTCAAACAGTAAAAGGCATATAACATATATTAAAGATAAGCAAAAGACATCCATTCAAATTATTATGTAATTTTGAGTAACATGCAAAAAAGCTAAAAAATAAACATTTTGATTTTTTAACAAACTCCGCAATATCCTTTATCAGAAGAAGAGGTATGGAAGAAGTGTAAAATGTTAGTTTTTTATTACTAGAACTATACTCAAAGTTTCAAAAAGATCAACATAAATCAAAAGAAAATCTGAGTTTTCTTGCACAAACAAAATAGTTTCGACCATAGATATTGGGCGTATGACAACCGGACATTATTTTATCGAAGGTTATGACACCGGACTGCTGTAAAGGACAATAACACCGACTGTAAATGACGCGTGATTAATAAAGCATCAGTCATCGATCGCATTAGAACAGTGTAATATCCGAAGACAAGATAACACTGTGGTAACAGGCTAAATGGTGACCAAATCATGTTGTTCAGGCTGTAAATTATGATATAACTATGTGATATTGGCTAGAAACAACGATTAAACCGAATAATTTATCTAAAAACTTGAATATTAAGCATGGGGCCCAGGGAATTTCTCCATTTGCCACTGCATTAGGCAGGCCCTCGTAATTTATAGGTAAATATACTTACTTTCTAACATTTTTACAACTGCAAGGATGTTTAAGGCTCTCTTTCCTTTTCTACCTTCCCAACTGAAATGCATTGCCACTTCATTGGTGAGAAGCTTCACCAGTGTCCTCCGGATTGAATCTTCAAGGGAACTTTCCCTAATCTTTGTGAAGAACTCAATCTGGAAAGCAAAAAGATTCATAAATCTTAAATCTAAATTAAGTTGTAAATACAATAAATTTGGCTAGGGCAGAATATGTTTAGTAGGTTTACTATGAAAGGTTCACATCAGATTGAAACTATAGTAGAGTCCCGCAAACTCGGACTCTGATAACCCGGAAACCCTGACAGAGTGAAAATTCCCCGCACTTCATATGCTACAGCACCGACCGGAGCACGACGCAACACCGACCACAGGTTTTTTTGTGAGGTTTTTTGAACAATTGAAATTTAATTTGTCGTTTTTTGTATTTGTAAGCAATAAATAAATATTTTATGTACGGTTGTAATCTTTATAGATAATTCTATATAACATTGTCTTCTTTGTTTACGAACTTACATATTCCTTACTGTTTTTTTACCCAGCATATAAAGAGGAAACAAAATCAGATGAGGCAGAGTATTAGAGCACAGTTAGGAGCTTTGGTCCCTTCAAGCCACTAGTAATATAGCAAAACTTGTAATTTTTCTTAATTTTCCTCCTTTCCCGATAACCCGGACACCCTTCAGTCCACATTAGTCCGGGTTTGTGGGACTCTACTGTATTAAAAGTATTTCTTATAGGCCCTAAGCCAACAACATTTTATTTAGTCCTATGCAATACAGAGCAAAAAAACCACATGCAGTTTTGTTATATAGTAGGATATAAAAATATAACTAAAAATTTGTTTACAAATTGGTTTGAATCCATAAGTTGTCTTCTTTATTACCAAAGCAAATTATAAGTTACAGTTAATTTTAAAATAAACTGGATCGGTGGTGTAATGGTTAGGCTGGGTACCAAACTTTACCAGATCAATTTTTTTGTAGTTCTATATATAGCAAAATTTGTCATTTGTCATTTGTCATTGTGCTGTAGACATTTATGATGATTTATAAGAAAAGTTTGCTCGTAGATATTCAGAATAGGGTTTGGACCGTATCCTACCAAAATATTTGAATGGTGTTAAAATAATGTAAAAATACGGTAACCCGAAACATTAAAATTATAAATCAACTAGCCTATACATGGACGGTAAAAATGTGGGAAAGTATTTATTGGTAGAATCTAACACCATTCATATATTCATATATTAATTGACAAGTCAAAAAACTGAACAATAATACTTGTCAAAGGAAGGTTATACCCTTGGTGAACAAGCCAAATTTCAATAAGCTATTGGTAAATCAATTCACCTGTTAATTTGTACAGTGTTAACAAAAACGACCCACCCCAAACACCAACACACTCCAAATTACATAGACAAACAAACATAATCCCCGTTTATGTGTTAAAAAAACCCCAAAAAACCTATGAGAAATAACCTAAATCTATCATAGTGGACATACCATGTATCGGCACCCATCAATAAACAATAATGTTTTTCGTACTTAATGTTGATGTTGTCATTGTTTTGAATGGATTCGTTTTTTTGTTGCGTGGCGTTGTGTTGTCTTAATGGATGTATTATGTATGAATGTATGTATATGTAATATATACATACATATACAGTTTCGAACGAATGGTGTTTTTGGGGTCTGGGGACCTCAAAACGAAAAGTTATCATGGTTCCGGGCCTAGGTATAACCGTGCCGACCACGGTAATAGCTTCTTCTCTATAAGGGAAATTCGCTTAAAACTGTAAGAATCAAAATATTTGTGCCATTTTGTACTAAAAATAATGATATGAAGACTTCAACTATATACAAATAAATAACTGAGTAGTTGTGATTTGTATAGGTTAAAACATTTTTTTCTGCCATTTCTGGACTAAAACATCATGTTTGAACTTATAAAAATCACAATTTCTCAGTTTTTAAAATTTTATAGTTAAAATATTCACGCCATTATTTTTAGGACAAAATGACACAAATGTTTTGATTCTTACAGTTTTTTATTAAATATTAAGTTTTTGAGATAGTAAGATTTTAAAAAATGGCTGCCATTTTTAATTGGTAAAAATTAGAAACTTGATACACTTTACCAAATTAGGTCCTATTATTGATCATACATGTACCAAGTTTGAAGTTGATACCTTAAGTGGTTAACAAGTTATGTTTATTTATGTTAAAACACATACAGACCGACAGACGGAAAACGGAAAGAGATAGGAAATAAATTATATTTCATGTTATTCTTGTTTTTACCTGCTGAACAACCTGGTAAAATTTGATCAAATTGTTGCGAGACACCCTGTATATGTGTTTGCACTCTAGCGGCCACATTATTTGTCCAATTTACTTCAAATTTCATGTGATCTAGGGAATCATTCATAATTCAAGGTTATATCATATTTGTAAATATATAAGTGATATCGTTTTGATCAAAAAACGAACAGAGAATCGTCTATAGAACCATCTAAAAATATTTAGGATTACTTTCTGACCCTGATTAAAGTTTTATTTGGTGAAATATATTTTTATGCCAATCGGCTTATACTCCATATTGTTTTATAAATACATCAAGTAATCTTTTCCATCAAAACATCAAAGTCCTGATATTGTATTATTTAGTTCATCTGAGTTAGATATACCGATCTATAGTTATTGTTTAATATCCTCAATAAAATCGTCTTACAACACCATAAAGTATATCATGCTAATAAAGAAATTATTTAATATCTTCATGACGTGCACGTAAATTATTTTCCAGATTGTCTATAGACGTACAAGTAAAACAGATGTATTAGTTTTTCCTTTTGTGTTCTTAATTAGTTACCATTCACAAAAAAATATTTAAAACTGTGAAACTTATTCATGTAGTTAATCAAACCGTTCTCATAATACAAACTGTAAAATTTTGGTATTGAGCACTCTATAAAAATGTAATTTTCGGCTCGAATGGATGATACAAGTTTACGAAAAAAATCAAAACCTCTTAGCAAATAAAAACGCTAATAAATATCTCATTTGAAACAGCTTTTTTAAAGTTTACTGCTGTAGGACAATTTTAATTTAATAAAAGAGTTATATTCAAATCAGTAATTTAGTTGACAACCATATCTTTTAAAAGACCTGCCATTGTTTTTTTTTGACACACAATATACGCTGGATCTTCTTGCAATTTTAACTCCTACACAATTTACATCGCCTATACAAAAACAAAAACAAAACTGCAATATTTTAACTATAGTAGATCAACTATAGTAACAAATGAAGCCAATGCTTCTTCTTCCAAGAAATGCGTTATTATTTGATTCTACCTATAGGACCCAGGGGCACAGAAACAGTCCTTTCCTTTTCATGAAATTTATAGCTCACATCCTACACCATGGTCCGTAGAGGATCGAGATAAATTACTAACAAGATGCACTTGTCTTCGTCTGTTTATAGAGCTTACGTAGCAAGATGTGTTTTTACCCAGATCTGTTATTTTGCAATAATATTTATGCAAGAACGCCTAAATTATTAAAAGTAAGAACAATTGTTAGGTTTACGTTCTCGTTAAAACATTCTGTATGTATAACGCTTATCTTGGAACAAATGTAATAAATTGGGAAATCCGATAAGCCAAATGTGATTAAATAAACAAAATGTTTACTGTCATCAAAACATTACTGTAATAGGCAAAATCAGCACTATAATGTATACTTTTTATACACTAAGTCTGCAGAAAATAAGTAAAGATGTAATCGTATAAAAACCATAAAAATGTTCAATATCAAAAGTTTCCTCCATGAATCAAAATTTACAAAATTGATTCAAACTTTAAAAGTTTATCCATACCAGTGCAGCCACAAGACATCAATAAAATTACGCTCTCTCAACATGAAAAATACTCTCAACGAGGGAAAACTGTTATATTTATACTTTGACGATCCTTTTTTACATAAATTAACAAACAGCTTAATTAACCTAGACATATTACAAATTTACTCAGTCTGAAACAGCGTTTGAACACGATACCATTCAAAAATTATCACACAAAAAACTAAAACTCTCGTATTACTTATTTTGGATGAAATATAGTCTACAAATGTATATGTTACCATAAACTACAACGATGCCTTAACATTTATTATTTTAGTTATCTTCACGTATTTAATTTGTTTTAAGCAAATCATCTAATGTAACCATGTAACCATGTAATTCCTAAAAAATGATGAATTAATAAATAATTGAATAAAATGGCTAAATGGTTAGTTTGTTGTTACCCACAGTTGTAGTTTTAATACATCAGAATCAATTAAGGATTCGCTATAAAACTAACATTCTATTTATTAATTTAAAATTCATTATCACTAAACTATTGTAGTAATCCTTACTAATATATAATAATGGGATGATTTGTGTCTGTCTGCTTTTTGTTCCTCAGTCACTCAAAAACTACTGAATCGATTGGCATGAAAATTTACAGGAATTTTCCTTATATAATAAACACATAGGCCTATTTTCGTTTTGAAAATCCTATAGGGCTTTGCCCTACGGGAGTTCAAAGTTCACAAGTATTCCTTATGGACATTCATATTTGTTTGAGGTGATGAAAATACAAACAGCTGATCTCGATTAGTAGTAGTTCCAAGGGCTAACCACAGAATGAATAATGAATAATGAATTTATTTCCTCTAATAAATTGTACATGATTTAGCACACAATGAAATAAATATAACCACACATATTGTTGAAAATTGTTTTTATTTATTAATCGATTTAGTATGATCCCTCATTATTAGGCAAATTATATATTTAGCCCTCGACGGCTCTCTGACTGGTCTATACTAGTACAGAGGTCAACATTGGGTACAGCAAAATGAAGCTGTCACAGTATTGGTAAGTCTTTTGGTAAGTCAGTGTGACAACTTCCCTTCCTTGGTTCCTCCTTATCTCTTCTGGGGGCTTGACTCCCAGTTGAGCCTGGATACCCAGTCTAGTCCAAGTCCTTGGAGGGAGTAGTGGATCTTCCTTGCAGCCTGGGACGGGTGCCTGGGAGGAAGGGCCCTTACCTGACGGTCTTCGGTCTGCCGGGCTGGGGGACGAACCGTCCTGGGGCCACCCGACACCTGAGAGGTTGGAGGCTCTGTGCGATGGCGGTCCCTGTCTGGTGGACTTAGGGGGACGTCGGGTTAGAGGGCGAATCGTCCTGGGGTGTTGTCACCCACAGAGCCCGGGAGCTAGGTAAGGATCTCTCTCCCTTTCTGGAGCGAGGCAGATTGACCCCATCCTACCACCTTTCCCATCCATATTTTCCCTCTTTTCGGTGGCTGTACAATATCCCAAGGGAGACGTGCCTAGCCGGCTTTGCTGGGGCCTCCTAATCCCCCAATAAACAAACAAACAACAAACAAACATTGTATTTATTAATTTAAAATTCATTATCACTAAACTATTGTAGTAATCCTTACTAATATATAATAATGGGATGATTTGTGTCTGTCTGCTTTTTGTTCCTCAGTCACTCAAAAACTACTGAATCGATTGGCATGAAAATTTACATGAATTTTTCTTATATAATAAACACATAGGCCTATTTTCGTTTTGAAAATACTATAGGGCTTTGCCCTACGGGAGTTCAAAGTTCACAAGTATTCCTTATGGACATTCATATTTATTTGAGGTGATGAAAATACAAACAGCTGATCTCTATTAGTAGTAGTTCCAAGGGCTAACCACAGAATGAATAATGAATAATGAATTTATTTCCTCTAATAAATTGTACATGATTTAGCACACAATGAAATAAATATAACCACACATATTGTTGAAAATTGTTTTTATTTATTAATTGATTTAAGTATGATCTCTCATTATTAGGCAAATTATCACTTCTTCTGTAGAAAACAGGCATTACTTTGTACACATGTAAATGCCTAAGAGGTAGAATAAAAAGCTGAAAAAATAATGGCCATGATGGTTCTGTACATTTTCTTGTTATAATTTTAATAAGATATTTTTGTTTGTTTATTAAGGCATGAGATTACGGATGCACTCATGAGTACCTCCCCAGCACACAAGCCCATACTCTAATCGACTCTGCACCAAAGCGAAATAAATAGTCCTCAGCGTATCTAAAGAACAAGTCTCTCAAGAAGTACATTAATCTAACAGCATTGTAAGACTTAAATTTTCAGTGGCGTAACTGATTTTTTTAGCCCCCCCCGCAAACTTTTTTGAGGCCCCCATTTATCAGAATCGTACAGTTTCACAACATCTCTATCCAATATCCATTATACTAGATTCTGGGATATGGTTGCATGAGCCAGACGTTTCCTAACCTCCAAATACATACCGTTAGTTTCAGCCACTGAGCCCAATGTTATATCTGGAGTAACCACTCTGTGTCAGAAAAGCGTGGCGTTGTGTTTTTCGGTTGTTATGTTAGCCAATATGTTTTACTGATGCACTGTGGGAGTTTTGACGTTTTCCTGGTATAGTCATTTTTCATTTTATTCCCAATTTAAATTAATATAAATTTAGTGATTTTTTTTAAACCATTCACATTGTTTTAAATTACATTACGAGTCGAAACCTGGTGTTCAACTTAACTTTGAAACCTTGCGAATTTGATTAAATAAAAGTAACCAATCATCTTGAAGCTAAGTAATGATTCAGGTATCATGAAACTAGTCTTGTTTCTAGGTTTAGGGTCATTGGTGAATGGCATTGAAAAACGTGCACTTGGGTGGTTAATTTAATTATTTATTTTATTTACACATCAGCATAATATCATTAATAAATAATGGATGATTCCAATATTAAATTCAAATCCAATGTCAATGTTAACTGTTGACAGTAAACACTACAGCAGACAACCAGACAACCGGCCTCCGACTTTTAATTTTGACAGCGTCCACCCAATGAACTTTGATTGGTCTAGCTAACGCCAAGGTGATAACACAACAAAGCAAAAAGCTGAACTAGACGGCACGCTTTTAGGAAATATTTAGTAAAAGAGTAGTGACTCCAGATATAACATAGAGCTCAGTGGTTCCAGCAATGTTTATGTTTAGTGATTTAACAACATCAAGAAGTTCTTATTTAGATTATAACGTTTTTATGTTTTCATAAGTCAATATAGTATAAAATACCTAAGAATTAAGTCGACAATTTTCGAGTCAAACATAAAAGCTCATAACATCCACATCTCAGGTCAGTAACTCGTTCTGTGCCTGTTCAAATGTGGAAAAGGTATTTGGAGTGGATTCAGATTCAGTTTGGCATGAAATGACCGTTATAGCGTTTACGGGTTGTACCATAAGGTTTTGAAACAGGTTCTCTCATGAGCCACCGATTCAGGGCGTCCAGGGCCGGATTTAAGCGTAGGCTACATAGGCGCACACCTAGGGGCCCGCACCACACATAACCACATGCAAAAGCCTGATACAAAAAAGTCATCAGCTTGGATCTGGACGGCAACAAGGGCCCTCACCACTGGTTGAGCCTAGGGGCCCACAGATCCTAAATCCGGCCCTGCACCTCTTTATCATTTATCATTATCCTAATGCTGATTCACCCTAAAAAAAACCAGTTCTTAAACTTTACTGACATTACTAACAACTGTTTTAAATTCGTTATGCAAAATGGTGAAATATTTGTCACTTGAAAGTTTACTTTTAACGTAATTCGAGTTGAAAAAAATTAACATAATAAAACTTTTAAGTTTTAAAGTGTGCCATTTATTAAACACTAAGCACAACGAATGAAAGATCTACTAGGCTAAAAATAAACTAATTCTTAAAGTTTTACTAACAACATCATTGCTATTTTGAAATGTTCTTAAAATTAATTATAACAATTTCATCCCATCATGCGGGCTCGCCAAAGCTTTTACCTCGGCCCGCGGGCCCCGCCGCCTCGGCTGCCGGGCCCCCTAGGTTGGTGGGCCCCCTGCACCGCGGTCCCTGCGGGCCCGGAAGTTAGGCCACTGTTACTTTTAAATTATTTATGTGAGGTTTCCAGCTTAACTGTTTATCAATTATTAAGCCCAAATATTTTATACTTTCACAGCTAGAAATCTTAACACACAATATATTACAAACACTATTATTACACAAACAAGTTAAACATGGGTAAGTTAAATTATTGAAGTGAATGCCTTCTCCCCTCAGAGACAAATTTAAGTACTCAGTTTTCCTGGGCTAATTTTTAATTTATTCTCTGTAAACCACCATTTTAATGACATTTTAAAGTCGAAAGACATATCAATTTCAACCTGTTCCCAATTATCAGCTGCACAGCACACCGGATTTTGGCTGTGTCATCAGCAAAAGAAGTAATTTTACTTTTAAAATTTGCATTGCATAGATAGTTTATTTATATAAAAAGAACATAATTGGGCCCAAAAATGAGCCCTGGGGGACCCCACTTTTTAATGGACTAACTTTACTAAATGATCTTTAATTTTTACACATTGCTTTCTTTCATTTAGATAACTTTTAAACCTATTGTGGGCAGGCACCCGAATGCCACACCTGTATAATTTATCTAATAAAATATTGTGATCAACCGTTTCAAAGACTTTTTTATATCGATAAATAGGCCACTAATTTTTTTACTAGCATTTACATTTTCTATCATATTTTCCAAGAAGGATAACAAAGCAATCTCTGTGTTTAAACCAGATCTAAAACCAAATTGGTTTGAGCTAAAGAATTTGTTTTCCAAAAAATTCCAAAAAGTGTAGTTGCACACTTTCAATATGTTCTATAAGAGCAGTATTTGCAATTATAGATTCAATTTCACTAAGAAAAATATACAACACAAAGACTTTAATAATTACTGAAAGTACTAACCGGTTTTTGATAATTTTTCAGCTATTTTGGAGAAATTAGATAATAAAGATATAGGACGAACATTTTGACAGTCTTTACAGGCCCCTTTCATGGATTGGTATAACAACAGTCGTTTTCCATGCATCAGGAAAAATACCTCAAGAAAAACTCTTATTCAAAATAAATGTCAAGATTGTTACTATATTAGGGATATTATTTTTAACAAGAGCAGAAGCAATACAATCAAATCCACTAGAATTACTATTCTTCAGCGTCCGGACAACACTTAACACCTCAGTTTCATATAAATAATCTAAAAAAATGGATTCTTTCTCAAAATGAAACCTAAACAGACGTGCAGTATGTAAGTTATTAAAATTACATGGCTTGGTTACATTAATGTTAAGATCATCAACCATGGAAATATAATAATTATTAAATATATCTGCAACCTGTGAACTACCCTTAATTACACTGTCACCAACCTTAAGTGAAATACCCCCGTCGCAGCAAACCTGCGTACTCAGTGAATTTCCAGTGAATATATATGTCTTAGTAACACATTAAACCACTTACCAGGATTCATAAGAAATATGGTCACAAATAAGCAATATTTAAAATATGAATTATTCTGCACAAGAATAACATTGAGGATGATTATGCAGGTTTGTGGCCACAAGGAAAAAAAATGATGGGTTTTTATGAAAATATCAATAGAACTCATCTAAATGAAGTCACATGCCAAGTTTCATTCAAATACATTCATAAATAAGGGGTATATAACATTTTAATTACACTCCATAAGAACAACATGGGGACCGAGTACCTAGGTTTGCTGCTACGGGAACCATAGGTGAACAATTGTTTTTTGTGCAAACAACAATAAACCACAACCAGATGAAGCCATATACCAAGTTTCGTCAGTTGATGTTTATAAATAAGCAAGATATACATTTTTTATTTTTCTCCATAAAAATAACATTAGACAACGTACTCTGTTTAGCACTTTAAATATCTCAGTAACAAATTGACGTAGAGCAATGGTCAAAATACCAAATTGTTTGTTTTTTAAGCTGAATTCAATGGTGGAAATTAAAATTATATTAATATAAAAATGCATGTGAAAAAAAACCCAAAAAACACTTTTGGGTTACAAAATACCCCAAAACCCCCCTTCGGATGGTGCGATTCGTCTGGTTTTCGAACTCGTTCAAATCAATAGTACTTTACACATTTGTGCCAAATTTCATTAAGATCGGACTTTTTTACGAGAGTGGTCGTGCTTACGAGCACATATACACACACATATACCTATAAATAAATATATATATATAAATAAATTATATATATATATAAAAATTTGAACGTATGGTGTTTTTGGCATCTGGGGACCTCAAAATGAAAAGTTATCATGGTCTTTGGCTTGAGTCTTACCAACGCTACGGTAATAGCTTCTTCCCTATAGGGGAAATTCGCTAAAATCACTCCCTTCTTTGGATTTTCGGTCTCTAATTTTGCTTATTAATCTCCAAGCTTTTTCGGAATCCACTGTTGCTAAACAAATTTCTGTAGAATGCGTGTTTTGTTTCTCTAATATCAAAGCTGAGAGTGTTTCTATAATTTATGTAAAAATTATAAAGTATAATCAGCTTATTATGATGTATTTACACTTTTTAAAGAGAAGATTTTTGTTTTAATTCGGTAACAAAAATTGAATCACTAATCCATGGTTTAAAATTTTTTTAAATTAAACTGTTTGCCTCTAAGCAAGTACTTTACTCGCTTCAATATGTTTAACTAAAATGGCCTGAAATTTATCAAAAGCTAAAGAAGGGTTTTGGCAAATAAAAATATCAGACCAATCCTGATTATCAAGGAAATAAGCTAATTTATCATGGTCAATGTGAAAGGAAAGAGAAGGAGTGACCTCTCACTCTCTTATCAGTTGTGTACTAAACCAAATGCAATGTACTAAACAGACATGCAATGATCTGTGATATGTGAATCAACCAGCTGAACAAATACTTAATAAGTTTTTGTCCTTGCATCTTGCATAAATATGGTCTAAACATGCATGTTTTCAACAGTAAAATCATTTATTGTGACAGTAGTCTACCCTTGTAGAGATAAACAGCAACTCCTTTACCGCGTTTATTGTAATTGCAGCTAGTTATTAAATTATAGTTATTAATTTGATAGAGATCTATTTCATAGCTAGTAATCCATATCTCACTGAGCACAATTATATCAGGATTTGTATCACAAACAGCTGATTCAGTCAGAAATGTGTCAAAATGTTTACGCAAGCTTCTAATCTTTGATTTAAAATTACAAAGTTGTTTTTCTTACTACCACTTAAAATATTAGATAAAATTATGTTGTTCATAGTATGAATTTATTAACACAATTAATCCATACTGTTTCCCATTGTTAACTTGTATTTACAATAGTTAAAGTTTCAACCTAAAAATGTTAGGTATATGGTTACTTATTAAACCACATTTAAAAATGAAAAAAATAATATATCACATAGATAACTAAACTAAAAATGTTATAATATTCAGAAAAAGTAGTTATTTACACATTTATACTTTGTTTAGATAAGCCTGAGAGTTTATTACAATAACCTGAGTTTCTTCACTTTTCCGCATTATATTTTTTCCGCCACGAAGCCATAGGTATTTGAATCCTTTGTCTCTATTCAAAGCTAAAGCTTGGGCATAAAGTACTCGTTTCACAGGACACAAAGATTCATTAACGTAGACTGGATGATCGGAAGGCAGCCCCATGTGTCTTGTAGAAAGATTTCTCTTGATTCTGCGTTTTTTAAGAATCTCCTCGACGTTCAGTCTTCTATAAAACTTTACAATAATCCCTGCACAGAATGCAGCACACATAACTGTTGTATTCCCGGGTGAAACCGAGTACGATGGAAGATAGTAATTTATATAACAGTCCAATGTGGAGAACAAAAAAAACCCATCAAGTAACAATTACAGAACTGGTACAATATTTTTTAAAAGAGGTCGTTTCTATAGGCCTAGTTTCTTTATTTCGTGTAATTTTCTAACAGAGAATGGAAAATTTAATATAACAAATTATACAAACGTTCAATTGCTAGTGAGAAGAAGACTTGTTAGCCGTAAAAATAGTCAGCACTGAACAATTATGTTGATTACCCTCAAAAAGCCCTCAATATAAAAATACCCTCAAGTGTTGAAAATATCAGTATTTCGGGTATTACCCTCAATATGGCAGCACTGATAGCGTAGATTATTTTATTTTGTCAGGTGGTTAAATAAACATCTGTGTATTAGTCTAAAACCTCATCAAAATGCAGCACAAACAAAGTTTTTCTTTCTTCATGAATCTTCCCAGCGTAACATGGATTATCAGGCCTCGTTATATTTAACAAGGCTTGATGATTCCGCTAACTCCGGGACATCTGTATTAAATTACCGATACGAAACAAAAACAACAGTGAATGCTGCACCCTGCAGAGAACCAATGGAATATTTACCACACCTAGACGTTATTTAGACGTGCGTTATCAAATAAAATCCACCTCTCAGTAAAATAAATATTACACATTTAAAGGCCACAGGCGCAAAACCAAAAGGGAATTTTTAAAGTTTCAGAAGTTTTTTATATGAAGAATTATAAAAAATATAAATATGCTATGTGGTAAAGTTTGTTGCAATAAATCCCTAAAACTTTACAACAGCAAATTTTCCATTTGATACACTTTTTTAAATTAGAGTTTTAAATATAGAAGATTCAAAAACACAATTTTTGTCAAGAGAGCTCTGCTACGAGAAGCTCACGCTAGAACTGTGAAAAGCGATCTGGGAACAAATTAGGAACACATTTGAGTGAAATAGTGGTTGGATATCGTTACTTGATCATGTACATAGCTAAAGGGGCGATTTGGTTAAAATATGCATCAGCTATAAATAAACTCACCTAAAATAACATTTACGAATGGAGTTTTACTTTAGTAAAAACCTTAGTCAGTAATTGATACAAAACTTTATGAAACGATCGTTAAGGAGGATCGAAAACTATTAATTGCTCGTGGTCGGCGGTCTATTGGAACATTACAATGAGTTATTGTCTTCCTTTGGATAATTGCTATTGCGAGAACTACTATTACTTATCAAACGCAACGTTATTGGAGCGATTTAAAACGTTTTCTCGGTTAAATGGCCAAGAACTGTTATTTTATGGAAGACCATTGAAGTTTGTGAAAAATCCCACTGCATTTGTGATAGTATTTTTATATAAGTAGGTAAAAAATATCTTAAAAATTCACAGAAGATTTACACTAACAGAGTTAGGTTGTTAAACCATTAACATTAACCATTAACGTTTAAATCAAACGCCGTTCTACAATTCTTCTACAATATTAGTTGCACAAAAATATTCTGAATAAAATTAAACAATATAAAAATTGATCTGAAATACTTCAATATAATTCAAAAACAAAATCTTTACAGAAGAGTGAATTGTCTGGAATACAAATTGGTAAGCCCCTTTTGTAAATTTGTAACCAATTGTCTATTGTATATCCATCACAGTGTTGAAAAATTCTGTTGGAATATCACAAAATCATTTGTAGTTATAATATTTCTTGAAAAAAAACCTAAATCAGTTACAAATATCTTTAACACACTTAAAACATATTGGTTATTATCCTTTGTTGGAGCAACTTTCATTGTGAGAGAAGGTGTCAATTTATTTTTGTAATAAAAAATACTACTTCAAATTAGTTTTTTTTTTAAATATATACCAACCCAAAAATTAATTTATGTACTTGTATTTTTTACATGGTGTGTGGACAGAACAGCACACAACTATGCATGCATCTCCAAACTAAAATTAATATATATACCGCAAAAAAGTATCAGTAAAAATTGAATTCTTACATATATAAGAGGTTAATGGTAAACCTTGAGATATGGTAAAACCTAATACATCAGCCTCCCTTATCAGCAACCCTTGTCGGCCTCCTTATCAGTCACCCTTATCGGCCTCCTTTTTCAGTCTCCTTTATTAGCACTCTCCACCGATTTTCAGTGTTCTTATCTCTGTACCCTCTTTGGGAACGAGGGCATATTAAATATGTTAAGACACTATGATAACTAGTTGTCAGATCTCAGAGAAATGCATAATAACAAATAACACCTCACAACTGTTGTAGCAACATACCATACCATATTTCAACTCATACCATATTTGTGATGGACTTCCTAACGTCCTGTCAGACTTGGTGGGGACGGCCAACTTGGTGGGGATAACGAGCAAAACGGCCTCTTGGGGTGCCTAATGCCCCTTAATGTTCACATGCATCATCTTGAAGCGCTGGCACCCAGATACTGTGCTTGACAAGTGGATTGATCAAATTATTCAAAAAGGATTTACGTATTGTACACATATTATAAACAATTTCAATTCATCTAAGTTCAGATATTTTATGCCTTTATAATGAGTTCATGTATGTTCATAACGGTATCTCGACTCCAGGTGGTTTTCAAAGGAATTGTTGGGTGAAAACATTTGTTACAGATTCGAAAAGCTCCTGCCTCATTTACCTACAAATATGAGATCGTCATCGCGAACCTTTTAGTAAGTTAGGTTTATTTATCAGTTAACTAGGTTGAAAATAAAGGGTTTTCGCAGCATCACAACAATTTTAAAATAGTAAGATACAATTCTACCACATATATGGGAAATAAATTGCTAGGAAAAATTCCTAAAACCATTAGAGAATCAACAAACTCTATAAAAACAAAATACCCCCGTCGCAGTAAACCTGCATACTCAGCGAATTTCCAATTCACAAATTTGTTTCTCACTACCACATAAAAACACTTTATCAAGTTTCATGAAAATACATAAATAAATAAGTGATTGATAGAGTTTTATTCTCCATAAGAAAAAAATTAGGGCTGAGTACGCAGGTTTGATGCAACGAGAAAGATATGAAATGTGTTTTTAAGCAATTAACAGTATAACTGAACCAGGTGAAGCTACATACCAAGTTTTAATAATTTATGATCATAATTAAGGGAGATATAAAACTTTACTTATCCTCCATAAGAATAACATTATGGCTGAGTATGCGGGTTTGCTGCTACGGGGATAATAAACAAAAAATCAATTTGTTGTGCAAATATACCA
Organism: Allygus modestus; assembly: GCA_963675035.1. NCBI lineage: Eukaryota > Metazoa > Arthropoda > Insecta > Hemiptera > Cicadellidae > Allygus > Allygus modestus. The sequence continues at coordinate 105,748,897 of OY776112.1, forward strand.
GTACTAGGTGAAGCCACATACCAAGTTTCATCAATATACATTCATAAATAATTGAGATATACAATTTTATTTGTTCTCCATAAGGATAATATTGGACAACGTACTGTGTTTTGCACTTTGATCTCGGCAACGGTTGGACGTAGAATCACAATTTAAATGATTGTTTTGTAGAGCTCAACTGACTGGTAAGGGGCCATACACATATTACGTAACGCTCTTGAGGCTGGGAGGGGGTATGGAGTAGCGTTATGTGGGGTAGGGGAGGGGTTTGGATCAACGTTACGTAACTCACATCTATTAACCCTAAGAGCTGCCACACCACCGTATCTATTTATACTGTTATAAAGCTTTCAAAATTAAAAAATAATAAAATTGACGACTTATCAACGTTACAGTTAGTTATATGAAAAATACTTCCGTCATATTATTTTAATAACAGTTAAACCAAAAATAATTACTTAACGTGTTTTGAGCAAGTTCTGTATTGCTTTACATCTATGTTTTGTGTTGTTTTAGAGTGTAATGTGATTGATACAGTATTGCGCAATGCCACCCACATATTTAGTTTTTTAAGTTGTTTTGTATTTGTATTAGTTACAAATTAAATTTGTTACGTTTTAGCTGATATAGTTTATTTTGTTGTTTATATTGTTAGTAACAGTCTTGTTTGTTTTATACATTTTGCTTTGAATTAAGTTATTAAAAAATATTGTTGATAGAAAGTCATTTAGGATTCATTGAAATCCATATTCCAAATTGCTAATAAAACGATGTTTAAAAGGGGGGGTTGGTCAAGCGTTACATGGGGGAGGGGGGGTATGCAATTACGAAAAAACGCGTTACGTAATATGTGTGAGGCCCCTAAAAGCAAATGTGAAGTTTATAATAAAATTAACTGAGGAAAAGCTAAAAACCATTTTCCCATAAGATTAACATGGGAGATTTTATGAACAGGTTTTTTGGATTTTCTCCGCAACCACTTAACCTAAACTCAAACTCAAACTCATTTTATTCGTTCAAAATACAATGTACATTTGAATACGTCATAATGTAGCAAAACATAAACAACATCTTATACTAAACCAACAAAATAGAACCATTTTAGTTTAATAGAGCAATGGCTAAACTGTTAAAACATTTATCCAAGTAATATGACTTAACTTTTTTTTAAAACAGCCATACTTTTCTCTTCCCTGATATTCTGTGATAGCCTATTACAAAAAAATAATGCAAGTGTGATATGGCCCCTTCTCAAATTTAGTGGTTGAGTGCTCCACTACTGACAATAGGTGTCTAGATCTTGTTGTGTACCCGTGGAAAAAACTGTTTTGAACAAACTGATTTTCATTTTTCTTTACATATGCACAGGCTTCAAACCCAACACGTCCATCCAGCATTAAAACACCCAATTATATGAAAAGAGGCCTACAGGACTCAGTTCTTATTCGCCCCACTATTGCCCTCAGACACCATTTTTGCAAAACAAAAACACGATTGAAATTATTTAAACTACATGTTCCCTAAAATAGCACTCCATACCGCAGCACGGACTCTACATGGGAAAAATAAACTATCAAAGAACGTCAGTACTACAGACTTTGGCTAGGCGGCCCAGAGAAAAGCACATAGAGCGAAGCCTATTACATACGTAATCCACATGCTCAATCCATGTAAGTCTGGAGGCAACACGCAGACCCAAAAGTTTTACGGAAGCCACTGTTTTCACAACATCATCACCAATTTTAATTTGATCATTTAAGATGATTTGTTTGGTATGTCTAGGCAAAACTGAACTGCAGTTGTTTTACTGATATTTAGTTTTAATCCATTGGACTCAAATTAGCTTTGTAAGTTTTTAACATGGAAATTTGCTTCCTTGATACAAGATAATGCTGACTTTTTAGCAATGTCAAGAGAACAATAGTCAGCATACATTACAATATTTAAAAGGGGGAAATTGACGGAAGGTCATTAATATAAACTAAAAACAATAATGTACCAAGGATAGACCCTTGAGGTACACCGCAAGAAATTCTTTTCAATAACGAGAGAGTTGATTGGTTGAAGCCCTGAACTTGCACCACTTGATTTCGACCAGTTAAATAAGGGTTAATCAACTGAAGAGGAGGACCACTTGAGGCCGTACTTTTCTAGCTTTAACAGTAGAATTTTATGGTTGACAGAATCAAATGCTTTGCTGGGATCGCAAACTACTCCAAAGGATTTGTTTTTCTTATCTAAAGACGATATGATGTCATTAATAAATTGGAAAATCGCAGATGTTGTAGATTTTCCTTGGCGAAACACATGCTGTCTGGATGATAACGTACCATTTTTCTCAAAAAAAGACACAAGTTTCTGACATAAGATGGCTTCAAGAACTTTTGAAAAAGAGGATAATATCGAAATTGGCCTATAATTTTTAAACGAATTTCAACAATTTCGTCAGTCTGAGGTAAAGACATAAAGAATCGAATACTGTCATGTTCATATTTTATCTCGTTTGTAACCCATTTTTGCGCAATCTTTTCACGAACATTTACTTTTTTGACTTTTAAAGGAAAAGCCAAGTCAAAATAATATTGAAATAATTTCAAAAACATATCGAATTGCTCATTTGAATTTTCACACCTCATAATTTTATTACACATCATCGCAGGTCTCTGCATGCAAAGACTTTACAAACAATGCTATTGAATCATCCGAATAATAACGCTTTTTAATATAATTCAAGCGAGAAAAACTTAAATCTGGAAAGATTTTAAAATTCAGGAACTGAGCACTGTCATCAGAGAAAGTTATCCTTAACACTCCTGAGCCCAAAATTTGGTCTGGCCAAAATTACTAATATGTTATCAATTGTACTTTTAAATTTTTTGTTACTCTTGTTGGTTCTTTTATTAAAATTTTAAAACCATTTGCTACTATAAGATTAGTTAGAATGACTGTTTCATGCTTGCCAAAACTGTGAAAAGGTGTATTAAAATCACCTCAAACTACACTCTTAAAGTTACACTTTTGAACCTTTATAACAATTTAATTTAAACTATCTAAAAATAGTCCGTAGTTTCCATCACAAAACAATAATGTTAATTTTTTGACTGGGAATGGCCACACCCGTGTACACTTTATGTGTGATTCTATAGAAAGTAATTTTATCTCATCTAACTCTTTTGATTCTAAGAACGGTTTTACAAAAATGGCAACTCCCCCTCCCATGTGTTCGATCCTGTTTTCACAAGAGGCCAACCATGAAGAGTTGCAATGCTCAAGTTGTCTTTGTTTAGCCATGTTTCTGAAATGCATACAATATCAGAGTTTACGTTGTCCATAAATAAATCAATAAAATTAACTTTCTTACGGATGCTCCGAGCATTAAAGTGAACCAAATTTAATATAAAAGAAAATACCCCCGTCGCAGTAAACCTGCGTACTAAGCGAATTTCCAATGCATAATATATGTCTTAATACACCATAAAGCCGCATACTAAGTTTCATAAAAATATATTCACATATAAGCGATATATACAATTTTAATTATTCTCCATAAGAATAACATTGGTGATGAGTACGTAGGTTTGCTGAAACAAGGAACAAAAACAGTTGGTTTTTATGCAAATATAAATAGAATTTAACTAGGCGAAACCACATACCTAGTTTCATCAATATTCAATCATAAATAAGCGCTATACAACTTTTTAATTATTCTCCATAAGAATAACATGGGGGCTGAGTAGGCAGGTTTGATGCAACAAGGAAAAAAATGGGTTTTTATGAAACTATCAATATAACTCAACATGGTGAAGTCACATACCAAGATTTATTAATTTATGTTCATAATTTAGGGAGTCATTACAATTTATTTATTCTCCATAAGACATAACATGGGGGCTGAGTACGCAGGTTTGAAATTAAAGAACTCTTGGTGGGAAGAGGCGGAAAATCATGCGGAGAAAACGGCGGCAACGGCGGCGTGGACCACATTGGAGAGATCGGGACGTCGTCGGCAGCAGGCGAGCGGGAGGCTGATTGCGGCGGTACAGAGATGGCTAATCGACAGGGTACGGCATTATGGCGGATAAATTTACGCTTTCAAGTTTCTGGTCTCTGCGGTCATTGTCATTCTGCTTTCTTCTCTTGTCAATGCTGATTTGAGCATAGGTATTTTGTAAGTGACACGTAACCATCGGTTTGCTTTCCCTCTTAATGATTCTTGTTAGCTGGTCACATAATACACGCTTCCCACTCTTACTTAAGTGGAGCCCGTGACGTGTAAAATGGTTTCTTTGGAGCGCAGTGTTCATCTCACAGCATATCAAGTTCAGTTTCCCTCTATATTCAGCAATTTGTTTTGCAATGTGCATGTTTACATAGTATATGTCATCGTTCAATTTCGGCATGTCGAAACGGTAAAGCACATCGATAATTAGGACGTTTGTCTCAACATTTAATAAAAGAAGGTCTTTTAAACCGTGGACGATGGACAGACAGTAAAGCAGGGTCATAAAAACCTACGTCATTTGAGCCCCCTATTATTGCAGCAAAGTCATTTTTGGTGAAGTCTTTAATAAAATATTTCTCTTCTTCAATAACCTTTTTCAGCTTTGCACCAGGTTTGGAGTACACAAAAAATCACAGTCCTCTTCCAAGTCCTGAAGATAAGAATGAAGTTATTTTCCAAGGCTGTCAGGTAATATAGTTAGCCTTTTACGTGTTGTACGCTGTTGTGTAGGGGGGAAATTATTCACTGAGTTGGTCGTTCGTGGAGAGGAACTTGATTGGGATCTATGAACTTGAAACTTACATTTTTGTTGTGTTTCGAGGGGTGACCAACTGTTCATTAGTTATCGATGAAAACCGATTTGTCATCTGGATATCTTGTTGATAAGTCGCTTGCATTTTTTTGGAGACATTTGTCGGGGTAATAACAGCCGATGACGCTTCTTCTTCGTTTTTATTTGACAATAATTTAGCTTCCAGTAATTTAGTATTTTCAGACAGCGTATCACAGTCTGACTTTAGAAGCAAAATCACAGCATTTCGAGAATTTAACTCTTGTTTCAGATAATTCTCTTCAGCTTTCATGTCAGTTATTAACTTATTCAATGTTTTTATATCGTTTTCAGCACTTTCCTCAGCACACAATGACTCCTCATATGTCAATTTTCCTCATTTCCTTTTAATTTTGAATGCCTTTTTTCAGTTGATTATTTTCATTGATTACTTCCACTAAGTTCTCTCTCAGATCTGTATTTACTTTAATTGATGCATCAAGTTTATTTAGCAGAGTAGTTATATTAGGAACTAACTCTACAATAGCGTCATTTGAATATTTATCCGATACTAACTGCAGTATACCATATATGCTCACTTATTAATTACCATTACCATTACCAATACCATTATATGCTCGTCAATAATTTCCTCATTAATAAGTTATTCTGTGAAGCAGTTAAAATCATCTTTGGCTGTTCGCTTTAAGTTATCTCGCATCCTTCGAGTCAACATTATGGAAATTAAAAACTGCCGAAATCAAAGCTAGTTTCACTACGCTTTTGTGTTGCGGGTAGTATCGTGGGGGATGCAGTGATGTCTGAGCTGAACGTTATCAGTAGAGTCAAGGACGGTCCAGGTAACCCCAACAGGTAGCGCGGGCATGCACTCGTGATCGACTTCCACGCGGATTCCCATGCGTTTTCCTGATTTCCCTGTAAGTTGGACGCTTGATGTCCTAGTGCGCATGCGCGAATTTCAAATTGAAATTGTCAAGGAGTAGGATGTAAAAACCGTTGCAATATCGATAACCTCAAAGTGATATTTGTACTAACAATTCGAGTAAACCTACTACAAATCACCTTGGACTGAATGTTTCTGGTACCACTAAACTGCAGAACATAAAAACTTGCTACGAACTACTGTGTAGCGATGATAACCCATTAATTGCCCTATTTTAAAATGATCACAGATTCCAAATAACCAACACATTCAGCACCAAGCTGCCAACCCTTGGTTAATGATTAAAACTTACTATATTATTATTATTTGTTTAAGCTCTATAAAATTTTCAGAACAAAAATTGAGTGTTTTGAAAATGTTAGGGTAAAAAATACGAAAAACTGACTTTTGGGAAATTTGGAAACCCTATAAACCCCCCTTCCTATGGTCCGATTTTTCTGGATTTCGAACTTCAAGTCATGTATGTCACTTTACACATTTGAGCCAAATTTCATTGAAATCGGAAGATTTTTACTCACACACACACACACACAAAACAAAAAGTTATCATGGTCTCGGGCTTAAGTCGTACCATGAGACCTACGGTAATAGCTCCTTCCCTATAGGGGAAATTCGCTAAAAGATTCTCAAGATTTATTCAACAGAATATCTCTTTTAAAACCCTACGTGTTTTTCGAAGAATACTTATGCGTAATGTAATTAGTAAATTAGCAAGATGAAGAATTTCTATTTCAAGAAAATGTCAAAATTATTTTAAGTTTTAGCCTTAATCAAGTGAATTTTATATAAGTTTGTATAAACTTAAAAATTCAAGATCTGACAAGTTGAATGATAAACATGAAATAAATAAATATCTTAAAGGATTGATTAAAGATAAATGCTTGATAGTTGCTAATTTAACTACTAACGTGTATACAGTTGAAGAAATAATGGAACTAGAATGTAAGAATGTACGATGGAACTAGAGCATTTTTACACTTCCTAATTTCTGTTGATCTATTAAATTTAACCTTAACACCTTTTAATGACAAACATGTAAAATAATATAATGGAGTTAGAATTATTAAAATATTTACCTCAAACATAATTGAAGGCAGTAAAACTATTAGCTATAATATGAGACTGTAAGATTACAGGTTTCACTTGATCTTTTACTTAAAAATACCGTATCTTGAAAAAGACTAAAACGTACCAAGCGAGAGGCAGTTGATGTTTTGCGGACTCAGCTCCGGCTAAATTGAAACCCGCTCTTCGTGATCTTATTAACTAGCCTAACCACTTTGCCAACACCCCTAATGAAGTTTACAAATGCAAATTAGTTAGTTTTTTTAATACCCCCGTAACAGCAAACCTGCGTTCTTAGCGAATTTCCAATGTATATATATATATATATATATATGTCTTAATATCACATAAGGCCACTTACCAAGTTTCATAAAAATATATTCACATATAAGCGGTATATCACTTTGTAATTATTCTCCATAAGAATAACATTGAGCCTGAGTGCACAGGTTTGCTCCAACAAGGAACACTAAATAATGGGCGTTTATACAAATATAAATATAAGTCTACTAGGTGAAGCTACATACCAAGTTTTATTAATTTAAATTCTTAATCAAGGGAACCATACAAATTTGCTTCATCTCCTTAAGAGTAACATTAAGGATAAGTATGCAGGTTTGCTGCAACACGGGAAAAAAATTTGGGTTTTTATGCAATTATCAGTATAACTCAACTAGATGAAGCCACAAACCAAGGCTTTATACCTTACCATACATAATATAATGATAATTCGAATACATGGTAGGCCCCTCTCTGGCTTGTCCAGAGGACCGGTAACCCCGGGGTACCCTGGCCAAACTCTGACATTTCTGACACTCACAGTCCTGTTAGAGCCTTTCTTCTAACTTTTAGGTCTTCGTTTGCAGTATGTTTTCATTTTCTGGGCTACTCTTGCCCAACTCTTCTTTTTCGACCCCACCTGGTTTTCCTCCATACACTCTTTTCTTTCTTTCTTTCTTCCGGTTTGCATGCATGTCAAATGCATATATATAAATATATATATATTATATATGTATATATATGCATGGATACTTCCTTAATTAAATGTTGAGTTATCAAATCCCCATAACAGGGGTTAGGGGTTTTCGATTGTTTTCCCCAACGAACTTGTCCAACTGATTATAGAAAGTAGAGTCCCCACCAAATTTGAAGTAAATTGGACAACAAATTCGACCACTAGAGTGTAAACATATAAATATACAGGATGTCAAATAAGTCTGGAAACGACTTAATATATTTGTAATTTAATTAGTTAGAAGTTTAAAACTTGACACACCCTCTTGTAAGTTCAAATACTAATTTCTAAGGTTCCAGTACATAATCTTAAATGTAAGCACAAGTTGACATGAACATGATTTTAAAGGGTTGGACAAGCAGAGATGAATGCCACAAACCGCACTTCAAAAGCTTTGTTCGTCATAAAATGGTGGATGATTAAAGATACAAAACTTGTAAAATATCCTCACAGAAAAAGGCAGCAGTTATTGTTATAGTTATATAATATTAATATTTATGAAAATATTGTTATTTTTTCATTATGCACATATTTGAATACCTATATTGTATCAGAGATAAATAATAAAAAATAAACAATTAAACTGAGCAACCTTTTTAAAATCTTTTAATAAAGTTACATGTTTCGGCACTTTTAAGGCCATTTTAAAAAGGGTGCTCGCCAAATATCTTTTTGAGGAGTAACAGTTATTACAAACTTACTTTCTGTGCTACCATATGTAGGAACTCTTTTAGTTAACTGAATTTGAGGAGGGTATACTGAATTTTTATTTTATAATATATATATAATAATAACAGCCCTATACTGTGAATTGTTTAGTAACATATTGTATCAGATATACAGGTTGTCTATTAAGTGCGTTCCCAAATTTATTTAGGTCAAAATGAGCACAAAAGTTCTTTTTAAGATAGGTTCTAAAGTGCCTCGTTTTCCACCTATCTGTCTGTATGTGTTTTTTACTTAATACGTTATATCTTAGGAACATCTAAATATATTGACTTCAAACTTGGTATATTTAATACATATAATAAGACCCATTTTGATATGAAATATCAAGTTTCTATTTTGCACCATTTAAAAATGGCGGCCATTTTTGTTTTTCCAAGATAAATGTCTGAAAAACCGTAAAATTTATGAACAAACTGTAAGAATCAAAAAAGTTGTGTCATTTCGTCCTAAAATAAATTATATGAAGACATTACCTTGTTTTATAATTTAACAATTTTTTGCCATTTCTGGAAAAAATCATGTTTTAATTTTTTTAAATCATAACAACTCAGTTATTTACTATCCTGTAGTTAATATCTTCATATAATTACTTTTAGGATGAAATGACACAACGTTTTTGATTCATACAGTTTTTTCATACATTTTACGGTTTTTCAGATATTTAGCTAGGAAAAACAAAAATGGCCGCCATTTTGAAATGGTACAAAGTATAAACTTGATATTCCATATCAAAATGGGTCTTATATGTAATACCTATACCAAGTTTGAAGTCGATATATCTAGATGGTCCTAAGATATAACGTATTAAGTAAAAAACACATACAGACAGGTAGACGAAAAAAAGGCATTTTTTGATCTATGTTTATAGGAACTTTTTTGCTCATTTTGACCTAAATAACCATTTTTTTTAAATTTGGGAACGCACTTAACAGATACCCTGTATGTATATTTGACATAATTAGTATTTTTTGTATTTTGAAGTTATGAAATAAATTACATCTTTAATTGAATTAAATTTTAAAACAAACCTAATTAACTTCGTAAGTTGTACAAACAAACATGCTAATGAAAGTGAAAGTTTGTGTTATATGTACGACTTTTGAACTATACTTAAGCCATATACTAGCTGATAAGAGATATAGTAGTATCTCTCTTATCAGCAAGCATCCAGTATTCTTTGTAGTCTCAAATAGTTTTAGTATTTCACAAAATGTTTCGTGACCTTTCTTGTAGTGATGTCGTTCAGTGAAACAGAGAGAATCACACTTTTACTGATACGTGGATGGGGTGATTTGACTCGATCTTAGAAGATGTTACACATATATTCAATGAAAATTTCCCTAAGAAAACCTTGTTGCGAAGTACCCCTAAAGAAACACGCATTATGTAACTTGTCTCTGCTTGTCCACCCCTTTAAAATTATGTACATATCAACCCGTGATTACTTTTAAGATTATATACTGACTCCTCGTGGGCCGTCGCCCACTTGAGGTGAGTATAAGAACCCCAAAAAATAGTTTTTTAACCTACAAGTGGATGTGCAAAGTTTAAATCTTCTAGACAGTATGACTTCCTTTGCCCTAACTGACAAACAGCTGGTAATTTTATAAATGATATCCTTCCATAAGATTTGCTTTGGAACTTACAGTAACCGTGGGGTGGAGCTCTAAGGTTGGATGTGGACATTATCAGGTATATATCAGGTCTATGTTAACGTGATATTTATGTAAGCTATGTTTGTGCACAATTTTAGCTCAATCGGTCCAGTAGTTTATGCGTGATGGAACTACAAATATACATTCATCCAAACATACATACAAACTTTCCCATTTATAATATTAGTAGAATTAGGCTTTGTTTAAATTGATAGAACCAACTAATGAAGATTGAATATCAAGCGGACATGCCAAAAATAAAAATAAAAGATAAAAAACAAAGTGAAGTGAAGTGCTCGCCATGGAGTAGGGGGCATTGGATGGTTCAGAACCAGCAAAGGCGCGGTGTGGACGCGTGGACGCGAGGACGTCCCCCCCCCCCCGTCACGTGACCCATTAACCTAACTTAAACCTGGCGCCTGGCGTGAGGAGCCTGAGGAGCCCCCCCCCCGTCACGTGACCCATTAACCTAACTTAAACCTGGCGCCTGGCGTGAGGAGCCTGAGGAGCCCCCCCCCCCCGGCCGCCAGCAGCACTTTTCGTGATGACCTTGAACATGAGGAAAAAACTTTCGAAAATTAATAATTAGCCTATTTATCCACCGATTCCCACGGGACTTTTCCAGAGTGTAGGCCTATCCCCAGGGAAGCGAATGACGTAAGAACCCCATAGATCCACCATTAAACAAGGCCGCTATTAATTTATAACCGCGTTTTCCTTATGGGATCTCAGCTGTTTACCGACTGATTTTGACGAAACCTCACCACATGTCAGGCCATGACCTAAGAAAACCATCGCTTAAAGAAAATTGAAAATCCACTGTTAAACGGGCCCGCTATTAATTTTAAATGTGTTTTCCTTATAGGATCTCGGCTGTTTACCGACCGATGTTGATGAAACTTCACCACATGTTGGGCAGCGGCTTAAGTAAACCATCGCTTAAAGAATATTGAAAATCCACTGTTAAACGGGCCCGCTATTAATTTTCAAACGTGTTTTCCTTATGGGATCTCATCTGCTTGCCGACCGAATTTGATGTGACTTCGTTACACGTTATATGCCGGCTTGACTAAACCAACCTGCAAGCGGCTCCGCGATGTCACGTGTCGAGGCGCGTGCTAGGGCCTACGTGACTGTCCCAGCCTGTTTACTCATTAGCGGCCTTCAGGACCCCTCCGTTCTAGAAGGTTCCGGCAAGTGCGTCGCATGAGGCCTCCTCCTGACTGGAGTGCTATGTATGAGCATGTCACGTGTCGAAGCGCGTGCTAGGGCCTACGTGACTCTCCCAGCCTGATACTCATTAGCGGTTCCGAGAATTGTTTACTACTTTCACCGCTTACTGTACGGTACGTAGCTATGTTACTTCAGTGATTGTCATTGCTTCCTTCATTCAGTTTGTGTTTGGAGCTCAGTGTATGTAGATGTTCTACTTCAGTGCTGTGCTAGTCTTTACTGAACCATATTCCGAGATTTTTTAAACGTAAGTATATGTAGCTCTTATAAGTTGTAGTGTGGAAGACTATTACATTTCCCTTTATAATAAGATTCTCATTTAAGGTATGATCGTTCAGCAATTTTGAAGTCATAATGTGTAAAGAGAGGTCTGGCCCATTAATAGAAGTTGAATAATTCGCATTATGTTTTAGGGAAAACGATTCGTTAAATGTTTGAGCGAAATAATTATCTAACATTAATATTTAAACTTTTACATATCCCAGTACACTGAGCCTTGTCGTTGTTTCTTTTCAGATGGAGACGAGTGGATTTGTAATGACCTTAGAACAGTTATGTTTTATAACGATTAAAATTAATGAGTCAAACTTTAAAAATTTAAAAATAGATTCATTTCCACTCTTCTAAAATTTTTTGAGGGAAATAAAATTAGGTTTTTGCTTTCCAAGCCTTTGTGGTGGGTGGAGAGTATAGATACCCGATGTTGCAGATGGCTGTTCCTCGTATGTGTGAGGTCTGCGGTCGCGTCTTCGCTGGAAACCTGGCTCGCCACATGGCAGCTGCTCACAGGGACCGCCATTTCGACTGCAACGTCTGCGGGAGACGCTTCGGGCGAAGCGACAGCCTGCGACGCCACCTCACAGCAGTTCATCCTCCCACTCCTCACGACCAAGCGCCAGGTACGGTTTTTACATTAAACAAGAAACCGTCAGTACTAATGACTTGTTTTCGAGAGAGAGTAAACGGCTTTAGCTGAGTAAATAGATTCAAGTAGTAAACAAGGGGCTGCCAGCTTCTGTTCAGTTCCTCACCCTTGTATTACTGGGCTCAAACTGGCGTTCGAGATGAGGAAGAGGTCGTCAGGCCTCTATGCAATTCCTCACCCTTGTATTACTGGGCTCAAACTGGCGATTGAGATGAGGAAGAGGTCGCCAGTCCTCTATGCAGTTCCTCACGATCAAGCGCTAGGCACGGTTTTTACATTAAACAAGAAACCAGTACTAATGACTTGTTTTCGAGAGAGTAAACGGCTTTAGCCGAGTAAACAGATTTAAGTAGTAAACAAGGGTCTGTCAGCCTCTGTTCAGTTCCTCACCTTGTATTACTAGGCTCAAACTGGCGATTGAGATGAGGAAGAGGTTTCCAGTTCCTCACCTTCATGTATATTGAGGTAACTAATAGAACTTGTTTTTCCTGTTCACAGACCATCCATGCCCGTTGTGCTCCGTCGCCCTGGCGGGTCCCGAGGATCTTCGCCACCATATGGAAGCGGTCCACGGTGCGAGCTCGTCTGCTTCGACCTCCTCCTCCGCAAGGCCACCCTTCAGAGACCCACGGCCCGAGTGCGACGCGTGCGGGCGGCGATTCTCCCGTGAGGACCTGCTCCGGCGCCACGTGCAGCTGGTGCACGCCAACGAGGTCCGCTGTCCCGATTGCGGCGCCCTTTTCCGCAGGGCAGCGTACCTCCAGCGGCACATGGAGAGCGTCCACCGCGGCATGAGGTTCACGTGCGCCTACTGCGACCGAGGCTTCACCCGGCGCTACAACCGGGACCAGCACGAGGCCTACAACTGCCCCGTCGTGAGGAACCTCGTTGTGGACGAATGCCGCGCCTGCCCGTTCTGTCACCCGAGCCCCGGCCCAGCCGCGAGCCCCAGCCCGGACCCAGCCGCGAGCCTCAGCCCGGACCCAGCCGCGAGCCCCAGCCCGGACCTAGCCGCGAGCCCCAGCCCGGACCAAGCACGGCACCCGACGGGATGGTGGGTGGTGGCGGACTACCCACGTTCCGCACCATTCAACGAGGGTTCCGCGGACGCCTCCTGACCTTCGGCCTGTCCCGGCCCATGGAGGACTTCTTGACCGTGGAGGACGCGCTGGTGCTGCTGTTCGACACCGTCCTGGAACTGTTGGCTGACGTCAGGACCCGACACCCAAACACCAAGGTCAACATGTTCCTGGAGTGTGAATTCGCCAACGTTCACGGAGCCACCTGTCTGCGGGCCTTCAAGACGAAGAACGTGCCTCTCACCGCCGCGTCCAACTTGGAGGACTTCCTATCGGCTTCCTTCCACAAGCTGGAGGAAGAGAAGGAGCAGTGCCTGCTAGTGGGCAGCGGGTGGAGCTATCTCCGGATACGGGACCTGGAGATCCGCGTCAACCTCTACACCCCGTTGGGAGAACGCGGAGCCCGGTTCGTCCAGCTTCCCAGGACCATCTGCGACACGCATGCCGTCATCAACGTGCACAACCTCGATGACATGTGCTTCGCGTACGCCATCCTGGCCAAGTTCGTCGCGCAACACCCGGAGAGGCCCGCATCGTACACACCGGACGTCATGGCACGCTACGACTGGGTCGGCCTACGCTTCCCCGTAGCCGTGAAGGACATCAAAGTCTTCGAGAGGAGGAACGCCATCAGCGTCAACGTGTACGGGATCGAGCGCGCCATGGTGGGGAGACGCCCCGACGGATCGCCAAAGTTCCAGGACCGCGTGTTCCCGCTGAAGATCTGCAAGCGGGAGTTGGAGGATCACCGGGACTTGCTGTCCGTGACCACCGGCGGGGACAGTCACTACGCCTACATCACAAACATGAGTAGGCTTGTGCGACACCAGCTGACGTCCCATGTCAACGCCATCCACGTGTGTAAGCGATGATTCGCTTACTTCGACAACCGGCCTAACAAGCTGCAGCTGTCCGGTGCCGAGCGTCTGGAGGAGCACATGCGATACTGCACCGCCAAGGCTCCCCTCCGCTTGGACTTACCGAAGAAGCAGCAGATCCGCTTCGCCCACCCCGAGTACACTCGGCGCGAGCGCTTTTGCGTTTATGCCGACTTTGAGTGTGCTCTGCAGCCCGTCGCCGCTGACCCTGCGGAAGCGCCGCCCGGCACGAGGCCCCTGCAACTGCACGTCCCGTACGCCTTTGCCTACCAGATCGTGGACTCGCTCGGCCTGGAGGAGTTCGAGCCCCGCGTCTACTTCGGGGCAGACGCTTCCAAGGTCTTCATGGAGAGGCTCAAGATGGACGTGCTGGCGCTGTGGGAGTTCCTATTCAGCATGAGAGCTCTGCACCCTTCTCTGACCCGGCAGGAGATGGACGAGTACCTGGCAGCGACTCACTGCTACCTCTGCGGGAAGGAGTTCACGGACCAGGACGTTAAGGTGCGGGACCACAATCACGCCCCACCCTACGAGTTCCGAGGAGCCGCTCATCGCTCGTGCAACCTCAGGTACCGGGAGCAGCGACACATCAACTGCTACTTCCACAACCTGTCCAACTACGACGCCCACTTCGTAGTGCGCGAGCTGGCCATCGACCCCGGCGACGTGGACGTGTTGGCCCACACGGAGGAGCGGTACATCGCTTTTACCAAGCGATTCCACTTTGGTCAGCCCGGGGACAACCAACGACAGAGCAGTTTCGCGGTGCGCTTCCTGGACACCTACAGGTTCCTGTCCATGAGCCTGGCCAACCTGGCGGCGGGACTCCCCACGGACAGGATGCGTGAGACGAGGAAGCGCTTCCCCGACGACCGGCTGTTCGACCTGGTGCGCAGGAAGGGCGTGTTCCCCTACGACTTCGTGACGTCCTACGACACGCTGTACAGGACCAGGGAGTTGCCGCCCAAGGAGGCGTTCAGGAACTCCATGACCCTGGAGGACATCAAGGACGAGAAGTACGAGCACGCCCTCAACGTGTGGCGAGCCTTTGAGTGTCACAACCTCAAGGACTATGCGGACAAGTATCTGCGATGCGACATCGCCCTGCTCACCGATGTCTTTGAGCAGTTCCGCGACACCTCGCTGGCAGAGTACGGGCTGGACCCCGCCCACTATTACACCTTGCCGTCCTACGCCTGGGACGTGATGCTCAAGACCTGCGGTGTGGAGCTGGACACGCTGCAGGACTTTGACATGTACCTGTTCGTGGAGCAGGGGATCCGGGGAGGCATCTCTCAGGCCATCACCCGCTACGCCAAGGCCAACCACGACAGGTGCCCGGACTACCGCCCGGACGAGCCCACGCGCTTCCTCCTGTACCTGGACGCCAACAACCTCTACGGCTGGGCCATGTCCCAGCGCCTGCCGACCGGAGACTTCGAGTGGCTCAGCCGAGAGGAAATCCAGGCGTTGGACGTCGCGGCGCTGGACGCAGAGGCCGATCGAGGCTACATCTTGGAGGTGGACCTCCACTACCCCGCGCGCCTACACGACCTGCACAAGGACCTTCCCTACTGCTGCGAGACGAAGCGCTCGCCGACAGGGAAGTTCCCCAAACTGTTGACGACCCTGGACGACAAGACGCACTACATCTGTCACTACAGGGTCTTGCAGCAGGCGCTGCAAAACGGATTGGAGCTGGTCGCGGTGCATCGGGCGATCTCCTTTCGCCAGTCGCGGTGGTTGGAACCGTACATCCTGATGAACACGGAGCTGCGGAAGAGGGCCAGGACGAAGTTCGAACAGGACTTCTTCAAGCTCATGAACAACGCGGTCTTCGGCAAGACCATCGAGAATGTACGGAAGCGCCTCAACGTGAAGCTGGTGTGCACCCCTGAGAGGTTTTCCAAGTACGTCGCCAGATCCAACTTCCTGGACCGGACGTACTACACGGAGGACGTGGCCCTGGTGCATCTGTCCAAGGTCAACATCGTGTTGGACAAGCCCGTCTACGTAGGCATGACAGTCCTGGAGCTGAGCAAGTGGCTCATGTACGAGTTCCTGCGCAAGATGAAGGAGCGCTACGGTGACCGCCTCACCGTGGACTACATGGACACGGACAGCTACGTCTTTGACATCGTGTCCCAGGACGTCTACGCCGAGATGAAGGAACACCTGGACGACTTCGACACCATCGGCTATCCGAGGTCCCACCCATGCTACAGCCCCGTCAACGCCAAGGTCATTGGAAAGTTTAAGGACGAGTGCAACGGCCTGTCCTTATTCGAGTACCTCGGCCTGCGGTCCAAGCTGTACTTTATGGACATCGAGGACGCGGCGACAGGCGGCAGCAAGGCTCTCAAGCGGGCCAAGGGGGTGGCGAAGGGCGTTGTCAAGAACGTCCTCACCCCCGACGACTACAGAGAGTGCCTGTTTGACGGGGTCCAAAAGCACACCACCAACGTCCGCTTCCAGTCTCACTTGCACCGGGTCTACACCGTGGAAGTGGACAAGCTGAGCCTCAGCCCGACTGACGACAAGCGGTGCGTCCTCCCCGACGGCATCCACACTCTGCCGTGGGGACACAAGGACGTCCCGCCACTACCGCCAGCCAGGAGAGGAGGAGATCGACCTCAGCGGATGGAGGTGGACGGTGAGGAGGAGGAGGAGCGCCAGGACGAAGACGAGGAAGAGGAATTCCCTGTTTAGATTTAATATTAATTTTAAGAAAAATTTGTAAATAGTATTTGTAGAAAATATAATAGCTTTATGTACAGCATGAACCCGAGTTGTTTATTTCCTCCCTTTGCTCACTCAAAAGTCACAAGCCGTTAGGCTCGGAAAGGCGTTATGGGCCGTTTGGCCCGAGCCGTGCAGCTTAAAAAGCCCCCGCCAACCGGGAGCGGTTGGCGGCGCGTGTCGGGGGACGGCCCTGAAGGAGTTGCCCAGGAAGGAATTACTCAGCGGTCTGCTGACGCTCGAGGTTGCACCCTTGAATTGCTCAGCGGCTTGCTGACGCTCGAGGTTGCACCCTTGAGTTGCTAAGTGGTTTGCTGATGCCCGAGGGGTCTTGTGGCGCGCCCTCTTTGGCGGCCTTCACTGCCGCTTGGCGGGGGCTCAGCCAGTGACACGCGCCGCTGGTATATAAACCTGAGGTCCAGCCCCGCTGCCTCAGTTTTGCTAATTTTTTAAAATTTAGTAAGGAGAAAGGAGAAATGAAAAACACAAGCTTTATCATTATGAGGCATGTATTGTACAGTAATAAGGTTACATACTACAAAAACCTTACAAACTAATTTTAAGCAAATATGGAGTGGAAGAGCCTGCGGACCAGAGCGTCGTTGACAGCGGGAGCGGTGAAGTCGAAGAGCTGGACGTAGTCGCTGAGTGACGTGCGGAGAACAGCCCGGCAGTACAGGTAAGTGAGGCAGTAGTAGCCGCAAACAGAAGTATCGTAGCCCTGGAGCCGATACCTGTTGTAGACGTAGTGGCGGTGATGAGGATTGCGCCTCAGGAACCTTTGAAAGTCGGCCTGGTATGGCGGCCTCCCGTAGCTGTCCAGGTACTCGAGTCTGTCCTCTTCCGAGCAGTAAAACGCCACCCAGTGTTCGCCGCTCTCGGTGTGCGCCACTGTGTTGGACACGATGGCGGTCAGAGGCTTGACTGGCGCGTCCGGTAGTTGGTCAGAGGCGTAGACCGCGACGTTCCTCAGTCCGGGGATCTTCGCCAGGCATTCTCTGATCTGGACGGTATTCATCGTGGGCGGAAGCAGCACAGGCAGCTCGAGGTGGACGAGTCCAGTGTGTCGTTAGCCACGAGCCAGTCCCGCAATACTATGCAGTTATGAAGGGCGCAACGGTTGTGGGAGCTCTTATGGTGGCGACAGCGCAGGGTCCGGTAAGTGGGCGGACCGTTGAGCGACCCGCAGCCCAGATCCTCCATGTCCTGAGCGGTGGTGGCGGCGGGCTCGGTTATGAGGTGGCGTTGAACAAAGTCCCTCTTCTGCGATCCTTTGACGTAGACCAGGGGGCGGTTGATGAGGCAGGAGTGCAGCTTGTCCAGCAGGGCGACGTACGCGATGTCCCCCTGGTCCCACTCCAAGCCGTGGCAGTGGCGAGTGACCCAGACGCTCTCGCGCTGTTTCTCGGAAGTCAGGAGGTCCTTACTGAAGGGCGGGCGGGCGATGTGATGTAGGAGCAGCGTGCCGGTAGTCACGTCCACCACGCAAACCTCTTTCAGTAGAAAGTCATTATCACTGTCTTTAAAACACTGCATATCCATCACCACGCTTCCGTGATGACAGCGCGCTGGCGGCGACTCGATGTAGATCGGTGGCGGCACGTCCATCCCGTACGGCTGACTGAACTCGACTGAGCGCTGGCGGGAGCGCGCCTAGCGGGTTAACCTTGGGTGCGCGCGCCGCCATCACCTAACGGTCCGCGGTGACCTTGAGCGCGCGGCAACTCGTTTACCCGCCAAAACCTAACGGTGCGCGCGCGCGGTGACCTTGAGCGCGCGGCAACTCGTTTACCCGCCAAAGTCGACTGTGACGTTGCGATGACGGTCCACCTCCACGACGTTGTCCAACTCGGCGTACACTATGCAGTTGAACGCCTCCGCCAAGGCTTCGGAGAACCCAATCTCTATGCGCAGGTTACCGTTGCGCACCAGGTTCCAGTGGCTGGATTGAGAGGCCGCCATATCGGGCGTCAGATCAAACGCCATCAGGCAGTATCCGTAGGGGTATTCGTTGCGACTGACTTCGTTACCGCAGTCTGAGAAATTGATGCCGGTGCCGGTGTACAGCGTGTGGTAGGCGAGCACGCACAACTCCTTACCGAACGTGTAATCCGGTTGAAGCGGCTTACATGGCACTTGCTCACCGTCTATGTACAGCGCGAAGAAGTTCACGTGGCTGTGGGTGAAGTTGAACGGGTTCTTCTTGTAGTCCCCGTTGAACGCCTGATTGCTGACCAGGCCAACTATAACGCGTTTCGGCAGTTGTCCCAGAAACACACTGTCCAGAGTCTTGCTGCTGATACCGGAGGGTAGCGTGAAGGATTTGACTTCCACGCGCGTAATGGGATATTTGGCTGTACCCGACTCCAGCGTCCTGCTGTGAGCCAACAGCACGCTCGGGTTGATCTTACAGCGGCGCATGAACAGGTTGACTTCGGCGATGTCCACTTTGTAGTCTGTCACGGTTTTGGACATGATGGAGAATGAGTTCTTTGACCTGATCAGGCGAAAGCGCATCTCCACGCCGTTTAACATGAACTTCTCCTGGTTGCACAGGTCGACGTGCAGATGTCCGACCATGTCCGCGTACCGGCTGCCCTTGACAAACTCCCTCCGGTTCTTGAGCCCGGCATTATCCTCCTCAGTATTGTCCATGTACCCGGCATAGTCCTCGTAGAACAACTCCGCGGTGAGGTGCGATGTCTTGGCATCACCGCCATAGGACAACAGGTTCTCCAGGTAGGCACGATAGGCGTACGTGTTGTTCTGAGGAGACACCAGTTTGTTGTTCAGGTACAGGTCCACTTGACTGAACAGCGAGTGCAGCCAGTTGTTAATCGGACCCACCTCTTTTATCGCTTGATCACCCGTTACAGCGCCTCCGTTAGCCGTTCTAATGGTAGCCTTCACATGCAGTAGCGTCTGTGACAGATCCGTGTACTCGTCCCCGTGACCCGGAACTATGAACTCCACGGGCGAGTCGTCTGTCAGGGAGGAGATGGGCTTGTACTGCACCCATTTACCGCTCTCTATACTGGTCTGCGTGGGCGGTAGCGAGAACAGGTCCAACTCGGTCTTGACACACTCGCACGACTTCTGATGTAGAAACGCCATTATCCAAAAATGTCCTTCACGGTACTCTCGCTCTTCTTGCTTCTCCTCTTCTTAGCGACACGTTTTGCGGGCTTCCTCTTGGGCGCAGCGCTCTTCTTCCTCGCTCCGAGGAGTTTCGCCAGAGACTGAGGAGTAACCTGCTGTACACGCCTCCTCTTATAGGCGCCACCACCACTCAGCACGCGATCCAGTTTTTCATCGGCCCTGCGTTTCAGCGACCCGGTAAACTGTCTGAGCCGGGCGTTGGCCGCGACTCGGGGGTCGGCTGTGCCCGCCGCCACGTCGCCCAAGAAGCCCACACCGGACCTCAGCGCCTCCTTGCCCAGCGCCGATGCGCCGGATCTGATCAACGGGACCACTGTACGCATCAGCCCGCCTAGGAAACTGCCGATGCCGTGTCCGCGTTGGAAAGCGGCTCCTCTGAATACGGAGGATACGCCATGGCCCGCCTGCTGGTGGCGGTAATACGCCAGATAGGGATCGCTCGGATTCATTGCCGCTGCCTCTCTTTCCTGAAATGAAGCTTCATGCACGTGGTCCCGAAGTGGAATGGCAAGTGTCGCCCTTGGTTGTCCCTTAAATCGATTTCCACGCTCTCGAATGAGGTTTTAATCACCGGCACGTAGTGCGGGTCTATTATATACACTGTCGTGTTGGCACCGTACGTGTAATTCCTGATGTCGATGTTGAGGATCTTCAGTAGTGGCGCCACAGCGTCGCCCACCAGTTGAGGTTCCACCAGGTCGCAATACACGTACATGTGTGATGGTAGACCGGCGAAGAGGTTAGTCGGCCTCACGGACCTGTGACGCTTGACGATATCCGTATCCACCTCGTAGCCAAACTGTAGCGCCAAACCGGGGCTCAGTTTGAGGCTCTGAACGGCTGAAGACGTCGACATCAATTCCACCCTGGAGGACCTCTCGTCATACGAGAAGGCGCACAGGTTACTCTTCATTTGAGGGTGGTTGTTGATTGCGTCTACGAGTTCCTCGGTACTACTGTAATTGCCCGGCTCCACTTTGATTAACAACTTGTCCACCACGGCCAACCCGCCTTTCGAGTCCCTCATTCCCAGCACTAGTTTGATGTAGGTTCCCTCACCGACGGTCAGAAAAGAGAAGGGGTAGTGCGCCTCCGCCAGAGCGACCTCCCACTCACCGTCTGACAGATCAACGGTCGAGGGTAGATGGGTCGTGTAGTTTGTCACCATGTTGTTGGGATAGTAATTCATTGAACTGTTACTGGGCAACGTCAGGTAAAACTGGTCGTGCCTCGTCATCGCAGCTGTTGCACGTCCGCTGCGGGTACCCACGAGTTGAAGTCCTCTCCGTAACCGGCCCACTTGACTAGGTAGCGCTTACTGGAGCCTCGCCCTTTAGTGTCCAGTATTTTATCTATTTGATACAGGCGGTCCGGGGCGATCGTTACCTTTTGCATCTCGTGCTCGTAGAAGCGCCCTTCCAGCGGCGTCCCGTTCAGGTCTCGCAGCACGTACAATGGTAGAGGATGCGACCCGTATACGTGGTCCACCACGAACAGCTCCTTACTCCAGTTGGTCTCGTAACCTTTGGCGAACGTGCCCTTCTCCTTGGCTATGCGCACCGTGTCGCCCGGCTCGAACCTGGGCTTGTGTCGCCGGATCG
Organism: Allygus modestus; assembly: GCA_963675035.1. Taxonomy (NCBI): domain Eukaryota; kingdom Metazoa; phylum Arthropoda; class Insecta; order Hemiptera; family Cicadellidae; genus Allygus; species Allygus modestus. The sequence goes on from OY776112.1 coordinate 105,770,711, forward strand.
CCTTTCCATACATGTGACGCCACACCTTATACACCGTTTGACCATCGCCGCTGTCCGCGTCCACGGGTCGTAGGCCACCCAGGCTCCTGTGCGGACTGCGGTTGTAGGCGTCCACAAGCCTGTCCAACACGTCCACGTAGCGATACGTGTTCTTGTAGGTCAGGTAGCGCCACATGCGGGTCTTGAGCGTGCGGTTGACTCGCTCCACCACCGCCGCCTTCACGTCGGGGTTCTGCGTGGTGAAGTAGTTGACACCGTGACTCTTGAACACTCGCTTGGTCGCGGTCCCGGTGAACTCCGTCCCCTTGTCGGTCTGTAGGCAGCGGGGAGTCGCCTCAGCGAATATCCTCTCGAACGCAGCAGCCACCTCAGGCCCGCTTTTCCTCTTCAGTGGTACCGCGAACAGCCGCTTACTGAATACGTCTATCACAGTCAGCAGGTAGTTGACTCCGTCGTTGTACCGGCTCAGGCCGCGCATGTCGTTCAGGTCCGCCTGCCACAGCTCCCGGGGCCCGAACACGGCGTAGCGGTTGCGGGGAAACCGCTTGCGCGCAGGCTTGTGCAGCGTGTAGGTGTCCTGGGCGCGCAGCCAGTCGGCTACCCGACGTTTCGGTAGGCGCGCGGCTCTGGCCAGGGCGGCCACCCCGCCGAGGGAACCGGGCTGGCTCGGGTCGTAGTACAACTTCTCCATTACAGTGTGAACAGCTCCCAGTTGTCCAATGACGATTCCCGGTCGGGTTCCTCGGTTATTATCCTTCTTCGGGCCGCTGGGGGCCGCGGTCTCAAGCGGTCCAGTATCGGCGTCAACCTCGGTGAGAGGGGTGTCGACGAGGCTGTCGTCGTGTCTCCCCAGGGGCTCGATGCCGAGTCCAGTCCCACGCCTAAGTAACGCAACGCCGTGGGATTGCTCACGTATTCTTTGGGCACGTTCATGTCCTTCAAGGCGGCCATCACTTGATGCCAGCCGGTAGGCAATCGGTCCGCCCTTCGCGCTCTCACTATGCTGTGCGCGATGTCCACTATATTGGAATCGGGGATCTTCACCTTGTTCACGTACACCGCCCCACTGGCGTCCCAGGCGATGGGGCTGCCTTGCCGGGTCATGAATCGCAACAAGTTGCGCGCCACCGACCTGTAGATTTTTGAGAACGATTCCACAATGTCCTCCTCCGCCGAGGCGCTAGACTCGTGCTTCATCTGACTCGGACCTCCCGCCGCTTCCTCCTCCCTCTCCTCACCCTCGATGATTGACAGACCTATGGGTTGACGTTTAGCCGCGGAAAAGTGCAGGAACCGCTGTAACACCTGCTGATATTGTTTCCATTTCTCCGTGTCGTCCAGCCGCTTGTCGCTCAATATGCGATGCATCTCAGCGTCCAGGCTGGCTGGCTTATTGGCGCTACCTGCTCCTCCTCTTGGCTCCGGCCCTGGTCCCGGTCCTTCTCGCAATCTCTCGATGAGCTCCTGCGGTACAACCACCATTTTCCTAGCGTACTCCATGTCCGATTAGCTTCTGCGCTAGAACGGGCAGAACAGCGTTCAACAGTAGAGGTAGGAGGATCCCTCCGCCCCGTTGGACGAGGTAGTGTCGCTTCTTGGTCCAACCCTCGCCGCGTTTCACCAGCCGTCTGAGCGCCTGTTTGTGTTTGCTCAATTTGCGTTTGAGGCAGGGAGAAAGCGGTACGTTTCCGCGTAGCACGTTATACGCGCACTCGCACAACGACTTGATGCGACTCTTGTCGCACACTTTTAACAGGGCCTTGCGTTCTTTGGGCGTAGCGTGTATTAGGGCCCTCAGCAGCGCCGCGTCCTTCTTCACGCGGTGTGACATGATGACTGACGCTGGCGCGCGCTCGGCCTATTTATCACTTCTTCTTGCGAGGGGGGGGGGCTCCTCAGGCTCCTCACGCCAGGCGCCAGGTTTAAGTTAGGTTAATGCCATCCAATGCCCCCTACTCATGGAGAGGGATCGTGAGAAAAAGTACTATAGCTATTTGAAGCACTGTTGTGTTGTCTGAAGTAACACTACCTACTGTTTTAGCACTGAAGTGTAACACCGTCCTAGAATAGGCTACAAACAATAATTATGCATATTTAGTATAAGTATATTTAATCTAAATATATAAATGAATAGTAATAGGGAACTTTATGTTATTTAACTATAACATTTTTCTGTCTTACTCAGTCTAAGAAATACATGTACTAGTAAAATGTTTTCCTAATAAAACGCAGAACTCAGAAAAAAGAAATTGCAGTTACCAATTTATTGAATAGTATTAACTGATACATGACTCTTTGTAAAAAGTACGAATCACTACCTATGAATATAAAATTGATTAAGAATGTTTGGTATAGGATAAAACACAGAAATTGATTCGTCATTAAATTTATTTTTTATCATTTACCGTAATGTATTTTTTCCTTGGTTAATTTAAGCACTACAATATCGAAACACTTAACGTTGATAATAGTCTGATACAAAAATTATTAAAATGAATTAGCATTTTCTAAGGTAAAATATTATTTGTTATTGGTTTATCCTCTATGAATTTGTAAGGACTGAGGACCAACTCAAATCTTATCCAAAAGATTAAAGGTGGAATTGTCTTCTAATCAGCCCGAGAGCTGAGATCCCACTTGGTCTAATTGGTTAGATGGGATTGGGCCGTCCAGGTTTGTCTTTCTGACCAAATATAAGATTTTATGTCCAAGAAATCCTTTTAGAGCACAACAATTTGTTAAATAAATCAATACAGGTGTAACCTAATTTAAAGAAATAGTTAATATAATAGTTTTTGAAGTTTTGATACGGTTAGAGATATTTGAAACATATATGTATGAACAATTTGAAGCCATTATCTAGTTGAATTTTGGGAATACTTTAGTAAATTCTTATATTATAAGCCCAGCAAGACGTCCAATTACAATTTGATTGGAGATTTCCTGATTAATTGTGTTAAAAGTTAATTAAACAATAGTCTTTTGTATTTATATATAATGCTTTACTTGGAAACTCAGTTTTAACTATGTTAGGAAATATATGAATAATTCGATTTTACAAACCAACAGGGCAAATATATTGTTATATTTTAAGCTAAAATATAGCTAAAAGATAAGCTAGGTCAATATTAAATTGAATTAAGAAAATGAAAACTTCAGTGGAGTCATTAACTATGGAAAAATAAATTACGCTCGTCCAATGCTACACGAGTACAAATTCAAATCTTCCATGCTTTCTTTTTATTCCAGTAAACTTAAAGCTAATTTAAGTGCTAAATAATTTAGCGTCCTAAAAATCTTCCAAGAAATCCGTCCTTTTTTCATTAGCCAAGTGGCAATCAGTAAATGAGAAGGGTGTTGCGTGAACTCAGAATTATCTTCTACAAGTAGCGTCTTTTGTGCCAGACTGCGGCAGTGTCACACCCTGGTGAATGTTTTATGAACAATATTTCACACCCTAGTGGCCACGGGAAGGTAAGATTTTTCTTTAAAACAAACGGAATTTTTGTCCTCGATTCCACAATATGTTTTTATAATTACTATAATAAAAATATGAATAGAGCAATACGTCCTAAATGGCGAATAATTTGTTACTTGTGAATTTCAGGAGGAAAAATAGTAGAGTAAAATAATTGGTACCGGTACTTATAAACATTCAATTACAAAATGTTAACAAAATTAAACCTGTATTTAATAAAATAATTGATTCAATACTCAAATTTAAATGATATTAAATAGTGCCACTTCTAAAGTAGATTTATTTGTTGTTTTTAAAATATTAAAATGTTAGGACTATGTTTCTTTTTTTAACTTTATAAAACGATTCATAATCTTACTCGTACATCCCTAAAAGCTAAGTAAGCTATGTACGCATGGCTTTGCTTATCAAACAATTTAGCTGAATTAAATAATCTAAAACAGAGACAACTATTGGAAAAATAACTGCTTAACCTAGCGATAAAGAAAAGAGTAATTGGCTTTTGAGTTTGTTTCATGGCCAATCAAAAAGCCATGAAATATTACTAATTAGTGGTAACACCAGGTGCAAACAATGAATGAACAAAGTCATCCTGTTCGCTGTTTAGGAAGACAATAATTTGGTTCGCTTAAAAAACTATCAGATTCCCCGAGCAAAGCTTGGTTTCCCGCTGCTAGTTCAAATATATTAAGTTTTAAGTAATATATTAAATTTTCTCTGATTTTACTAAACCAATACTTACGTTTGTGAAAAAACGATTTGAATATACGGTAGTACTTGAGTGACCCATGTAATAAATAGTTTACCGACTAATAATTTTGTTTAATTTTGCCTCCGTATATATTAGTAGCAAACAGCAATACAGTGGACGTTCTTTTAATCGGCATGTTTGGGGCCACGGCTAAGCCGGATAACTGATTTTGCTGGATAATAGAACACACCGGTGTACTGGTAATAAAAAGTAATTAATTCTATCAATACCCAAATTAAAGAATCACATATTTTATGTGATAGGTTGTGAAGAAAAACACAGAGTTCAACGCAAAATATAATTATAATAAAATTACAGTAACTGCTTCTTATCTTGACAAGTATTTATTGTTTAAATGCCTTGCGAAGTAGCATAAGGTTCCTTAGAAGGTTTATAATGATTTATAACAAATCATTAAGACTTAAAATCAAAATCTTTTTAGAAGAGGCAAATGTTTAAAAGTGGTCACTAAATATGTATTTCATTATTATTATGTATTTATTATTATTATGTATTTCATTATGTTTTATCGTGAGGATAAAACAAGATACAATTACAGGGAAACATCGTTATATCTATATGATCTTCAATTCGTTAGTACCCAATTAAAAAGTGAATTTCCCTTATGATTGTCTCGGCGTGTAAATGTAATCTTTCTTTTATATTATACCGGGAATGAAATTCTTCCCTTAAAACCTTTATCTTTACATTAGTTCCTTATTGTTTTCAATTCGTACGTTCACAGTTCCGAAGGATATAATTGATCACATCCTGAGAACACTTCCACTTTTATATCACCCATTCTACACTCATCATTCATTCATATTTCCCTTAAAATACGACCTAGTTGAGTTGGCGTCTTACACAGGGATTTAGTGATTTCTACTTAAAATATAGGCAACATACTTTCTTGTTGTCATGAGCAAAATAAAACTTTCTTGTTGTTTAAGTTAACAATTTAGAAACCAAAACTTCACGTTTTTGTTCAAAAATAACAATAAACTTGATGAATCAGTGTTTCACTAAATTAACCTTTAAGATTTTAGAGTGCTTCTGCCTCTTTAGAAAATATGTTTTACATTTGCATTCTTGGAATCTCCCCAAGTGCCAATCAGAAAATGTGGTGGGGTTGTGAACTAAACCTCCTCCCTAATGGGTTCTTTTGTGCATCACCCTTAACGGTACTGAGTAATAATACTTTCCATTTTGAATTAGATGTTAAACTAAACTAAGAAAATATTCCAGTTTAAATAAACTGTTTTTGCTGTAAAAACCAAAGTCATTTTAGATTTGATTCTGAAAATGTACTAATTTTTCTTTCGGTATTATAATTTCGTTTTAAATAACACTAATGTTATTCCACAACTATGTTTTCCGTGTCATTCCTCCGAAGTTGTAGGTGATTAATTACGAGTGGGTTTTTTACTTGTTATTTTCACTTTTGCTTACTTCGGCCTAAGTTTTCTCTTTAAAAATTACTTTGTACAATTTATAACAATACGCGTAATAAATACATGTTTGGCTTGCTTTTGGATGGTGTATTTTTGTAAAACAGTAAGAAACAAAAAAGATTGAAATACAAATAATGTATTAATGTTAGATTGTCATATACAAATTTTGGAGTTTGCTTTCAGAAATTTAAATTTAAAACACCTGAGAGCTCCTATAATGTTAAAAATATGCGTTAAAATAACTACTAATGATCCTAGATTTATGTTATAAACATATTGTGGCTACACTAACAATATTAATCACTAAATTCTTCTAAAGAGCTCAGTTTTTTTACGGTATAGCCAAAAATGTAAGGCTAATCTTAAATACTCCAATGAGATACTTTGCTACTACACATACGTTTACTAAACCTTCTGCACTTATTCAACAGGACCACTGCCAGAAAAGTTAGAAGAAACAAGGAACTTAGCGTTTTGAAAAACAAGAAAATGTTTGCCGATGTGTTCATTGTTATAAAGTCTTAAATAAACTTTAGTTTTTACTTCCAAAGGTATAACCAATGGAATTTCACTTGCAATTGAATTCACGAAATAGCAAAACATTTTGAATAATATAATTTTCTTTATTTCAATATTATATATATTTTATGATTCCATTTAAATGTTTATTTCATATTTAGGTTATTTTAAATGTTATTACTAAAATGTTCAAACTTCTTGTTTTTGTTTATAATGCATTTTATCCAAGAAAAGACACAATGTTACATTGTAAAATTTTAAACATTGCTTACTTATTTTGGCAGCATTATAACTCTCACTTGGGGTATAATAGTTTTAAGTACAGTTATCTTCTACTAATATAGTTTTTTACCATTCAAAAATAATTGAGTTAATAAACAGTTTCAATATAGCTTCCCTTTGAATGTTTAAAAACTTACATTTATTTGTTGTTATTATTGTGTCCTCTCATTATGAATTCTTCTAGCTCACAAATAAGTCGTTTTTATACAGGAGTGAATGATTGTTGAGATAACTTGACCGTCCGCCTCCTGTCGAGAATGCGTTTAACATTTGAGTCTATCGTTGAAACATATTTTATTCTGATTGAACATTTTCAAATTATTGTACCTTTGATTACAGCGTAAAACGAATGCGACGAAACTGTAGTTTTTGAGGAAAAGAGTAACAGAGAGAGCCTTGGCATCCGTGTAAGTTACTCGCCAATCCTGGCCCTGTACCAACGACCCCCGCCGCTTAGTGCTAAGTGGTTCCTCACCTCGAGTTACGATGCAAGACAAGGCACTTGAGATAAAGTGACTCAAAACTTACCTTATTATTTTGAACAATCTGCTTCTTATATTGAATTGAGTTTTATTTGATAAGAATATTGCGTACGCTATTTAGGGTACTTTGTAAAAGAAAAAGTAAATTTATGTTATGATGGTAGTCTGGGTACACTATATTTAAAAATAAACAGTTGACGTTAATCGGAGTGCTTTTTTGTCTGGAATGATTTAGAACATTTAAGATATTTTATTTATTACTGCAACATTATTACTTTGAATTTGCATAATATCAAATAAATCGATATTGTATAACAAATATCGATTCACTTTAAACTCAAGGAAAGTAACAATGCTAACAATTCCACTGATGATAGTAAATATGTAGAGAAAAATAAAATTTCATTGCTTTATTTATTGTGAACTAAATATACAACCACTTTATTATGAAATAAATACTCAATAACTTTATTGTGAAATAATTTGCAAGATTGCATTGCATTTGATTTAATTTAAATTTAAATCCATATTGAAAAAGTCTGTTTTAACTTATTGTATGCCAAATGTTTTGTGTTGTACAGACGTAGATAAATTTTCATTTAAAGAGATTGACTAAAGACTGATTGAGATAAAATTACTGTATTTCAATTTTTAAATGATTACTCTATTAGATAGCGTCTAACCAACAATTTTTATTAGTTAAATAATGGTGAAATAAGTTTATCAAGAATGAAGGAACTGCGTTAGTTATTGCCCGACTAATAAATCAAACTTAAATTCTCATGTGAAATGTTTCCCATGATCACCATATAACCTCGACTATGGGGATCGGAAGAATATACCTAGAGGTAGTAAATCAATGGTGACACCACAGTAACATTTAGATGTAACTCAATGACGACTAATATTGTTGAATTTGGAATACCGATGGTTTTCAGTATGTTTATTTTTGAGGCGATTAAATGGGCAAACAAAAACACACATTTCACAGCCAAACAGTACTAAAAAATACTATACCTAGTACAGCTCCATTGTTGGATAGCGCAAACCTAATTTTATTAAGAAAACCCCAAATTTTATGGGCATAAAATATTTAAATCATGTTCCAGTCAACATTAAAAATGTTACAGACGACGTTTTTTTTATTTTAAGAGGATATTGTGGATCTTATAAAAATACAGGTCTATTTTGTAACTAAGGCATTGTAATTAATTTTAGAATCATTATTTTAATCATTATATGTTTTGATCTAGTTTTTCTTATTTGTTCGACGAAAATGTAATTTCTTTTCGGACTTTTTTGTTTGTACGTTTTTGTGACACTATTCTGTTTGTACATGTGTATAACAATAAACAAATTTATTTCTGATTTAGGTTCTAAAATTAGTAGATTACCAAGTGACAAGAATTGTACCCAATTAGCTCACTATAAGAAAAGGTAATTCCCAAAATAACCTGAAAAACAACAGGTATATTACTGCAGTCAAGCAGTAAAATTGCAATACATGCTATCAGATATATATAAGGATATATACATTTTTAGTCGTAAACTATATTTAATACGAGATTGACCTCAAATGCCAAACCACTCCCCCCTCTGGCTTCAGTGTTTTGACCTTCTTCCGGCGCCGTGGTCAGTAAATATCTCAGAAAGGTCAATGTAGAATTTTATAATCTAAGTAAATAACTAGCAATTTTATTTTTAAAACACTACTTTCGAAATAAATGTAATACAATAGAAAATCCGCCTTGCTAAATTCGAAAGTGTTATTGTGACAAAACACTAACATATTGCAAATCACAATGTTGGTTAGGATTCATAAACGTGTTACAGTTCAGCAAATTTCCAAAATCTCAGAACTTCGCCCATTGGTCTCAAAAGATTCAATCTTTATCCATGCAGTTGATGATTTTATTGAAACTCCACAGAATTAAGCTCAAAAAAGTTTATCGCTTTTCATGAATGTTTCCTGTACAAATAAAATCACCAGGCCTAGTTTAAAACGTTTAAAATATTTGCATATAGTTATAAAAATAATTAATATAAATTATTTTAAATGAGTGAAATAATAATTATTCTTATGAGATTTCAGATTCAAATTTCCTCTATTGCCATCAAAAATAAATTTTGTTCACGACAAGAGTCACTTACATATAAGTCTTATATCTATAACAAAATATCTCTAAAATAACTAACCTCTCAGATATATAAACTATTTTACTGTAATGTATAAATAAAACCTTGATATTTATTCTTGTTATACCAAGAAATTGTTAGATTATTAACAATATTCCTGATATCCTGGTATTCCTGGCATTACCAGGATATCAGCAGTCAGGTGATAGTCGTTGTGGAACTCTAAGGGCGGCTTAATACTTGTCCCTTAGATGTCCCTGCTCCTTTCCTAACTCTCCCAAGAATGACTTCCTTCAATCCTCTTCATTCCTCCCTCTCTTTCCGTTCCCTCTCTCTGTCCATGTTTTCCCCCAGATTATGTCCATCCCATAATCTATTAACCAATCAGGGTACCGATTACCCACGCCTCTAATATTTGATTGGCTGATCATCTGTCAGCGGAAATACGCCATTTTATAATGCACATACTGCCAGTTGGTAAGTTCTTTGATTTCTAGGCATGCAACTTTCCCACGAAGTGTTTATCGTTCTATTCGATACATTGTGTTAATGTTTCCCATTGTCCATTTGAAACTTTTGCTAGTGCAAGCTCCGCTCTCAGGCTCCCTTGTGTTTCCCACGTTCGTTTAGCCACGTGCGGTTCTTTATAAACTACTAGTCCCAAAAATCAATTTTAATATTATATATATATACATATATACAAATATATATTTGTATAAGGTTTACAGGTCTTTACGGGTTCTACGGTTGCAACAATCAAAAAAATAATTGGATTGAAGAAATAAGGACTTAATTTATTCCTGTATTTAACACAAACGGAGAAGTTAACCAGGAGAGAGTAACCACGACAATAGTTAGTGTAGTTAAACAACATTCCAACATCCGCTCTCTCGAGGGGTGGTTAACTTGTCAAGTGTCCCGTGATGGCTTTAGAAACACTCAATAAGGACTTAATTTATTTCTGTATGTAACACAAAACGGAGATGTTAACCAGGAGAGAGTAACCACGAGACTAGTTAGTGTAGTTAAACAACATTCCAACATCCGCTCTCTCGAGGGGTGGTTAACTTGTCAAGTGTCCCGTGATGGCTTTAGAAACACTCAATAAGGACTTAATTTATTCCTGTATTTAACACAAAACGGAGAAGTTAACCAGGAGAGAGTAACCATGACACTAGTTAGTGTAGTTAAACTACATTCCAACATCCGCAATTTCGAGGGGTGGTTAACTTGTCAAGTTTTCCGTGATGGCTTTAGAAACACTCAATAAGGACTTAATTTATTCCTGTATTTAACACAAAACGGAGATGTTAACCAGGAGAGAGTAACCACGACACTAGTTAGTGTAGATAAACAACATTCCAACATCCGCACTCTCGAGAGGTGGTTAACTTGTCAAGTGTTCCGTGATGGCTTTAGAAACACTCAATAAGGACTTAATTTATTCGTGTATTTAACACAAAACGGAGATGTTAACCAGGGGAGAGTAACCACGACACTAGTTAGTGTAGATAAACAACATTCCAACATCCGCACTCTCGAGAGGTGGTTAACTTGTCAAGTGTTCCGTGATGGCTTTAGAAACACTCAATAAGGACTTAATTTAATCCTGTATTTATCACAAAACGGAGATGTTAACCAGGAGAGAGTAACCACGACACTAGTTAGTGTAAATAAACAACATTCCAACATCCGCAATCTCGAGGGGTGGTTAACTTGTCAAGTGTCCCGTGATGGCTTTAGAAACACTCAATAAAGACTTAATTTATTCCTGTATTTAACACAAAACGGAGAAGTTAACCAGGAGAGAGTAACCACGTCACTAGTTAGTGTAGTTAAACAACATTCCAACATCTGCACTCTCGAGGGGTGGTTAACTTGTCAAGTGTTCCGTAATGGCTTTAGAAACACTCAATAAGGACTTAATTTATTCCTGTATTTAACACAAAACGGAGATGTTAACCAGGAGAGAGTAACCACGACACTAGTTAGTGTAGTTAAACAACATTCCAACATCCGCACTCTCGAGAGGTGGTTAACTTGTCAAGTGTTCCGTGATGGCTTTAGAAACACTCAATAAGGACTTAATTTATTCGTGTATTTAACACAAAACGGAGATGTTAACCAGGAGAGAGTAACCACGACACTAGTTAGTGTAGTTAAACAACATTCCAACATCCGCACTCTCGAGGGGTGGTTAACTTGTCAAGTGTCCCGTGATGTTTTTCGAAACACTCAATAAGGACTTAATTTATTCCTGTATTTAACACAAAACGGAGAAGTTAACCAGGAGAGAGTAACCACGACAATAGTTAGTGTAGATAAACAACATTCCAACATCCGCTCTCTCGAGGGGTGGTTAACTTGTCAAGTGTTCCGTGATGGCTTTAGAAACACTCAATAAGGACTTAATTTATACCTGTATTTAACCGAAAACGGAGATGTTAACCAGGAGAGAGTAACCACGACACTAGTTAGTGTAAATAAACAACATTCCAACATCCGCACTCTCGAGGGGTGGTTAACTTGTCAAGTGTCCCGTGATGGCTTTAGAAACACTCAATAAGGACTTAATTTATTCCTATATTTAACACAAAACGGAGAAGTTAACCAGGAGAGAGTAACCACGACAATAGTTAGTGTAAATAAACAACATTCCAACATCCGCAATCTCGAGGGGTGGTTAACTTGTCAAGTGTCCCGTGATGGCTTTAGAAACACTCAATAAGGACTTAATTTATACCTGTATTTAACCGAAAACGGAGATGTTAACCAGGAGAGAGTAACCACGACACTAGTTAGTGTAAATAAACAACATTCCAACATCCGCACTCTCGAGGGGTGGTTAACTTGTCAAGTGTCCCGTGATGGCTTTAGAAACACTCAATAAGGACTTAATTTATTCCTGTATTTAACACAAAACGGAGAAGTTAACCAGGAGAGAGTAACCACGACAATAGTTAGTGTAGTTAAACAACATTCCAACATCCGCTCTCTCGAGGGGTGGTTAACTTGTTAAGTGTTCCGTGATAGCTTTAGAAACACTCAATAAGGACTTAATTTATTCCTGTATTTAACACAAAACGGAGATGTTAACTAGGAGAGAGTAACCACGACACTAGTTAGTGTAAATAAACAACATTCCAACATCCGCTCTCTCGAGGGGTGGTTAACTTGTCAAGTGTCCCGTGTTGGCTTTAGAAACATTCAATAAGGACTTAATTTACTCCTGTATTTAACACAAAACGGAGAGGTTAACCAGGAGAGAGTAACCACGACACTAGTTAGTGTAAATAAACAACATTCCAACATCCGCACTCTCGAGGGGTGGTTAACTTGTCAAGTGTCCCGTGATGGCTTTAGAAACACTCAATAAGGACTTAATTTATTCCTATATTTAACACAAAACGGAGAAGTTAACCAGGAGAGAGTAACCACAACAATAGTTAGTGTAGTTAAACAACATTCCAACATCCGCTCTCTCGAGGGGTGGTTAACTTGTCAAGTGTCCCGTGATGGCTTTAGAAACACTCAATAAGGACTTAATTTATTCCTGTATTTAACACAAAACGGAGATGTTAACCAGGAGAAAGTAACCACGACACTAGTTAGTGTAGTTAAACAACATTCCAACATCCGCTCTCTCGAGGGGTGGTTAACTTGTCAAGTGTCCCGTGTTGGCTTTAGAAACATTCAATAAGGACTTAATTTACTCCTGTATTTAACACAAAACGGAGAGGTTAACCAGGAGAGAGTAACCACGACAGTAGTTAGTGTAGTTAAACAACATTCCAACATCCGCTCTCTCGAGGCGTGGTTAACTTGTCAAGTGTCCCATGATGGCTTTAGAAACACTCATGTTCCTTTAAGATATAAAGTTACCCTACTTTATGATAAACAGTATTTTTGAAACTCATAATAGCGATGGATTTTAATTTATTTTTTGATTTATTTGGACTTTACCTATTGCTTCTAGTGTTTAAAACTACACTACGTTTCGGGAGGTAAGGAAACTCCTCCCGTTATCAAGTGAACCCTACTTACATCTGCATATCAAACTCTTACACCTAACTAACCTACATTTTTTTTGTTTTTTTTTGATTATTTTTCTTTTACATTTTAATTTACACTAACACAAAGATAACAAATATATATACAAAAAATCAAATACATTACACTAACACAACATTTATATATACACCTAACTAACCTACATTTTTTTAATATTTTCCTTTACAATATAATTTACACTAACATAAAGATAACAAATATATATATAAAAAAAATCCAATACAATACACTAACACAACATTTATATATACGAACAAATGGAAAACTGACAATACATTACCTGTTCTGCATCGTGGCCTCCAAGCTGACGGGCAAGCACGGGAAACTTAAATCTCACGTCCATCCACAACCAAACCGCACACTAGACTAGTGGCTAGCGGCAGTGGAGGGGGGAGAGCCGTTACCCCCACCTACCGACAGGGGCACGTGACGACACAGCTGTGGCTACCCACACGTCTTTGTCGACGGGAACATGACACGGAAACCAAAAACTGCACGATTCCTCCTAGAATGCTACACGGGCACCGGTACGATATTCTCATAGAGATTACCGCATGCCTCCAAGGTGAGCATTGGGAACTGGTCATGCAATCAGGTGGCCGTGTTTCCTCCAAGGGCGATCACGGACGCATGTGTCGTAGCCGCATTGGATGGACTCTAGACGCAGGAGCAACTGTAACACAAGGAACTGGCGTGTGTTTGCGGGGTGATTTTTGACTGAAATGGTGTTTAATTAAGGGAATCCATAGTGGCCTGACATCAATACTACTCTGACTTATTGGATTTTCATGTAATTTAATTAATACCCCTTCAACAAACTTTCTTTTATAAAAGTGAGACTCATGATGTATAATTTTTGCCTCTTCCCAACTAAATTTATGATCATTTTCCCAGGCGTGTTTTGCCAATTTAGATTTTACTGTTTCGCCATTTTTTGTGTTTCTTTTATGTTCGTTTATACGAACTTTTAGCGGCCTTTTAGTTTCCCCTATATATTCACCCTCACATTCACATTTGATGCTGTAGATACAGTTTTTTGAGGCTTGTTCTTCATTTTTCGGTTTTACTTTAGTTAGTTGCTGTCTCAAAGTGTTTGACGATTTAAAAGCTGTTAAGATCTTATATTTTCTGGCAACTCGCCTTATTTTTTCCGACAGTTTTGGGACATATGGGATGCTTATGAAAGCTGTTGGTTTATCCACATTTGGAACAGTGTTTGGCTTTGTCCCCCTTTCCTTTTTGCATCTGTTAATTATTTTTTGAGGATAACCATTCTTTTGTAACTCTTGTGAAATTTTATTGTGCTCCACGTCTAAAGTTTTCTTTTCACAACAAACTGATTTGGCCCTGCCGAAAAGAGAATAAGCTACTGATTCTTTGACTGATTCACAGTGGTTTGATTTGTAATTGAGGTATCGACCTGTGTGTGTTTTCTTTCTAAAAATTTCTGTTTTAAGGGCGTTTCCATCTTTAACTACATTTACATCCAAAAATGCTAGTTTTTTGTCTTGTTCTTTTTCTGTTGTGAGTTTAATTGTTGGTGAAACTTTATTTAAATGCTCAGTAAACTCGTCTAACTTTTTATCGCCATGATTCCAGACTGCAAAGACATCGTCAACGTACCTCAGCCACACTTTCGGTTGAAAACAAGCAGACGCAATAGATTTCTGTTCGAATTCTTCCATAAATATGTTGGCAAATATTGGTGACAAAGGCGATCCCATTGCCATTCCCTCATCCTGGCGGAATATTTGGCCCTCCAATTCAAAATAATTTGACTCGGTACATAATTTAAGCAAATCCATAATTACATTTACTGGGATTTTGGTTCTTGTATTTAAGTTTTGGTCATTGAGTAACCGTTTTTCAATGATTTCTAGTGTTTGGTTTACGGGGATATTAGTGAAAAGACTTTCAACATCAAAACTAACTAACATGTCCTTGTCTGAAATTTGCATGTCTTTTACAATTTCTACAAAATGCTTTGTGTTTGTTACATGTGAATCAGTATTTCCTGACAAAGGTTTGAGTATGGGCAGGAGAAATCTACATAGTTCTCTACTTGGGGAGTCTCTTGAACTAACAATGGGTCTCAGAGGAACACCTTCTTTGTGTATTTTTGGTAGCCCATACATGTGAGGAGTTTTTGAGTGGTGTGGTGTAAGTCGTTTGCGCTGTGTGTCTGTAAAAAATTCTTTGTGTTTTCTGAGAGTCTTTTCGATTTTAGTTTTATAACTTTTAGTTGGGTCCTTCTTTAGTAGTGTGTATTTTCCAGCTATAAGAACATCCTGAATTTTATGCGAATAATCAACTTTATTTATTAGCACAGTTGCATTTCCTTTGTCGGCTGGTAAAATCTTTAGGGTTTCTTCCTTTTTTAAAGCATTTAAGGCCTCTTTTTCATTTCTTGTTATGTTTGGTTTCACTGCTTTTATATTTTTAAGTACCGCACTGGCCTCACTTCTGAATTGATCAGCTACATCCTCAGGGAGCTGGGGTGTCGCCGATTCAATACCAGTAATGAAATCAAGTACGTTTACGGCTTTAGGAGCTACAGCAAAATTTAGACCTTTAGAAAGTAGTTCTATTTCGTCGTGAGTCAGTGTTTTGTCCGAGAGGTTGACGACCGCTTGGGGCGTTGCGGAATTCGTGGAATTTTCCACTTGCGCCGCTAAACCCGGCGTGTTCAAACTTTCTCTCGCCCTACTGTCCATTTCCTTCAAGTGATTTAGCTTCTTTATTTGTGATTGTTTGTTGGATTCACTGTGCCTATCAGCAGATTTGTTCAAGTTTTTTAAGATGTTTTCAAACTCTGGACCTATTAACTCAAACAATTTTTCTGTTTCTACGTTTACTTGAGTTTTGAGTTTTTCTTTGTTGCTCAAATGAAAATTAAGCCTATCTTTCATTAGTTTTTGGCTGGCTGTTGATAAAATCTTTTTCGCTCTGTGGCTGTAGTAAGGAGATTTTAATTAAAAAAAAAAAAAAAAAAGAAGGACTCGTTCCCAAAGGTCTCATATTAAAATCTCCTTACTACAGCCACAGAGCGAAAAAGATTTTATCAACAGCCAGCCAAAAACTAATGAAAGATAGACTTAATTTTCATTTGAGCAACAAAGAAAAATTCAAAACTCAAGTAAACGTAGAAACAGAAAAATTGTTTGAGTTAATAGGTCCAGAGTTTGAAAACATCTTAAAAAACTTGAACAAATCTGCTGATAGGCACAGTGAATCCAACAAACAATCACAAATAAAGAAGCTAAATCACTTGAAGGAAATGGACAGTAGGGCGAGAGAAAGTTTGAACACGACGGGTTTAGCGGCGCAAGTGGAAAATTCCACGAATTCCGCAACGCCCCAAGCGGTCGTCAACCTCTCGGACAAAACACTGACTCACGACGAAATAGAACTACTTTCTAAAGGTCTAAATTTTGCTGTAGCTCCTAAAGCCGTAAACGTACTTGATTTCATTACTGGTATTGAATCGGCGACACCCCAGCTCCCTGAGGATGTAGCTGATCAATTCAGAAGTGAGGCCAGTGCGGCACTTAAAAATATAAAAGCAGTGAAACCAAACATAACAAGAAATGAAAAAGAGGCCTTAAATGCTTTAAAAAAGGAAGAAACCCTAAAGATTTTACCAGCCGACAAAGGAAATGCAACTGTGCTAATAAATAAAGTTGATTATTCGCATAAAATTTAGGATGTTCTTAAAGCTGGAAAATACACACTACTAAAGAAGGACCCAACTAAAAGTTATGAAACTAAAATCGAAAAGACTCTCAGAAAACACAAAGAATTTTTTACAGACGCACAGCGCAAACGACTTACACCACACCACTCAAAAACTCCTCACATGTATGGGCTACCAAAAATACACAAAGAAGGTGTTCCTCTGAGACCCATTGTTAGTTCAAGAGACTCCCCAAGTAGAGAACTATGTAGATTTCTCCTGCCCATACTCAAACCTTTGTCAGGAAATACTGATTCACATGTAACAAACACAAAGCATTTTGTAGAAATTGTAAAAGACATGCAAATTTCAGACAAGGACATGTTAGTTAGTTTTGATGTTGAAAGTCTTTTCACTAATATCCCCGTAAACCAAACACTAGAAATCATTGAAAAACGGTTACTCAATGACCAAAACTTAAATACAAGAACCAAAATCCCAGTAAATGTAATTATGGATTTGCTTAAATTATGTACCGAGTCAAATTATTTTGAATTGGAGGGCCAAATATTCCGCCAGGATGAGGGAATGGCAATGGGATCGCCTTTGTCACCAATATTTGCCAACATATTTATGGAAGAATTCGAACAGAAAGCTATTGCGTCTGCTTGTTTTCAACCGAAAGTGTGGCTGAGGTACGTTGACGATGTCTTTGCTGTCTGGAATCATGGCGATAAAAAGTTAGACGAGTTTACTGAGCATTTAAATAAAGTTTCACCAACAATTAAACTCACAACAGAAAAAGAACAAGACAAAAAACTAGCATTTTTGGATGTAAATGTAGTTAAAGATGGAAACGCCCTTAAAACAGAAATTTTTAGAAAGAAAACACACACAGGTCGATACCTCAATTACAAATCAAACCACTGTGAATCAGTCAAAGAATCAGTAGCTTATTCTCTTTTCGACAGGGCCAAATCAGTTTGTTGTGAAAAGAAAACTTTAGACGTGGAGCACAATAAAATTTCACAAGAGTTACAAAAGAATGGTTATCCTCAAAAAATAATTAACAGATGCAAAAAGGAAAGGGGGACAAAGCCAAACACTGTTCCAAATGTGGATAAACCAACAGCTTTCATAAGCATCCCATATGTCCCAAAACTGTCGGAAAAAATAAGGCGAGTTGCCAGAAAATATAAGATCTTAACAGCTTTTAAATCGTCAAACACTTTGAGACAGCAACTAACTAAAGTAAAACCGAAAAATGAAGAACAAGCCTCAAAAAACTGTATCTACAGCATCAAATGTGAATGTGAGGGTAAATATATAGGGGAAACTAAAAGGCCGCTAAAAGTTCGTATAAACGAACATAAAAGAAACACAAAAAATGGCGAAACAGTAAAATCTAAATTGGCAAAACACGCCTGGGAAAATGATCATAAATTTAGTTGGGAAGAGGCAAAAATTATACATCATGAGTCTCACTATTATAAAAGAAAGTTTGTTGAAGGGGTATTAATTAAATTACATGAAAATCCAATAAGTCAGAGTAGTATTGATGTCAGGCCACTATGGATTCCCTTAATTAAACACCATTTCAGTCAAAAATCACCCCGCAAACACACGCCAGTTCCTTGTGTTACAGTTGCTCCTGCGTCTAGAGTCCATCCAATGCGGCTACGACACATGCGTCCGTGATCGCCCTTGGAGGAAACACGGCCACCTGATTGCATGACCAGTTCCCAATGCTCACCTTGGAGGCATGCGGTAATCTCTATGAGAATATCGTACCGGTGCCCGTGTAGCATTCTAGGAGGAATCGTGCAGTTTTTGGTTTCCGTGTCATGTTCCCGTCGACAAAGACGTGTGGGTAGCCACAGCTGTGTCGTCACGTGCCCCTGTCGGTAGGTGGGGGTAACGGCTCTCCCCCCTCCACTGCCGCTAGCCACTAGTCTAGTGTGCGGTTTGGTTGTGGATGGACGTGAGATTTAAGTTTCCCGTGCTTGCCCGTCAGCTTGGAGGCCACGATGCAGAACAGGTAATGTATTGTCAGTTTTCCATTTGTTCGTATATATAAATGTTGTGTTAGTGTATTGTATTGGATTTTTTTTATATATATATTTGTTATCTTTATGTTAGTGTAAATTAAATTGTAAAGGAAAATATTAAAAAAATGTAGGTTAGTTAGGTGTATATATAAATGTTGTGTTAGTGTAATGTATTTGATTTTTTGTATATATATTTGTTATCTTTGTGTTAGTGTAAATTAAAATGTAAAAGAAAAATAATAAAAAAAAAACCAAAAAAAAATGTAGGTTAGTTAGGTGTAAGAGTTTGATATGTAGATGTAAGTAGGGTTCACTTGATAACGGGAGGAGTTTCCTTACCTCCCGAAACGTAGTGTAGTTTTAAACACTAGAAGCGATAGGTAAAGTCCAAATAAATCAAAAAATAAGTTTATGATAAACAGTTATGAAACATCGTGCCAATCTAGAGATGCAAGATATTTAACTGCTCATTTTGTCCAAAACATTTCCTAATTGGGATTTCCTCTATCAGTTTATGTAGTTATGAAAATTATACCTTGAAACACAATTAAAACCTTAAAATATCGTAAAAATATTGTAAAACTACGCCATGTTTATCCATAAAGAATGTTGAGCATCATTAGAGTCAGTATGTTACCACCTTTCCTCATTGTCATTCTTAATACCTTTTTGTTTCATGAGTATATAAATACTTAAATTATATGATTGAATGAGATTGCAAAATTTGAGCAGAAAATCTTTATTTTTCACAGCCATAATGATTCCAAAGTTTATCAATTACAAATGTGTTTACTAAAATTTTCATGCTTAGACTATGTTATACACTGTAGAAAAATTTTCAGGATAATTTTACTACTTGGCTGGCAACTAGCAGTACCTATATAGTGCTCAAATTTGAAATATACGGTATCTTTACTACAACTTTTGGAGTTTTTTAAGGCGAGGCGTTACCAGACACCTTATGGTGAGAACCTTCAGTATTAAAGCCGGAGCAACCAAAGTTATCTATATAGGAATCACATACCCTATCGAAGCCGACGCCAAACGATCGTTCATCTGCCCCCAAGTCCCAACCCCACGATAAAACCGTCTTCGTATAGTTTGTTCTATGAGTGTCTGGAGTGAAGCATCTCCTCACAATGGCTGAGGAAATGAAAAGGGATTTAGACTCTGCGCGGTTGATTTACATGGTTTTACAGTAGTGTGTGTGTGTGTGTGTGTGTGTGTGTGTGTGTGTGTGTGTGTGTGTGTGTGTGTGTGTGTGTGTGTGTGTGTGTGAGAGAGGAAAGTATCAAATAACCAACATTATAACCACAGTCTAATATAAAAGGCTGGAAATTCAGCTACCTATAAGTTGTCACCCGGAAGTGGAGCGCCTTACAAGCACTCGTAGCGATTGGCGGCGCGACTACAACCACAGCCATATCTCTACTCGCACAGTCACAGAAGACAGCACAGTCTAGTATTCGCAGTCGAGAAACTCACCTATCCAAAATGATGGCCTGGGATCAGGCCTGATTGTGTCGCTAACCACCAGGATTGCCAGTAGGTTATATTAGTTTTAACTTCCATCCACCTGGATCGCTAGAGTGTTTACATTAGTTGCGCCGCCAACCATGTGGATCGCTAGTGAGTTCCGGGGGACATATTTACTCACGTTTCACGACTATTTACCCTATTTGTTATATTAGACTTTGATTTTAACCTTGACATACAAACCAGCTGTAAATAATATTAATGGTAATTTGGTGAAAAATAGGAAAATAATTGTTATTATAATTAAGTTCCTATAATATTATATAAAATAGGTTTACAAAAATGGATGATTTTGAATTTGACCTAGAGCCTGTTTACTTAAATGTTCGAATTTATTTAATGAAAAACGTTTCATATACATTAAACTGATTTACTTTTCTAATTACTTTAATAATTTGGCTTTCGAAAAACTGTACCTTTCTTCAAAAGCATGCTTTATATTGGTAGATTTTTCAAGGTGGAAATTTTTGTAGATTGCCTTTTGTGTTTCTTTAAATCTGGTTTAAATTTGTCTTCTCGTTAGACCAATATAAATGTTGCTGCATGAATCACAATTTATTTGATAAATATAAATTTAGTTGTCTTCCTTAAGTTCCTTATTTAAGTTATTTTTTTGGGGTTGCTTTAATTTTGTTTAACATTTTTATTATTTTACATTTTTTCATCAACGCAACTGATTATCTATTAAAACAGCTATATTTTTAACATTTAACTCTTTTTTGAACTCTTAAAAAGTCTTTAAACAAGTTATTTAAAAACATTAATTTATTATATTTGCCCAAATTCAAAGACCGACACTTAGTTTAATCTATCTCACACTTATACATTTGTTTTAAGGGGTCTTCTATATTCAAATCGAGTGAGAAATTACCACAATTCAACTCATTGATGTAATTTTTCGTACCAAAGCTATTAAAACGCTGTATATAATGTAAAATAAATGAAACTAGGTTAAATTAAAATAGTTTAATAAACATACATCGTACTACTTACATTTTTACTAATCAGTTGACAAACGAGTACTAATATTTGCCTACCTTTTGAAAATATTCTATTTGGTTATATATTGAATGTTAAGGTCAGTATGTTTAAGTAGGGCTTTAATCAACAAAAATCAAGGTCTTAAACCGTAATTTAATTTTTTTCAAGTTTTCTAAAATTAATTTCTTTTGATAAACCTACACAATAACACCACTCTCCAAAATAACAAATGACATTAAACTTATTTCATTATAGGAACGCACCATGAGTATATTCAAATACGGAAATATTTTAAAATTTGTACATGCCCAGTAAAATTGCAAAAATAAATACAGTATTTTAATCCACTTGATGATCAATTCAAAGTACATGTTTTTTAGTCATATTCCTTCCATGTGTAACATTTCAACCCCTATCAAGTACACAATTAACATAAACAGTCCGACAAAGGCAGTCCATCTCTCTGTGGGAGAGAGATGAGCTGGCCAAAGCTAAAGCAAATATCCAATCGTGGTAGTCTGTTGGGGGTCTGTAAATAGTTTCATTGCAGTCTATATCAAAGACAGATTATTTATCATGGTTTTGGTGTTATCTGTAATCAATCAAGGTAGCATTTGGTATTAATTAAATATTGATATTACTTTATTTATTAGGCTCAGATACGTTATCCCTCATGCAGTTGAACAATATATTATAAAATATGTTAAAAAGCGTCGATAAATACTGATGAAAAAGTTCTTGCAACGGTGACTTACATATGTAATGTTTATAAAAATACCCCCATCTCAGCAAACCAGCAAAGTCAATGAGCAAAGTGAATAAAATATCTTCCCACATGAATGCCATTTAATTTTACCACATTTAAA
Source organism: Allygus modestus (assembly GCA_963675035.1). NCBI lineage: Eukaryota > Metazoa > Arthropoda > Insecta > Hemiptera > Cicadellidae > Allygus > Allygus modestus. The sequence goes on from OY776112.1 coordinate 105,792,985, forward strand.
ATGTTCACTTAAGCTGTACTTCCCGAGGCAAGAAAATATTTATCTAATTAATAAGTGCTTGAGTAGCACGATACAAGTTACAGTTAAACAGGATAAAACGTACTATGCCTAAAAAACAACAAAATATATTCATACTTTTTTGTACTAAATTTACATACAATGCGGTAAACATACATAAAGGAAGGCAAAAGGCGATCGATTTTAACTAGTTACACCGGATACATCAGGCCCAATAGGAGAATGACAACTGATTTCGTAAATTATAAAATAAATATATTTTGAAAAAAGTCGTTTATTCTAAATATTCTTTGCGGTATGTACTCGTATTTGTCGTGATGGAGTTCATATAAAGTATTAATTGGCTACTCATCACTAAAGAAAAAAAGTTTGTTTACTTATAACCTATCCAGTGACAAGACTGAGGACGAATCTCGATGGAGATTTTAAATACATCTTGATTTTACTTAAGATTTGTTTTTCTTTAGTGATGAGTAGGCAATTAATACTTGATATTAAATATTAGAATCAAATAACGAATTTGCCTAGTTTAAGTTACATATAAAATCATAAATCTGAATTAGAATTACGTTGTCTCTCCATACAGTTCTTTATTACAGTAATTAATAAAGTAATGTATAACTACTCTGTGACGGGGATTGCCTTTAATCAGGACTTTGGAGGTGAGGGACCTTGGGGTCACCTTTATTCCCTCTCTAAGCTGGGAGATACATGTGCACAATGTATCCAACAAATCTCTTCAAGTTCTTGGTCTCGTCTTCAGTGTTTCAAGACCTTCACGGATCTACATGTACTAAAGATCTTATACTGCAGTCTGAGAGACCGCATCTCGAGTATAAGTGTTGTTTGGTCTCCACACCAGTTGCATTTGAGAGAGAGTCCAAATACGTTTTTAAGACTTGTTGGCGTGAAGCTTGGGTTTAGATATATGGATGTCCCTACACAAGAAGTTCCCTACACTATCCTAAACAGCCCCTCTCTGGAATCAAGGCGCTTCTGTCAGGACATACTGTTTTTATTCAAATTCATCAACGGAAACATCGACTACCCCAGCCTCCTGGAGAGGATAAACTTCAGAGTGCCTTTTAGGACAAGGTACAAGGCATTTTTTTACAAAAGCCTCTATCATTACATCCTACGCTGCTAATGGCTCCATGACAAGATTCCAATGACTGGGCAACACTTTACCGGATCGTCTGGATTTATTTTACTCAACCCTGGCGTCATTTAAATCTTCACTCCTTAATCTATAATAATTATAGCTATCCGGCCTGATGTTGTATCTTGTGAAGGGCCACTAAGTTGCATGTAATGTGTTGTGTAGTGGTTAGTCATTTTCAATTTACATTTGAACTATTTATGCATTGCATGTTGATTATTTTCCTTAAAGTGCTGTGTATTGTACCAAATATTGTTCTTGTATTTATTGTATTATTTATTAATTGTTTCATACATTTTAAAATATTAATATTTACCTATCATTCAATTTTCACTTTTTTATGTTTTTTTCTGTAGATCAGAATCATTTATGGGTTGGGGTTTTACCTTGATATTATTCCTCATTTTATTGTTACCTATTTATCGTTATTATTCCCTTGAAACAATTTTGTAATTTGTAATAGTTACCTATTTAATGTTGTCATTAGCTTTAAGAATTTTTGTGATATTTAATAGTTACTTATTTATTGTTATTATTCGCTTTTAAAGTGTATTAATGTTGTTTTCAATATGTATTTACAACTAATCTAAGTTATTATTGTATTAATGACTAAGCCGTTTGGAAGACAAACAATCAAATAAACTGTACTATAGTTACATTTCAATCAAGAGGTCAGTTCAATCATACTCATTATTCAGTTTTATTAGTTCTATTTCACTAGTTTCCTATATCAATTTTAAACTCCTATTAAGTACACTGTAAACTTGACGACATGGAGGTAGACGAGCTATTCAAGGCTAAAAATAGGTAATTTTGGTATCTCAGCAACAGCTGTATGTAAAACAAAACAAAATTAAATTAATTATATGTTTTTCAGCAAAACGCATTAATGGGTCAGAAAAATATTTATTCCCTATAAGATTGGAAAACATTCAAAGATTGTACGCAAGATAACAATTTCTGTTAAGCGATAAATACCTACTAATACAGAAATAAATATTAGTAGGATACATTATTTCGAAATAGTACTTCCAAGAAAATCAATTTCACAAAATTATTTCCTACCGTAATGTCATTCAAGAAGTTTTAGTGGAAACTTGCTATCACTGATTGGGGTATTGAGTTTCATGACGTTTCTGAAATCTGATCCCGTCTTTAGGCGAGAAGAGTGCCTGTGAATTTGGCTGTTGTGTTATGGCTTGGGCTTTTTGGTTTTGGTTTTTATTTTACTGCCTTATAGTTCCCTATTTCAGATTTATTGCAATTTATTAATTTTTTCAGCTTCCCAGGATTGTGTAGCTAATTTCGACATAGCCTTAGTATTCGTTTCACCTGAATACGGGATCAGATTCCAGATCTCGAAACATTTGTGGAAAATGTCCAAAAAAATAACATATACATATTTTTAAGTAAATAATAATTATTGGCAATCTTTAGTTTTGCCTATTACCTTAAAGTACATTTATGTTAGTTAACTTTTTATAAAAAATACATAATTTCTTATTACCATTTTCTAGGAATCTCTTCTACAACCTGTTTTCCACCGTAGTTATTAATAGTCTATGTTAATTGTCGAATAGCATCTCACCTCGCACAAAAAGTATGCCAAGTAACAATAACTCCATCTAGCAAATAAAATGGGGGCAACCACATAATACACGTTAGGCGTAAGGCAAGTCTTTTCAAACGGCGCGTCTCCTCCTATGACGCCAATCGGCAAATGCGTGAGGGCTTCTTAATGGAACCTTTTGTCAGGATTATTCAACAACAATGCACCTCCACCCAGTGGGGGAGAGGTGAAGAGGAATTCTTATAATGACTTTTTTACTCCATCGTAATTACGCTTGCTGAAGAAATTTATTCTAAAAATACTTATTAACCAAGTATTTTTAGTTGTCAACAAGTTTTAGAAAGACAGTTTTATTTGGACATTTAATTTTCCAAATGAAATCTTGTTTAACTAATTATGTGTTAAGGACTCTCCTTTTCAATACTTATTTTTGGCAGGCAATAGTTGTATTTGGTCAGTTGGTCATATCAACATGTATATTTTAGTAGTAAAAGTTCATCAGTTTGACCACAGAATGCAGCACAAACAAATGTTTTTCGGTCTCCATGAATCTTCACGGGGTAACCGGGATCTTCAAGGCTAGATAGAGTTTTTACAGACAACCGCAGCAGGAAGTTAAATGACCTGAGGCAAGACAGTTAAGTTTATTCGAGACTGCAAATCAATGTTGAAAGTAGCAAACTTTTTTCTGTTTTACAAAACGCCAAGTTCCTCGTTTCTTAAAACTTTTCCGGCAGAGGTCCATAAACTTGGGGTAAGAGTTTTGTAGGAGTAACTATTGTGTAGAATTTAAGTTTCTCAATAGACAATTTCAGACAGGATTCGTGTTAGTACCTCATCATATACATTGTATTTTATATTTTTTTTAAAGAAACACCAAAGCCGGTTTGGTGTGCATATAGAAAAGTTTGTATACACGTTTTAGGACTATTATGCAAATAAAAGACATGTTCTCTTCAGGAGGAAGTTACTGAAAAGAATTTATGGTTCCTTAACACATAAAATAAGTGTTCTTTGAAAGTATATTTGAAAGGCAAATATAGTTTTTCAGCCTCGATCCAATCTTCTTTCTTTGTCACTTGCAGCCCCAGCAATGTTTTGATCTTTCCTTCACTCTGAGCTTAGAAATTTAATATTGATCTCCTGGTTGTATTATCATAGTTTTTTTATATGAAATTTATAGTTAAAACTTCTATAAATATCTATGAATATTCTATAACAGTATTTCTTCATTTTCGTTCAGCGATTTTCGTCCACCAAAACTAGTATTTTGTACACATGTTTGGTATCGATCAAAAGCTGTAACTCTCTAGATGTGCTTTTTGTTTTGAAAAAGATCCACCCTTAAAATTCCGCCCAATGCAATGTGCTCCCAAAGTTTCAATATAATCTTATCCAGTTATTTTATTTCGGTAATCAGCTGATTATAATATGAAATTTAAAAACATCAGGCTCAATGTTATCTGAATGTGTGAGATCGGGAAACCGGCTAGTTTATATAATGAAACAGTTTAGTGAGATTATAAATTAAAAATTTTATAAAATATAGTTACTGTCTTTTAGTATGTGTAACGTGATTGAACTAAGGAAATAGTTATTTTCGAAATGATTCTTGTTGAAAAGATTATGTATTTTTATTATTTATTTGATCTGTTTTAAAGTGAAAACATATTTGTGAACTTTAAAATGTTTGAGCATTTTTAGCGAATTTTCCCTATAGGGAAGAAGCTATTACCGTAGTCGGCATGGTAAGACATAGGCCCGGGACCGTGATAAATTTTCGTTTTGAGGTCCCCAAAAACACCATTCGTTCGAAACTATATATATATATATATATATATATATATATATATATATGTGTGTGTCAGTGAACACGATAACTCTCGTAAAAAATGATCCGATTTTCATGAAATTTAGTATAAACGTGTAAAGCAACATTTATGACTTTAAGTTCGAAAACCAGCCAGATCGCGCTATCCTAAAGGGTATTTTGGGGGGGATTTTGTACCCCAAAAATGGGGTTTTTGAGCTTTTACATATCATTTTATAAATAGTTAAATATTCGTTTTTACCATTGGATTCAGCTTAAAAAAACACACAATTTGGTATTTGATCATTCCTTTACGTCAATTGGTTACCGAGATATTGAAAGTGGTAATCACAGTACGTTGTCTAATGTTATTCTTATGGAGGAAAAGACAAATTTTATATCTCGCTTATTTATGAACGTATACTGACGAAATTTGGTGTACAGCTTCATCTGGTTGTGGTTTATTGATAGTTGCTCCAAAAAGTTTTTTTGCCAAAGGCTCCTGAAGCAGCAAACCTGCGTACTCACCCCTATGTTATTATTATGGAGAATACTTAAATGCTATGTCTCTCTTAATTATGGACATAAATGAATAAATCTGGTATACGACTTCACCTAGTTAAGTTCTATTGATATTAGCGTAAAAATCCTTTTATTGTGTTCCTTTTTGCAGCAAACCTGCGTACTCAGCCCCAATGTTATTCTTATGGAGAATAATTAAAATTGCATATATCGCTTATTTGTGAATGTATTTTTATGAAACTTGGTAAGTGGCTTATTTAGTATTAAAACATTTATCTCCATTGGAGATTCGCTGAGTATGCAGGTTTGCTGCGACGGGGGTATTTTATCAATGGATAGGATTGACCACCTATGCAACCTATGCAACTTATGGGTATTTATCATTTTGTATATTCATGGTCTGTATTCGCTCAGTCAGTTCTTCACAGATACTTCTCATTTAGCTAAGTCAGTCAAAGGTTTTACTTTGTATCATGAGTATACGTTCACTAATTATTGTATTTTAAAACAAAATTTCTTTACAATCACCCAGCAAACTTAACTGGGATTATATACCTAGTTGTATAAACCAGTCCTAATAAATTCAATTTTCAGGTCACATATAACAAATGTGAGAAACTGAATATGCATTACTATTGATGCTGTGAATGCAGTTCGAATGAGCTTGTCACTTTACAAGCTACCTGCTCTATTTTCAAAAGCTAGCATTACTGCAATGAGGTTTACATTTACTTTGTCTAATCATTAGCGAATACAACTGGAACTTATTACAACTGGTTTGTTATTATATAAACATAAACACAAAACTTTGAAGTATACTTATATATAATACGTGAAGGCGATTTCTACGAAACACTACTCTTCCGTTAATAATGGACGGATTTTTACAAACGATGTGTCAAAATTAAGAGTTTTTTATGTAGACGCCCCTTTCTCCAATTCCTGTAATAAAGGCCTCGGGCTTCGCCCCACAGGCCTTCAGAATTATAGTGTATTCCTTATGAAGAAAAGATGTTTACTTAAACAGACGAATAATTTGTAATAATTGCATACTAAAACAGCTGTTGATAGAAAAACACATGATAACAGAAGAGCTTACATAAATATAATATTACGTTGTGATCGCGAGCGAAGCCGCGAAAGGCTACTTAAATTAAATTAAATGGGGAAATATGCATATTACCTGAGGTAATGTGTCTTAAATATTTGAACCTATAGAGTGAACATATCCAAAATGAATCAAGTGTACATATAATACAAATACTACAACAAAAATACTACCTGGTGGGATATGGAGCTGTAATAACAATTGGAGTAATCCTAACATGCGGAAAAAAGGCAATTGAGTGGAATAAATCTGCTCGTCATGGGAGTGGAACATGGTAAAAATTACTCAAGGGGATTTAATATAACTGACCGTCTCTGAACAATGTTTGGTCCCCCAGGTACAATTACTGATGTACTAGTGAAAAGTGAAAACTGGAACATATTTTACCCTATTGTAGAATTAAGATAAAATACCTACATAAAACTCAAGTTCGAACTTCACCAATGAACTAATTTGTTTATGAAAATCTGTGTTTAAAACGCTTAAACATACATTAAGAAAACTAAACAAAAAAACACTTAATCAGAGCGAAATCTGTCGTACCGAATTTGAGCGCGTTACCTGATCGTGATTCCACTATATTATAAGCATTTACATATGTTCTTTAAGAGTGCTACATGTAAAACAATGCAGAAAAAAGTCCACAATCCCACACATATTTTCATTAGTCACAAAAGCTCTTTAGTTTTACCACATTAAATTGTTTGTTCTGTCCATACATTTGGTATTGTAAGGACTAGCTTAAAAATGCTTAAAATCTAAATTGGAACACACAATATTATAACGTTTTCTCCCCAAACTAATAAAATGATATACACAAATGTTTTCAAATTTGATAATACATTTCAATAGAAAACAACAATAACAGTTAACAGGTAATAACATAGGCCAGGTAGCCCGGCGATAAATCGAGTTGCAATTTACCAAGTGACCCCTACTGATAAGAAGGATACAATGGGGCGATCCCACCCCAAACGTTGGTACTGTTGAACCCTCTAATCATGTCCTTGGATCCGCTTGAGTTAAGGTCCTCAGGGACCTAGGGTGTGGGGTCTGGGGATATGTACGCGAATATTTTGTTTAAATTAAGCTTAAATTCACTAAAAATCAAAGCATTTTATACCGTAGACCAATAGTTGATGAGGGATGTATGTGAATTAAATTTTTAAGTATCCAATCATTGGTCAGTGGCAGAATTTATGCCAAACTGAATTCTAAGTAATTTTTGCAATGAACTTTTTATTAATTGTTATTTATTATGAAGGTAGTTTATTTTTGTTATTTGTATGGTTAAACAACTATTTATAATTCTAAGATGTTCTATTGTATTTTTTTAAATATTGTTGACGATGTCAATTGTACACCATTTTATCTCTAAAGAACGAAAAATTATTGACTCTTGATTCATGATTCAAACGTGGGTTATCTAGTTTCATGTGAATAAGTATTTTATACCGGGTGATAACAACATTATAAGCACCAATACAAGAGAATATCACTGACAGCTGACTGCCATGGTGTATAATGAGAATGCCTCATAATACACCACCGCAACCAGCTTTCAGTGCCTCTCCCTAACATCAGAAGCGGCGGAATGAGACGCAAAGTCACTTGGTAGTCAAGGATGTCGAAGGATCACTTGAATCCGTGGAAACGTATTTTTTCTATTCGCATTAGTTCAATATGCTGCACAAGCTGAGTATGAAATGCAGGAAGAGACATTTTGATGTATTAAAACAATCGTTTTTCGTCTCTTAACTCGTTTCTTAGCTCTGACTCTCACGAGTATTATGTGTGTGCAAAGGTAGGCAGGTAGGGAAGGTGTTAACTTACTCCAAATGTCCTATTTCTCTTTACAGATGGAACATCCTGTAAAATGTTCGTCGTCTTTGGTGTTAATCGATTTTCACAACACCTTCATGCAGAGGGTGAAAAACGGTTTCCACCAACCAAGTTCATAGGTTTTTTTTATTAATACGTTTTATAAAATCTATTTGGTCACGGTTTAAGGCAATAGATAATTACAGAATACCCCCCGTTGCAGCAAACCTCCGTACTCAGCGAATTTCCAATGCATTTATATGTTTCTCACTCCTACAGAAAGCCACTTACCAAGTTTCACAAAAATACATTCATAATTAAGTGATTTATAACATTTTATTTATTCCCCATAAGAATAACATAAGGACTGAGTATGCAGGTTTGCTGCAACTAGGAATATAAGAAATAAGTTTTTATGCAATTATCAATTTAACTGAACCAGGTGAAGCTACATAAGAAGTTTTATTCATTTATGTTCATAATTAAGGCAGATATAAAACTTTACTTTTTCTCCATAAGAATAACATTAGGGCTGAGTATGCAGGTTAGCTGCTACGGGGAAAATAAAAAAATATATTTGTTGTGCAAATATCAATATACCAGTACAAAGTGAAGTCACATACCAAGTTTCATCAATGTAAATTAATAAATAATCGAGAAATGTTATTTATTCTCCATAAGGATAACATTGGACAACGTACTGTGTTTAGCACTTCGAATATCTCTGCACCGGTTGGACTTAGAATCACAATTTAAACACCAAAATGATTGTTTTGTGGTGCTGAAGTGATTGGTAAAAAAAGCAAATGTGAAGTTGAAAGTAAAATTAACTGAGGAAAAGCCAAAAACCTTTTTCCCATAAGATTAACATGGGAGATTTTGTGAGCAGGTTTTTTTGGTTTTTCCCACAACCACTTAACCTAGGTTAATAATTCAAAATACCATATTATTTTTTTCAAGCTCTATAACATAGTCAAACCCAAAATTTTTATAAAAATGTTTGGGTAAAAATTACAAAAAACTGATTTTTGAAAATTTAAAATCCCATAAACCCCCCTTCCCATGGTCCGATTTTTCTGGTTTTCTAACTTAAAGTCATAAATGTCACTTTACATATTTGAGCCAAATTTCATCGAAATCGGACGTTTTTTCCTCAAGTTATCGCATTCACGGACACACACACACACACACACACACACACACACACACACACACACACACATATATATACATATATATATACACATATATACATATATATATATATATATATATATATGTGTGTGTGTGTATGTGTGTGTGTGTGTGTGTGTCCGTGAATGCGATAACTTGAGTAAAAAACGTCCGATTTCGATGAAATTTAATGAGAATGTTTTTTTATATACACACACACATAATTTTAGATTTAGTGATCATATATTATTTGTTTGTAAATAATATAAAAGAAAATTTGTTGAGGTTATGTATCTTTCAAGATGGCCATTATAGTTGAAACTAGTCAGTCCAGATAAAAATGTTTCAAAAAACAGAGTCACTTGTTGATAATGCTTTTAAAAATAATATATATACAAATATAGGCCTACTGTATATATAATATATATATACAGTAGGTACCAGTAGGTACTGGTATGTGAAGTTTTCAGCAAAATTAACCGAGGAAAAGCTAAAAACGTTGTTCACATAAGACTAACATGGGTCATTTTATGAACACTTTTTTTGATTTCCTCCGCAACCACTTAACCTAGGGTAATGATTCAAAATACTATATTATTTGTTTTATAAGCTCTATAAAATAGGAAAACCCCAAATTTAGTCTCATAAAATTTTGTAGTGAAAAATGCCAAAAACTGAAAATGCCCCCCATAAATCCCCTTTCCCATGGTCCGATTTTTCTGGTTTTCGAACTTTTGTTGATGGTTTTTACTTAAGTTATCACATTCACGGACATATATTATTATGTGTTAAGTGGTCGTGGAGGAAATGAAAAAAAGTGTTCATAAAATGACCCATGTTAGTCTTATGGGAACAACGTTTATAGCTTTTCCTCGGTTAATTTTGCTGAAAACTTCACATTTGATTTTACCAATCAGTTCAGCTCTACAAAACAATCATTTTGGCATTCAAGTTGTGATTCTACGTCCAACAGTTGCAGAGATATTCATAGTGCTAAACACAGTACGTTGCCCAATGTTATCCTTACGGAGAATAATTAAAAATTGATATCTCGATTATTTATGAATGTATATTGATGAAACTTGGCATGTGGCTTCAACTAGTTCATGTATATTGATATATAAAAACAATTTGTTAAACAATTATTGATGATTGTCCCCATAGCAGCAAACCTGCATACTCAGCCCTAATGTTATTCTGAAGAATAAGTAAAGTTTTTTATCTCCCTTAATTATGGACATAAATTAATAACAACTTGGTATGTAGCTTCACCTGGTTAAGTTATACTGATAATTGCACACAAACATAATTGTTATCTTTCTTGTTGCAGCAAACCCGCATACTCAGCCTTTAATGCTATTCTTATGGAGAATACATACAATGCTTTACCGTATATCACTTATTTATAAATGTATTTTTATGAAACTTTGTAAGTGGCTTTATATGGTAGTGAGAAATATATAAATGCATTAGAAATTCGCTGAGTACGTAGGTTTGCTGCGGCGGGGGTATTTTGATAAAAACAAAGGGACTTTTAATTTGTAGCTCTTAAAAAAGGGGTTCCTTTGTTGTAAGGCGGCTCTTTTATCTTAAAACATATGCACGTCAGCAAGCTTCTTTACACTTAAGTTATTCCTCCAGATTTGTTATTAATACATCGTGACATCCCATAAAACTCCTCATGGGAGACACCCCTTCCCCTTACACCCCTTCATAAACACACAAATGCCCGAAAATTCACCCTTAAACGACCACATTTCATTGGTGCGCAGGAGTGAAGCAAATTGGCATAAACTCATTTGTAAATAATTACGCTAATTTGATCCCTTCTTGTTTCGATCCAAGCCTAAACATTTATTGAGGACCAAAATTTATAAAACGCCAAACCGGTCAACCTTAAACTTAGAAAATGTAATAAATTGTTATTTTACTTCAAATTAAAATTGTGCGCGTTTCAATTGCTGTTTGTATACCTTTTGTTCTAAAAGCCCCGGAGCGGTTTAATAACTTTAAAACCGAGTGAAGTGAAATAACCATATTTTACAAATAGTTAATGGCGATATAAATAACATTTTTACTACAGCCCCTATCCCCAAAATTGTAAAATGTAAACCCCCATTAAGGGACCATTTGTTTTAAAGGGTTTAATGAGTAAAACACAACAAGGTACAAGTTTTGGAGCTAGAACGGTAATGAATTAAACAACAAAATAGTTTTTTTATTACCAGAAACCTTTAGCAAACTAATTGTATTCTATCTCACATAGTTTTAGATTATTAAACCGTTTTAGAATTGTTGGGACAGTCTGTATTCTTGCTTACTTGCCTGACTGATGAATTATTTTATTTTTCTAGCTGCAGGTTAGAAGTCTGAGACCTGGTTCAACTATTCAAAGTTTTGAAATATTTAACGCCTGTGGGTATTGTAGAGGAGTTATAACCTTAATAATATTTCAAATTAATTTTATTCCATTATAAAAAATAATTACTATTCATTGTACACCATCGCGCATCCTGATATTGGGCTGGCAAAGCTACTTTCAGTAATAATAATTTTGAAATATAATTCTTTCACACCAAATACATTTAAAGTAAACATAATTTTATAATTTAATTTCCAAATACTCTCTAACATAATGCAGTTTGGTTTCAATTATCTCATGTCGTTTAAGTATTGAGGTCTGCTAGTTTTTGGCAGAAAAAAATTTGTAAAGAAAAAATGTTTCTAATGAGACTGCATGATAAAAACGACCTTATTTTAACAATAACTCAAGAGATTTTATTCAAACCAAGACTTTTAATAAGATTATCGCCTTTGGGAAACTTGTGCTCAGAAGCGATAACTGAATGTCTTTTAACTTTGATTTTATGTTGTTCAAGACCAAGACGTTTTCAACAAAAGGTACACGCCGTTTCCATTATAATTTGGGGCCAAGCTTTGCTCAGAAAAGGCCAGTAAGTTTGTTTGTTACGCCTACAAAATTATTTCACTAGAGCCTCTCTCCTTGGCGAGCATATTATTTTGTTCTTCACCTTTTAAGCTTACTAGAGCCACTAAAGGTGTTGACTCAGTGCTGATTCAGGTTGTATATTTTAAAAATTAGGATACACTTTTCTATATTAACTTCGCTCTTTATACAATCTTATTTCAATTGTTTTAGCCACCTCCTCAAAGAAATTGACATGTTGATACTTAACATGTGAGTGTTTCTCTACCAGTTTACTGGTTTGTTTGAAGCAGTTGTTATTTTATTCTGATTTAAAAGTACTTAAGCCCTTTGTTAAAATGTTGTAATTTTCAGGCCAGTTTCTATTAAAAATATGTTTTATTTTTCGGAGGTTGGGTCTAGTCAAGAATATATTTTTAACCCAGAGATTAGTCAGTAATTATTTAAGGAAATTGTCTGCGCCGCTTTGACTTTAGAGTGTCAATAGTATGGGACACACAAATTCAAGTCAACAGTAAAACTAAATTTTATCCTGTTTACATATAACTCCTTTCTGACTTACTCAAACCAAAGATAAACGAACGACAGGGCCTATAAGAGTTAGTTTTTTGTGCTCAACCCCAAAATCCTAACCATTCATTTTGGAATATTAGAGCAGCATTCGACGTTTTATCTGATTGGTTTTCCTGACTGATCCCTTATACTAATTTGTGGGTGCGCAATGCACATGTGGAAAATTGACACTTGCAGTCGGTCTTTGAGAGTCCTCACACCAGCAACAATTGCCGCTCTTTTGATTCTTCAAATAAAACAACGAGAAACTCCAGATAAATATAAGGATATTCCTGACCTTCAAACCAGTCATATTTTTCATAACAAATTATAATTCAATACAAAAGTGTTTGTTTCAAATTTGTTTTAAGAAAATCTCTCAAAGAAGTTGAAATGTATACTATTTATTTATAACATATATACATAACTATAATACGTAGTCGTGATTTAATTGAAGAAAAAGGTTTTCGGGTAAAAACACACTTAAATGGCATTGGAGTGGATACAAAAGAAGGCGAAAATAAATCCAATCATTTTAACGTCGAGATGTATTTGTGCAGTGAAAGATTGTCGAATTTAGTCAATGAAAATAAACTAAACAAAGCAAAGAGAAGTTTAAAAGCAAACTCTTGTAGCTTTCCGATGGTCGTCACAATTCAGATGATTTCTTAGAAATTAAACTAAATTTGTGTAAAGTGTCAGATCGACGAAACGCTGAATTTCCCTGCTTAGTTTATGGTAATATTATAATTAATTAATAAAATCCTATACATTTGTAAAAGAAAGTTGGTGTCTGTCTGTCTATCTCACGACTTGTATGTATCGTTTTAACGTAAAAACTACTGAACCAATCGAGCTGAAAATTTGGATGTAGGTAGATTATCTACCTGGGTTACATAGAGGCATATTATCATCTTGACAATCCCTTAGGGCTCCACCCCAGTGGCTCTTAAAGTTAAAATGTTATTCTTATGGGCAATAGGATTAATGGATCAGAAACAGACGAAGTTGCAGCAGGAATTTTAATCAGCTATTTCCTGAATTATTTGTGCGAAGCACGGATAATCAGCTAGTATAATATATTTGTAACACTTTATTCTAAGCAGTGACAATGGGTAGGTATTGTACAGTTAGTAAGATTGTGTTAAATCGTATACAAAATGTATGTAAATGTAATATTATTATTTATATAAACCAGTTAAAATTATAAGATTTATCCTTATTTATCCTTTATTCCTTATTTATTTATAAGTTTATAAGGAACTCTCTAAATACATTTATACGGGTTTTTTGTAACGCTTTCTTAAAATTCTTAATACATACAATTATAAGAGAATATTAAGGCACATTTATTCGTATATTCTTATGTTGCAAGTAGTGACGTCAAGTTGTTCTTACTTTTTTTGACAATACAACGGAATTAAATATAAAAATCTCCTACCAACCACATACAAGTTAGTATGAGAGTTAATTGAAGTGTTCGTAAAAGTGTTACTATATGTAAAAATATAAATATATAAGAAGCGTCGAATCTGTGCTGTTGAAGCAGAGTTTGTGAATCTTATCATGTCATATTTATTATTATAGGAATTCATATTTATTTCCCTAGTAAAATTTAAATTTGTTATTACAAAAATTGTTAACATAGCTATTTCGATAGTGCTGCTTAAATATATTACTATACAGTAAAAATACTTTTTATTGGCTTTCTTTATGATGGTGAATATCACTTCAGAGCAAACTTACTTGACTGTTGCCATGCGACAGAGTAAATATCTCACATGTACCGTGAATCTATTGTATTAACCAACTTTAGAACTCTATTGTGTTGCAACATGGGAAATCTTAGTGCCTTTGCATTCATGAAAATTTGTTTACGCTTTGATTTATAAGATTGAAACTAAACTACGTTAAAAGCTCTTTATTCACTCCTATTTTACAGAGCAGCTTTATTTTAACTGTAGTCGAAGAAAATAAAAAAAAAAACTGATAGTCATAAGAATCTTTTATTACTTAAACCGACCTGACGTAGTATTCAAATTTAGCTGATAAATTATAATGTTAGAGTAACTAGAGCTAACTATTCAGATACAACGCGAAGATTCACGGATAGCTTGATACATATATATCATTGATAATACAAACATTGATATATACATGATACAAACATTGATTGATATATATAAATTGATTGATGATACAAACGTTTGATTGTGCTGATTTATGTGGAGAAACTAATGAACCATTTCACTTTTTCATACATGTTTATTTTATCACTTGACAAAATAAAATCATCGACTAAAATAAATAAACATTGAACCATGCTAGACCAATGGGGACAATCCCTGAGGAGATTTTAGAAATTCTCTGAATTTTGACAAATGTTGAAACATTTTGATAATCAATATGTTAGGTTTTGTCAAGGTAGTATTTTCATATTTGGTTTGACGGATTTTCCATTTGCTTGCATGCACCCCGAATTTAGAATTAAAAACATATATTATTTGGTGCCCCAAAACTACCATTAATCTATTAAATGCTATTTGTTTGTTTTTTAACAACTGTTGTTTCTTTAATAACTTCCCGATCTTTGACCTGATTCAGATCAACGGATCTATTTAATTGATTGCACCCCTAACTGCAGACTGGTATCTTAAGCACCCAATTTCCTCCCTGCACAACGGCCTAGCTCGAGAACGTGACTGACATATCTACCCCCTCCCCACACCTTGATAGGTACGTTCCAATTGCCTATTGAAACTAACTACTAATATTATTGAAATATTTAAACTATGGAAACTATGGATAAACTATGATTATTACGAAAACTAGCGATACAGAAATTTACTCACGGCAAAAATTCTGAATTGATCAATACGTAAACGGCGTTCAACAACTAGGTTCATCTGATCGATACTGAGAAGAAAACTGTGAATGTTCCATCCTGGAATCAGCTGCAATCGATCATTGGCTGTTAATTAATGATCCTGGCTGAAAAAGACAGTCGGTCTTAGTCAGTAACAACTCTACACAAGGCTTCTCACTCATTCTAAAAAACTCATAATTAAGTCATATTCACCTTAAATTACGCCGAGTTTGTGTAAAGTAGTCTTAAGTAGTGATTTTAAACGTGTCAGTGAAGCAAAATCTGATATTCTTTGACAGTAGGGAATTTTACACTAGAGGTAATTACTAAAGAGGGATGTCTTGATATTTCTTCACCTCAGCAAAGAACTTCCGCCACCCTTAGACCTGCCGATGCCAGATGTCGCATTGTTTGTCTTTTCTTGCAGAGTTTATTATTATTTGAGACGACTGGTCGAAATAAAACCAAAGAAATCATTTTTAGAATGTTAATTTTAGCAAATACGACTTATACAGTATAAGAAAATATATTGAGAAACAGGGCATAAATGTTGACAGCCCTTTAGTGACCCATCATACAACAAAAACTCAAATTTTGTTAAGTAAATAACCATAGTATGACTACAATCGTCCTCTAAGAGGTGTGTTTAAACAACGAGGGTATACAAAATTATTAGTATATAAACTGTTTTGTTTATAATACCTTATTTTATAATTTGAAGGTAGTATTACAAAAAATAAAACTACTATTCCTCAAATGAATAACTTTTTCAGATAACGGAAAACAATAGTATAAGATATTATAATGATTTCAACTTGTATCGTTAATACAAAACAAATTTATATAACGATGGTAATAAAGAAAAACAAAAACAAAATAAAACTTGAAATATTTCCTTAACTCACATTTATAGTTCCTAAGAGTTCATTTGGTACAAACAAAATAAAATGCTCATACAAATAACCATAGATTAAGCATACTCTTTGATAGAACTTTTTTGTTAAGTAAGAAACTAGTACTATTAAAAATGGGGTTTTTATTAATGAGAAAATCATTGTATTTTATTCAAAACTAATAATCGTTCTAGTGGTTTTTCAAAAAGTCTGAAAATTTGTTCAAGTTTTAAACTTTTGGCAAGAACTTGAGAACTACCTAGTATCCAAAATATTAAAAAAACTGGTGTTTTGGAAGACTCTGAGATTCTAATTTAACCACTCGACGGATTTGACTAATTATTTTTTGTTGATGAAAATAAAATGAAATACCCCGTCGCAGCAAACCTGCGTTCTCAGCAAATTTCCAATGCATATATATGTGACTCACTACCACATAGAGCTACTTACCAAGTTTCACAAAAATACATCCATAAATAAGTGATATATAGCATTTTATTTATTCTCCATAAGAATAACATTAGGGTTGAGGACGCAAGTTTGCTGCAACGAGCAAGATAAGTAATATGTGTTTTTTGCAATTATCAATATAACTGAACCAGGTGAAGCTATATACCAAGTTTTATTAATTTAGGTTCATAATTGAGGGAGATATACAACTTTACTTATTCTCTATATGAATAACATGGGGCCGAGTATGCAGGTTTGCTGCTACGGGAACTATAAACAAAAACTTGTTTTTTGTGCTAATATCAATATACCACAACTACTTTAAGACACATACCAAGTTTCATCAATATACATTCAAAACTAATCGAGATATAGAATTTTATTTATTTTTCATAAGGATAACATTGGACAACGTACTGTGTTTAGCACCTTGAATATCTCTGCAACGGTTTGACGTAGAACAACGATTAAAACACCAAAGTGTTTGTTTTGTTGAGCTAAACACATTAATAAACAGCAATATGAGGTTTTTAGTAAAACTATCTGCGAAAAATCTAAAAACCTTTTTCCCATAAGAAGAACATGGGACACGTTTTTTTGGATCTTCTCCGCAACCACTTAACCTAGGTTAATGATTCAAAATACCAAATTATTTGTTTTTTGCTCTATAAAATGGCTATAACCAAAATTGAGTGTTTGTAACATTTTGGGGTCAAATTTGCCAAAAAACCGATTTTTGGAAAATTGTAAACCCCATAAAACCCCTTTCCCATAGTGCGATCGATAAAAATTGACTACCAGCCCAGTGGTAAGAGTGCGACTCACATTATGAAATTCGCCAGTTCGATCCTAAGAAAAATATAACAACTTAATGAACGTTTGGATATTGATAATTGATGCTTTCTGAGAACAAGTTTCGATAGTGACAAGGCCAAAATATGAACCGTTCCCTAACACAATGACACATAGGCATCGAAATTAAGACACCCAGAACACAATGTGTTCGAGACATTATAGATCATTATATCTTAGTTTAATTTTCAGAGTCCTGATACATTATTTTGATTTTTTCTTTTGAATTTGAACGACAGGACTTTTTGGTGAGGTTAAATTATGATTTCTTCTTTATTGGGCTACTCTCACGTTAGTTTAATCCTGGAGGCCTTGTCAGATGGTGAAGAGCAAAAACACAGAAGACAAAAGACGAATATATTCACACGGAATCACGCTTGGGCTCTACTCATGTTTTGAGAGTGGTATGTTTTATTGGGCTACTAAGGTGAGAATCCTTGTGATGATGCGAAAGGCGAGTAAATTGTCAGGTGGTAATGTTCGTCCTAAGAAATGTTTCCAAGACCTGCACGTCGAGGTGTGAAGTAACTGTTGGCTGCTAATGGCATCTTTTGTCCGTCGCCATTATCAAGCTGTAGGAGTTACGGGGGACTTTCAATGACTGACTGGCTCAACACCGCACCTTCTATTGAGGGCCTTTCATCGGATATATAGCTAAACTACCTTTGGAATAGTTTTTTCTCTTTTTAAATCTATACACATAAATACTAAATTCAATATATTTATATACATTTGAATTAGTATTTGTAGTTTTATCGTTCAAAATGTATTTCAGAAAATTAAAAAGGAACATAATTCTAATTATGTATTTAAATATTGTAGGCATGTTATTTGATTCATGTTCAAGACGCGCTCTTTCATAACAATTACGAATATCATACTTTAAAGACCTGTACATATGTTCCTGTAGCAGCCCAAGTTAATATTACAAACGAACTACTGTATAAAATATAACAATTTTTAAGGCTTGGGGAAGTCTTACAAATCAAACTGCTACAATACGGTTACCATTTTGTGTTCTGTGATTGAGGAGCAACTGGACAAGGGGTGAAAAAATATATATTTGTGTGGCTACACACTATAAACAAGTTTATATTATTTACACTGAATGTTTTAGTTGAAACCTTTTTTTCATTCAATAAAACTTTGTTATACAAATTTACATTTAAGTTCAAGTTCAACTGTGGTTGTTGTCATAAAACTACCAAAATTACAGTAGATTTCGTGATTACAAATAATTAAAATACGGTGGTCCTTCAGTTTTTTCACAAGTGATTGGAAAACACTAATTAATGATAAACAGTAATGAACGATCCCGTCTACTGAATCAGTCGGTCTTAGTCAGTAACAAGGCTACACAAGGCATCTCACCCATTCTACACTCATCATTAATTCATATTCGCCTTAAAATACGCCCTAGTTGCGTTTGCGCCTTACACAGTGGTTTAGTGATTTAATAATGACCAATACGTCTCAAACATCCTGAAGAATGTTTCAAAGTCACAGAGTCTCTAAATCAGCCTTATAAACAATTCCAGATGAAAGTCAGTGTCTATTTATAAAAATATCTTATCACATACGGCTACAAAAATAGAATGACAGATGTATTCTAGATCATACGTTAAAGAATTTTACCTCTTACAAATTTGCTTCTACAAAGTTAACTAAATGTCTTATTTGCTGTAATGAACTTAGCTGTGTTTATAGGTTGTTTCAAGCTTTAGCCAGAAGTGTCGGTCAGCACATCATACATCACAAGTAATAATTAGCAACAGTTAATTGTTTGAATAATCATTATTTATGTAAAATTTAAATATTATGCTTTACAAACTAATTTTTATATTGACTAGCTCCTTCTATAGATGAATTTGAAGATAAATCAGTATAAGTCTTTAACGTAATTGAAGACTAAGGATTAAAACTTTGGTAGGTTTCCTTGGGATCAGAACAAATGAGTCTCCGCTTAGCTAAAGAGTCTCGTTTACGATACAAAGTGTCTTGACCGGTCGACTGGAAAACTGGAGGGAGAAAATCCGTCCTAAGGGCTAGGAGAATTATCATTGTCACACCTTCTGATCAAACTGCTTAAAAGAAATATTGCTATAGTTACAAACTAAATAATTACGTCGAAAGTTTTAAACAACCTAAATTTAGTTAGAGATGCTTGTACATTACATCTGGCAAACGTATTACGAATAGATAATTGAGTTAGGTGCACTACTTTGTATAGTAGACGTTTGTGTTTTTATGCTCACACATTTGGCACATTGTCCTTAAAATCTATCATATTACAATGTGTTACACAGTGTAAACAATTACATACACCACAATAAATCAGCTTCCTAGTGTATATGGAATTAGTTTGAGATGAATGTATTTTATATTGGCAGTGTTTTGGATTTAAAATACGAATCTCATTTTAAAATAATTTTTAAAATAGCATTATTTTGAGTAAAATATGATTTCATAAAATGGTTTTTCAAAATTTAATAAATGCTAAATTAGCTGGAAATGACGTTCAGTAATAAATGGAGTTTACTACAAGACCCATGGCCCAGGAAAGTAAAGGTGTGGGTTCTCTAAAGTAGTTTAAAAAAATCCTTTTTGGTTTTAGTCTTCTCCGACAGTCCTAAAATAGCTTTAACCGTAAATTAATTCTACAAAACTGCTTTAATACCCTTTAAATATAGTGCTGTTTTTAATATTATTTTTGTACTCAAAGATATTCTGGGATCTGCTACTCACGTGACACATGCAAACATAAATGTCGATTAAGCATTAATTATATTTTTATAAAAAAAATTCGGTGTATGTGGCGATCAGACTATTGTATTTTTATTATTGATGGTTAAACAAACTAAATTGAATCAGTTAATGTGCCATGGGTACGAACTAAACACAGTTTATGTTTGAAATTATGGCTATACTTAAAAAGTTATTAAATCTTATTAAAACCATATTGTTAAAACATTTATGTATTTTTTTATATTAAAATATTCTTTTCTGATTTTGTTCCTAAAATTTAATATTTGTTTGTTTAACATAATCTAATAATGAATAATTGTAATATAATGACAACGACATAATCTCATGCTCGGACAATTAATCCTATGTGAGAATTATATCCTAATTTTAAGTCAGTGTACATACGCATATATTTGTCATTTATAAAGTTTATTCTTCTCACATATTTGTAAAAAAGTAAACTTAATTATATAAATAAAACTGTTTTTATTAGATATTTCCTGTACTATTGAAGCTCATTTTACCTCTTGTTTGGCGATGGAAGACTGTATCTACACCAAATAATCACTCCGTTTAACTTGAAATTGGCAAACTTAAGACAAACTTAAGTTGTTCCCCTAATCCTACGATTCGCTCATCAATTAAACTCTTAATTACTTGGCCTTAATCATCAATTGCCTGGTTTATTGTTGCCAGGAAATGTTACTATATCATCTTCTGTAATCGTTCATTTATGCGCTTTCAGTAGTAGATTACACAAACGGAAAAAACAAAATAATTGTCTTCATAGACCTTTACAATAAGAAAACGAGTTTGCACGCAGTACGCTGACGTGAGGGAAGTGAATTTCCACATAAAAAACTTTAAACTCAAAATCTGTGTAAAAAAATACGTTTTAAAAATTGTTATTGAAATATGAAAACATTGATTTTTGGCTGTACTGATGCTCCTGGTTTTATTTATCTGCAATGCTGGGAATACAATTTTGCGCATTATAAGGTTAGCAGAAGGTCCAGTCAGGCTTGAAAGTAGGCGTAAGGTTGCTGGGGATGATAAAAGTACACCAACAAATGAATAACAGGCTTTTCTAATCTAAAAACCCATAAGACAACGTACTGTGTTTGGTCAATACACATTTTCTTTAATAACTCGGTAAATAAGAATGACAGAATGACGAGAGAGGGCTTAAACGTTTTGCCTGACTAATTCCCATCTTATTACATGACATGCATTAATCCTACACCCGGGGCTTTTCTGACCCTTTTTGGGCCCAAAAACTCGAAGTTTGAAAGATTAATCCCAAAATAGGGGTTTAGAGTTTTCCGGTTGTTTTGCCCAACAAACTTGTCCAACTGATTATAGAAAGGAACGTCCATACCAAATTTGAAGGAAATCGGACAAAAAATGCGACCGCTAGAGTCCAAACACACACACACACACACACACACACACACACACACACACACACACACACACACACACATATATATATATAAAACATTTTGAACGACCCCCCAAAACGTGTTCAGGGGGTCACGTTATGAACTTCGATGGTGGTCCCGGGCTTATGTTTCACCTTGCGGGTCATGCTAATAGTTCACTTTCCATTGGAAATTCACTAATAATTGGAAATTCACTAGTTCTTGTACAAAGTCATAAGGGAATCTTTTAAACTTCACAAGATAATCCTCGTTAAAACCCTGTGTAATTGTTCTTTTAATTCTTAACATAACGGTTTATTGTTGATATTAGCGAATTTCCCCTATAGGGAAGAAGCTGTTACTGTAGGTCTCATTGTAAGACTTAAGCCCGAGACCATGATAACTTTTTGTTTTGAGGTCCCCAGATGCCAAAAACACTATTCGTTCAAATTTATATATATATATATATATATATATATATGTGTGTGTGTGTGTCCGTTACCGCGATAACTTGAGTAAAAAACGTCCGATTTCGATGAAATTTGGCTCAAATGTGTAAAGTGACATTCATGGATTTAAGTTCGAAAACCAGAAATATCGGACTACGGGAAGGGGGGTTTATGGGGGTTTTAAATTGTCCAAAAATCAGTTTTTTGCATTTTTCACCCTAAAATTTTTAAAAAACTTAATTTTGGTTTTGACCATGTTATAGAGCTTAAAAAAACAAATAATATGGTATTTTGAATTATTAACCTAGGTGAAGTGGTTGCGGAGAAAATCCAAAAAAAACCTGCTTATAAAATCTCCCATGTTAATCTTATGGGAAAAAGGTTTTTGGCTTTTCCTCAGTTAATTTCTATGTAAACTTCACATTTGCTTTTACCAATCAGTTTAGCTCTACAAAACAATCATTTTGGTGTTTAAATTGTGATTCTACGTCCAACCGTTGCCGTGATATTCAAAGTGCTAAACACACTATGTTGTCCAATGTTATCCTTATGGAGAATATTTAAAATTTGTTATCTCGATTATTTATGAACGTATATTGATGAAACTTGGTAGGTGGCTTCACCTAGTACTGGTATATTGATATTTGCACAAAAAATTGATTTTTTGTTGATTATCCTCTTAGCAGCAAACCTGCAATCTCATCCCTAATGTTATTCTTATGGAGAATACGGAAAGCTTTATATCTCCCTTAATTATGAACATAAATCATTAAAACTTGGTATATAGCTTCACCTGGTTGAGTTATATTGATAATTGCAAAAAACTCGCATTTTTATCTTCCTCGTTGCAGCAAACCTGCGTTCTCAGCCCTAGTGTTATTCTTATAGAGAATAAATAAAATGCTATATATCACTTATTTATTTAAGTATTTTTATGAAACTTGGTAAGTGGCTTTATGTGGTAGTAAGAAATATATTCATTCATACTAAATTCGCTGAGTACGCAGGTTTGCTGCGACGGGGTTATTTTTGGTTTATTTTTGTTTACTCAGTCATAAAACACGCTACCTCATTTTTCATTTGTGTAGTAGTGAAAAAACGAAGTTCTAGAAGTGGTAATTGGAGACATATTTAAAGCTGAAACACCTGGGGTTTGAGATATTGGAGGGTCAACTCTGGTTGAAATACAAGTGAAACTTTTGTCTTTCAGTTAAAAAAAACATACTATTTGATGTTGTAAGATTTTAAAAAATGTCTGCAACTGTGTGAGTGAAATATTCAAAACAAAACTTATACACTAAAAAACACTATTTTAATCTATTTAATGTTTGAGGTATTTGTGATCAGGCTAAAATGGTATTTTAATTGAAAACTATGAACAAATAGATTCATGAGCTGACAAAAATACAAAGGACCTAAACATATGTAAACAACTAGCAACATATGCTTTTTTGTGTCCATTACAATACTTAAGTCGTAAATTGTGTTGTATTATCGTAGTGTTTTAAATTTTATATACAATTTGTTAAATATAATTTATAAACAAAAAGGTATAAATATTTTATTATTTATTTAGAAAAAAACTTTCTACAGGTATAATGCTAAAATTTGTATGAATAAAGTACGTTGATGTTTCCATTACTATGTTATACACGAAGTTAGATTGTCTTTAATGTACTCACTAACTCAGAGCAGAGTGTTTTGAAGACGAAATACTTTTTTAACGCTTAAACTATTGTTTTGTCATGAAAGGGGTACACATACACCCTTTATGTACACATTTATCGTACGCAGCTGACATGTGTGATAAAGCTTTTACATTATGTCCAAATAACAGTATTATCGCTAAACTTGAGCCAATATCTGTAATCCGTTAAGCTGATTTACGTAGTTGTAATCCTATGAAGGCTTTAATGGTAAAGTCTTGTTAAGGCGCCGTAAGCCTAAAGAGCCACAGCGCGGCACTCGGTGGCTTGTGGAGACGTTGGTTAGGGCTGGGTTGATTGTCTTGAATACACGACTGGGATCCTTATACATTTATAATACATTAATGCATGATTATTCTTTAATGTTTGTAGAAGGATCGAGGATCCTACATGAATATATTCAAAATGTTTAAGGTATTTTTCCAAAATCCAACATGTTGCTTTCTACAGCCGCGTCGCGAATCTCAATGGAGACGTTGGTTGGGGTAGAGTTAGTTGATTGTATTACATATAAATGTGCAATTGATGTAACGCAATGGAAACGGAGAGGTTATTTAGGACTGATAACAAAAACACTAATTACTCCATGAATTGTAACATAAACCCACAACCCACTTCTGAATAAAAAACATTTATAAGAAGCATTTTTATTTTTCATAAAATATTCCTCGGTTTTTATATACAGAGTGGCTTTGTAAAAACGACATTTTGTGATATTTAATCCAACATAAAAACGTTATAACATTACATAGTTATAACTTGGTTTGTTTTGTTGAATTTACAATCACACATTATAGTTGTCAAAGATATGAGTGTGTGATGAGAAATAGTTCCAGTTCCACCCACGCTACAGAGTGTGTTGCCTGCGGCATGCTTGTACCCCAGATCTGGGCGCGGTCGCAATACTCATCTGGAATGTAGTAACTGATTGTCTGGAACTGATTTACAGCCCTAGCTGAAGGCAGAGCAGCATATCAAGAACCATTTGAACTTTGTTTTAGAAAAGTGCTTGTGCAAGTGATAAGGTCTTCTGTTGATATTTTGTACCGCAATAAGTTCTTTTGTAGGCACCATACGTGTTTTATGCTTATGATAAGTTGTTTCGCTAGCGTGGAAATCAATTTATACTGTGATTTTTTTGTTTTGTGGTCACTGATGATATTTTGTGACCTTGCCGAATTTAAATCCCCACACAATCGCTGGATAGGTATGATAGTCATCTTAAAATATGTAGCTTTAATCAAGTTAGGAACAAGGCATTCCTCTCAATCATAATTGGTATGGCTAACTAAAGATTGTTTTTGATTATTCAAAAATAAAAATAAATCTGTATAAATATAAGGGTTCAGCTTTATATTTTATTTTATATAGTATTCTCTAAATCCTTTGATGACTGATGTTTTGTTTTAAAGCTTCACATTTACATTGGGTAGGATAAGTTGTAAAATACATGCACAAGAAGTCCCGTTAAAGTGATTTAAAAAGTGAGACTTAACAAGTGGCAGAATCGTCCATAAAGAGAGCTAAGAATGAATTTTCACTGTTATAAAATGTTTAATCATGATCACGATTATGTAATACATTTTTAAAAGACTTTAACAGATTGTTAGCTATTTTCTTTACATTTAAGAGTACATCAAACCATACATACTGTAAACAGTTAGGTTTTCAAGAAGCATCAATATGAAGACATTTGTTAACATAGTTTATTTTAATAATTTATAAATGTTATTCGATAAATAATGCAGTACCCACATCACGAGCATATATAAGAAAATAAAAATATTGCAGTGACAAAGATTAAACCAAATTATAATGAGCTATTTAATGATTTGACATTTATAGTAACACATAACTATCACATTTAAATAGTTTGGACTTCAGTTCATCCAGTCAATTTGTTTGATAATATTGCTGATCTTAAACAGGCGAAGTTACATAACTTCGATTATTTGTAGTAATTGATTTACAAGATTTTAAGAAATATGTTGGCTAATTAGCATAGTAAAAATACCCCCGTTGCAGCGAACCTGCATACTCAGCGAATTTCCATTGCATATATATATATATATATATATATATATATATATATATATATATATATATATATATTATAGCATCCCAATTGTCATTGTAACACTATATATATTTAATATAATATTTATGAAATGTAAAAAGAAATAATGTATATAATATAAAATAAGTTTTGTGAATAATTGCTGATAAATTGCAAATAAGTATTGCTGGTGCTACTTGGTTTTGCAAGTCTGGGCAAACTCGCGATTTTCTTGTTCGGGGATGCCGGAAAGAGTTGGAGACAATGATTTAAATTGTTGCTTGGCCTGAAGGAACTGGAGCCGGGTCACGTGACGGCCGGCGTACCCGGGTTCGAGAACTTTCTGAACCAAGGTTATATATTCACGGTCGCTGGAGGGCTGCAGCATTTTTACGTATACCTCTGGTGTCGTGAGTTTGTCGTGAGTCTACCCAGCGAAACGTGAATTTCTTCAGATTGGAAGGGTTCGAAGCGTTTCTTCTTTTTGATACTTGGGTTGAAGATAAACTAAAAACCAGACTGTTAAAATACAGAAAGAAGAATTATTATTAAAGTTCAGTAATATCAAAAATCGAAGAGTTAACTTTTATTTTGGAAACATTGAAGTGATAAGCAAAACCAAGTTTAATTTTATTTTGAATTTTGAATTATTTTATTTGAGAAGAAAGACTTTTAATTTGTTTTGTTAAATAAATACAAGAAGATTTTATTTAGTTCATTTCGATTTATGACCACTTCTTAACCTCAAGAAACATTATAGCTTGCTAGTCAGCGCTATAATATATATATATATATACCATATACAGCCACTTACCAGGTTTCATCCGTATCCATTTATAAATAAGCAATTTATACAATTTTAATTATTCTCTATACGAATAACATGGGGGGCTGAGTATGCAGGTTTGCTGCAATAAGGAACACAAATTATGGCTTTTATTAAAATATCAATGTAACTCAACTAGGTGAAGCTACATACCAAGTTATATTAAATTACGTTCATAATTAAGTGAGGCATAACTTTTTTATTATTCTCCATAAGAATAACATGGGCGCTGAGTACGCAGGTCTGCTTCTACGGGAACCATCGGCAAAATATTGATTTTTTTGGACAATTATCAATAGACCACTACGAAATGAAGCCATATACCAAGTTTCGTCAGAATAAGTTGATAAATAGTGAGGTATACAATTTTTCTTATTCTCCAAAAGAATAACATTGGACAACGTACTGTGTTTAGCACTTTCAATATCTCGGTAACAAATTATCGTAGATAAATGATCAAAACACCAAATTGTTCGTTTTTTTAAGACAAATCCAATGTTGAAAATTAAAGTTAGATTTCTTAAAATGTTATGTGTAAAAACCTCAAAAAACCCATTTTTAGGGTACAAAACACCCCTAAAACACCCCTTCGGATATCGCGATCTGTCTGGTTTTCGAACTTAGTCATAAATGTTGCTTTACACGTTTAGAAACTTAATCAAAAACTGACCATATTTATGAAAGTTATCGTGCCTATGTACACACACATAAATAAATAAATAAATAAATAAATAAATAAATAAATAAATATATATATATATATATATATATATATTTGAATTTAAACGAATGGTGTTTTTGGCATCTGGGGTCCTCAAAACGAAAAGTTATCATGGTCCCGGGCCTAGGTCTTACTATGCCGACTACGGTAATAGTTTCTTCCCTACAGGGGAAATTCGCTAAAACCAACTATCAGATAAATAGTATTTTCCTTAACACTGTGTGTAGCTGACGTTCACAGTTAATGACATTTGTATGCAACAGAAAGTTTTGAAGAATGATGACCAATAGTTTTTGCTCATGCCTAATAACTGACCTACTTATTCAACGAAGGAAACCTCACTTGGCGTATTTGAGGATCGATGTGGTTCTAAACATTTTCATTGTTAATGTATAACAACACTGGCCCACGGTATTTAAGGATGTTGGTCAGTCTGAGGGGCTGGGTAAAACACGTCTGCCTGTATTATTTTTTAAATTCACAATTTGCTGTAAATACTAAGTAACTATAAAATAAACAAGTTCGAAAGCCGCACGCTGACGAGAGGGAATTAAATTTTCGCGTTAAAACCTTTAAAAAATTCAAACAAAGGGTTTAAAACAACACTTGTGTTATTTTTTTTATATTGAAAAATGAAATTGTTTGCCGTTTTTATGCTCCTGGTTATATTTAAATTCACTATTAGGATGGCAGTATTGTACATAATATATATATATATATATATATATATATATATATATATATATATATATATATATATATATATATATATATATAATATTGTTAGCGATCCCTCAACACGTGATTATGGGGTTACGTTAGGAACTTCTATGATGGTCCCGGGCTTATGTTTCGCCTTGCGGGCCATGCTAATAGTTCACTTTTCCATAGGAAATTCACTAATAAAACTATATAAACTACTAATAATAGTTTATTCAACACAGCTTTTTTACTGAATATAATTCCTGTGTAAAGATTGAATTTGTAATAAAATATTTTCAAAAGCTAGTATTTCCATTTTCTACAATTATATACATAGGAAGAGAAAAGAGTAGGAATAAAAGCTTTTAATAAACAGACAAAAGACAAGTGCGACAGAGATGTTAATTGATGAGTCTGTAAGTGGAAACAAATAAACGCTCACTGTCAAGAACTTTGCCAATTTAAAGTTGCTCGGTAGAAATGCCAACACTGATGCTGCTGTGTCAAATGTAGGGGAAAACGAAGAAAATTAGCTGAAATCGGCAAATGTTTGTGAAAGTTGACTTAACGTTTAACATGTTTCAGGGCTGATTGATTACATTGACATATGCCAAAAGTATCTAGAGCTGAACCCTTATCGTAAAGTGCATACGAATTCATGAAACTGACATTTTATCTTTATATAACAGAGAAATTAACATTTTGACTTAAAATAATTTATACTGTTTAACTACCGTTAAAATTTCACTGGCTGGAAACATAACGCCTACAGTTTGCAAGCAGTATCGGGGCTGAGTCTATTTCGCATCATATCGATGGACCATCGAACCTTAAATAAAAATACGTTTTGGTTCGATGTACCATCGCCCAATTGCGATATATAATATTATTTAATAAAGAATTGGCTCTATAGACCATCGAACCAATTAAAAATTAAAAATGAATTGTTAAAGTTTGGTCCGATGGCCCATTGAACCTGTTATTTTGTTTTTATATATTTAAGCAAGATGGTTCGATGGGCCATCGAACCAACAACAAAGGAATTAAACATTTAAGTGAAGGTTCTATTACATCAGATCGATGGACCATCGAACCGTTGTTATTTTATAAATGTTAGAGGGTCAATGGTCCATCGATCTGATGTGCAATAGAACCTATATTTTAAAAGTTAAATTTACTCTCGACTTTATACTTTAATAGATAAATACTTAATTACATAGTATTTAATACTTAATTTAATACTTGAAGTATTTAAATACTTAATTTAATACTTTAAGTGTTTAAATACTTAAATACTTAAGTACATACTTAAATCTCTTGACGGTAAATTTTCAGAAACATTTTAGAGTTTTGGAGGCACATGTTTCCTAGTAAAATCTCTAATTTCCTAATGTATTCACTTTGAGTTTGTTTTGAAAGTAAACGGTAAAAGATGTAAAAAAATTTATTACAAAAGATGTAGAAATTGTAATTTCAAACTACAAATTTTCCGTCAAATTTAAAATCCGATCATCCGTGTAGCCGCTATTCTTCCGAGAAGGAGTAATTTTGATTGTTTTGGCCCATTTAAATGTAAATCACACTACCTTAGGCTAATACCCCGATAACAGCCGATTTATTTAAAGCTAATTGTAGTTTAATTTCATTAACAATATAATTTACCGAAAATCGGTTTGTGGCAAATTTTAACCTAAAACTGTAGAAACACTCAATTTTGTTTATGACTATTTTATAGAGCTTAAAAAACAAATAATTTCGTATTTTAAATCATTAAAGAGGTTAAGTGGTTGCGGAGAACATAAAAAACATTCATAAAATGTCATATGTTAATCTTACGGGAAAACGGTTTTCAGCGTTTCCTTAGTTAGTTTTACTGAAAGCTGCATATTTGTTTTTACGAATAACATCAGCTCTAAAACACAATTATTTTGGTGTTTAAATTGTGAATCTACGTCCAACCGTTGCCGTGGTATTCAAAATGCTAAACACAGTACGTTGTCCACTGTTATAATTATGGGGACTAAAAAAAGTTAATATCTCGATTACTTATGAATGTTTTGATGGAACTTGGTATGTGGCTTCACCTAGTTGTGGTATATTGCTATTCCTACCGAAACAAATATTTTTGGTTGATTGTCAAAATCTGCATACTCAGCCTCCATATAATGTTATGGAGGATAAGTAAAGTTGGATATCTCCCTTAGTTATGAACATATTCTGGGGTGCTCATACCCCACAAAGGCAATAGCGCGATTCCCCCCCAAAATTATGCTTGGTACTTTACTACCCCCCCCCCCGCTTCCCCGAGGATCCCATAAAATGAAGTGTGTAAAATTATGTTAAATTGGGTTATTTATTAATGCACCCTTATTTTATCATGCTTACTGAATAAAATAAATCTCAAAAACAGAACTCGAATTGCTGCATTTGCCTATTATTTTGTTTATTTTGTATTCGTAAGATAAATTTGCAATTATAATTGCTTATATACATCAATAGCATTTACTTTTTCTTTACACTGTATCTTTTACAAGACAGCATTTTTTATTGTTGCTAAATATATTCTATAAATAGACTAATATGAATGGTAGGCTATATAGTTAACTGTTTACGGTATGTGTAAATAAATATGTTAACTAAATAGGCCTATAACTACTCTTGTGACAGGACTTGTTTTTATTAGATTTGTTAATAATGACTAATATTTGTTCAGTTGACATGATATTATCCAACAGGGTTTTGTTGAAGTGGCAACATATGTGGGGTGAAATAATTTCCTAATTTAAAAATAAAGTACTCTATTCTATTCCCCATTTCACAACTTTCACAAAGACCATAGTGAAGGCTAACTCCCCTGGAAGCAATTTCAAATCGTTCCTTTAAATCCATAGTTTTAGATTATGAAGACCCTAAAGGAATTTTTATTACAGACTGACTGCAATGTCCGTGCTTCGCAATGGGGTGAAAACTCAGAGTAGAAAAATCATTGTAAACAAATCAATGCAGGATTATAGTTTTAATATGAACCTCATTACAGCTATTTATTGGAATGAACTGAATTAAGAAAATACCCCCGTCACAGCAAACCTGCGTACTCAGCAAATTTCCGATGCACATTTTTGTCTTAATGCCACATAAAGCCGCTTACCAAGTTGCATAAAAATATAATCAGAAATAAGCAATATTTTAATTATTCTACATAAGAATAACATTGGGGATGAGTATGTAGGTTTGCTGACACAAGGAACACAAACAATTGATTTTGATGCAAATATCAATAGAATTTAACTAGGTGAAGCTACACACCAAGTTTTATCAATATTAATTCATGAATAAGCGATATATAACACTTGAATCTTTCTCCATAAGAATAAAATGGGGACTGAGTAAGCAGGTTTGCTGCAAAAGGAAAGAAAAATATGGGTTTTCATTCAAATATCAATATAACTCAACTAGGTGAATCGACATACCAAGTTTCATCAATCTACATTCATAAATAAGCGACGTATAACATATTTTAATTATTCTCCATAAGAATAACATGGAGGATGTGTACGCAGGTTTGCTGCAACAAGGAGCACAACAAATGGTTTGTCATGCAAGCATCAGCATAACTCAACATGAGGTGAAACTACATACCAAATTCTATTAATTTTTAATTTATGTTCATAATTAATTAAGGGAGACATAAGATTTGACTTATTCTCCATAAGAATAACATGGGGGCTGAGTACGCAGGTTCGCTGCTACGGGAACTATCGGTAAAAATTGATTTTTTGTGCAAATAAGAATAGACCACAACCAGACGAAGCCATATACCAAGTTTCATTAATATTTGTTGATTAACAAGCGAGATATACATTTTTCTTATCCTCCATAAGACTAACATTGGACAACGTACTTTGTTCAGCACTTTTAATATCTCAGTAACCAATTAACGTAGAGCGATGATCAAAATACCAAATTGTTTGTTTTTTAAGCTAAATGTAATGGTCTAAACAAAGGTTTGGGTTTAAAAAGAATTACATGTAAAAAGTTAAAAAAAATTTTGGGGTACAAAAACCCCTTTAAAATAGAGCGACCTGTCTGGTTCTCAAACTCATGAAAATAGATGCGCCTTACACGTTTGTACCAAATTTCATCGAGAACGGACCATTTTTACGAAAGTTATCGTGCCTACGGACACACACACACACACACACACACACACACACACACACATATTTGAATTTGAACGAATTGTGTTTTTGGCATCCGGGGGCCTCAAAACGAAAAGTTATCATGGTCCCAGGCCTAGGTCTTACCATGCCGACTACGGTAATAGCTTCTTCCCTATAGGGGAAATTCGGTAAAAATACCAAATAAACAAACTCTCCTCCATATGAATAACATGGGGACTTGGAAGTCCCGCGGGACATAGCCCTGGGACTTTCCTAAACGGTAATACTCCTATGACACTCTTGGGAACATAAAACTATATTTGTGCAAAACTTCAGCAGAATTGGTCCAGGGTTTTTGGCGTGATGGAACAATAGACAGACAGGCACCAACTAATTTTATAATAGTAGTGATTTAATTAAACATAGTTCCCTGATAGAATTATAGTTAGTTTATAAGATAAGAAATTATAGATAGTTTCCCATAATATCAATCCAATGTATTTAAATTGAGAAACCATAATACCTTAACGTTTTATAAAACAAAAACCCATTTCAAGAGTTGTTCAAGACAAACCGTTGAAATACAGGATTGAAAATTCACAAATATTTAGCATTGTACAAAATCATGACAAAATCTGGGAACATTTTACAATGAGCTAATGAATTTTTGTTTACTGCTATAAATTTAAATTACTTGGACTAAGACGTTTAAATTATTTTACCTTAATTTTTCAGATTTTTAGGGTGGAATATATATTCCCCTCCCGATTTTCTCCCTGTTTCCAGGAACTATTTTAAACATATCCTTTGATTAATTGCAAAGAGTTAGTTAAATTTGACAGTGAAAAGTTACTTCTGACTAGCTAACTAACTACTTACTTCGAATGTGTACGTAAAATGTCTCACATTGAAACAAAATGTGAGTGGCTACTACACAAAATATTTATGCAGGGAATTACACACACAAGATATAAGGAAATGCAATAATGATGTTGGGAAGTATGGTCAACTAAAGTTGTCATGCCTGAAACAATTCAAACAGCCGTTTGCAGAAAGAATATTACTACGCGATGCACGACGATGTTGAACAGAGATACCTAACCAAGACCGTTGGTGTTCACATAAAATAAACTGTAAATGCTGTTTCGTTAACCAGATAAAAGAAGTTTGTCACATTTTGTACAAATCCCATTATTTTTAATATAAAAGAAGGTATTTTAAAAATTCAACCCCAAAAATCAAATATCCCCGCTAAAATCGAAAAATTCCCCCCAAAATAAAATTTTATAGCGCAACCCGCGCTGTCATCCCCCCTCTGAGCACTCCTGAACATATTAATAAAACTTGGTATGAAGCTTCACCTGGATGAGTTAAATTGATAATTGCATAAAACTCATTTATTATTTTCCTTGTTTCAGCAAACCTACGTACTCAGCCGTAATGTTTTTCTTGCCGTATAAAAGCCATATATTACTTATTTATTTATTACATTTTATTAAACTTGGTAAGTGGCTTTAAGTGGTAGTGAAAAATACATTAATGCATTGGAAATTAGCTGAGTATGCAGGTTTGCTACGACGGGGTATTGGATACAACCCCTCTTAAACATATACATCTAAAACACCTAGTTAAATATTGAATTTGATCAGCTGTGTGATTAGATTTTACCAAAATCAGGTGATTAAGTAAACCTGTTAGGAAAAGCTAGTATATTTAAATAATACACTTTTTCACATTTTAGACTCTGAAAGATAAACACTGAGAATTTCAAGGCTGAAAATATAAAACGCTTTAGATTACTTGATTCATATTTATGTAATTGGTTTCCTCTTTTAATCAATGTAATAACTAATCTTATATGAATGCAGAGCATACAATTAAGCATCTATTAAGTACAGCACAATCAAAATCCTACCAATATATATCTATATATGGGTCCGTGGGTGCGATAACTCTCGTAAAAATGGTCCGATTTTGATGAAATTTGGTAGAATCGTATAAAGCAACATTTATGACTTTAAGTTCGAAAACGACTTAGCCGCTAATGAGATTCGACAACGTCGTGCGGTCGTAACCCTACAGGCAAATATATTTCTCTCGAATAGAGCTAGATCGCATTCAGTCGTGTAGTCATATAACCACTTGTCGCAGCCGTGCGAGTTGGCGGTCTGATTGAAGGGTACCAGTCAGGTCGCCATCTCGCACGGCCGTGAGAAGTCACCACCTCGTCAGGTGGACACCAGCTTTACAAAGGTGGATGATACACGACAGATCGCCACCTCGAAAATAATTTTAAAAGGCGGCGATCTGTTGGGGTGGCAACTAAACGCGTTCCAAACGTTCCTGATCACCAAAACATGCATTATTGAGCTAAATCTCGTTTTTAAATACATTTTCCAATCTATAAAATATGAAAATGGCAAAATTATAACCAGTATTAGTGTATAAGCATATGATATAAACGTTATCACCACAATGGATATTACAGAAACATAAACGTGAACCGTGCATAAGGGCTTAGATCCATCGAGAAAAAAATGCACCATTGAGCTAATTCTTCTATGTCTTTAATTTAAAAAAAATTCATATCATATGAAAATGACACACTTTTAATCATTATTGGTTTATTTAATATATTCATACTATAAACCATTATTACGGAAACAAGTAATTACAAAAAAATCATAAATAAGAACCAAGCTTACCCCTAATTCAGGATGTGGTGATACAATAAATATTGTTTTCAAATTTAGTCGAGCAATAACATGTATAGTAGGCATAAACGTAATCAGTATTAATGTAGGTAACCTCCCCATACCATACCATAGTTTTCACCATACTATTTTAGTTTTTATTTGCGGGGTGGGCAGGGCCGAATTTATGAGCATTGGGCCCCTAGGCTTAGCCGGTGGTGCGGGCACTTTATGCCCCGTCTAGATCCAGGTTAGTGACCTTTTTAATTTTATGAGGTTTTTGAATGTTGATTTGTTTGATATGGGCCCCTAGGTGCGCGCCTATGCTTAAATCCGGCCCTGTGTGGTGAACTGGGTTTTGTTTATATCATTAGGAAATAAAAATTAAGGCAATTTACACGCAGAACCATGTGAAAATACATATATTATGATATATTAATATCGTACTAAAATAACCCCACAGCAGCAAACCTGCATACACAGCCATGTAAACATTGGCTTTATGTTGTCATGTTGTTCTTATGGGGAATAAATAAATTAGATATCTTCCTTATTCATGATTATATTTAGATGAGTCCAATATGTGCCTTCATGGTGTTGTGGTAAGTTTATATATTCATTAAAATACCCTTTTTCGCACTTCTGGTTACAGTGAACCTACACATCCTACACAGCCGCCACCATGACCACCGCACCGGAAACCGTACGGTAGGAGCAGACAACCCTGAGAGCTGCTGTACGCTGAACAGCAAGTGGTTGCTGCGTTTCTTCATCCTCATGACATCCGCCCATACCTCTGCGCCGTAGAAAGATGGCGTTCACGGCGGACATAAGGAGTCGCCTTTTGCTGTTCTCGGGCCGCCCATGTTCCCCATCAACCTGCTGAGGGACCCAACCACCCTCGCCGCCTTGTCACACACCATTTGGTTGTGCTCCCAGTACCCGAGACGGCAATCTAGCATTACACCGAAGTACCTGACTGCAGTCCTTGTTTGAACCTCGATGGTTCCAAAAGTCAAAGGGATCAGTGTTGGGATTAGGGGTCTCAATCCCGGACCTAAATTTCAATCCCGGGATTTCGGGATTGACAAAAGCCGATCCCGGGATCCCGGGACCAGTCCCGGGATTCCCGTTTTATACATATCTAGAATATATTGTTGTGTGATGACAACGCTAACAGAATTTTTTATTAACATTTTAAACTAACTATAATTTTATCTTACAAACTCGTCAAATCTGGGTAGCTTGACGTATTTTAGACTATTGTCTTGAAGGCTGCAGCTATCAGATATTGTCGGTTTTGCCGAATACCATGTCGGCAGTGCACTTTTGACTGTACCTCACGTGTCTCCAATCCTGGGGAAGATAAGACATCATTCTGCTCCTTTTGTATTTAGTTCCTTAGATAAACTATTTATTTTAGCCCAAATAAAGAGAGATAAAAACCTCAGATGATTTTGGCTTTATACAGTATTATTATAATTAGTTTATCGTTTTCACCAATGCTATAGAAATAGTGTTTGCTTAAAAGTTAAAATAATACTGAACAACAGGTGAAAAATAACTGAAACATCATATTTTTTCAAATTATTTAATACAATTAATTAAAAAAACCCATTAAACATATTTTTTAACAATATACAGTAGAACCTCGATAGTTCGACCCTTTGTGGACTAAAGGGGTGTCGAACTATCAAAATGTCGAACTATAGGGAGTATATGGGACATTTTAACACAGGGTGTATTGTGATAAGAAAAACAATAGCGTATCACAAAAGTAAGAAAATCTTGTTTATTAACTCCCGCAGCGTCTCGAGCGAACTGACTTGACCTATTAACTGGAAAGGGCGGGGAGGGGGTGGATAGGACGGGGTAAGGGGTAGGAAGGAAGTTATAGAAATGGCGGTAGCACACGTTCGCGAAAACAATAAGCGGGCTCCCATCACTGACCGAGGAACCCGTCAAGGACACTATCGGTCGTCGCTACTGTCATGTCATGTCGTCACGGCTTGTGTCGAAGTATACAGACTGTCGAACTATCGAGTGTCAAACTATCGAGTTTCTACTGTAATATATTGTTTAATAAAAATAACAACTCGCGCAGATGTTCGCTTCACGAAAGCCCGATAGCAACTAAGATAAACAAAATTCAGTAAGATAAAAAATATCAAAATAAAGTCACATGTGCCTGTGTCGTGTGGCCGTGGGATACCTCGATTTGGGGGAATTAACTGCAACGGAAGCTCGGAGCGATAAGGAAACTATTCAGTGCTGTCTCACTGCTGTCCCATTATATTCCAGAAATAGGTTGTTATTGTTGAATTGAATTTTGGTTTAGGACAAAGTCAACTTTGGGAAAGGTAAATAACAGTCTTAAGGGACGTGAATTAAAAAAATAAACAACTTTGCTATGAATTATTAATATTGAAATATTAATTACCTAAAACATTTCTATGTTTATATGTTTGTTAAGACGACTTTTGCAGTAGTTAAAACATTCAAATCACGCAAAAATTGTGAAACAATTATTTGTTTGCAATCCCGTTAATCCCGGGATTGAGAGGCTCTAATCCCGGAATTATCAGGTACCCAAAAGCGATCGGGATCCCGGGATCCCGGGATCCCGAATCCCGGGATTGAGAACCCTAGTTGGGATCCTCCGTCGGGTGAGCATAACGATCTCGGTCTTGGTAATCGCCAGCACAGTGCATGTGCATGTACAGTGTATTAATGAATTTACATTCTGATTAATATGTAATATGTAATATGTATATATACCAATAATATTTTAAATCCATAGTCGACAGAACAAAGTATGTATTTTATATAAATGATTCTTGTTATAAAAAAATAATTAATATTATAATATTATTGCCTCTAATAATTGTACTAACTTATATAATATGGTGTGAAGGTTAAGAAACACAAAAAGGAAGTTCAATTTGAAATAAGAAAACCAGCAGAAAGGAAACACTTGGCTGAAAGAGGCTGTTACACAGCAAGAAGGTTTAAGAATTAAAAGTAAAATTTGACATCTGGCAAAGACATGTGTGCCCCAGAGTTAACAAAAATAACTTTTATATACGTGTATTAATTTCTCAAGTTTGTTTGTTGGTAGGCCATATCTGCCTTAAATACTTCATTAACACCAATAATTGAGCCATCACGTTCAAGATTACCTTCACCGCTAAATGAAAAATAATTCAAAACAAATTATACAGTACAATGGGTGATTCTCACTTATTTATTAGTCACCATCTTAACAGCGACAATTTAAACGAAAAGAAAACAGGTACAATGCACAAGCTACGCTAGGGCAAGTCTAGTATTTATATTTTGTATAAGAATATTTGTGTCACTTAATAAAGTATGCACATTGTAGACAACATTATAATTTGACAGAAAAAAATTACATTTCCTCAAATTTAAAAATAGTTATTTTAATAGGTTAACTTTTAAGGTGGTTAGTATAAATGTGAATTGGTTTTCACATAACTAACTTATTATCTTTATATTTTTACATTGCTAACCATTTACGTGTTTTGATTGCATTGCAGACGTTTTGACGATAACGTATATAATGGGAAATCATTTGAGTAAAAAAGTAGAACATTCATTATTGGAAACTAAGGCATAAAAGCTTTATTTCAGAACGAGCTCCTTTCAAAGGCGGATATTTCCAGCGCTCACATTGCATCAAACGAGCAGTAAATCACGCATCTCTCACGCGCCTTCTCCATATGCCAATTATCTGTTGCGCCGGGAGGCAACTACTTTGAAACCCCACCATTATTTATACACTTTCTTTTCATAGCACTACCACAAATTTTAATTTTATAGAATTAATTTTTTACATAAAACAAACAATCGTTATTTGTAACCTCGCAGAATATACTTTCACTTAACAAAGTGCGACAGTATTATTTTAAGCATTATTGAAATGATAAGAACATCATCAACAAATACATTAAAAAAGCAACTGCTGAGAGAAGTTTAGTTAAAACCAGTCTTGTGGTAAATAAAGTTAGCATAAATAACTCGTGTCGTGATAAGGCGATCTCAACGCATACTCAACCACTAAGGTGTCCAAGACACTAATTTTGAAAAACGATAAATATAAAGGAAAATTTTTCTAAAACTATGGCGACATGCAGAAATGTATTTGTCATATGTACAATTTAGTACTGTGCATACAGGTATGTATAATCTGTTAGATTTTATGATGACACCATATCATACCGTACAAGAGTAATTCCATACAAATGTTAGCATTTTGTTAAAGGTTTACTTAAATTCAACAACATTATTCTTTAATAGAGCCTTTCCTCTGAAAATGTGAATTATAAAGTAGTTATAGCTTTTATACTACTTAATATTAGATTTTGTTACCATTGTCTTGGGTTCAAACTATCAAAGTTCCACAGTAGGCTAAATCATAATAAACTGAAAACACACTGTACTGAATGGATAGTATCAATAATTGATCACTGTTTCAATCTGTTTCTAAAGTGAATCTACCAATGAATCTTTGACTAGGTTGACTGTGCGAACTTTTAACGTTGCTGAAGTTCCATGTCGAAGGTAGGTTATCTGTACCGTCTGAATGGCTCAATGCCTAATACATCCACTGGCTAATACCCTCCAATGGCTAATAATCCCAATGGCTAATACCTACACCATACGTGCGAACAGCTTGAAATTCATATGATGAAAGGAGTAGCTGAGCTATCTAATCAATGGACAGTTACACGTGCAGGTGGTTTAGTTTAAATTGAGATGCCATTTCAGAAGTAAGCTTGGAACAGATTTTCTTGCTTCCGTAGTGTTATTTTGACAGCTGCTAAATGTTCAATTAAATTGATATCTATTACTTTATAACATTGGCATTTGAAATTTGAAAGCCCAGAGGGTGGAGATCTGAAGGTGAAATGAAAAATGTATTTATTTAACAGGCGAAGTTAGAATTATAAGATCATCTCTACCACCCTAACAAATCAAGTAATCAGTTACTCTTAATAATATACATTTTTATATTTATTATACTTAAAAAAATATGGCAGTTAGATACATAATTTTATTCACTAATAAAAAAAGATACAAATTTTCTCAGAACACACGTTACATTCCTACATGCCGCCCAGGCACCCGTGGATGTTTTATAAAACTCTAAAAAGCACACATTCCCTAAAGGCTTTTAAATAACTCATATACCATGGTTTAATCGATAATAACAGTTTCGTCGGTAGCGTTGAAGCAAACATGTGCGCTGAGCAAAATATATACTTTACTGTGAAGGAAGCCCTTAATGCTCTATGTTCACTGTGAGTCCTACACATTCTGGCCTTGAAGTTCCGATTTCATTCTGATAGTTACGATTATTACTCCATACTCTATTTGGCGAAGGGTTCATTAGGCTCATCACAAAGTGCATACATAACTAGGCGAAAGCGAAATAGTGGATCACTAATTCGCTTTTCCTGTTATTAATTTTCGTTGCTAATACGCTTTTCTACAATTGTATTATTTTATTGATTTAATAATTTAAAATTTTCTTTACATATACTACATGAACAATTTGCTAATGATGGTAGACAATAGAGAACTTGAAATGAGGTCCTTAAGTTAGGATTAGTTAATTAGTCTCTCAATATAATCATTTACACAAGGAGGATCGAAGCTCATGGTCTGGCTACTTTAGATTTAAACAATGAATGGATAAATTATATACTCTGGTCTTGATCCTGTATGAACTTATAATATGATACAGTAACAGTAGCCACGCATTGTGGCACTGGGTTGAGTGAAGATTTCATATATAGGTAAATTGAGATTAGGGCGGTGTCTTAGAGAGAGAAAAGTTAGGTTAGGAAAAACTATGGGAAAATATTCAGCATGGTGACCACATTTTTTCCGGTGTGTAACGCACTCCAACCACTACAGCACATCTGATGTCGAATAATTGGGTATCCTACTCACTGGTGGGAAAAATCAACTTGAAAAAACTATGTATTTTGCACAAATTTGATTTGTTCTGCAAAACTGTAATATCTTCAACTGTTTTCATCAATTTGTTGCTTAACATATCCGCAATCAACTAAAAACGATCTATATTATCTGTAAAACCGGTTTTGGCTTGTATTGTTAAAACTTTATTTTAGTAGCTTCAACTGTCAGGTCTTTACATTACGATCTAAAGACAGCAAGCTGTCGTTATGGCATTAGTAACAAAGGAAAACCAGTAATAACAAAAACTAGATCTTAACACTCAGGAATCGAACTTACACTCACCGTGTCCGGTTGGATAGTATATTTTTTACATATATTAAATAAATAATATAATAATGAATGTTTCAGTTTATTCAGTTTTACCTTTGTTTGGGATATGTGGGCTACTTACTAAATGAACCGACTTTGTGAACCCCGACGAGGGAAGATAAATATACCCCCGTCACAACAAACCTGCGTACTCAGAGAATTTCCAATGTATAATATGCGTCTTAATATCAAATAAAGCCGCATACCAAGTTTCATTAAAATATATTCAAAAGTAAGCGATATATACAATTTTAAATATTCTCCATAATAATAACATTGGGGATGAGTACGTAGCTTTGCTGAAACAAGGAAAACAAACAATTTGTGTTTATGCAAATATAAATAGAATTAAACTAAGTGAAGCCACATACCGAGTTTCATCAATATTCATTCATAAAAATAAGCGACATATGCCATTTTGATTATCCTCCATTAGAATAACACGGGGGATGGCAAGCAGATTTGCTGCA